>JAPVLO010000297.1:697835-1395670 GCA_027257055.1 Cephalopachus bancanus
ATTATTTATAAAGATCACTCTAGCAGCAGCATACTCTGGTGGCTGTGGGGAGGGGGGGAAGTAAGAGATAGAGGCCAGGCAGGGGGTGCCAGCATATTGCAGTGGTAAGGTCCTGTGGTAGTAAGTATGGAGAGTAGGTAACATGTTAGAGTTGTCAGGACTTGGTGCCTAAATGGGAAAGGAAGCATTAAAGATGAGGCAAGAGTTTCTTGCTGGGGTGGCCAGGTGGGTGGTGATTTTATTAACCTTTGTCTTTTATTTCTCAAAAGCAAACAAACCAAAACACATGAGACTCACAATGGTTCTGAATTTTGTGGAGCCCTGAGCAAAGAAGGAAAGATCCCGGGAGGCACTGGGAAGCTGGGAAGAAGCTCTGAGGGACAGCCATGAGAGGCTGAGGTTTGCTGTGCAAGCATTCCCCTCTTGGGGTCTCAGTCTTTCCTGAATGAGCAGCAGAGGCAGTGTCTTGGCTCTCTGGCAAAAACCTAGACCCCCTCCTCTGCCTCCTCTCATATCTGTGTCTCTTACTCTATCCTAACCCCTCTACCAGTCTCTGCGACTCTCCTCTCAAGGTCAGCTGGTAGGCTGACCATGCCATCTGCACTAGTCACCAGCCTGCCTTGCTGGGAGCTTGGGTGACCACCGCCTGATCCACAGGGCTCACATCTCCCAGACCACCAGAGGTCTGGTGAAGTATGGAGCCCTTCTTGCTCTAATCTCAAACAAGGGTTTGTTCTGGATTTTCTTTGAGTATTTGGGGAAGAGCTCCTCTCCTCACCAGACGCTGTTTGTGTATAAACTGACAAGGACTATAGTTCAGAGTTTAAGAGACAAGAAAGTCTAGTGCTTAGAGTCTTAATTCAGTTTATACAAATATCTCATGTTGCCACACTATGCTATTACTGTCCCTTCTGTTGCAGTCACTGAGACATTCCCCAGGATACTCTTCTCATCTCCTTGAAGATTCTAGCGCCAATCTGCCATCATATCCTCAATAATAGTTCTTATTCTTGGTGACTTCAAAGCCTATGAGCAAGATCTTTCCAGTATCCTGGCCTCTAGCTTACTTGATTTCTTCTCCTCCAGAGACTTTTTCCTCTATTCACATTAGCCATTCACTTTCATGGTTTAGCCAACTTTGTTGTGACTAATAATTTTTCCATATTGTCAAGCAACACACTCTTTGACCACTACTTTCCAACTTACAGCACATTCCCCCAAGCATCCCAACTCTAACAATTCTTTAGACCCTACAGTCCATTCATTGTATCACCTTAATTTTAATTACCTTACAATCCCCTATGTTTCTCTTTCCTTACCCAGGTTAAAGTTCGTTACCTGTCCGTAATCACTCCCTCGCTTACATCCTTAACTCTCTCACTCCTCTCTTACCTCATGATACCTGCCTTTAAAAATCCTTAACTAAATACTCTTCGTTTACTCTATAGCTGCACCTGTGTGGAAGCAAAATGTGGTAGAGAAAACACAAGACTATGCTGACTGCTCTTCCTTTAAATTCATTCACCACCAACTTCAAGAGGGTTCTTATGTGGTCCAGAGTTCCTACTGTATTTCACTAGCTCTTTAATTCTCCTACTGTCCTAGAGAGCTACTGCATTCCTTCTTCCCCCTTCCAAACATCTAACGTGTCCTCACTCTCAGATCTCACTGAGGATATGGAAGCAATGCAAAGTGAACCCCCAAAAGCTACCCACCCAGCTGCCCCGGTAACTATAGCTGAGCTGCCCACAACCTATCCACAGCCAACCCTTCCACTTGTACTTCAGATCCTATTTCCTCTCATCGAAGGACACAACACCAGAACAGTTTTTCTTCTCTCTCAGATCATCAATTTCTCCTTCCCTGCTGTATTATTCCCACCAGCATATTAAACATGCTTTTATCTTACAAAGAGTTCCATCTTAATGCCATATTCACTCTCCAAAACACTTAATTTCTCTCTACCCCTTTATTTTAAAAAAGTACCAGAAAAGTCATCAAGGCACTCTCACTCTCCAAGATCCCTTTCCTTCCACTTTCTCTTGAACCCACTGCAAATTCCCCTGCCACTCAACCAAAATTGCTCTGATCAAGGCACCAATGACCTCCATGTACTAAACTTGATGATCAGAAGTTTTCATTTCCAGTAAGAGTGGAATTGCTCCTATGAAATCATCTTTCCTATAGACTACAGCTAAAAACTCTGGGCAAACATACAAAGTGACAATTATCTGAAAACATTGGAGAATGTCCAAACAAGCAGAAACCGAGGGGGAACTGATACTCAAAGGAATACAATTTTATTGTGTAAAGTTTTCTGTTTTGTAGCTTTTCACTAAAGGTTAGACTGCAATTGACTCCATGCAGACTATCTAAAATTCAAACAGAAGTTTGTAGTCTTACTGGCTGAAGGAACCAGAAGACAGAGTTTGGGGCAGCTGGAAAGATGGGAAAGGGGCATATTGGAAAGGAGAGAGTCACAGACAGAGTTCTCATATTCTGAATATAAACTCTGACTAAATCTCTGACTGACTCTTCAACTATGCAAACGTAGGGGAGAATTTAAGCAGCCCAGTTGATACTAAAAGAACCTAGCAGAGATTTCAGTTGCTGCTCACCACAAAGGAAACAGGGATTGACATTTGAGTTCAGCCACTTAATTGACTGCTGAAACAAAATGTCAACACCCTTCAGAGGAATGAGAAACAGAATCCAGAAGCTATACAATGTATCATTCAGTAAATCCAGGATGCAATCCAAAACTACTAACATAGTAAGAAATAAGAAAATGTTACTTATAATTGAGAGAAGAGGCACTAATGGGGGACTAATTATAAAATGATTTCAATACTAGAATTAGCAGACAAGTGTTTTAAAGCAAAAATTGCTCAAAGATATAAAGGAAAATATGCTTGTAATAAGTTAATAAATAGAAAAATATTATTAATGGAGATTATTAAATAAAGCCAAATAGAAATCTAAAAATTGAAAATATAATGTAAATTTTAAAAAAAATCACTGGATGGGCTCAACAGCCCATTTACGATGACAGAAGAGTCAGTGAACCTGAACACAGGTCAGTAGAAATGAACTAATCCAAAGAACAGAGAACAGAAATAAACAGTCTCTCAGTTGTCCATGAGACAACATCAACATGTCTAACATACATGTAACTGGAGTCCCAGAATGAGAGGAGAAAAAAATGAGACATAAAAATAACTGAAGATATAATGACCAACATTTCCCCAATGTGATAAAAGATGCAGTGTGAAAATCCAGGAAGCTCAGCAAATATCAAGAAAGATATAAAACAAAGAAAACCACACTTGGGTATGTTATAAATTGTTATAAATAAAAAATAAAGAGAAAGTCTTGCAAGCAGGCAGAAAAAAGATCCAGTACATACAGGGGAACAACAATATAAGTTATTGCTAATTTCTTATCAGAAATAATGGAGACCAGAAGACAATGGAACAGTATCTTTAAAGTAATGTCAGGAAAAAAAGACACCATCAATCAGGATTTTGTATCTTGAGAAACTGGTCTTGAAGAATGAAAGCAAAATAAAGACACTTAGAGATAAATGTAAACTAAGAGAATTCATCTTTATTAGACCTGCACAGTAAAAAATAATAAAGGAATTTCTTCAGACTGAAGGGAAATCATACCAAATGGAAATCTGAATCTTCAGAAAGGAATGAAAAACATCAAAAATGTCAAGTATTAAGGACTATTTTTCTCTTAATTTCTTTTGAATGTTCATGCATCTTAAAGAAAAAACTATAACATTTTATTTTGAAGTTTGCAATATATATAACTATAATACATATGACAGCTCCAACATAAAGAAAGGGGGCTGATAAATAGATTTATATGGTTATAAGTATCTTACATTTTATTTAAAGTGGTACAACATAAACTGTAAGAAGACTGTAAAAATTTAAAGATGTATATTATAATCTCTAGAGCAATCACAAAAAGTTTCTAAAGCCTCTGGTAAATTAAAACAAAATAAAAATATTTAACTCAAAAAAAGAAAGTAAGGAAAGGAAAAAACAGAAGACCAAAAAGGAGATTTGGCAATCAGAAAACAAATAATAAAATGGTTGACTTAAATTTAACCATATGAATAATCACACCAAATGTAAATTGATTAAACACTCCATTTAAAGTGCAGAGATTATTAGAGTGCATAAAACAAGAGTCTCAACAATTTGCTATCTACAAGAGATGGATATTTAATATAAAGACATATATGCTGAAAGTAAAATAATGAAAAATATAGGATACAAATAGTAATCATAAGAAGACTGGAGACTAGATTAATATCAAATATAATAGATTTCAAAACAAAGAGTATCAACAGAGAGGGGGGCATCTTATGATGACAGTTATGTGGAAGACCTAACAAACAAATATTTGTGTTCACCCAACAACTGTAGAATATACATAGTTTTCAAGTACATCTGGTTCATTAACTGAAAAAAAAAGTTGGGCCATAAAACAAATCTCAGTAAATTTAAGAGAACTGAAATTGCATAGAAGATGTTCTTTGACTATAATGGAATTGAATTAGAAATAAATAAAAAGAAAGCATCTAGAAACTCCCAAACGTTTGAAATTAAATAGCACTTGTAAAGAGCCCACAAGTAAAAAAAATACAAAAACAAAAACAAAACACACACACACACACGAGAATTTAGAAAATATTCTTAGCTAAGTGATGATAAAGGTACATGTCGAAATTTATGAGATGTTGCTAAAGCAAGAGAACATTAAATACTTGAAATGTTTAAAATCAATGACCTAGGTTTCTATTTTGAGAATCTAGAAAAAAACAAAGCAAAAGAAACCCAAAGTAAGTAGAAGAAAAAATATAATTAAGAGCAGAAACCAATGAAATAGAAAACAGACAACAGAGAAAATTAATAAAACCAACAGTTGTTTTTTTTCTGAAAAGAGAGAGAGGGAGAGAGAAGAGAGAAACACAAATTACCAACATCAGAAATAAGAAAGGGCATGTGTTATAGATCCTGCAGACATTAATTTTTTTAAATCAGGTAAAACTAATCATGAAAAAAGGCAGAACATTGATTATCAGTCTCTTATGGGGAAGGAGGATTGTTGGTGGGAGAAAGCATGAGGGAAACAATATAAGGTGATGATAACATTCTGCATTTTGATGATAGAACCTTGGGTTGCAGAGGTGTGTGCATTTGTCAAAGTGTGCTGAATGATACATTTAAGGTTTGTGCATTTCACTGTTTCTAAATTTTATCTAAAACAGGGAGAAGAAGAAGAAGAAGAAAAAAGAGGAGACATAGAAGGCGGAAGAAGGGAAATAGGAAGAAATAAAAGAAACCTGAATCCCATAGTCAGCTCTGCCCTTGTCATATGTGCCTATCAGATTACTTCACACAGCTGCCCCACCCTCTGTATATCTGTGCTTACTTTGTTCCCTTGGCTTCCAAATACCACACTCTCCTGGTTTGCTTCCCATTTCACTAGCTGTTCCTTCTCATTCTCTTTGGTTGGTTCTCCACAGTCTTCAGAGCTTTTCTGTATTCACTCCCTTAGTCATCTCATCCAATCTGATGGTTTAAAAGTCCCCAAACTTTGCTCAATGGTATCTGACCCCAATTATTCTAGACTCTCTTTAGAATGTGGGGGCACTTGGGATCAATCTGGCCCCTGCTGAGTCCTGGTCATCAATGCTAAGGCTACAAGAAGAATCATACTCATGTTGGGACACTGATCCTTACCAAACCTCTGCTCTGTGCCTACCCAATGCCAGGTACTGACCTAGATCCTCTTGTCAGCCTTGTGGTTGTATATGTGCATATGTGTAGGGCTCTATAATTGTGTATACATGAATTCCTCCTACCTCTAGAGAATCCCATGTTTTATGAAATCTTGGAAACAATTAAAACAGTATTCCAGACCAAAAAAAGTTTCTTTTCTTCTTATTATCATTCCCCCCTCCCTTGTCCTCCCTTCCTCCCACCTTCCCTCCTTCCTCCTTCCCTCCCTTTCTCCCTCTGTCCCTTGTTCATTAAAAAATATACATATACATCCAGACCTTTCTCTGTGCCAGGCACTGCTTGGGTCCCTGCCCTCAAGAAGTTCACAGTCTAGAGCAAAGAGAGATAGACTGCACCAACCACTCAGATGCTGTGGGAGCTGCAGGGTTGGTCCAGTGGGGAGGGAGGGGCAGTTTTGACAAAGAGCAGAGGATGAGGTATGGAGGAAAGGGACTGGCCTGACCACTTATACTGTGCTATGACCCCTGAACAAGTCCCTTTCCTTCTCTGGGCCTCAGTTTTCTCGTCTGCAAAGTGAAGGAGTTGGACTAGACCAGAGGTTTTCTCAAAGCTCCTCAGAGCCTGGGGATCTGAGGATCCCACTCCTGGAAAGGAAGGGGGTGAGCAGGGGGAGCTCTCACCCAAGTCTCTTCCATGAGAGCTGCTTCTCTGTCTTACTTGTTTGTGGTTCCAGCCTTCCACCTTAGTGCCATTTACCTAGATGATTCTGTGCTAGCAAATGGGTGAATATCACGTGCTGAGGAGTGCCCTGAAAACCTTTCCATTCCCACAGTCTGTGACTCTAATGTGGGCCAGCTCCAGAGGGGGTCCTGGATGCTGGATGGTGAGGGGTGACGGTGGGTCCCACAAGCCCCCTGAGCCAGCCCATTTGCTGCCAGCCTGCCTCTCTGCCCCCCTGTGGCACCCGTGGCCACAGATCCACCCTCTGCAGTTCTGCCCATGGTCCAGCTGTCAAGGAGATCTGCTTTGTTGGGCCAAGAATAAAGATTCTGCCTCGAGGAGGGCTGAAAGCCAGACAGACATGGAGATCAGGCAGGACCAGCTCTGAGCTGGCAAAGGAAAGAGACAGAGAGGCTGGGTAAAGTGTGAACCCTTTCAGATTATATATAGGAAGTAGCCTATAAAAAGGGACTTTTCTCAGTAGGTGAAGGTGGGGTTTTTGCCTTGAGAGTTACTTTGGAGGAGGGTGAGAACTTTTCCCCCAGATGCTTCTTTGAGTTAAAAAGAAAAAATGAGCAGTATAGAACTGAGGCACAGGTGTTTGTTCCATCCTCAAACCCAGGTTATTAAAGTCTCAGAGAGGTACCAGAGTCTGAGGATAGTGTCATGAGAGGACAACTTGGGAGTCAGTCTAATGCTGGCAACTGCTGTCTAGATGGCAGCTATAGGGAAGGTGGAAGAGCATTAGCCTTGGCCTCAGACCTGGTTCAAAGTCCAAGCCCATCACCTACTAGCTGTGTGACTTTGAACAAATTAGCCTCTCCAAGCCATAGTTTTCTAGTCTGTGAAATGGGAATGGCTGCATCTACTTTGCAGCATCTGTATGAAGATTAAATGTAATTAATGTGTGCCAGAGCCTACCCTACCAGTGATTCCAGAATGGTGATCATTCTTCTCTAGGTCGATACATGTCCCCCACAGCCCCACTGCCCTCCAGCAAAACTTTCAGTGCCAGAATGCAGGAGCACGAGCCTGAGAGGATGCAGAATGCATGCGTGGACCTAGCATGGGCCTTGGCAACCCGGTTAAAGTTGACTTTCTGAGAGAGGTGTAGAGACCAGGATTTTAATGGCCTTATGTGGAAGGGGAGGCATTTATACCTAAGAGATTTAGAACCACTCAGTGAATGCTGATGTGCTTTACATTTTTAAAAAATTAATTCACCAGTCTTGAAATTTCTTAATGGTCAACTAAAGGATTCGGGCCGTTGGAAGTATGAAGTTTCTTTCTGGATATAGGATGTCCCTGTGGAGCTCATCAGCTTTGACACACTTCTCAGAGAGAATGGCATGTCACTCAGTGATGTTTGCTCTGTTGATCCAGCAGCAGATGTCTGCAGGATGGTGGGTTAGGGAGGGGGTCACTGAGGTATTTTTCACCCTGTGGTCCTGGCCTCATTGGCCTCATGTTCTAACCAATCAAACCAGTGGCCCAAACCAAATGATACACACAGCAGTTTCTGGTATCTGATAGTCTGTCTATCAGAACTTTCAATTTATTGGCTTGTCTGCACAGCAACCACAGCTCATAAGATGTGTAATCTGATGATGCCCCAAGGCATTTTGAGCAGCTGATTTACTCAAGATATGCCTGTGCACAGTATTGTCTTTTGTGTCAGTCCTCTCTGAATGTGTTCTAGCACTTTGACAGATGGGCAACCTCACATGAATTGACCAGAGCATACTCAGGCTGGAACACAGAAGGCCTGTGCTCCAGATTTGGTTTTGCTACAACCGCACCACATGACTCCGGGCAAATCACTTTCTCCCTTTGGGTCTCAGTTTCCTCATCTATAAATTGGAATTTAATACTTCGAGCTCTGCTTGCTTACTAGAATGAAGTAAAGATCAAAACAGAAAACGAATACCCTAGGCTTTGAAAGTGAAAGGGGTTCTTGCGTGGGCCCCTCAAGTAAAAGACTGTTGTTATAATTAACAACTTCTTTTTTTTTTTGAGCTGGAGTCTCACTCTGTCACCCAGGAGTGCAGTGGCATGCTCACGCCCCAGCATCAATCTGCTAGGCTCCGGCGATCCTTCCACCTCACCCTTCCAAGTAGCTGAAACTACAGGCATGCACTACCACGCCTGGCTAATTTTTGATTTATTGTAGAGACGAGGTCTCACCAAGTTGCCCGGGCTGGTCTCAAGCCTGCAGTTTCAGGCAATCTGCTCACCTTGGCCTCCCAAAGTGCTGAGATTACAGGCTGAGCCACCAAATTAACAACTTCTGTCCACTCTTTAAGTGATTGCACTGGACAACAGAATGCATTGCATTCTAAGAAGTGAGGCACAAAGAATGCTTTATCTCTAGTGAGGAGAATTGGATCTTGGGCCACAGTCATTGCAAAGGGAACAGGAGGAAATGGCTTTGTGGCTCAGGGGCAGGTAGACTTGGGGCAGCCTGGACATGGGGTCTGGGAGACTCAACTTCCAGGACCATGAGAACTTTTCCTTGCTGCAGTTCAGGCTGCCAGCTGCTCCTGGTGCTTCCCTATCTGTTCCTAGATCCCCTTGCTCACACTGGACAGTTCCCCGAGGGGCCAGAAAGACCCACCACCCTCTTGGCCAGGGATGACTTTGGCACTACTACATATACAATGCACCCACATCCCACATAAAATCTCATTTCTTTACCCAGTAATCACATCACATGTGGGCATTTTTGGGAAGTGAGACAATAATCCAAATGTTTGTGAACAATAGATGTAAGAAGGATGGTGATGCAATATTGCATTTTGCATTGTAGTTCTGTGACACATGGATTACACTATGGCAGTGACCGTGATGTACAGTAGGAATGAATGAAATCCTGAAAACATATAGTTGAGATAAAGAAGTCAGACACAAGGAAGGACTTACTATTGACTCCCTTTATGTAAAGTTCAAAAACAGGCACAACTAACACATGGTGTCAGAAGTCAGGATATTGGTTACTCTTGGGGTGGGGGAACAGGAAGGGGTCTAGGTGGATTCCGGGTGCTGGTCATGTTTTGTTTCCTAATCTGGGTGCTGTTCAGTTTGTGACAATTTACAAAGTGGCACACATTTCAAGTTGTGCATGTTTCTGCATACGTGCTATATTTCAATGAAAGTTTAAAAATCTGAACATGTGTTGACTATGAATTTGTAATTTGATCTCACATGGTGAAGCCAATACGTTTTTCAGGTTTCAAAACATATTTGGAGGTCCCAGGTCTCATGCATATAATAGTCTGGACCCTAGAAGGCCATCTTTCTCTCCTGGCCTGCCTGGCTGCTATGAAACTGTGGAATGACCCAGGAAATCAGGGCCATGGACTGGAGCAGAGAGGCCTTGCCAGTCACCACCCTCCCGGGCCGGGAAAAGCTCACCTCCAGCCCTCCTCTAAGCATCCTGACCTTCTCCTCCCAGGTGGCCCCGATTAGTACTGATGGCCCAATGAAGTTGGTGTCCACATCATTACTTGGAATTGACTACGTGTCTCCATATGCATGTCTTGTCCCTCATGAGCCTTTTGAGGCTGGGGCCCACCTCATCCTTTGCTTTTGTGACCCTCTGGCACCTGACACAGAACCCAGGTAGAATAGACATTCAATAAACAGGAGCTCCTTGAACTGACTCCTTGAAGTTCTTTCCTACAAATACCCCGCTTGGACAGGTTCATGCTTGAGGTAGCTTTCCTATTGACAAGCTATGTGACATTGTGGATACTGGTTCCCTCTCTAAGCCTCACTTTACTTATCTGTCAAGTTAGGATTAGCAATCCTAGCAACACGGCGCTATGGTGAGGCTCAAATGGGCTAACATAGAGCAACTGTCTATGAACGGTGTTGTCTTTCTTCCCTCAGGTGGCATTCTCAATCCTTGCCTGGTAAAGAGTCAGTAAGAGAAGATCCTGGAAGGAAGTGAATGGCCCCTTCGTTCCTTAACAGTACCCCAAATAATTCCCTCTCTGAAGAAGTTCAAAGAAACACTAGCAATTTATTGATTCCTATATTTCCAAAAAAAGCAAATACATAGCGTATCCCACAAGGAAACTGGGACTAGCTGGCGCAAGGTTCTTCTATCAACATGAAACAATGGGAGGGCTACAGAGAGGCTCCAAATACCTTGTAGCGACCCCCAGGCTTCCCTCCCTGGCCTACTCCCCACCCCAGCCTCAGTCCTCCCAGCCACCCACCTCTCAGCTAGGCTTAGATGTGGACAGGCAGAGAGTAGTATCACTGCCTCGTGGGTCCCTGGGAGGAGTGTGGGGTCCATGCTGCTGGCGTGGCCCCCATTGGAGAGGCCGCTGGTGGCCAATGACTGGATTTGTCTTAAGCACAGGAGATCTCGGGGTCAATGCAGGGACACAGTCTGTGTTCTTCCTCATGTGGCCTCAGATTGGAACTTCTTTCTTTGGGTGTCCCTCTTGGTAGCATGAGACCGATGTGAACTTATAATATGGATACATGCCTCAGATACACGGAGCCCAGCAAGTCCCTTACTCCCTTTCTCTAGGAAATGCATCCTCAAGTCCCTCTCAGTTTTGCCTCTTCCAAAGTGACAGGCATAGTCAGAAGCCCAGGTGACCAGGACCATCTGGGTGGCCTGAGAGGGCACAAGAGAGGTTACCAACATCAGGCGTGGCCTGTCTACCTCAGCCCACTGAAGTCTGTAAAGATGCCTCATTCCCAAGGCAGGGGGCTGGGCCACCCAGCTCTTCATCTGGGGTAAGGAAAAGGAGCCGAGGGGCTGCAGGAAGTCAGGGCAGTGCTAAGGGGTAGAGGTGCCTCCCTGAACTTGTAACAGTCTCACACGTAGTCGTTTATGCAGTCCTCTCACATGCAGTCTTCTCACCCTGACTGGACCACACGGTTCTCTCAGGGAAGCCCTAAAGCTAACCATACCCTGTCTCCTCTTTCTTCTAGGGATATGTAAGCTACATGAGGACAGGGGTGTGTTCTGTTTGGTCCTTAAGTGCTTAGAACACTGCCTGGCACAGGTTGGTGCTCTATACATATTAAAAAAAAAATGAATTCCTCTGGGTCCTAGAGACTGGCAGAGGAGGCACCCTGAAGCCTATGCCCAGGACAGTCTGATGGGACCAGACTCCCATGTGGGTCCTTGATAGGAAGAGGTGGGTTAGGAGCAAAAGCGAAGGAGGGCGGGACAGAACCCACGGCACCAGAGCACATCTGGTTAAATGGCCTGGGACACTTCTTAAAGGACTGTGTCATCACAGGCCTGGTGTCCTCCATTCTCAGTTGTCATGTCCCTTAATGGGCACATCCTAAATCCAGTATAGGGTTTTTCAGTTCTGATTGCTAGAGTAATAAGTGGGGTTATGTTGGAGGGTAGTACAGAGGGGGAGGAGACTTGGAAAGCAGATGAGAAGGGATGAGGAGGAAGAGGAACATATTCTTCTAGAGAAGAGTACCGACCAAGCAGTTAATTCCTACCTAAACCAGCAATGCCAGCACTGAGAGGGAACCTGGAACAAGGACGCCTTGGGACAGGTAGGCTCTGTGCCATCATACAGCCTACCCTAAGAGCTGTTGACACAGACAAGTTTCCTCACAAGGCCTTCAGAGGCCTTTCCACTACAGCTCCTCTGAAGTGCATGGAGCCTGGGGGTTTGGTGTGGCTGGGGCCCCGACAGGGCCTCTTTGTCACATCCCCCATGGGTATCACAGGGTAGAGACAGGATGGCTGGGTTTCAGGGGAAGGATGACAGCCCCTGGCTGGCTTGTTGGCGTCCTGACTTGATGCTTCCCTTTCATGGCCTATACAAATCCCCTTCCTCCAAATCTCCTGGGTCCCAAAACACTCCCTCACTTGTCTTACTGCAGCAGGCTTGATGGAAGCATCTTCCTGGTTAATTTCCTCTTCTACCCCACCCCCATTCTACCCCAGTCCCATTGGAAGTCAGAGTAGGCGTATGCCCAGCCCTGGCCTGTTTCCCTCTCCACTGGGAATATGAAGACCAAACAGCCATTTTCTGAACAGCTCTTTGGTTTTAAGCACCTTTTTTTGCCTTCTTTTTCCTGCAATGAATAATTATAAGCCTTCTAAAAATGGGGGCTTTGCAAGTGGAGCCCACTCTATGGGTACATAGCCTGAGATTGATGATCCCCAGCTCTCTGACTTCTCCTCCTCCAGGTAGACCTCATATAGCAAAGCAAGCAAGAGTGTCCTGCTGCCTTCTAGAGCCCCACACCTGCCCTAGCCAAGTCCTTGCTGCACTGGGGGAGGGGTGGCATTATCAGACACACTAGATTTTCCCATGAGATATGCCAAACCTCTCCTCCTGCAATGTCATCTCTTAAGGGGAGAGGCTAGCCCAGGCCCAGGTACCGCCCCTGCTCTGGAGATGGTGGCCAGGAAGACTGCAGGGCTCCTTGGTGGGCGACTCTGGTGAGGGCTCTTCCCCCCACCCTCGGCACAATACATTTCAGCATCATCTACAGGCAGCTCACCAAAAAGCACATGTCATCCTTGCATATCAGTAAGAACCACAAGAGAGTCCTTTTCACCCCCTTGTGGCTGCAATAACATAGCTTACCAAGCTTTTTAGCAGTTTGTAGTTATGCTTGTAGACACACACACACACACACACACACACACACACACACACACACACCACACACACACATGCACACTCTCTTACATTATACACACACATATATATACCATTTCTCAGAGAAAGAAATATTGACATCAGACATAAGCCCCTTTAACTCAAGAAAGTTCCCCCCCAACCCTCCCTAACCCCCATTGCCTGCCAATTCCCCCAAGGAGAAAAAAAAAAGATTTTTAAAAATTATTTCCATCATCCACAGTTTTCGGGATTCCTATCAGTTGCATTTGAACTTTTCCAAATACTGCACAGGATGGACAGAATAACCCATCCAGCAAGGCCTGAGGTCTTCTCAGCTGGGTCATATCTTTCTGGAAAAACAGAAGTTCTCAAGTTAGCATTTGTAGAAGATGTTTCCATACCAATAAGTCCAGCCTATATTGCCACTTCTCACTCACATCTGTCCTAAGGTGTACTCTGGCCTGAGCCTGGATTTGGGGCCACTGCTGATGTATTTAGAGTTTGTTCCTATGGATTCAGAAGTTTATCAGCTTTGTCCCCAGACCACCCTGTTCAGCGCTAAGAATTGAGCCTGTGCTTATTAAGAAAATGCCAAATGGAATCTTTTCCTTTTTCAGTCTTTAAGCTATTACAGCTCATCTACCAGGAGAAGTTGTCTGAAATCTTATTTAACCTCCATTTGGACCAAAGTTACAACTCTATCTCCCCACCAGGACTCTCCTCAGGTGCTGGGGGTGAGGAATGCTGGCAGACAGCCTGGGTAAAGACGTCCCCTTCAGCTCAGGAGGCTCTGTCCTCTTCTGGGTTATGTGCACATGGCTTCACACTGGAGTGCCTCTGAGATCCCTCTGGGGTGGATAATGTCTGGTATGAATATTTAGCTGCAGTTCTTGGCTTATGCACATCAGAAACACTTGAAATATTTGCTTAAAAATGTATTTTCCCTGTAATCCCAACATTTTGGGAGGCTGAGGCGAGTGGATTGACTGAGCCTGCAGGTTCGAGACTAGCCCAGGCAACTTGGCAAGCGCTCGTCTCTACAATAAGTTAAAAATTAGTCAGGTGTGGCAGTGGGGACCTGTAGTTCCAGCTACTTGGAAGGCTGAGGCAGAAGGATTGCCAGAGCCCAGCAGGTTGATGCTGGGGTGGTCGTGAGTGTGCCACTACACTCTAGTCTGGGCGACAGAGTGAGACTCCAACTAAAAAAAAAAAAAAGCATTTTCCTGGACCCCACTCCAGGGCTACTGAGTCAGAATTGCTGGCATTGGGGATCAGGAGTGGGCATTTAGCAAGCATCCCAGGTGACTCCAAGGAATGGTAAGGTGCAAAAAAGCTGCAAGCTCTTGTCAAGGGATTGGATCTGAGTCTTTAGTCTCCAGAATCATCAGCTGGAAATAAGCATATTGATCCCAGGTATGTGCAGAGACTGGAGAGTGAGTTATAAAAAAGATAAAAAAGGGAGCTGTGCCTAGAAAGTGGATTATAAAACAAAGGACTTAAAAACTGACCTGTGGATGACCAAAGCCAAAATGACATATTCTATAGCTCCAGTTATACATAATGTACAACTCACTACATTGTGTGAGTCATGTGAATGGTACCACCTGTGTTGTGTAGTATGCAACCTATACATTTGTACCCTGCTTAGACCCACTGGTCTTCTGACACTATCAGGATATTATATATCGCTAAAGTCTTGTAGTGGGACAGGGCATGCCCCTAGCCAAACATTCTACACAGCTTCTTTTGTCTGCCAGGCCAAAGGATGCTTCTGTGTCCTTGGTGGGCACAGGCCTAGCCCCTCTCTCTGAGACTGGCTGAGGCTGCTACAGTGGTCCAGAGGCATTCCTGCCCTGGGGGCGGGGCGATTCTTACCTGCAAGCTGAACAGCCTCATCTTAGAATCGAGAGGTGAAGTTCCTGAGGCTGTTGGCCCCAGCTAAGGTTCCCAGCATGTTCCTATCGAAACCTTGCTGCAAGGGGAGAAACATCAATAGTATGGCAGAGATTAGTGTGGGCTTACTGCAGGGTCAGACACTGCCCTCCCAGAGGACCCTTGGCCCTCACAGCCTCTGGACATGGGTGTACTCTGACTGCTGTTATACATACATGCCAGGGCTAAAACTGGTCTCATTAAATGTGCAACCAAACATAATGCCATTATTCTCCATGGTGAGATGTGTTTAAACTTCCACTGGCCCGTTTGAATTTCCCACTTGCATTTGCAGAAACCTGAACCAAGGTACGAGGATCTAGGCTAGTACTCATTATTCTCCAAACAAAACAACAACCAAAATCAGGTTAGAGAAGTGTTGGTTGTTCTTCCCTCCAAACATCTCTGCCTTAAAAAAATCTGACAGGAGCTCTTGGGCAGGAAGGACTTGCCAAGTATTTAGCAAACACAGCAGCAGGGGGCTAGTGCTAGTGGTAAGAAGCCACTGTGCTAGAAGTCTCTGTTTATTCTCTGTTCTCCACCTTCAGCCCTACCAGCCCCTGAGTGCCTGCTGGGTGGACACTGAGTCTTTCTTGTTCCTGTTATTGCTCCTAGCATACAGTCGGTGTTCAATGCATGCTCCAGAGTGAATGAAGATAGCATGATATGAAAGCAGCAACAGGCCCAGGTGTCCTGGAGAAGAGGACCCTGGTGCCAGCCCTGAGCTCTGAGAGCCAAGCTGGCCATTGCTGACAGGTGGGAACAGAAGGGGAGGTGGTAGAGAGGATCCAGAATAGAGCTGGTTCTGAGCCCCGTCCCACTGTGTTTGGGCAGGTATTACATGATGTCGTTTTTTCCTCTGCAGGTTTGCTTGCTCATTCCTGTTGAGTTTGGCTGGATTTGGTGGAAAGAACCCAGGAGTGAAAAGTACTGGATCCTAGCCTTGTTCCTGCCTTGACTCACTGAATCAAGACAAACTCCTTGGACCCCGATTCCCTATTGAGCACAATAGTTTCAAGACATGTGGCCTGCCTCACCTGATGAATGTGAAGGTGCTCTTGGGACAGAAGCAGTGACCCAGATCATGCCAAGCACAACTGGGGGGAGGAGTGGAGAAGGAATGGGGGCGTGGGTTCCCCAAGGCACTGTGTAGAAGGAATTCCCACCCAGAGTGATGCCAGTGGATTCTCTGAGTGGTTTAGGCCAGGCGTGGTCTTGGTTTGAATTTGGGGGTAAGTTGAACCCTTTGAACCACCATGAGACAGCTCTTCCCTCTCCCCCTTGGTCTGCCTGGCAGCAGCCCCTTGTCCAGCTCACCCTCACTGAGGTACTGCTGTAAAGGAGCACTGGGTCGTCACATGGAGAACAAGGGCCACTCTTTGCAGTGGCCTTCAGGTTTCCCCAACCTTCTGAGACCATAGTGGCTTCATGAGTCCCCTTGCTGGCCCCTGCTCTGCTAGAGGAGGAGTTCTGTCTCCTTCTGTCCCAGGATGGCTTCCTGGTCTCCGGTCTTCCCCATCCTCCACCCCTTCCCTCTCCCCTTCGCCGCCCACTCCTTCTCCTCCCACAGCAGAGATGCTTGCAGCTCTTCTGCCTTTTAACAGCTCTTTTTTACCCGCCTGTTTGTCTCCTGTCTTCCCAGACCCAGCTGTAGTGAGCAGTGCTTCTTCTCAGCCCCCTATCACTCCCTACTCCCACCCACTGCCTCACCTGTCACAGCAGGCCCCAAATAACTCCCACTCTTTGTCAGCAGCACTCCTAGAGGTCTCTAGAGACCCTGGAAGCACCAGATCCAGGGCCTTTCCTGGGGTCCATCCCTCACACCTCTGGGGAGCACTGGAAACTGCTGTCTACTTTTCCCGAGCTTTCCCTTCCCATCAGGTCTTCAGCCCCTTCCTGGCCTTTGCACAGTTCTTCCTGTTTCCCCAGCCCTTCTTCCTCCTTGGCCCCCAGGAGAGGGTGTTTGTGCTTCTGCCCTGGTCCCTCAAGACTTTTCCACAGACCCACGCCCCACGGTGGTCTGGTCTGTTCTCAACTTTCCTCCCTGAGTGGAGTGCTGCTCTCTGGGTAGCTCTGGCTTCTCTACCAGGGTCCCACACCACTTCCTGCCAGGACTTCCATTCAAGTCTTTCAAATTCAGCCTCTCCAGACTAGGACCCCTCTTACTCCTAACTCAAAAGCCATCTCAACCTCCTCCCATCTGATCTGTTTTCTGTTTAAGGTAGTCTCGGTGTCTCTGAGCTGAAAGCTCGAGCCCCATTAGCCCTATTATTTGGTTTATGTATGTGGTTTATGTCCTTTATGTATGTCCTCATTGCTGCCTACATCTTGGCCCAAAGAATGGTTGCTGTGGGAATGGAAAAAGAAGGCTCAGTGGGGAGATGTCTGATAAACAAGGCCGTAAATCGTTAAGATTCTGTGCCTGATTAGGCAGGAGGTGTGGAGGACAGAGAGGAGACAAAAGTCACCACAGGACAAGTACAGTGGCCTACAGGTCTCTCCATCCACTCTGCCTTGCTCATGGGTGTGGAATTAGTCTTTCTAGTGTTGCTTTGATATGAGACCCTCTACTCAAAACCCTCAATGACTCCCAAGTGCCTATGGCCCAAGTCCAAGCTCCTCAGTCTGAAGTTAAAGAGGTCTTACTACCTAGCCTGAACCTACCTTTTCAGCCAGAGTGCACATCATATCCCTGAATGATTCATGTGTTTTTTGTCCACCTGCTTTTCACTTTGCTCCTAAAGGATCCTACTCTTGGCCTCTCACACATTTCCTTGATTTCCTCTGCCCTCCGTGTGCTCATCATCTCTGGTAGTTCCCAGAGACTAGAGATTTGGTCAGAGCCTTGATCACATTCATTTTCATGCAGATGCTGTCTATTTCTTAGATTCTCTGTCTTGTGTAAGTCTCATCCAACTAGGTGGGGCAGGTCAGTCTGCCTCTTCCTTCTTGATCCACTCAGACTTTATTCCATGTGGGGAAAGCTGTTACTGAGCGGGAAGAGTCTCAGGAGGGGTTGATGGTGTGGGCTCTTACCTGTCGGAGGATACCCTGCAGTTCCTTGCTGGACCACATGTCTGACAGGAGGAGTCGGGCAGCTTCTGCGGCCTTGGGCGAGGCACTGGGCAGGTGGGAAGTGAATTTATGAGATGAGACTTTGGGAGGCATGAGAACCATACTCTCTCCCACCCTCACCTCCAGATCCTGGAGATGGGGAGGTCCCAGGGGTGTACAAGAGAGGAACTCCATTGGGGTGTGGTGAGTCCAGTCACTCTACACTGTAGGCACAATCCCATACCCACCTAGAGGCATCCCAGGACTCTCCTCTGGTCCATGAGGTAGTAGTGCCCTTCCACCCTCATCCCCAGCCCTTGCCCTGGGAATGAGTGCCCCATGGAACAGGATAGAGTCCCCATGCAGTTAGGGTCTGCTGTCCCATGCCTCCCACTGACCCTCTGAGAACCCACTGCTTCCCACATCCTCCCACTGAGGAGTGTGCTGCTTCTGTTCCCTCTGTGTAGCCCTAATGCCCAGATGCTGAACATTTAGTTTCGTACACTCCCGGCTTCCAGAACTTCTCCTCCAATCAATCCTCCCCCATTGCTGGCTCCTCCTGCACTGGGTACTTTCCCTGCTCAATGGAGAGTGACAGAACTGCTTGGTGTGGGGGGAAGGGGGGCTGCGATGTGGGTCAGGCCTGTGGGATGCGCCCACTCCCATCCCCACCCACCTGCTGCGGCACAGGTTGACGACATTGTTGAGCATGCTGCTGGAAAAGTACTGCTTGGCCATCTGTGGCTGTGAGGCTATCAGGTTCCTCACAGTGTAGCAGGCTGAGGACAAGATGTCTTCGGAGTTGCTGGTGTTGCCAGTGTGGCTGGTGAGAAGCCTGGTCACCTCCGGGAATACTTGGTTCCCTGGGGAGAGAAAGGAGTCAGGGCACAGGGCAGGGTGATGGAAGGGCTGAGGGGTTCCCTCTGAGGCCACCATCTTGGACTACCTCCTGCCAGGCTCCAAGTAAGGTGGGTCACTCAGGGCTCCATGCCAGGTTCGACTCAGGGTATCTTGACCCTGGAGACCTGGATGGGACTTCTGCTCCCGGCCCTCTGGTGACCAACCTTTCCTGTCTCCACAGCCCTCTGTGGACAGCTTCCCCTCCTGGAATGCATACCCCAGGGAATGGATAAGAGGTGACCTTCCAGCAGGCTTTGGAAAGTGGGAGGCCTGCTGTGTCCTAGCTAGAGGAGAAACAGGTGGCCTTACCCATCACTCTGTGCAGCACAGGGTGGCGAGACATGTTGCTCAGGAGGGAGGCTCCAGACCGCACCACATCGGAGTTGCCAGATTGCAGGAGGCGGGCAATTTGCGGCAAGCCCTTTTCCTTCAGCCCAATCAACTGGCTCATGCCACTGGACATCTAGGAAAGAAGGACACAATGAGAGCCACCATCTTGGGCTGCCTTCTGCCAGCCTCTGAGCAAGGCGGCCCCTCAGGGCTCCATGCCAGCTCAGACTCAGGACTTTGAGATCCAGATGGGATTTCTGCAGACCTGTCCCCATCCCTCAGGTGGTTTCCTAGGCACTATGGCAGGCAGAAAGGGTCAAGATATTCTGAAAACAGACATACCAGAGCCTTTTTTCTTTCACCTTAGAAGCACCAGCAGACACACAAAAATTTGCCCAGACACAGTCAACTATAGAATGCTCAGGCTAACATGCACACCCTCCCCCCTTTCCTGACCCTGATCCCTGCTCCTAGATCAGCCTACAGCCCAGATGGGTGGTGGGAGGGAGTCTCATTTCTCTTACTTGTGGTGACCCTGAGTCAACTCCTAGACTGATGGAAATGTCTGACGTCACACCTCACCCATTGTCTCAGCTCTGCCCTTCCTATATCTCCTAACACTCTCTGCTCATATGAAACCACATGGTCAGGGATATTTGCCAATTAAAGAATATCTGGCCATCTTCTTCCAACTTTCCTACGTAGGTAGAATCCAATATGTATTTTTTGAGAGCCTCCCTAAGACAAAGATGAATGAGAGAGGGTCTGGGTAGAACTGGGGTCCTCTGGAGGTAGGCCTCTGAGCAACAAAGCTATCCTGGGTGTAACTTGGTCTAGGCCAGCTTAGAGTTCTTGGAGACCCCCAGCTTCATCCCGCAGAGTCAGGGAAGTTCCTCTCTACTCTCAGTTTACCTTTGTCTTCCTTGTCCTGCTGCTGCTTAAGTAAAGCTGGAGAACAGTTGGTTATCTGACCCATCTGAATCCTTCTTGATTGCAAACAGGTTTCCTCTGGCTCCACCCCATACCATCGTGCCCTTCAAGCTGTAGACATTTGCCCTAAACTACACTGATTCTGTCACATCTTCCTCTGGACCTGCCCGTGCCCCAAACCCTCTTCTTCCACAATTGGGAGACACCTCCTGCCACAGACATACTTTCCACCCCTGTCCCCACCCCAGGCAGAACCCAGGAGGCCAGCCCAGGACCAGGAACCATGTGGTCAAGGGCCTTGTGTGGATACTGACAGCGTCCAACAGGAATGGGTCCACCCACTATGCACTCCCAAGAGCTCCCAGAGGGTGGGAGTGTTTCCCCAGCGCCCAGTCCAGAGCCTAGCATGCGCCAGGCCCTGTACTGATGTATGAAGACTGAAGCTCCGAAGCCCATGTGTGTTAGGTAGACTCGAAAGGGGACAGGCTGGTGGGAAGAACAGGGAGCAGAGGCGGGGAGCTGCAAGAGGGAAAGCGTGACCCCGCTCACCAGCCCCTTGCTGGCTGTCAGGTTCTGCAGAGCACCCGCACAGGCCTCCAGGGTGGCGTCTTTCTTGCTCTTGCCCATGAGGTTCAGGTAGGTGCGGATGGCATCTGAGTGGTACAGCCAGCTGCTGCCCTTGGGGTTTGTCTCTTCCTCAGGAAGGGGGCAGTCGTAGTTGTTGTTCTGAGGACAAAGAGCAGGTCAGTGGGGTCAGTGGGGGCCTGGTGAGGTGACATAACCCAAGCATTCTTTTTTTTTTGGTGAGAAAGCAGGATTTATTCAGAGGATAGAAAAGATCCCAGAGCAGGAGGGGACCGAGGGGGTTGCTCTAACCCAAGCTTTCTATCCCCACCTCCCAACCCCAGGGTCATGGTCCTGGAGGAATGGGACCAAGGAAGCACCTATGCAGGCAAGCAGCCTAGAGACAGTTGCACTTCACCCCTTTCCTCTATATCCTTTGGCAACTCCATGAGATGGAGGAACAGGCCATGGCTCTCTGGACTGTCCCAAAGTGGGCAGAGATCATTCCCGCCATCTTGGGGACTGTGCTCCAAGGCAGCCTCAGTGCAAGTTTTCCAGCCCTGTGATCTGCTTTGAGGGGTCTCACGTCATTAAGCTCCCTCCCCTCCCAGAGAAATAATATGGGTTTGACCCACCCTCGGTCAACAAGAATGGTTTGGGGCCTGCCTTCCACAGCCATGCCCAGTGGAGGAGGTCTGACCATCCCTCCACAGCATCCCTCTGCCTCTGGGGAAAACCAGAAGGGCTCAGATATGGTTGGAACAAAAGTCAGAGAAGGGTCAGAGTTCTAGCTACCCCCAAATCCTCAAGGGTAAGGAAAAAGATGGGGAGACTCGACCCTTTCCACAGTAAGAGAAACTGAGGCCTGAGGCCTGCAAACCAGGGACTACAGTTTTGACCTCTGGGGTGGTCTGGGCCCCTGCAGTCCCAAGAACACAGATCCCCTCTGTATGCAAGATGGAATGGCCTCCACCCAGCTCCTAGAGTGCAGCATGAGTCCAAGATAAAGGCTGTGGGATGGGCCTGTCCTCTAGGACTGGCTTCAGGCTCCAGGAAGGCTAAGAGGAAAGAGCGGGTGAGGCAGTGGGTCCTGGTGTGGTGCTTAGTGGGGGAGGCCTTGGGCTCACCATCATCTTGTCACTCTTGTTGCTAAAGCAGCCAGTGGAGGACTTCTCCGTGTAGGTATTGCGGGCGTTATACTCCAGCTGGCGGTAGCGGGTAGGCACCTCGGCATCCAGGCGGTAGGAGAGGTTATGCAGGATACACATGCAGTTCTCCACGGACTGTGGACCAAGCAGAAGCACAGGTCTGAGCCTCTGTCCAGCCCTCGATGGGCTCCTGGCTCACCCCCTACCCTAACTAATAAGAGAGCAGCAGGCACCCAGGCTGTATCAAAAAGAAGAATGCAGGCACTTGCCACACCCTCCGCCTGAAATGTCTCCCAGGGACACTTCTGGGACCTGGATTTGAATCTATCATTTCCTGGCTGTGCACACTTGAGTGACTGGCCTCACCTTTCTGGGCCTGTTTCCTCAGCTAAAATACTAAGAACTAAGATTACCTACTTCACTGGACTACTGAGAAGATGATATGCAGAAAGTACCTATCATGGGGCCTAGCACATAGTAGGACACAACAGACTATGGCTACTGTTTCTACTGCTATGGATGATGACCCAGTGGGCAGACTGGGATTTTGGAGAACACATCTTCCCTCTTGGAACAAACTCCTCCAGAAGAAGCCCCAATACCTTTAGGTTCGAAAACTATCCTGCCCCTACCAGTTCCCCTTGCCATGGCCAGTCCTCAGCCTTCAATATCAAAGGTGTGAAGTCCACACAAACAGCAAAATCTGGGACCCAAGACTTCATGGCAGCTAGGGCCAGATCTTTGTGTTTTCCATTGGTGAACCTCCCAGGCTAGGGTTTGGAGGCTGCAGATTTAACCTCCTAAGGATGTTTGGCTCCTGCTGGGGTTTGAGGGAGGCCTTGGGGTTACACAGATGTTGGGGTTGTTGCCCCCAAGAGCAGAAAAGCACCTTGCCCACTGGAACCAGGCTGAGCAGCCAGGTGACAAGGCTCTCCTCTGAAGCCCTGCTGTCACTCCAGTGGAGGGAGTAGGAGATAAAATCCCATTTCATGGAAACTGTGCTGAAGACTCAGGTGTTATGATGCTAGTCAGTCCCCTGGTAACCTGGAGAAGCTGGACCTCAATGTTTCCTGAGTCACTGTCCTGCCTCAGTGGGGATATCTCAGCCTTTGTTGATGTGCCTGCTACAATTTTTCCTTTCTGTCTGTCTATGCTGGTGTGTCCGAAAGTCCAGAGGCAGGTGGGTGGCTCTTCCAGTGGCCTTTTTGGAAGCCAATGGGAAGATGGCTGTAGCGAGAGGAGCCTTGTCTCAGGGAGGACCCCAAGCCCTAGAAACACCTGCATGGATTCCTTGGGGCTGCAGGGATGGGCTTGGGACTGCCAATGACACCACAGCCAGAAAATGCTTGCTGAGAGCTTGCTCTGTGCCAGGCTCTCTTCATGCTTTACTTATTAATTAACTGAGTCCTTCAAACCATCCATGAGGTCAATATGCTTATGATCACTGCCATTACAATAAAGAGTGAGCTGAGGACCACAAAGATCAAGGAAGCAGCTACATCCACTCAGTTTCTAAGTGAGGGAGAGATGATTTGCATGGGCACATTGCCCCTAGAGTCTGCCCTTGCAGCCATTGCAGTGTTCTGCATCCAGGTGTCCCCTCCACCACCCCTGACTCTGTGCTCCTATCCTGTCACTGGGCCAGGCCTCAAAGGTACCCAGAAAGTACAACCTTGATTTGGGGGACCCAGAGTCCAAGGAGCTGCCCTCACTGACTGGAGGTGTGGCCCACAGCTTTGGAGCTCTGAACAGGGAGAACGGGGCCTGGGGCTGGGGGCCAGGGGTGTCACCAGGGTGCTGTACTCTCACCTTGTCGTCACAGCGGCTGGCTGCCACACAGTTCTGTACATAGGCCATGAGGGAGTCAATGAGGCCCGAGTAGTTACGCATGGTCTGGCGGCCTGCGTCCGCCGAGCTCAGGTTCCTGGGATAGAGAACAGAGAGGGTGGGAGGATGCAGAGAAGGGCGGAAGCGAGAAAAGGGAAGGTAGGGAAGGAGAATGTGGCAGGGGACAGGCAAGGGAGATGTGACAGGAAGGATAGGATGGAGGTTAGAGGTTGTGATAAGAGGAGGAAGGAAGGAAAATAAGAGGGAAGGAAGGAAAGAAACGAACAGGGAAAAATAAATGAAGAAAAAAGAAGGAAAGAAAAATCCTTGAGCCAATTATGCTTGATCCTCACTGAGACAGAAATGACATCTTGTTTGAACTCAATTCTTCTCACCCTTCTTTCTGCCTACTCAGTTCCCAGGTCAGTAACTTTGATGACTGTCAATGTCTTCAAATGTCAATGGCTCCTCTGAAGTTGGCAGCCTAAGCTCACCCTGCCACTAGCAGCCCCGTGTGGAACAGGAGCCAGAAGCTTCTGCCTGCCCAGTCTCTTGTGAGTCAGGAAGGAGCTCTGTGAGGTGCTGGATCATGGTGCAGGGTGGCTTGGCTGGGGACTCGAAGCTCCCTTCTCCCTGTGCAAGTTGTGTTCTGCCCCTAGCAACAGGCGCATTCCCAAGCAATCTGGGCCCATCTGCCTGGTGTGTGTGCGTGTGTGTGTGGGGTGGGTGTATGTGGCTGGTTGCTACCAGCAACCCTGCAGCCCCATAAAGTCCTTAATTATACTGGTTTTTCATCTCCTTAGCTCTCTGCTCCCTGGAGGCTTCTGCTGGAGGCTGGCAGGGAGAAGTACAAGTTGAGACACAGAGGCACATGCCAACTGCACCCCCCACTTTGAGGGTTCTCAGAAGTTGGGGAAGACAAACCCCATAAGAGCAAAGTGGGACCCTAAAGGGATCCTGTTCTAAGGCTCCAAGCACTGTACCAGCAATCTCCCCCACTCTCAACACCTTGTAAACCTGCTCCTAGAACAAGCACACCCCCAGCCCTACGGGGGCATTGCCACACCCTGGTGTGGAACTCAGGAAACTTTGGGCAAAGCAGTGCCATCTTCATGCCAATGAATGTGGCAAACAGTTTTAGCACCACAGCCGGGAAGTGACTCATTAGCAACCAATCAGTAGGACTGGATATTTGGATCAGGCATTTCTACTCTTAGATTCCTGACTTGGCTGGGGTCGGTGGCTCACTCCTGTTATCCCAGGACTTTGGGAGGTTGAGGTGGGACGATCACTGAATTCAGGCCAGAAGTACAAGACCAGCCTGGGTAACATAGCAAGACCCCATCTTCACAAGAAAAAAAAATTAACCAGGCATACATGTAGTACCAGCACTCAGGAGGCATCACTTGAGCATAGGAGTTTGAGGTTGCAGTGAGCTATGATTGTGCCACTGCACTCCAGCCTGGGCAACAGAGCAAGACCCTGTCTCTTAAAAAAAAAAAAGCCTCCTTACTAATGTCCCCTGTGTTCCCTTAAAGAAGGTGGTAGAATCCTGAGCCTTATCCAGACTCAGGGAATTTCAAGATGCCCAGGTCCCCATATCATGGGCCCTGCCCATGAGAGCCAATGCTGGGTTGTCTGTTATGTGCTGTGCCCTGGCAGAATGTTTGCTGAGATGGGGCTGCCTGGCGAAGGGTCCCATGTGTCCTCTTCTCTCACCTCAAGCAGCCAGTGGCATTGAAGAAGACCTCAGGGTCCACCACTTCCCGGGACATGCTGCTATTGCCATTGCACCAGCCGGAGAAGGGAATGATGACGCGGTCGGTCAGAACAGGCAGGGCATCAGCAATGAGCTCCTCCTTCAGTTCATCGGTGGAAGACAGGTTCCAGAGTAGCCCTGGGGGTCAGAGATCACTCCCATAATTGCCAAACTCAGAGAGCCCCAGGAACCAAGACACCAGCCCCATCCTGGGCTCTAGCAAACGGGCCGTACCGAAACATCACCTTCCAGGTAGGCATGGTCTATCAAACCTACTGTTTGATTGTTTCATGAGCCCATTTCTCAATGTCCCAACTAGACTTCAGGTTCTTTGGGGGCAGCGAGCATGTCATAGTTCTCTATCAAGGTCAAAATTATGTATGTGGAAAGTGATCAAAAAACCATTTGATTAACCAGTGGCTTTTAATTTAAATTTTAGAACTTGAATTCTTTTAATGATCTCTATTTTCCACTGAAAGTCATTCCAGAAATACGTATCAGTCGTTACTCTGTACATTGTCTGATTTGATCTTTTTAGTCCAATTTGAGGTCTTCATGGTGACTCCTATTTCTTGTGCTTCCCTCCTTGAGTGCTATACATATTATCTGAACACAGGGTGGGTGTTTAAGACCTGCTGACCCTTTCCCCTATCAGTCCTACTTTCTGCCCATCACCTGCAAATTCCAGGGCTTGCTGAATATGGATCCTGCCTGGACACCAGCTCTCCTCCTCATGTCCTCTAATCTCAAAAAGACCATGACTCCTTATGGGTCTGCATACCACTCAGGGTCACCATCTGAATGCCACTCATCAGGCCACGGACTACCAGAATATCAGCCCCAGGCCACAGCCAGCAGAAAACTTACAAAACTTCCCCCCACCCTCGGCCCTCCATGGCAGGAATGTCCTACCGTCAGTTGTTTCTGGATTTCGGTGTTCCCGGTTCTTCTCAGGAGATTGACAGCTTCACGGATCCCATTCTGCCTCCGGGTCTCCAGCTTGTTGGTGGTGCTCCTGAACACCAGGTTGCGCAGGGCCCCCGCTGCAGCCTGCTGGACATTCTGGTTGGGGCTACGGAGGAGGTCCACCAGTTTGCAGATGCCTCCCAACTGATAGACCTGCCAGAAGAGAGTTGCCACGTTGCCCGGTCAAGGGAGGTGGGGCTGATCTCATAGTTCTCTACTCAAAGTGGATTTTTCTCAGGAAGAAAAAAACCAAAACCAAAAACTACTTTCAGTTCAGAAACATCTAAGTCAGCCAAAATAGACAAGCAGTGTGAAGTAATGGTAACTGACCCATACCAGGAACCAAAAGACCTGGATTCAGATCTTAGCTCCCCACATCCCAGCTGGAAGACCCTCGGCAAGTCACTCATCTTTCCTGAGCTCTACTTGCTGCCTTGGGGGTATGGTGGTGAGGGCCAGACGAGAAATGGCTAGGAATACACTTCGAAATCCTAAAGTAGAACACAGACATAAGGGAGACTCTCCCATGGAAACACTTTCTCCTATGGTGGAAACTTTGATGCAAACTGATCCTGGACTCTAGGAAACCCATTGATGGTGCTACATCCTTGGGCTGAATTACAGAGTCCTGTAGATGTCCTTCCTGCCAGCAAAGCTTGGGAGGCATGAACAAGCTCTGATTTTCACCATAAGATGCCTGGAGAGGGAGAGAGCAGAGGGAGGGAGAAAGGGAGTGGGAGGGCAGGAACTGAGGGGAGCAGTCGTGTTCTTTAGTGAGATTTGTAAAGGGGCATTTCTGTTGAACCCATGACTGGCATTGAAGTGTATCTTCCATGACCGATAGTAGAAATGCATCCCCCCAATGTCCTCTGAACCCGAAGCTTAAGATGCCCAGCTCTGACCTTGAGCAATGTGAGGGCTTCCAGCAGCTGTGCAGGGTGAGAAGGAACTGCAAATACCCCCATTCATCTCCAAATGCAGGGTCAGATCTTTAAATGCACACCCAAGCCCTATCCAGGTCCATCAGTTACCTGTTGCTTGGCAGATTCGTCCTGGAAGCAGGTGTGCTGGATGTAATAGGCCCCGATGGCTTGATATTTCTCATCCTGGGAGCTCAGGTACTGCACAGCCTTGGGGATGGTCAGCCCACTGCACTCAATGTCCTCACTGCAGATCCTATGAGGAACAGACAGTGGGAGATGAGTTACAGGGTTGGCTGGGAATCCTGGTGAGAGGGTTCAGAATTCCTCCTTATACTCTCAAGCTGCCACAGCCTCATCTGCCCTCCAGAGAGCCAGAATAAGCCAGGTCCAGGCCCGGTTGGAGGACACCCCTGGGAACAGCTTCTTCAGAGGAAGAAAAGGCACGCCCATTGGGTTTGCCTCATGTGAGAACACTGGCTATGTGAGGCCCTGGTCATGGTTAATGTCCAAGCAGCTGTGTTATCTCTGCACTGAGGAAAAACTCCATCCTATTTCCTGAGGGGAAGCTTCCTACCCACTCTAACAAGTCTTATGTTTGTGCCTGGTATTGGGAAAATGGAAGACAATGGCTGTGAGCCCATCCATCCATCCATCCATCCATCCATCCATCCATCCATCCATCCATCCATCCAACCAACCATCCACCCATTCAACCAACCAGTCACTCATCCAACCAACCATACATCCATTCAGCCAACCAACCATCCATCCATTCATCCCCAAGTTCAACTGGATCTTCTTATACATTCTCATATCTGCCCCCTCCTTCCCATCCTTTGGGTCACCACTTTGGTAGGATCACTCTTATGGGGATGGCAGCCAGAAACCCCTATATCTGGCTCTTACCCAAGCTCTTACCCAGGCTCTTACCCATCTAACAATTTACATCCTGTTATTAGGTAAGTGGTCCTAAACCCCTGTTCAGCATGTGTTCCCCAGCTCAGAACCATCAGTAGCTTCTCCTTACTGCAAATTAAAGTTCAAACTGCTTAGCCTGATATCTAAGGCCAGGTGTTGGGTTAAACCATAGGAAATGGCTGATCATCAACCTTTCTTTTGAGATACAAAACCAGAAATTTAATATATTTTAACATAACCAACCAGCTTCATTATGTCCTCTTGAACATTTCCAGCCCTAACAGGGTCTACTTCAGCAAGACTATCCTATTTTCTGTGCACCAACCAGGTCTCAGGCACACTTGAAGGCATGCCACAGGCCCTGCTGAAGTCCCACTTCTCTAGCCTTCCCAGGGAAGGGATACTGCTCTTCCAAGACTTCTCCAGCACCCATAAGGTTGAGTCACAGGCTGGTAACTGACTATGTCCTAGCTCCCGGAAGAGAAAGAGAGTTTTCTGAGGGCAGGAGCAGACCCTTCTGTGGTACCTGGCCTTGCCCCACTGGATACCCTTTAGCATTTACAGAAGGAGCCCTTATCTCATTTGTACTAAACTCATGCTTTGCCATACCAGGTGCTCAATAAATATTCTTGGCTTAAGCTATGGAAAACCAACTTCATTTCTAAAAATATCAATCCAAGGGGCAGAACTCTCTGGCACTGGGTTAGTAGTCCCCTTTTCCTGAATCCGAAGAATGTCACCCTGCTTTTGTCAGTCAAATGTCACCTCTAAATGGCTTGCCACTCATTTCCACCACATGTCGCCGCTCCACTCGGATTCTCTACCCAGGGACTCTGGCTGGGACAATGAGCCAAGGCTGGATGCAGCCCTGTACAGTCTCCAAGGGAGAGAACTTTCTTAGTTCTTCTCCAAATCATCCTAAATATGCCTTATGGCCCTCCATTAGTTAGGAGAGGTCTAGCTCTATAATGGGGGTCTGCTTATTTTCAGAACAGAATGGTACTGGTAGGGAAGAGCACAGCATGTAGAGTCAGCTAGGTGGCCTTGAACAACCCACTTATTATCTCTATGCCTTGTTTCCTCCTCAGGAATACCAGCGCCTGCTTGCAAGGGGTTGTGAAGATTAAAGATGAAGAATGCAGAATTCCTGGAGCTGTATGAAAAGGAGTTAATTGTGCAGCTCCAGAACAGCTCTGGGCTGTCCTGTCCATAACTGTGTCCCCTGCTCTCACCACAGAGCCC
This sequence comes from Cephalopachus bancanus, assembly GCA_027257055.1. Classification (NCBI taxonomy): domain Eukaryota; kingdom Metazoa; phylum Chordata; class Mammalia; order Primates; family Tarsiidae; genus Cephalopachus; species Cephalopachus bancanus. The sequence goes on from JAPVLO010000297.1 coordinate 727,431, forward strand.
GGTATGTAGTAGATGCTCAGTAAATGTCTGCCAAATAAATGAATAACAATGATCAGTAGGTGGTGATGAAAAACAGCTGGAAGATTTATGGACCTCTGAACCCTGAGGGTAGGCTCAGTGTCACTATGTGCCTAGGGTGCCTTCTGGGACACCCATTTGGTCTCCTAATTCCCACTGGCTGGTGGTCTTCAGCACTTTTGTACTGGAGTTGTGTTCTGTTCCTTTGCACTAGATCATGTCCCTCAGTTTTTATGTCTGTTTATCCTTTGGCGTGACCTGTGTTATAACATACACTGAGACCCATTCTATCCCCTTTGCCCAACCAGGCATGCTCCTTTGCTCTTTTAGAATATAGAGAGACATTCACATGCCTGAGATCAGAGGTTCTCGAACTCCAGTGTGAATCAGTCACCCAGAGGCCTGTTAAAACAAACATTTCTGGTCCTCTCTCCCAGTGTTTCTGAGTCAGTAGGTCTGGGTGGGTCCCCAGAATGAGCATTTCTTTTTTTTTTTTTTTTTTTGAGTTTGAGTCTCACTCCATCGCCCAGGCTAGAGCTAGTGCAGTGCCACGCTCACAACCACCCCAGCGTCGATCAGCTAGGCTCAGATGATCCTTCCGCCTCAGCCTTCCAAGTAGTTAGAACTAAGGCCTGCACTACCATACCTGGTTAATTTTTGATTTATTGTAGAGATGAGGTCTCACCAAGTTGCCCAGGCTGTTCTCGAACCCATGGACTCAGGCAATCCCCTCACCTTGGCCGCTAAAAGTACTGGGATTACAGGCTTGAGCCACTGCACCTGGCCCAGAATGAGCATTTCTAACAAATTCCCAGGTGATGCTGATGTTGCTGGTCAGAAGAACACACTTTGAAAAACACTGGTCTAGCTAACCTCTAATCAGCCTTCTTCTGTTCGTGACCTTTGACTATTAAGACCTACATAGTTGGTGTCTGGGCTCTGTCTCCACCTCACACTGAGAACTCCCTGAAGTCAGGGGCTCATCAGGCCAGGGACTCCCCAGGACAGGGACAATGAACTTCCCAGGGACAGAGATTATGTCTGTCCTGTCATCCCTGGAGCAGAGTACAGCCATGCGACCAGTTTGTTTCCCACCTGGCCCCAACCTAGTCCCTCAACCGGCCCCCATAGCACCTCCCCCCTCAGCCTAGCAGCACTCACTTGGAGCTGGCCCTGGAGTGGCCAAAGGACAGGTCCTTGTTGCAAGAGATGGGCGGGACATACACTGGATCCTGCTTGGAGGCACAGGAGGGTGGGCGCATAGGGCACTTCTTGATAGCCTTCTGACCACTGCAGGTGCTGTAAAAGCTATAGCGGTTCTGGGTGGTCTTGTGGCCCTTGCTGCCCAGCGTGCCCTTGCGCAGGGTGCCCCGTGGGTCGCAGTAGAGGTCGGGCTCGCTGCGGCTCGCCTTGATTTTCTGCATGAAGCACATGTCACTGCCTGCGCCGGTGGTGTTGCAGCTGCCACGGGGGTAATGCCGGCTCCAGTTCTCCATCTGGCTGTAGGAACTGAAGCGCCGGTTGTCAGGCTCCCGCTTGAGGGTTCCATTGTAGATCTGACCAGGGAAAGGGAGAAAGGCTCAGTCAAGGTTATAAAAAAAAGTCAAGGCATCCTGGATCCAGCTGGCCATGGGACACAGCCCTCTCCCAGCCCCCATAGCAATGTGTATAGAATCCCAGAACGTCTGGAGTAGAAGGAACCTCGGCCAGCATCTGATATATTGCCTTTCAAACTGCAGCCTGGGACCCATTATGGATTATGAACTCAATTTAGTAGATTGTGACCATCATTTAAAAAGTAGACTAGAATAATATATCCTGGAATATAAAATAGCATTGAGCAATACAGGTAGTAAAGACACACTTGTTTTGTGAAACAGTGTGTGGGTACTGGGTTGCAACGCAAAGTGTATTTTCTGCTGTGGGTTGCAGTCAAAAAATTTGACAGCCACTGATCTGGTCTCACATGGGCACAGTCCCGAGGGGAGGTGGAGGCCAGAGAAGCGGAACCTTCCAGTAGTCACTCGGTGAGGAAAGGGTGGAAACCGAGACTTGAACCTGCATCTCCAAGCCCTCACCCTGAAACCCTGTGTTATTGTCAGACACCAGCAGCTTCTGACACAGCCAGCCCTCCTTGCTCACTTGTACTCAGCACACAGAAACTTTCATACTGGTCTGGACTGTTATTTTCTGTTAAACTCTTCATCCTACCTCCCCTCTGCTAGAGCAAGAAGCAAATGGTAACAGGTCATCCAGTGGAAAACCCTCAAAGGCCAAAGAGGCACAGTTCTCTTGCTCCCTGGGTCCTTTTATGAGGGACTGTGAGCTAGGGGCCCACTTGGACACAAGGAGGCAGGCCCAAGGTTGCAGGGTGGGGTGTGGTGAGGACCTCCCGGACTATGTTGTCAGACTAGCAGTGGGAAGAGGCTGAGCAGAGACTTGATCCAACAGGGAAACATACAACGGACAATGAGGTATACTCAGGGCTCTGTGTGAGCCCAACTGGGGAGTCAGCCTCCCTGGGAAGAGCCTGTGCGGTTGGAGACTTGGTGGGAATTAGCTCCGGAACAGAACTGTCCGAGGAGGACTTTCCCAGGAGCTTACAAGCTGGTGGGCCTGGCTTGTTCAGACTTGTTCTCACTAGAGGATCAACATTGAGCCTGATAAAATGTCTCCACACAGGTGCTGACTTGGGACTCACCTTTGCAGGGATAAACCAGGGCCAAATCCAGCAACCCAGAGCCTGCCCGCCCCTCCCCATGACTGTGTAAGTGAGTGAGTGTGTGTGTGTGTGTGTGTGTGTGTGTGTGTGTGTGTGTGTGTGTGTGTGCGCGCGCGCGCGTGTATAGGGAAGGTCATTAGGCAACTAGGTAATTCCCCTCTGCACCAGATCTAGCCACACTGGGCGGGGGAGGGGTCTGGTCCCTCTGGTCCTCTTTCTTTGTAGGGAGTCGTAGAGAGCAGGAACCTCTCATGGTTCAAGCTCCCAGAGAGACCAGGTGTCAAGCTACCAGTCAGAATCGGCGTCCAAAACTCAGAAGCCACAGACTGTTAACCTTGGCAATGGCCTGCTCATCCCCTCCACCCACACACCCAGCTGTGCACTCAGGCAGTTGCAATTTTCTTCCCCAAACTGGGTCAAACCAACTTACCCCAAAAAGAACTGGTGTGTGAGTATTGGAAGAGGCATAGATGGACACCGACAGGGCAGAGGGGAGAGAAGCTGGGTGTTTTTCTGAGCTTCTGGACACTGAATGTGCACATTGCAGATTGCAAGATGAAATTTGCCATTAGGGCTCCCCTGCTTTAACCAATGGCCACACTCTCCATTCTCCTCTCAGGGGCCAAAAGGTGGCAGATGGTGCTTTGGAGGGAAAGTCGAGCACTGCCAAAGGGTGAAGGGCTGGCTAAGCCTTAAATGGAAATGCAGCAAGGAACACCCTTGTTCCCAGTACATGACATGCCTGGACGTCATCTCAGACACCTGAGGAGAAGTCCAAATGCTCATCCTGGCCGAAACCCAGCAAAGATGTGATCATGCTGATTAAGCCTGACAGAGGTTTTGGGCTTTGCTCTTCTGTGCTGGAAAAAGGAACCGCTGGCAGCTTTGCCAAGTCTCAGTGAAGGTGGGCTGCCCACAGGGAATGGGCGCTGGCTGCACCAGCCAGGGAGCAGGTGAGGCGGGGAAGGCAGAGACGCCCCTGTGGGACTGCCTTTCTCAGTCCTCCATCAGCCACACCTTGGTGGCATCACCCATTCCTGGGAACCCCTCCCCAGCTCCTGGTGTTACAGTGCTGGTGGGCCGTGCTGTTTGAGTATGGTGACTGAGGACAGTGGTGGATGACTCCTTCTCAATACTATGGCCCTTTGCTGTCACTTCACAAGCAGGAGGAAAGCCTCCTCTCAGCCAGACCTCAGCCTCCTCCAGCTCCACGAGGAAGTCCAGGTTTCCTCCAAGGCTCTGTGAAACAGGCTGCCACCAGCCCTCCCTGGAGAAATGACCTGGGACTTAGCTGGAGCCTGTGGCCCCTGCAGCTGAATGGCATCCTGGGAATCTAAGCACATCTCCCAAGCTCACTGGGCTGAGTCCTAACAGCAGAGGAAGACCTGATAGTCAAGAACATAGCCTCTGAAGTAGCCTGCCCTGGTCTTGTTAAATGCCTGAATGGTGGCCTTGGGCAAGTCACTTAAGCCCAACGTGCTTCAGTTTCTCAATTTGTCAAACTGGGGTTATAATCCTACCTAACATATAGGGGTTTTCGGGAAAATTCAATGAACTCATGTTTGTAAAGTGCTTAGGACAGTACGTGACATATCTGATCTGTATCCCTCTGACTCTCAGACTGGGGACAGGCTGGCTGCCTTAAGACCCAGTTGAGGGTTTTACATTACCCATGCCATACCTAAAGGAACTACCAGGTTGGCATATGAGGGGGATGAACCCAGAAAGCTAGGAGAGGCCAGGAAAGGAGTACACACCAGTATCAGAGCCCCAGGCCGGTCTCATCCCCACAAACACAACAAGTCTAACTATGTTTCAGGAAAATGTAGGAGAGTGGTCCGCCCAGATGGGGCACCCAGAGTGAAGCCAGCCAGGCTTTATGGTGAGTGATGCCGTGTTTCTTTACGTGGGTGTCGTTGGCATCTGAGGCAGGACAATTCTTCATTGTGCAGGATGCCTCAAGCATTGCAGGATGTCTAGAGCCCCTGGTCTCCAGGCCCTGAATGCCGCTAACCCCTCGCTGTCATTATGACTAGCAAAATGCCCTCCTCCTCCCACATTTCCAAACAGTCTTCCAGGTCCCGAGTGAGCAGCTGCAGCTAGAATAGAATGGCGGGCTGCACACACATGTGCCTGTTGCAGGTGGGAGAGCTTTACTGCCAGTGCCAGCTCTTCTAGCCACACCCCCACACTCAGATAGTGATCTTGCTGGCAGCGTCCTCTTCTTTGAATACAAAGGACAGCGACACACACACACAATCCCTTGTCTGGATATCCCACGTTTCCTTGGGAAACTCCAACCTCAGGTGGGATGGTCTATGGATCAGAACATTCCAGAGGTTAGAAACTCAACTTCCTGAGAGCAGAGTTGACTGTTCAACCAGAGAGCCAGCTGGGTTGAACAGCAAGGTGGAAGCCCAAGTGCATCCAGAAAGACATGTTTCTTCACTTGGCAGACCAGTGAGGCTCTTGGTGGTCAACATTCAGAATCATAGTCCAAAGTGGGCCCGGGGAAGCTGTTATTAGCCAGGAGCCCCCCAGTCACTCTCTGCTCTGCTGCCCCCTTCTGCTAATGACTTAGGGCTTGTAACTCACTTATCTTTCTTCACTTCTCCCCTTCCTTCTTGGAGAGTGGGATCCCCTCTCTTCTTGTTCCTCCTTAAGTCAGGAAGCTCTTACAACCCCTCATTTTGCAGGCAAGGAGACAGTCCCAGAGGGTGACTGGATCAGGACACAAGCCTCAAATCCAAGATCTCAAAGAACTGAATGTGGCCAGCTTCCCCTCGAGAGAGCCATTCAGTCTGAAGAGTCCCCCAAACTGGAAAAGCTCCTGTTTTCCCAAGATCATCAGGCAGGATAGTAACTAACCATTCAGGAAGAGATGGTGTCCTTCTGTTTTCCTATCTGAGAGTTCTTTCTGACTCCCCTCTCTTGTACCCCTGCTGCCTAGGCTGCAGCTCTGACTCCCATCAGCTCACCATTGGCAACTCCAGGCCTCCCACCAGCCCTCACCTGGCCCCTGGGGCTCTAGTCCCTGCCAAGCGATGCCATCACCTTGGCCTTCCCAGGCAAAACTCTCGTCAACCCTGGCCATGCTGGAGAGCTTACAGTGACTCTCTGCCCCTTGCCAGACAAACTCCTCTGCCTGATCCCACCCTGCCTGTCCTGCCATCTCTGCCCCGCCCCTACACAGCCCTTGATGCTGTACCACCACTCACATATCCTGGTCTCCTGCTTCTGCTCAGGCCTTCTCCAACCTGGAGAGCTTTCCTCATCCACCTCCTCTCAAATTTACTATTTCTCCTAGGCCTCTTCTCAAACCTGCCATCTCCACAAAGCCTGCTCTGCCCAACCCCAGCTCTGTCTCCAGGTACCAATAATGCCCAGAGTTGAAATTATTCACCCTCATACCCAGGGGCCTGTGGTCTTGTTTTTTCTCTGGTGTCAATTTCTGACATTTCCTTAAGCTCCCTGGAGAGCCTTTTATGATACTTAAGACAGGGCTGGGCTCACAGCAAGTATTCAGTGAAAGGGGTGCTATGAGGCTGGGCACAGTGGCTCATGCCCACAATCCCAGTACTTTGGGAGGCTGAGGTGGGAGGATTGTTTGAGCCCAGGAGTTTGAGACTAGCCTGGACAACATAGCAAGACCCTGTCTCTACAAAGAACCAAAAGCTGGGTGTGGTGGTATAAGCTTGTAGACCAAGCTACTTGGGAAACTGAGGAGGGAGGATTGCCTAAGCCCAGGAGGTCAAGGATGTGGTGAGCTGTGAGCGTGACACTGTGAACAAATATGAACTTACCACCTGAAACTCCAGGCCTCCCTCCAGCCTGGGTAACAGAACTAGTCCCTGACTCAAAAAAAAAAAAAAAAGAACAAAAAATAAAACAAAAGGAGTGCTGTGATTGCAAATTTGTGCTGGTATAGAGATTCAGGCTGCTGATTGGCACTGTGGTGTCCATGGCTTCCAGGGCACAGGAGAGATACCAAAAGCAAAGTGAGCTGCTAGGAAGGCAGGGCCATTCTAGACAAGGTGAGTCGTGGAGGTGCACAGTGTGGCATCCACCATGATGGTCCAGGATGCTTCCCTTAATCTCTTGACCTGAGCAGCCACAGTTGGTTGGCTAAGTCCAGAGAGCTCTATTCTAGTTCTGTCAGGCCAGACAGAAGCTGCCTGGCTCCTTGGAGCTGGGTATGTGCTAGGCAGGACAAGATGAAAAGAGTGTCTGTGTCCCCAGTTATTAGCCCATTTTGAAACCAAGCTTCTGCCTGCCGGGTGGAGCGGCCAAACAGGTTCTCCAGAGGGACACGCCCTGGTCTGCCCTGCCGAGTCATACACCCAGCAGTGTCTGACAGGGCCATCTTCAGCAACATAATCTCTCAACACCCTTCTCATGAGAGTGAGTGAATACATGATTTCACGAGTCCCTGTGTCTCTCAGGCCTGTCGAGGGCTCTCTTGAGAAAGAGCCTTGATTGGAAACCCTTTGAGGACAGATTCCATTTGCCATTTTCCTGGGACCTGCCACTCTCCACTCAGTGCCCAGCTGAGAGGTTCCTGTGTGGTAGGCATGCAGCAACCCTCTCTTACCTTACTGGGATTTGACTGGGGCTAGGGGACTGAGCAGAGCTAAATGGTTACAAGGTGTACCTCCACTGGGGCTCAGTGACTCTGCTCTGACCCTCTCTAGGGATTTGGAGAGTAAGGGTCCTCTCCCAACAAGGCTTCCCAAGAAGAGGCTCCAGGGTGTGGGGAATCCTCCCAGAGGGGTAGGGTTGGCTGCTTAGTCGGCAGTCTGAGTCAGCACGGGAGCTACTAGAGCCTGAGTCACTAAAGATGGGACTTCGGCAGGGGGAGTGTCAATCTCTGTCTCCTCCGGGAGTGGCTCTCTGAAAAGTAGGGGTCCCACCCCGGGCTGGCCCTCCTCCCTTTTCCTGGCTTGCTGTTTTGGGTAGAGCAACCCCGCCTCTCAGAAGCCCGGACATCTGGACAAGGAACAATCCCCTCAGACTTTGGAGGAGGATATGGTGGGTGTGCCTTACTGTGGCATCTTCAAAGACAGGAAGGAGCTATACCCACAATCCCATTGCCAGCACCCTGAGACAAGCAGTGCTCACTGGTGTGAGAGCTCTGGATGGCACCTGCTAGATGTGTGTGAACTGAAGGCCAGTGCTGCTGGGGGACCAGGTCCTCATCCACCAAGAAGAAGCACAGCAGAAACCAGAAGCAGCCTGAAGCTGGTTGAAGCATGTTTTGTTACATGAATTTTTAAAAAGTAAAAACAAACAAACAAAAAATTTTGATGCCCATCTTGAGAGTATAGACTTTACCAGAGACCTGGTTAATAATGTCAGTGTCCCTTACAACCTTTGAAAAGTAGGAATTCTGAGTCCATATCAGTCAGGACGGCATCAACAAATGTGTGTGGATGATGATGACACATTTTCTAAAGTATAGTGATAACTGAAGCCCAAGGAGAAACATCCTTTAAAACTCTAGGCTGTAGATCATGGGCCCTTTAAGAAGATACTGCTTTCTCCAGTGAGCTCACAAGTCTGGGTTAAAGAGGGCATCTTGGCTTCTTGGGCTCCAGGTTCCAAGTCTGCCTGTGAGGGTCAGGACTACAGCAGTTCCTAATGTCTGGTGGGAGGTGCCATGCCCCTGTGCACCCTGGCACCAAATTGAGAGTTGGCGCTCCATAACATCTGCTGTCTGAACACACAACTATGCCAGCTCTGGCATCATCTTCATCTCCATGGCCTGCTCCCTGTCGACTCACTACTCTGTGAGAGGAGGCAGATCTTCTGAAATGCCTCTTTCCCCTCTCCATCTCCACACCTGAGAATTAGGTTTTTCTCAGCTCCTGACACTCCTAGGATGGGGTGGGAACAAGGGTTCATGCATAGACAACTCTGTTATGTTTTAGAAGGGAAATCCCCAGCAGGTGTTTGCCACCTCAGACAAAGCTCTTGCAGGCCTGAGTGGCGGAAATCCCCAGCCCTCAGCCATCTCCCTTTCATGGCCTCAGACAAGTCAAAGTCGCTGTCATTCTGCTCTCCAGCAGCCCCATGTTCTGTGGTCATGGTTTCTGGCTTTCAAACCCAGAGGCCGGCTCAACTGTCCCAGGGACAGTTCATACCATGGGGAGGGAAAGATGAGGGGGTCATCTCGATGTGAAATAACCCCTAGAGTCCCAGATGATGGGCCAGTTTTCTGGAAGAGCCCACTTGAGGGTCAGGAAGACCCCACTGGACTGGTTGCCCCCATTCTCTACTGGGAAGTCGGAGGCAGAGGCCAGCTGGCCCCCAGACTGGGAGGCACTTCCCAGCTCTAAGAAGAGGAAGGCCAAAGACTGGGAGGGAAAACATCCTGAAAGGCAGATGCTTACCTACTCCCCCAAAAAGGGCTCCTTGGACACCCGACAATGGAAAGAAAACACTCCTGCTGATAAGAAAATCAAGAATTTCACATGAAGGGAGAGACACTTGGCTGGGCCCTCGAGTGCTTGGGTAGCAGATCTCCCCTTTGGAAGGTGAGCATGTGTACATGCACACTTACACACACACACACACATGCATGTACACATACGCTTCCATACGTACTCCCCACCTGCCCACGTGGAACACATATCACTTTGCCGAAAGTGGACTGAGGTAGGGAGGGCCTTTGGGAGTTCTGTGAGCATATCCTGGAACACCCTAGCAGTTATGATGCTTTATAGTTTGCAGTGGGCTTCCCCTTCATTGTCTTGTGATTAATTTCCAACCTGGTCAAGGAGGCATCAGGGCAGGGAGCAGCAGCTTCATTCTCTTTGTGGAAACATTAAACTCAGAGAATTTGAGCTTGTCCGGGGCTACACATCTAAGATGTGGCAGACAAATCTTTGCCTCTCTCTTAGTGTTTTTCCTATTGTCACTCTGTCACCAGTCTAGTGACACAAAGTCTAAAGGATAAAGAGCCTCTGTAACTAGGGAGCTCTCTCATAAGAACTCCACCAGCATCTCTGACTCCTAGAAAACACTCTCCCTAAGATTTCTAGACATAGGAAGTCCCAGTCCCTCCTCTTTTAGCCAATCTTGGGAAGTCCTGGGAGACATTTTTAAAAGGCACAGCTGCTCAGTTGGATGACACAATTCTACTGTCCAAAGACCTGGGCAGGAAGACCCTCTGCTCCAAGGGATGCCTGTGGACAAGGAGACCTGGTAGTCACGACAATTGGTTTGTCCTGGTCAGGATCATGAGAATGAAGGTGTGGGAAAGTGACTGTTGGGTACCTCTCCAACCTCACCTTGCTTTGAATGCACCACTGAGCACACACAATTTGGGCTGAGAAAACCGGGACTCATGTTAAGGTTGGCAACTGAGGCTGAGCCCTAGATCTCTGGAATCAGTCAAGTCTTGCTGAGCTTCTTTGGACCACCCTGCTTCAAGCCTCTGGGGCAGTAAGGAGGGAAGGAGACGGAGGGATGGGTCACTGACTGCCTCTGAGCACCTCACTCTGTCCCTAGCACTTATGGGGTGTCTTAAGAGCTGTTTAGGACCAAGGGAAGATGCTTGGGGATTTCCTGGAGACCCTCTCCAGACTGGCCCCAAAGGGCAATCTGTCCCACAGAGCTCAGCACTCAGCAAGCCCTGGTTAGTACAGACAACTGCAGATGAAATGCTGTTCCACTATAAAAGGAAGTGCTCCACTATAAAAGGCATTCAGCCAGGCATGGGGCTGGGCACCTCATTGAGGGGAGGGGGCTGCATTTTGTGGTTCTTCTCCTCATCCCTCAGCTATCCAGTTGACCTACTGGCCAGCTTTGGGAAAATTATCCTGAGTGATTCGCTTATGACCCAGAATCTTCCCAAGTGCCAGCCACACACTATTGGGGGTTATGAGATGACTTTAGGGAACAAAGAACATAGCAATAAGTAATACTGAAGCATACAGAAAGCTCTTTTTCCATTTTGATTACCATGAGAGGAAAGTCTAGGTGGGTGCCTGTATGTTCCTTTAACATTTGCCAATCTCCCTTTCTGAGTAAAAGCCAAAAAAAAAAGTTTTCTGTCAGATAAAAGTACCTAGTTAGAATTAAATAATATTCTGTTTTAATTCTGTCTATTATCATTGGTTATTAAGGTTATGACTAGCCTTCACTTGTGGCAAAAATTACTGTTTTTTGCCATTCGAGTTAGTAATATAAAGTTTTATTTCAAAATAAATGCATTGGAATAGCTGGGCATGGTGGTGCATACCTGTACTCCCAGTTATTCAGAGGCTGAGGCAGGAGGATTGCTAGAGCCCAGGAGTTTGAATCCAGTCTGGGCAATATAGCAAGACCCTGTCTCTAAAATGAATAAACAAACAAAAATAAATAAAAAAATACATTAACATTTAAAAATAATTCCATTTAAAATGAGTAAATTATGGTTGGTATGGCGGTTTTCCAAAATATGTGACAGCAGAATATAATTCACTGCAGTTTAGGAAATGCGATTGTTCACAGTGGCAAAAGTAACATGATGTGACGGTGTAACCAGAAGCTCCGGGCAAGGAGTCAGGAGGCTGGGCTTCAGCCCGGGTGCTATCACTGCCTAGCTCTGTGGGAGTTGCCTCAGCTCTCTGAACCTCAGTTTCCCCACCTGCAGAATACCGGGTAAGGCTTCTCCTGACATTCGACAGTCTGATTCCACCCGCGCTGAAGTCACAAGCAGCCTCCTCCCCAGCCTAGATCAGCCCTGTCTGTCCCCTGCCAGGCCTCGCCCTTGCACACCCTGTGGGGGTGGGAGGGGAGGGGCTCCCGGGCTAGAGCCCATGGCTGCTTTTCTCCCCACCTGTGTCTCCACAGATTCCCCCATCCCCTCCCCACACCCCAGCCGATTTTGTTTTTCAGCTGAGTTTGCGCTCCTGGGGCAGGCAGGCCTCCGTAGAGACATGCCAGGGCCCCGGGGGAGAAAGCAGAGCCTCACCCTCGCCAAGGGTGGGGTGGCTCTTCCACCCACCTGGGAAATGCTGCTGCATTTGTCTTGCTGAGCCTAGTGACAAAAGGAAAGCTCACACCAGGTTAAAAAAAAAAAAAACCTGCACCAGAAGATCTCCCCAGAACACTGTTTTGATGGCCCTTCTTCCAGTCCCCTGCTTGCTGGCTTCAGAGCTGGGCTGGCAGGAGAAGGCCTGGCCCACCTCTCCCCCTGCTCTTCCAGGCTCCTTCCTCCCCTCACTCTTCACACCTCCCACCTCAGAGTCCATGGGGGACTGGACTCAGTTGTGCCAAATTCATCTCTGAGGTAATGGGCAAGTCCCTGATTTATTTCCCGGCAAATAAATCAGAATAATGAAACCTAGTTTGCCTGCCGAGCTCACAAAGACTGAAGGATCAAGGGAGGAGATGAAAACACAAGCACTTTGTGTAAGTTCAAAATGCTACAACAGTTCAAGGGATTATTAAATGACTAGGGTGCTGAGGACTGGGGCGCTTCCCATCTGAGAGCTGTCTTCAGAGAATGTCATGGGCTGGAGCTGCCTCTCAAGCTGACACTCACTGACTAATCCAGACCCTGAGGGCCCCTCCTCAGACCTCCGAGACTTGAGGACCAAATTTGGGGAAGATGGTTTGGAGGTCACCTGGTCCCACCCCTTCATTTACAGATGAGGAAGCTGAGGTCTGGGAAGGTTTAAGTTAGAGTGTGCTGCAAAATTTAGCTTATAATTATACCCTCTCTTATGCTGTTGTTTTGTCTGTTACTTGTTTTTAACTATAGTATAAGGACTTTAAACACTCATTGGTTGAGTAGATTAGCTCTTACCAGGACCAAAAGAAAAAAAAAAAAAGCTCAAAATAAAACTAATTTCTGCTGAAGCAAAATAAAGAAATTTATAATTATCCTTGATTCTTCAAATCTTCCCTCTAAAGTTTCAGAGGCTCTACTTTGACTTTGTGTGTGGTAGGGAAGACAGTAATGACCAACTCATCCAGAAGCTTCCTTCTTGAGAGAAGCCACTATTCCTTTCTCTTGGCCAGAGAATTATCTGCCTCACAGTATCTCCCCAAAATGAAAGGAATTGAGCCCCAGGTCAATCCAAGTGTAAGTTTTCTCAGCCTGGACATAAACTCAGAGCTCTACACAAAATGAATGGAAAAGACTGATGAAGACTTGCTGATTGGTGAAGCTAAAGGAAGACACAAAACTAGCTCCTGTTGTCTCTGGGGAGAGGAGTTTCTTCCTGCAGACCTTCTAGGAAGGGTCCATTGCTGGCCGTGTCCTGGGCTGGCAAAGACTGATGCTTCCCACATGCCATACAACTGCCACAACCAGTCCCTTGGCAGTGACATCTCTCTTCGAGCATTCTGACCAAATTGTCCTTGTCTTCCCTCCCCTATAAGGTTCACAGTGCCAGGACAGTGACTGATGAGGTTTTGCCCTCTCCTGGGCCTAATGCCCCTTCCTGGGGCACAAGGTTGGGACCAGTGTGTTCACTTCACTCTGAGGGGCATCATGAGTTTGTGGTCCTCAGGACTCAGCTGTAGAAGGCCAGGGAGGCTCACGAGACCTCTGGAGCCTGCAACATGAAACCAGTGGCCCTCCTTGGACTGATACCTCCTCTTTGTGAACAGTCAGAAAAGTACTCTTAGACTGCCGCCCCAGGCCTAAGAGCACGCCTCCTCAGCCCTCCATCCTCTCTGCTGAAGGCAGCCTTCCTTTCCTCTCACACTCAGTTCAAGGCTCGGCTCCTCCAGGAGCCTGTTCCAGTTTCCTCCACGTGGAGTTTGACCTCAGAGAACACTACTTGCGTTCATTCACTGAAACTCCCTTTGAGAGTCCATGGTGCAGACATGAAACCATTATCTGACTTCTCTCCCCCAAGGAAAGACAAAGAATCCAGATGCCAGAGCTACAAGGAGATGTTCTGAACAACCATTTAGTGTGGCTAATGACAAACCGGAGGCCCAGCAGGAAGAGGGTCCCAGCAAGAGTTCCCTGGGCAGTGATGGAGAACCGGCCCCTAGACCAGTGCTTCTTCCTTTTCCCCACCTTCTCTCTGAACTCCAAAGTGGCATCTCTGGCTTTCCCAGTCCTCAGCCAGGAGGAAGGACTTCAAGTCTCTCTGAGAGGCTGAGGTCAGCCATGGAGGGAAAAGCATGCACAGAGAGGAAGCTCCCTGAGTTGGGCCCCAGCCCTAAGGATGACAAAACTTCTTATGTGGAAAGCAGAGCCACTCTGATAGACTGTGGTTTATAAAGAAGAGCCCTTCCCCAAGAGACACCCTAGGCATAGATGTCTGCCATAGGCTTCTCTGCCACAGTTCAAATGTTGGGAGTGTCCCAGGAGAAGCAATTTGTCTGTGAGAACATGCCGCACGCTCAGCGGCTGCCTTCTCCAGGGAGGGGTGTCCCAAGGAGCTGGCCTGTCCACTCTCACTCATTCACTTCCATTTTCTCTCTGAGGCACATTCTGTCCCTTGGCAAGTAGGATCATTGCCTCTTCTTGTTGGATGAGAGCCTGGGGCCCTTGTAGGACCCTCCTATCTCCCAGGGCTGGGTGGGGTGAGTCACAAGCTGGCAGCACGGACACTGAGTTGGCAAATACATCAATTGCTCCTTCTTGAAGCAGGATCCATGACTGCTTGGGAACAGGAACCTGTGGTTTACTCTATCTGTCCCTCGCCCAAGCTTTTCAAGAAAAGACGGAGGCCCAGCGGACTCTGCCAAAGAACCCAGCTCGTGCATCTGGAAAGTGGCATTCAAAGCTGAAAAACAGGGTCTGGAGAGAGGGAGTTGGGTATAAGTTTTACGTCGGGGTAGTTACTCAGCAGCACTACTTGCTGTGCCTTAGTTTCCCTCTCCATAAAGCAAAAGTAAATGAAGTCCTACCATCTCTCTGTCCTGTTGCAAGGGTTAATTAACTGCTGTCTTCCTATTGCCTAGAGATGCTCAGATGAAAGCAAGGAGGAAGTGCAGGAGCCTTTATCCACCTGTAGGCCTGAAGCAGAGATCTGGGTTGGAGAGCTAACACTGCATTCAACCCTGCAGAGGCTACCATGCAGACTTTGGCTACGGGTCCCTGCAGCTGCTCAGAGTCAGCATTCAAGCCACACACAACCCTAAGTGAGTCCTTCCCTAAGATCTGGTCCCAACTGCTTTGCTCCATAGTTGAGAAAGTCAAGGTCTAGAGAGGTGAAGGCCACTCCTACTTCCTCAGCTTGTAGCAGCCCAGCTGAGACTAGAATCCAGGCCCCCCACTGCTATCCCATATGTCATATCCACGGCCCTCCTAGATAGATAGTCCCCTGAGATAGAAATTTCCGCACATTTCAAAGATAGGGAAGCTGAAGTTCAGCCAAATTAAGGTCTTAACTAGAGTCACACAGCTAATTAAGGGACAGCTGGGATTTAGACCTGAAGTCCCTGGCCAAAGTCCAGGGCTTATTCCTCCACACTGGGCTGTTTCTGGGCATGGCCCCTGTTGATTGTGGATTGGTAAGGAGAGTCTGCTTCTGCAGACCCAGGGCAAGGGTTCTACTGTGTTTCTCTCTGGTGTCCTCCTCCAGTACCTGGACCACCGATCGATCTGCCCTTGTGGATACTTGATCCACATGGCTGTGACTGAGGCTAAGCCACCAACCTGCAGAGCACTGTGATGGAATTTTCCATCCCGTACTCAAGTGTGATGCAACCCTGGTTCTCTCATCTGTAACAGAGACTTGACCAGGTTGCTTCAGGTCTAGGGTGGGCTGGATCAGTTCTCCTCAGGGTAAGGGTCCCTAGCACATTGTCCACAAGACTCTATCATGACAGGATCATTAAATGCTGACGTATCAGTTAGGCGAGTGCAACTGAGAAGGGACCGGGAGAAAGACTTATGGGTGAGTCCTGAGTTAAAGTGGAGAAATGGCCGGGCTCGGTGGCTCAGCCTGTAATCCCGCGCCTTTGGGAGGCTGAGGTGAGTGGATTGCCTGAGCCTGCGGGTTCGAGACCCGCCTGGGCAGCGAGACCTCATCTCTACAATAAATCAAAAAAATCAGCCGGGTGTGGTAGCGCGCACCTGTAATTCCGGCTACTAGGAAGGCTGAGGTAGAAGGATCGCTGGAGCCCAGCAGGTCGAGGCTGCGGTGGCTGGGAGTGGCCACTGCACTCCAGTCTGGGCAACAGAGTGAGACTCCAACTCAAAAATAAAATAAAATAAAATAAAGTGGAGAAATGGAGTCGATTAATAGGACAAAAGCAAGTCAAAGGCAGATTTCTTCCAGGATTCTCACTCTCAGGAGTGCCAGGCTGGCTTTGGCTGAGCATGGCTGAGTGGTTCAATATGGTGGTCACTGGGGCATGCCCTGTTCCAGACCTCTTGGCTGATGAAGACTGCATGATTTCTTTCCTCTACCACCCAGATGCTGAGCAGGATTGTCTAGTCCAATCCACAACCAAAGAACATTTTGATATGACTCCCAGAAGAAGTGCATACTCAGGATGTGCTTCTCAGTGTGAAAATAGGAAAACACTTCAGGACATAAGTTGATAGAAAAGAGAATTGTCATCTTAATCTAGAAGAATTCCCTGGAAATCAAAACTGTCCACTTGCCTTAGCTTCCTTTAGGACAAACCCACGTGATAAAAGTTTTGGCATAGAAGGGCTGTGCCTTTTAATGAGTTCAGCTCTCTATTCTCCTCATCCCAGTCTTAGTTAATATAAAGGAAGGTATTTAAGTGACCTATTATGAGGACAACTAAGAGGGGCCACAGAGCTTTTCTTTTCTCATCAGAAATGCTGCAGGTTGAAGTAATTCTGCTTGGGTCCTTCGCCTAGGAGTGTGTAGAGGAGTTTTGTTTTTATTACGGGAATAAAAGGGGAGAAATCCTGACTTAGTATTACCAGATTTAACAAATAAGTACACAGGACATGTAGTTATATTTAAATTTCATATAAACAACAAATAACTTTTAAGTGTATGTCCCTACCCTAACCCTCATTAATGCTTATAGCCAAGTTAACCCAGCTTGATTCTAGAAAGGAAAAAACATGGCCACTTTCCTGCCTCTTTTGAGCCAGGCTGTCTCCCCAAGGAGACAGCAGTCCTGGTTGGAGGGCAGGGGAAGGGAAAACGTGAAGGAATTCAGACTCATGGGTCTCTGGCAAATCCCTAGAACACAGTTGTAGGGTTAAAATATTGAGATTGTAGAAACACACAAAGTGGCCATCACAAAAAATGCACACATCTGGGGACATGAAAACAAACTCCACTAGGTTAGGAGTCAGGAGGTTAGGGATACAGGCTGCTGTACCATTAGTCAGCTGTGCGGCCTCTGATGTATAATTTATCCTCTCTGGGCTTGAGTTTCCTTAACTGTAAAATGTAAGTCATGCTGAGACTCTGATAGTCCACGAGTCTGGTTCTGAGAACTAAAATAGTATAGCTGTGTCTGTGCATCTGAGAAAGCAGTAGGGCTAAACATGGCTCCATCCTTTGTCCGACCTCACCAGTGCCTCCTTCTCCCTGAAGTCTGTGGGACTCTGGGTTTCAACTTGTCCTCCAGTATTGTCTCTGAAGGAGGAGGAGGCTGGAGGTGGCCACCAGAAAGCAGGGAATTGACTGGGTCAATGATTTTATTTGGACCAGTCTCTTTTTTTCCTTAAGCCCCTTGGTGCTTTTGTGTCATACTAACTTTGCTTTAAGTTTTATTTGGTTTCAAGCCTCTCTATATTCGATTTTCTTAATTTATGATTGAGTGATCATAGATTATAAATAGTATGATGATTTTTTTTTAAATCAGAAGGCTATTGCAGATATAGAACATAAAGTAAGACTGTGAGGTAAAACCGCTGTTTTTTTAAACATTTCTAGAACTTTCTTTTTGGAATTACCTACAGATCCTTTACATATTTAAATAAAATATGCACACAATGGTGACAAAGCTTTGAGAATGGTATGATATTTAGAATAGGAGCTAAATCTGAGACATGAAGTGCTCGAAGTGACTAATTTTGTGTCTGGTCAAGTACAGGTCATAACAATAAAGAAATGAAGGTGGTTTTCTTAGCTGGCTCCTAAAATAACACTGAAGACAGTTCTAAAATATTTGAAGGCTCTAGAAACATTCTGAGCAATGGTAGTATTGGTGTAACACTCCAGGAAAGAAACTAACACCTTTATCCTATTTGTTGACCTCTGTGCTTCTCCCAGCCCGACTACAAGTTCATTGAGGGCAAAATCAGATTCTTTTCAACGGTGTGTCTGTAGCGGGCCTCGCTCACTGCTGTGCTCAATGCAAGTTGGCTGACTGAGTGCACATAAAGTTTCTGCAGGAAGTGATCCTTCATCGGCTCTCAGAAGTTCCTGAAAACATGCTAACGACGCTTGTGCAGACAAGTCACGCCCTCCTCTCCACTCTCCCGACTCCTGCCACCATATTGGTTTCACCAAAGGAGAGGAAATAAAGTCCTGTGCCAGTAGTATCATCCATGGGAAAACCCCACAGGCCCAGGATTATCTCATGCCATGGATCTCTATTACCTTTTCTTCCGCTCTCCTTTTTCCTAACTGGACCGCATTTAGTTTTGCTCAGTCTTTGGGTGATTACATGTCTGGCTCCAATATCAATTATTCCACTTCCTCCCTACGTGGCCTCCTCCTCCTGCCAAATCCTCATATGTGCTCAGCTCTTCCCTGTTCCCATAGCCTCTCCTGAACTGAGAGGAGACGGGACATGCCTCAGCAGCTGCCCTGACATGAGTCATGTCTGCAGTTCGCCAGTGAAGAAGGAGCAAGGAGGGTTGGGCCTTAGGGTGCGGAGAAGGAAAGGGATTTTTGCTGGTTGTCAGAAAATGGGCAGGAGGAGTGGTGGGTATAGTTTGGGAACATTAAGAGCTAGTGAGATAGCTGAGAACTGAGTTAATTAAACTGCAGCAAACTGCTCAACATGGGCCATATGAGGATTTTTGTTTTTAAGAAGCACCTCTTGCAAAAAGTTCCTTACAGCTCTTCATTACAAATATCTGTGGTTACACTACCCATTTGTTGGCATGTGTGGCATTTGATGGCCAGTTAATTTAATCTGATATCAACCTGCGAGGGAAACAGAAGCACAAGTATCATCATTCCCATTTTACAGATGAGAAAATTGAGGCCAAGAGAGGTTTAAAGGCTTATCTAAAGTTACAGAGCCAGAGAGTGGCAGAACTGGGAATAGAACCTAAGCCTTCTCAGCTCTGATCTGGTAACATGATGTATGTAAAGACATGTAACATCTGTATTGTCAATGTAATTATTCATTCTGATTGCCACTCCAGTGATTTGCCTTCCTTGGATTTCAACTAATCCCTTTATACTGCATTACTAAGCCATTTTCTCAGTCTGTCTGATCATCAGCTTTTGTGTCAAAGCCTTTTCTTCACATCTGTGCCTGATCTGTCAGCTTACTGAACTCAGTCAGCTGGCTTTATGTGGTGCTGAGGGTGTTCGGTGACATCAAGGATCAGAAAAGAAAAAGCGAGGGAAGCAAATTTCCAGCAAACCTGTCAATTCTTCCCGTTCGTCCCCGACCTGAAACATGCAAGAAAGATATAGCCTCCAAAATTAGCCCCAAAAGGAACTTAGGAAAGAAGAAATCAAGACAGTGGCAAAAGAATACCTGACTCATGGACCACTTGCCCTCTCCCTGGTCCAGGACCTGAGACCTTTGACAATTAGGAGTGAAATTTGTGAGCAATGTGGCTCAAAGCAAAATCTGCTGAAATCCAACGAGACAGAGCCTCAGTTTCCTGTGGAAAAGTGGCCTTTAATCCCCATCTGACAATGCCTGGAAGGCCTCACCAAAGAATTCCCAAGAACAATACAGGCTAATGCTGAATCAGCAAAAATAATTGAAAGTCATGGAATTTGGGGATTGGGAGAAACATCAGGTGCCATCTAACCCAATATCCCTGATTTTAGAGTAGAAGAAAACTCCCACACCGGCAGGTATGGTTGTATTCAGAGCATCTATTGCGGTGCTTGGCACAGAGTTAAGGCTCAACAAATATCTGTTCAACAAATGGATGGACAGGCACAGTAGGTTGAGATCCCTTAGGAAGACAGAGACAGAACCAGGATTAAAGGATCTAGAAGAATCTCAATTATATAATGTCAATTTTAAAAAATCTTGGTTCATTGTAATCAATTTTTTCATGTACATTAGTTCATTTAATTCTGGAAATAATCCCATGAAGTACTTTGTTATATCTACTTTACATGTGAAGAAACCAAGGCCCAAAGTCTGAAGCAACTTCCCCAAAGTCATACACTCTTGGAGTAGCAGAGTTAGAATTTAAATCCAAGTATGTCTGCCATACAAACTCAAGCAACACTCCACTCCAGTATGCAGCCTCAAAGCAGGAGTTACTGCAGTGGAAGCCCTTCCTGGCCTAGAGGCCATCAGCCCAGACTGAAGGGAGCAGTCTCTTCAGGATTTTCCTAGAAACACATAAACTGGTCCATAAACGGACTCAAGAATTCAGACTTTTTCCAAACCCACAATCAAATCAAACATATCGGGAAATGGACTTGCTTTGTAATGGCCTTTTAAAAAAATGCTTCTTCTAAAATGTTCTCATGTGCAACATAAAAAAATAATCAGCCCAAATAAGAGCCACCTACAAAGTAATGGCTAAACCAACAGAACCAGTCAGAGTTGAGGAGCCTCTACTCATGGACCAAACCTGCATCACTCTTTTTAGCAATCAGTGAAGGTTTTCTCCATCAGAAACCCCCAACCATCCCACAAGCATTCTGGGTCTTTTAAATGAAAGCAGTTTCTTACCGGATAGCCCCATGAACCATTCCCTGACTGGAACTTGGAGTAGTAGCTGCTTCTGCTGTTGGTCCCATAGTTGTAATTGTCAGCCAAGCCATCGTACATGGAACCTGGAGGACAAAGGAAAGGGGTTAGGACAGGCATGGCCATGATACTCACCTACCACTCTTCCAGAGCATGGCTTTTACATCCAGGTCCACCATCCCACGGAAGAGAATAAGTTCTGTGCTCCTGGAGGAGGAGGATGAGTATGTCATCTGCTGGCCACCCCCATCTATCTCCTCCACAGCCAGGTTTAAGGGAAGAACCACCACTCTGAGAGTCTCAGCTGCCCTATTCTGGGAGCCATCATGGCTCTCCTGTTGCTTGGGGTTGGTTGACACCTACAGGTCAGGACTTGGTCCGGAGGGTCTTGAAGCACTGTCATTCCAGCCCAGGGAACCAATACTCCACGTTCCACAAAGATAAGCTTCCCACTTGGGGAAGGCAGGCAGAATCCTGACATTCCCAGTCCAGCAGTGATGACTGATTAGACTGTTTCGGGGCAGGACTCTGGATTCAAATGTCAGCCTGGCCCCTACCAAGAACCAGGTAAACTTCCACCTCTTCCTTCACCTCCAACATGCTCCAGCTGGTGAAGGGGGAGAGGCAAACAACCTCAAAGGCCCAGTGAGAATTAATTAATGTGTTCTGCGTGCTTGGAGACCCACAAATGACAGGCTCTATGTGAGGACAGAGTGTCATTACGGTTATTAGCGACAGAGAGGCTTTGCATCACAGAAAGAAGAACTGGATTTTGGGCTCCTGGTGGGGCCACCCCCTTCCTCTCCCTTTCACCAGGTGGCTGGGGGCCCTAAGGACAGCCTTAACTCTGCTCAAGCTGGTTTGTTCACTGTTCTACTATCTTTGAAACATGGCCAATGGTGACACGGTCATAACTTTGCTCATACCTCTTGTTGAATCTGCCCTCCCTCCTCTGCCACAACCTTGAAATCTCACCCACCTCTCAAAACCAAGCTTAAGACCTCTCCCCCTTCAGGAAACCCTTTATGATCAGCTCTGTTCAAGATAATCTCTTCTGCCCCTAAACACGTTTTGCCCTAAACACACTCTGATGCTCTCTGTACCTCAAGTCTCATTCTGCTTGGTATCCCATTCCAAGGCTACACTGAGAGCTCCTTGAAAAGCAAGCCATGGCTCTGCAGCCTAGACATCCAGAGCAAGGCATGCCCACACTCTTGGTAAATGATGGGGAGTGGCATCCAGTGAGAGGCCCCTAGGAGGGATATGCACCTCTTTCCTCAAAAACCATGATCAGACACCCCATCAGAAATGTGTCTAGGAGGAGGAGGGCTTGGTGGTCCTCTTGCCTGGCTAAATTAACTCTTTTCCATCTGCCACATTCACTCAGACTCCCCACTCAGACTTCCAGAGGGAGTGACTGGAATATCTGAGTTGGGAGTAGAGGGAACAGTAGAGGGACGGCTTTGGAATAAGGCAGGCATTCCTGTCTGGTGCCACCTCCTCTGTCCAGTGCCAGATGACCACTCACAGTCCACAGCAGAGGCCACTGCCCCTGATTGCCCTCACCCTCCATTATGGAAGACCAACTGGACACCAGAGTGCTCAGGCTGTGATAAGCACAGCTTCCCTGGAAGCCTAGAGGTATAGAATTGGGTCCTGGCTCTGGCACTGGTGTAGGTCACTTGCTCTCTCTGAGCCTCAGGTTCCTCTTCTGTCAAAAGACAGGGTTGGCCTCTGTATACCTTATAGGCTCTGGACAGTTCCAATGGCCCGCATGGTGTGATTATAGTGACACATGCCTGATGGCATTCAAGGAGCCTGACTCCTCTTCTCCAGAGATGGGGTTCAACTTACAAGGAAGAAAGGAAGACATCAAAGACTATACCACCGCCTCACTTGATGCCTGCCTCAGGGTCCTCCCAGAGGCCTCCCCTATGCCCCAGGCCTGGGCCTGACTCTGAAAGGGCCTCCCTCCTGTGAGTGACATCCTGGGACTCTGTCACGTGGCCTGCTGAGTCTCTGACTTCCTCCAAGCTCCCAGTAGAGTGAATCCAGTTTGTTTGTCCCCCTTTCTCCAGCAGCTGCTCCTCTGGCAAGACTGCCTCTGTAGGAGAACACTAGAGGCAATGTCATGGGCTCAGTTACCTTGGGCTAGTGCTCACAAGAGAAGAGGGCTGCAGTCAGGCACACACATGGTCAGAACCCTAGACAGCTGACAGCCAAGTCTCACTTGCCTTCTCTTTGTCCAGCCCACTTCTATCAACCCTTCCCAGGTTTGGCAGGACAGAGTTAGCTTGGCTCTCACCCTGTAAGTGAGTATTTCTCACCAAAGAACAGGTGAAGGTCAGCAAGCTGCTTCTCCATGGAAAATCTGGGGTGTGACAACAGAGTTCTATGAAGCCCTAGGGAGGCCTCCTGCATTGCCATGGGGCTCCAACCAGGGCCTCCATGCCTTCTTGGAGGAAATCTGTGAACATGACAGGGCTCTTCTCCTGGGTCATCAGACGAAGCCTCTCCTCCCTCCAGGCCCTGCACCTGCCCATCTCCCTCTCACACACTCTTCCTTGTGTGAAGGTGAGGGCCTGTCTATCATGGAGCAGAGGTGGAAACATGGAGGCAGATGGTGGAATGCCTTACAATTCCCAAAGCCAGGCCCCATGTCCCAGCGGTGACGCTGGTAAAGACAGGTGTGACTGTTACTATTCTTCTGGTGGGGGCAAGCCCTCCAGGCCCTTCCAGATAGCTCCTGAAGGCATCTCCTAAGGCCCATCTACAGCTGGGGGTCTGCTTGGCTTTATGAAAGTGAGGCTGTCCTCTCAACAGCCTGCACTGCTGCTCTGGCAGAAGGTAGCAGCACCTGGTGGAGGCGGTGAGGGAGGGGAGAAGTCCAGGCTGTCACATACCTGAATTCACACCTAGCAGTGTGTCTTAACCAAGGAGTGCAGGTGAAAGGTACTGCTCCCATAGCAGAAGCAATTTCCCCCTCTCCTGACCCTGGGAAGTCTGGCTAGTAAGCAACACCCGCTAAAAGTCAAGTTCAACAAGAACATGGGCCTTCTAATGAGTATAATGGTGATAAGCACTTCTCCACATGGTCCCCAGTGTCTCTCAAACTTACTTCTAGGAATCCTTTCCTGATGAATGACTCCTGTCCCCATCTCCATGTCATGCCCATACCAGTCTCCGTCATTGTGTGGAGCTTTGGGTATGCTCAAAGCACAAATCATGCCTCTTTCCTCAGGCCTTGGGCTCTGGGCACTGCTCCCGTTGGGGCTGGGCCCAACTGGCCTGAGCTGGCCCTCGGTGTTGACCAGCTCTTCTCCCCCACCCAACCCTAGTGATGAAGGCAAAGGTGCTCCGATGTCTGGTGCCTAGAGGCTCAGTGTCCGAATTTATGGGACCAGGGTCCTTGAATTCTGCTCACAAAGAGGTCCCTGGTGGGTGGGGCAGACAGGGAAGAGAGAGGGGTTGCATGCAGCTCCAGAATATACAAGGCCACCTCCTCACCTCCTTGAGGAGGACTCTTGGCCCCAGGGGGGTAAGGAGAGGGGATCCTAGCATCCAGCTCACCCCACAGAATCACCCCTATCCTAGTCAAGTGCCTACCTTCCCATTGCTCTTCCCAGATAGGTGCATGCACCATGAACAAGGACATGGTGGCTTCTCAGGATGCCGGCAGCGAGCCTGACTTTTGTGTCATCCTTAGAAGACATCTTCCCACCCACAGAGTCTTAAGATCAGTCAGCAAATATCTCAGAGCGTCTACTACTTTCCCTGGTATACAAGCAATACGAACTGCCCTATCCACACAGCTTGTCTCATGTTATGTCCATATTTCAGAGTGTAAAACCATCTCAGAAAATTTCCTTTCCGATGATCAGCCACCCCCATGCTGTTTCCCTTTGGTGCCTTCGAAGACTGGCTGATTCTCTCCTGTGTCATCGGTGTAACCCAAGCTTTCCCGCTTACAAAACCTTTGAAAATGGAGCAGCTTCTTTTTCAGGATGCATGAAAGTCTCTCTCCAGAGCGGGGAGGCAAACCTTCGCAGGAATGACTCATCCTCTTCCACCTCCAAGCTTTCAAACAAGGCACACCCACTGCACCTGAAACATTCTTTCTCTTCTTCTCAGTCAAACCCTTTCCCTGCATTCAAATCCTTGCACAAAAATTGGCTTCTCCTAAAGCTGACCCCACCCAGCTCTGAGCACTCCAGCCCAGCCAGCATTACAGTGTCAGCACTCTGTACTACAGCTAAGCTTGTTCTGGCTGGCTTGTGTGTTCCTTGGAGTGTGGCTTCTGAACACTTGTGTATGTGTCTCTGTGTGTGTGTGCATCTGTGTACCCTTCTTCCAGAGAGTAAGGCCTGGGTCTTTCCAACCAAGGTGAGAGCTTCTTGAAGTACGGAATCTTCACTTTCACTAGATCCACACCCCACACCCCCAACCCCAGGACCAGGTTCTACATAGAGAAGACTCTCAGGACATCAGCCGGCTTGACCTACAGGCTACCCTCAGTTCAGAGATAATATGAAAACTCCTTTTCCACTCTCCCTCCCCCCAAATCTCTCTCCCTTGCTAATTAGGGGGACTTGTTATAGGGCAAGCTGCTCTGGAGGTTTATTTCTTATAGAATCTGTCTCCCATGAGGCTGATGTCTCTTCTAGCTTCTTCTCCATTTGAATAAAGACTACCTGTCCTTTAGCATTAAAAGCTTGAAAAAGAAACCCATTATCTTTCAGCCTTAAAAATACCTTTACTGGCCAGGCATGGTGGCTCAAGCCTGTAATCCCAGCACTTTGGGAGGCCGGGGTGAGGGGACTGTCTGAACCCACGAGTTTAAGAACAGCCTAGGCAACTTGGAGAGACCTCATCTCTACAATAAATTTTTTAAAAAATTAGCCGGGCATGGTAGCGCTTGACTGTAGTTCCAGCTACTTGGAAGGCTGAGGCGGAAGCATCTCCGGAGCCCAGCAGGTCGACGCTAAGGTGGCCGTGAGCACGCCGCAGCACTCCAGTCTGGACAGCGGAGTGAGAGTACAACTCAAACAAAACAAAACAAAACAAAAAACCCTTTACTTTACCCCCAGACATCTCTTCTACTCAGTGGTGCCCAGGCTAGGCCTATAGCAGTAGGAATTTAAATAAGACAACAAGAAATGCCAGGAAGATACTTCTGAGACAATATCTTCAGAGATTTTTCAGAGTGGACTGAAGTGGGCTGTACTTGTGGGATGATTCAGGCACCTCGAGGGAGGGACAATGGCTTGCCACACTCCCATCTCCTCTGCCGGGTTACTGGGAGCGCTGTGGACATGCCTCCCCTACTCTGCAACTTCCAGGAGGCTGGGGAGGGCAAGGAGTTCAGCACAGCCTCACCAGGCTCTCTGGTGTGGTTCTTGACCTTTTCCTGGGCATCCGTACAGAACAGAAATGCTGAAACAAATTGGGCTGCGACGGCCTGTGTGCTCTCTTCTCCCTCACCAGCCCACGTGACTCCCTAGGGCTCTGCCGGGACGTGTTCAAGCCCAGCACTGCCGGAATCCTGCTCTGTTTCTGAGGACCTGTTCACAGTTACCACCAAACCTGAGGACAGGGCAGAGCCTGGGAGCATTCTGTGAGGGACAGGATGGGTACAGGGGATAGGGCTGGGGATTAAAGTGGGCAAGGAATGGATGGAGCTCAGCTGCCTGGCTGGAGTTAAGAGTAAAAAATATTACCAGCAACTACTACATTCGGTGTTCAGGTGTGTATGTGAGAGAGATGTGTCTATGACCCTGTGTGGGATGATCTCCAGGCTGGGTCTATATGTGAATGAAGGACAGTACTAGACAGTGGTTCTTGAAGTTGGCTACACATCAGAATCGCCTGAGAGTTTTTACAGTCCTGATGCCTGGGCCAACCTCCATACCAAGTAAATCAGAATCTCTAGGGGGTGGGACCCAGGCACTTGCAATTTAAAAAATTCCCAGGTGATTTCCATGTGTAGCCAAGTTGAGAACAGTGAATGAGAAGATATTGAAGATTTTGTGTGTGTATGTGTTAGGATGTTTACAACAGAAATACAATTAGTGGTACACCTTGAGGGCAGGCGAGGGGGAAGCCTTTTTGGAGTACAGCTGCAGGCAGTCTGTTGGGGTGGTTTACAGAACAGGGAGTTATAAAATCTGTTTCCAAAGAGTGTTATCATAGCAAAGCACTTTAGAGATGATGTAATCCAACCTCTGACAGTTACAGAGACCCAAAAAGGGGCAGTGACTTGTCCAAGATCACACACCAGTAAATGGAAGACACCAGCTGGACTCCTGTTATAGCACAAGCTGCAAGGTGGGGAGGGGAGGCGGGGTGTATACATGTAAAAGTGTATATATTCATGTGTGTGGCATGCATGTGTATACACACATATATATGTGATGCATGTATCTATATGTGTGTGCATGTGTGTGGTGTATGCCTACACAGAACTTTACATGAAGTTATCTACATTCCTCCATTTTATTTTGTTCAAACATCACACACCTTCTAGGGATCATGCCACATCACAGAAGCCCTTCCCAGATTTTTAAACCTAGAACAATTGACATATTGATACTCACAATTTGGCATGGGGTGGGAGAGGAATTTGTATTTTTAAAAAATCTCTGCCTATAAGCTTAGTGAAGAAGCAGGATCCAGGGAAAATAATTTGCTGTGAAACACCCTAGAATATTCAGCATTTTTGCATGTGTTGTAACAGGCCAACGGAAATTCTGGCTAAAGCTCCAACTTCAAGCCAAGATACATTGTAAAGAAATAAGAATTGGTTCATTTGAAGTTTAATTAGTATGTTTTGCCGCAGGTACAAGCTAAAGCACAAACACCCTTTACCATCTGTCTTCTCAGTTTTGGTACCAAGAAAACAACCCCAGAAGTGATGTCTGCGGTCAGGAAAAGACAACGTTCAAGAGAAGGTAATGAGCAGAACATTCACTGGGGTAGAAGATCATGCTGAGACACAACCAAACACAAACACAAAAAGCCATCAACGGCGGTGGCTCTGAAGGTGGATGCCTGCACCCTGCACACAGTGGAGCTGGTGCAAGTCTGCCCCCTAAGAAACCTGAAGAGACGCAGGAACCCTGGAGGCGGGCCAGGTACCTCCCCTGGCCAATGTCACACCCAACCCTATCTCTGACCAGAGAGAAACAGAGGGTTGGCAAGTTTCGATGGGAAACGGTCCTTCTGAGCAGAAGGGAGAAGGAGAACTTCTGGCGCGAGGCTGAACTAAGAAATCACAGATGTCTGAGCAGGTGGCAAGACACAAACCAGGCAATGGTGTTGGTGGTGTGAGGATGTCCCTGGAAGGAAAGTATTGTGGAAAAGGGAGCTTGTTTCACTGAACTTTGTGGGTGATATTTGTTCACAGTGGGGGGGAGGGTGTTTGGGGTTGCAGCAAATGAGATTTGGCTTAAGTTTTAGGAAGAGATTCTAAGTAAAGTAATAAAGATCTGGAAGGGAGAAAAGTGTTTCCTCTCAGTCTGGACACCCAGGGTGCCAGCCCTTCACCCCTACACAGGGCAACTCATCACTAACCCTGGGAGGGTCTTTCCCACCCACAGGGAGATCCCTGTGGGTGGTCAAGTTTCCCTAACAAAGATCTTTTGCTGAGTGGTCACATGTCCCTTGTTTCCGCTTGCTTCCCACACAGTCTGGAAAGAAAAGTACGCCAGATATCCTGATATACACAGGGACACCCTAAAATACAGGGGAGCAATACTTCAAGGCCAGTTCAAGATGAGAAGGCAGTTTCAGAGCAATCCCTTTCTGCAGTGTCTCTAGGCCATAGCGATGCCCTTCTTCCTCCTGGTGAATTTCATAACCAGGGCCCAGTATCTGTCTGATTTGCTGTGTTTCAAGGAGGGCATGGGTGGAGATGGATATTTGGTGCCAGGATCCTTCCATGGGGGCCCTTCTTCCACCCCTCACTGACAAGATAGAAAAGAACCCTAGTGGAGAGGACTCTGAGGAAAAGCTAGTTCTGTCACCAGGACCATGGGTGGCTGGTCCTGGATGTCCTCCCCAGGGTACAAGGAATAATGACCACTGCCAGGAAACCTGTGGGGTATGGCTGGCCTTCTTTAGAATGTGGTTTCTTAACTAGAGGAGCCTCGGGTGAGATTCAGGGTACTCAAGAAGATCAAAGACTCCGGAGAAACCAACTCTTTGCTCTTGGACAAGACTAAAGGAAAATTAGAATCTTTCCAGGGGCAAGAACAAAGGCCTGGGGCATGGTCCTTCCATGGCCACCAGCTCATTCCTTCCCAGGAACCAAAGCAGAGCCATGACATGTAAACCAACATGAGAAAGAGGGAGCAGAATGAGTAGAGGTGGCCATAGAGCACATAAGGAATGCTTGGGCATTTCTGATGGAGAGGACAGAGAAATCTGATGAAAACAAAGCCAGATAAACCAGAAACACCAGCTCCAAGTGACTGAACCGCCTTTTCCAGCTATGATGCCTCTGGGGAAAACAGCCCCCTTTAGGAACCTCCACAGAGGCTGAAGGTAAAGGGAACCTGCCTTGGAGAGTTTCTGGGGAGGTATGCATTAGCCATCAGAGTCAACTCTCCCCTGTTTGAAGCCCTCTGGGGGATCTTGGGATGGAGAAACAGAGAAGGAATGAGGGAAAGTCCATCAGATGGATGTCACCCACAAAGACCAAGGCCAGAAACAACACTTCATGGCCACAGACACTCAGCCATTATCTGGATAGGTGGGAAGAAGGCGTGTTTGAAGCACCTGGAGCCAGTTTGAGATTTTCCTGGAGCTCGGGAGCTCAGGCTGAGATGGAGTGGGAGTGAATGGGCATGGGACAGACAAGTCTCATGCAGAAGGGAGTAGGTTGGATTGAGCTGTGCCCTGGGTTGTAGCCAGAGATGAGGGCACTTTGCTATTCCAAACCTACTTCTAAAGAGGCTAGTAAGCGGCTGCCCAGGCACCAAATAAAAGGCAAGGAGGCCATTGCTCTGGAAGCAGCATGACCTTGAGTGGAAATCTGACAAGAGAGGAGCCAGGAGCCCAGACAGGGGCAAAGGACATAAAACAGCAAAGCCCTTAATGTCTGGGGCACTGGGAAGTGTTCCACCAGCCATTTTCTCTCCCTCAGCTCTACACAGGGGCTACTCAGGAATGGGAGGTGGGAGCAGGGGGACCAGAAAACAGAGTTAGGAAGTGTGAGCTCGTGTGTGTGTGTGTGTGTGTGTGTGTGTGTGTGTGTGTGTGTGTGTGGTGGGATAATGGGCCAGGGTCTATTTTCTTCTTACTACCCCATGTCCCTTACTCTCTCCTAAGGACCTGGCTTAATAAATAAATCTTGGTTGATCCATACCAGTTTACAGTGGGCAGAGTCTTTTTTTTTTTTTTTTTTTAGCAATTTACTAAACTTAGCTAAATAGAGCACAAAAGAAGTAAACAAATGCAATGGTTGCTCACTTGTAATTCTTACTGGGAATCCTTTGTATTAATCTATTTGGCCTACACATTCTCCACAAATGGCCCTGTCAGGTACCATGCCTTCTTCCTTGGGTTTCCTGGTTCTAGCCCTCTCTCCTAACCTCCCCAGTCAGGAGACCTCATTGCTCAGAGGCTGCGGGTGCCAGGCCCGGCAGCCAGATTGGAATAGAGCCACTGAGGGCTCAGCTGAAGTCTTCCCTGGGCCTAAGGTGATGCCCAGTCTGCCACTCTCATTCCCTGTAAGTCTCCCCATAAGACTGGTTTCTGCTTAAACTGGGTGAAGTAGGGAGTATGCGGTAGGAAAGAGAGCATTCCCCGACCCCTTCCCTGTCATCAAAGGGTACAGGCCGTGGGATGACCTTCCAACCAGGCTCGCCTCTGAGGTTCCCCCTAAAGTGCTTCAGAGTCCCAGGGCCTGTCCTGGCCCCCTGTTCCACATCCTCGTCTTGCAACGCCTCTCCTGAGTCCGCAATCCGGTCTCAGTGACTCCCTCACCCGTGCCTGGGCCCCACAGCACCGGGATCCCCTTCAGCCTGAGTGCCAGGCACTGAACGCCTGCTGAGGCCGCAGGGAATCCGAAGGAGATTGCTGGAGGAGTTGCTGGAGGGCGGCCGCAACCGGTGAGTGCTGGGGCTACGGCCCCCAGGACAGGGCAGGCCAGGTTGCCGCTGGGCTGATCATCGGAGCAGTATCCGAAAGAGAAAGCCATTCCGACCCAAGACTCAGGGTCGGGAGAACCGTCTGCGGGAGACCCTCAATCTCCTGGTGCGCTGGAGAGATGCACCTGGCAATGTCCCCAGTGAGCCACCCGCTCCTGCCCACCAGTGCGCCATGAGCCTTGCAGAGCCTGCGGGCCGGTCGCGGGCTGCGGCTCCACCCTGCGGAACCCTACGGGGAGCTCGGCCGCTCTCGCCGGCACAGACCCTGCCTGGGGCCGGCAGCTCCTCTCCGCAGCCCCGGGATGCACGCGCCCGGCTCGGTCCCCGCCGGTGGGCCGAGACGCGCTGGGAAGGGGCGCTCGCAGCACGCGGGCACCGGGCCTTTACCTCGGTTGGAGTGGCTCAGGGTGGACGACTGGGAAGACTTGGACTTCTGCCGCTTGACGGTCATCATCACCTGCTCCTGCACGCGCTGCCTGCCCGACGTGCCAGTCTTCATCTTTTGGTCCGACGGCAAAGCCAGCGTGGAGTTGTCCTGGTCCTGGAAGCACTCGTACGCCAAGGCGGTTTTGAGCGGCGAGTGGTTCATGGTGGCGGCGCGCGCGGGCCGGGGCCTGGGAGAGCAGGGGCGCGGCGAGGTGCGGTGCGGCGGCGGCGGGCGGGAGCGTGTCTTCTCGCTCTCAGCGGCGCCCTATGGCCATAGAGTGAGTGGTCCGCGTGAGGGCTGCCGGCTGCTGCTCCTGGCGCCTCCACCCCGGCTCGTCCCTCTCCTGGCACTGGCGAGACCCGCCCTCCGTCAGACAGGATATACCACCCCTGCCCTGCACCACCCACTCCGCTGGGCCGCACGCCGCTGCCGCTCAGACGCCGAGCTGCAGGGCACCGCCGCCGCGCGATGCGCGCTCCTGGGGGCAGGGCTGCGAGTCTCCAGTGTGGGACGCTCTAGTCCTCCTGCTCGCTCTTCCTTTCTCTTCCCTCTCCCCGTGAGTGAGAAACCTTGCAGGCCCTGAGGCCCCAGGGAGACGCCCCTCTGTCCTGTTCCTGCTGGCTCATGTAGAAAGTATGTGCCCTGCTCAGGAACTGAGGGAGACCTCTCTCTAGGAAAAAGGGAGTCTTTCTTGACCAGGTTGCGCGGGAGACCCAGGTGCCCATCTCTCTCTGTACTGAGGCCATGGTAGAGACCAGCCTGATCGGTGGGGGCTCCCAGGTTGCTGTCAGAAGCACACAGCTCCTGCCCCCAAAGGAGTGCTCAGTCTTACTGGGATAACCCTTTCTACTCTAGGCAGCTTCCACTCTGAAGGGAGTAGGATAGGGCTTGGAAAGCCAAACCAAGGGCCAGACTTCAGATATAAAACCACGAACTAGTATACTTCTCCGTCACAGGTATGCCCTGGTAAAAACAAATGGCATCTAAAACAATGCCTGGCATGTAGCAGACAATTAAAATTTTTTTAAACAAATGAATGCTAGCTAATTTAAGGTGTAAGTTTAACTTGAATCCTACCCAGATCCTTACTGAAAAATGTGAAAGCTCACCCCTGAAATGACTCCACTATGGACTTGCTATTCTAGGACTACCGTGCATTCTCCTGTTCACACTCACACCGCTGGGGACACAAGTGTGGTGATGCTGCATTCATGTAGCATTCACCTCAGGCCAGAAGTAACCCACGTCGGTGAATTTGGTGTGTAACTGGAGCTGAGTATTTTAAAAAGTATGTCCCTTTCTATGAGGTATGTCATTCGGCCTCATCTCCTAAAGCAAACGATGCTGAACGTATTTGCCATGCATCTCGATGATTCTAGTTTCTTGTTCTGGACATTCATTACTGCACTGTGTAATCATACAGCCTGGTCAGCTTCTTCATTTGGGGGTTGCCACCAGCTCTGTGATACTACCACAGTTGACACTCTTGCTGTGATTTGTATGTAGTTGCTCACAGCTTACACATGTCACTTTTAGTTTGCCCTTCTACTCTGCAGAGGAAGGGATCATCAGAAATCCATGCTTGCTAGGAATTGAGTGTTGAGGAAGGATCAAGAAGTCAGAGTGAAGGTCTCAGGGACCACATGTTGGTCACTCATTCACTTCCTGGGAAGGGGGGTTTATGCCAAGAGGCCCAACTTTTCCCCAGAAGGCATTTCTGGTAGCCATATGCAGAGCAGATGATTGTAAAGCAAATCATAGCTTCCAATAGAAAGAGTTTTGTAATTTAGGATTGTGTTCCTAAGAATTTAGCATCAAATAAACTAGAGATGTGATTTTTAAAAGTTGTAGATAAATATCAAACACCTGTAAACCTCCATTATCACTTAATATTGTAATATTCTGCTCCCAGTCATAGACTGCCAGGGTTGAATAGAGCCTTGTACATCATCCAGCCAAGCTCTGTGCTTCACTGATGAGGAGAGGAGTCACTTGCCTGTGGTGTCCCAGCTAATGTGGCAAAACCTCCATTCTAACCAGGCCTGGTGACTCCTGGCCCAGTGCTCATTCTACCACAACATTCAGCCTTCCTTATAAAAATCCTATTAAATGGGCATTAAAGTACAGTGCACACCGATTATATAAGGGCCCCAATGTACTATAAAGTATACACGACAGCATATAAAAATACAACTCCATTGTATCACACATTTGGCCTATCTAAAACCTAATATGCTAGCCATAATAAATGTTAATTACGTCTTTAAATAATGATAATTTTCCTACCTTCTAGGATATAAAAGGGCCCTGAAGGAAGTGACTGGAGTAGCCTATATTCTTATAAAAGGCAAGCTCATGAACGCCAAACTGATTATCTTTAAAATTGTTTCCAAGTACGAAGTTCAGTTTTTCTAGCTATCTCTCTATTATTTTGACATGGACACTATTAAGTTTTTGAGATATCAATAGCAATAGCCAACATTTACTATGCTCCATGAATACTATGCCTACAAACTAGGCATGGCTCTGAGCCCTTTGTATGAACCATGTTATTTGAATCCTTACAATTACCGCAGGAGGAGGGTACCAGAAGGTGGATACCTTCTTGTTCAGATGAGAAAACTGAGTTTCCATGAGGCCACCCAGCTGGTAATGAGCAGAGACAAAGCCAAGCACAGGAAACCTGGATCTAGGGCCTGGGCACTCAAAAATAGCAGTGCCAGGCTGCCTCTTTATAATTTCCCTGTGACAAGCAGTGAGTACCAAACCTTCCATGGATCAGTCTTTCAGCAGCATTCATTCCCAGCACATGGCATGAAAGCCAGATCAGCTGAATTCAGATTCCTAGCTTTATAATGTTAGACAAGTCCCTTTCTCTGTCCCTCCCCCCACCAAATCTGCCAAGTGAGGGGTTAGATTTGATAACTCCTGAAATCCACTCTAGCCCTAACATTCTACAAGTCTGATGTCAATTGTGGTGATTTGTAGAGCAGGAGAATCTCGAATCAGGTTCTTCTGACATGAGGGGAGAAGGGGCAGCCAAGTCACATGTTCTGGGCCAAAATGAGGGAGGGAGGTTTATTCAGGCTGGAAATATTAGTTTAGGCCCGGTGTATGGTTTTGAGTCAGCAGACCAAAGCTATTTCCTTCCCTTCTCCCTCTTCTGCCTTCCCAAGCCCACCCCCATGTGGGGCCTGCCTCAGAAATCAACCAGAGAGGGTAACACTCCCAAAGGGAAGAAGAAATAGGAAGGCACAATCACATGATCTGAACTCTGAAATGGCATGCTTTTGGGTGATTATGAGACATATATCTGATGGTGACAAAATTCTAATGGGTATGGATTAACTTGAACTTGGAGGGGGTAGGGGTAGTCAGGGGAAAGCTGCCTGAAAGAAGTTAATTTTAACTTGATTCTGAAACAAGAGAAGTAAATCCTCATCCTTGAGGGACTGAGTATGACTGGGCTTCTTATTCTCTTTGCTGCCTACCCTAGAGCATTAAGTGACCCAGATTTCACTCTCGACACTTGAGCCTCCCAGACACTACATCCTGTGACCTCAATGATCACCAACAAGTGGAATATGGATTCATTTCTTCAACAAGGATTTACTGAGCATCTATCAAGTGACAGATCCTGTTCCAGGCACTGAGGACACAATGGTGAAGAAGACAAAGTTCTTCTCCTCAAAGAGTTTACCTTCTAGAGAGGGGGAGGAGGTAAAACGAGGCCAGGTGGGAGATCTGGCCCAAGGTAGGCTGAGAGGAGGCCTCTGGGACTCCTGCTGCCTCTTAGAGTGTTCGGGCTGAAGCTTCCCCTTACTTAGTTTCCAGCCCTCTTGCTCCTGGACAGATTCTAATTTTCCTTCAGTCTTGTCCAAGAGCGAATAGTCGGTTTCTCTGGAGTCTTTGACCTTCTTGGGTCCCCTGAATCTCCACCTGCACCCGACACTAATGTAGACACCTCCATGGGGTGGAATAGGTAACCTTCCTTTCTGGACTCTTTTTTTTGTTTGTTTTTGAATTGGAGTCTCACTCTGTCACCCAGACTGAAGTGCAGTGGCCGCTCCCGGCCACCGCAGCCTCGACCCGCTGGGCTCCGGCAATCCTTCCACCTCAGCCTTCCAAGTAGCTGGAACTACAGGCACACGCTACCACGCCCGGCTGAACTTTCTGGACTCTTATGCTTGCCAGGATGACCTCACTTCATTCAGCCCAGACCCTCTGCAACTGAGCTCCGTTTCAGAGTCTTTGGCCTTCCTGGACAGTGACCAGGGGCCATCTCCCTGTTGTCAGGCCTTTTCTGGCTAAGATTCTTTGGTCAGATTGCATGTTCCTCAGTGACTGCCTAACCTTTCTATGAACTTCCCTGATGAACCTACACTGCATGCTCCCCCATCTCTAAATAGCTGCTTCTTTTCTTCCTTATTTTGTTTCCCTAAAAGCCCTCATGACCCCATGCTGATGCCTGCCTCCATACCTTTTGACAAGCTCCCCAATTAGAGGATCCCTTATCCATGAGGGCAGGGACTAGAGGGCTGGCCTGTGCCCATTCATACCAACCCAGCTCTGCTCTGGAAGGAGCCGAAGGGGAAGTGCTCCAGTGGGAGGAGAGAGACAGCAAAGGGACTAGGACAGAGGCAGAGACCAGAAAGGAGGACCTGGATGAGTCTAAGGCGTGCTGGGCTAGGCCGGCTAAGGGGCGAGGCCAGGGTGTGCACCTAGGGCTCTTCCACACGCCAGCACTCTCTCAGAGCTGCTCTTCTGGTCTCTCTGGGCGGGGTGGGTGGGGTGGAGGGTGGGGAAGGAGGGAAGGTGATGAATAACACAGCCTGACCCAGCCCCATGCTGACTGACTGCTGTCAGCACTAGATTTGCCCTGGGCCCTGCCCCTCTGCCAACCCAAATTCTAGTCTGTCTTCCCAACACTGGCATACCTGGGGTCCTGTCTCCCCACCTGCCCCCTACCCCTTTGCACCCCTGGTAGGACTAGGGTCCCAGGCCTGGGCCCAGGCTGAGATCCTGTTCAGCCCCAGCTCTCTCTGGGATCAAAAGCCATTTCACATAGACTCCAGGGTTGCCCAGGGGAAGAGTCTGGGAAAATAAGAAGAGGGGCTTATTTAAATAAGAAGAGTCAACACACCGAGTTGTGCACTCCAGCTTTGCCACTGCTAGCTGTGTGATCTTAAACAAGCCACTTAACTGTTCTGTACCTCAGTTTCCTTACTTGTAGCACTAGGTTGGTAATACCTACCTCACAGGATTCTTATGACCAAACATGTATATTATATATAAAATGTCTAGCACAGCACTTGGTATACTATCCTTAATAAGGAGCAGAACATCCTCCTTCCTCTAGCAGCACCTCCTAGCCTCCTATCTAACTGCCCTCACTTCTACATTCTCTAGTCATATCATTGAGGACCAAATTCCCAGCTCCTGCCCTCTCTAGTCTTAGGGCCTTCAAACTCCCTCCCTGCACTGGGAGCAGGGCCATTCCTCCCTCTAGTTTCTGCTCACAGCCTTGCTCCTGCTACCCCTGCCTCTCCTACCCTCCTTATCCAGCATTTGCATCTCCCATGGAGATTATTGCCTTTGAAGACCCTAGAGCCCATCTGGGAGCCCCTTGGTTCGTTAGAAGATGCAGCTGAGTGCAGTGAGGTGACAGGTTTTGCGAAGGCCTTGATGCCTGTGTCTTGTCTCCCCACACGGGGGCACAGCTCCCCTCCTCCCTCTTTGGGAGGTGGATGGAGCTGGATGCTGGGTGACAAGCTTGAGATTTAAAACAAAAGCCCAGGCAGGAGAGGAATCCAGAGGCGCTTCCTGCAGGTGCCTCTCCGCTGCTCTGTGCTGGAAGCATCGCCAGTGTCTGGGAGGTGGAGCAGCAGCCCAGGGACAGGCCATGGGAGCTGCAAAGCTGGCAGGAGCCTGGGGTGTGTGGCGAAGCATTGAGCAGGCCCCTGTGCTCGATTGCTCTGTCTCACAGTCACCTGCCCAGCCCCAGCCCCAGCCCTGCACAGCCTCGATGATAATTTCATGAATCATCGGCCCTTGCCTGCAGACAGGGCAGCCACACCCAGGGCAGCTGGCACCCTGGATAGGGTTTCTGCTCTGAGTTGCTGGGCAGGCAGCCTGCCAGGCCATAGATGGGCACTGATGGGAAGCCAAGATGCTCCAGGGCCTCAGACCAGGCCAAGAACCTGCTGAGTGGCAGAGTCTCCTGTCTGTGTTGCTCCATCGCCACGGCCAGGGCCTCCTGTGGATAGCCCGGCCGGGCACCTTCTTATTAGAATCAAAATCACAAGCAACGGCCTGGCACCTGCTGGTGCTGTGTTTCACTAAGGCCCTGGACTTCAGGGCTTCAAGCTGTTCACACAGGGTCAGTAGTCTCCCTCCAGCTGGGCTTGAGTCGGGAGTCCTAGCCGGTCACAGTGGCCCTCTCTGCCAGAAACAGCTGCAACTCCCTCGCTACCCCTTCAAATCTCATCACAGCCCTGCCCTTCAGAGCCCAACTCAAATGCTCTCCCTTCCCCTACAGACATCCTGGATGCCTCCAGCTAGGGACAACCCCTCCCTCCTTAAGCTCTTAGAGTAATGTCCACTTGTCTTGTGCCACTTTGCACATAATGTTGTCCACTGTGGGCTCTGCGTCACCAGCAAACCTGCCACAGTGCTCTGAATATTGGAATGGCTCAATAAGTGTCTAGCTAGTCCATCTACATTCCATTTATGTGTTCTGTTGTGACATCCCTGGGACCAGATGCCCCTTTTGGTACCTTTCTCTTCACCTTCCCCTCTTTCCTACTGGAGGACATTCACCATCCCTTGACTCCAGGGCCTACTGGGTTTGGACCTGGTCCTGTTTTGACAAAGAGCCCTTAAGGAGTTGAGGGGTTCCATGACACTTTGACCTTCCAGCCATCTCCAGTCGAAACATTCCACTGGTCACCACAACTACTGAGGGAGCAGGGTAGAGGGGCGAGGCAGCCAGGACTGGGTCCAGGAGAGCTGGGGACAACCCCTTTCAAAGGGGCTTTCCAAAGGGGCCTCACAATACACTTTTTCTTTGGTCAGTCCTGGTCCTTGACCAGCTTGATCTGGGAACTGCTCCTGACTCTAAGAAGATACTGGGTGGCTTCCATCATGAACGGTTCTGTCTCCCACCCCACTGTCTTAGAAGCTGGTCGGTCAAGCAGGCATCACTGAGACTGGGTGGGCAAGAGGAGTCAGTTCAAGCCTCCCCAGGTGACCCCAGATCCCCAGCTTAGATCAAATAAACCTCACTGCTCTCAGCTTTAAAACTCAGGCTGAGGGTAAGGAGGGTCCTGGGGAGGGTGGGCAATGTGATAGTTGAGACAGAATCTGGAGGCCTTGTAGGAGCCGATTATGGGAGACCGCTGAAACTGGGAGAGTGAACTTGTAGTCCAGAAAAAGAGTGTTGTTTTGACTGCTGCAAAGGGACATCATATGCTGACTCTCACTTGCTGCTGTGAATGACTTTGCCTCGAACTCCATTTGCGTGCACACAGAATCATGGTAATGCTTCAGATCTACCTAGTTCTTTATAGTTTACTGAATGATTTCCTATTCTTTGTCTCCTGGGATCTACCCACTGATTGCTTGAGAATTGTGATTATCCTGTTATTACCTTGTTGTAAGTGTGAGGGAACTGAGGCTCAGAGAGGGCAGGTGACTTACCCAAAGTCACTGCTGGTTAGTGGTGGAGCTGGGCCTCCAGGATGCTTCTTGTAACCCTGAGCCAACTGCCTTTCATATGTGCCACAGGACACGTGTGGATTGGAGAGAGCTGCTAAAATGCACAGTCTTCAGGGGATACTTTTTTGAGGTGAATGTACCCCCCGAAAGATGTCCATGTCCTAACCCCTGAAACCTGTGGCTGTGATCATATTGGAAAAATCATCTTTGCAGAAGTAATTAAGTTAAGGATCATGAGCTGAGATCATCCTGGATTTAGGGCAGGTCCTGCATCCCATCCAATGACAGGTGTCCTTCCAAGAGAAAGGCAGAGGGAAACTTGAGAAACAGGGAAGAAGGCTATGTAAAGACAAAGGCAGAGACTGGAGCTATCCTGCCACAAGCCAAGGAATGCCTAGCATTGCCTTCAGAAGCTGAAAGAAGCACAGACCAGCAACTCTAGGAGGAACAATCGGGCTGACACCTTGGGTTTAGACTTCTGGCCTCCAGAACGGTGAGAGAATAAGTTTCTGTTGTTTTAAGACACCAAATCTGCGGCAATTTCTGCAGCAGCCCAAGGAAACTAACAGATGTTATTCTAGAAATCCTCCCGGTCACGTGGCATGAGCTGTCAGTCTCTCTCAGCAAACCCACTCGGCATGTGTCTTGGTGGGGTGTGAATCCCATGACTGGCAGGTGGGGGCCAGTACCAGAATGACACAGTCCCTCAGCAATGGTCTTTGTGTCCTGCCCAGCGCTTGCTGGCCAATCTCTCACTCCTCTGCCCTGCACCTCTGCCACACGCCTTTGTGTTTGGTTTCGCTCCACACCAAGACCAACGGCTCTGGGAAGAGTGAAGCGGCCACAGGCGACGTCACCGCTCCGCCAGGAGGAATTTATGAAGCAGTTACGCCTCTGCCAGGAAGTCAGAGGGGCCCAGCCTCTAATAACTGCCAGCCTCCCAGCCCTGGCGGCTCGTCATTTTCATACTTCTCCACTTAATGGGATGTCTTGAGGCAGTCAAAGGTAACACAGCCACAATTAAACACAACAAGAAAACATAATGGGACTTTGTCTTTCTATGGGGCCTTTCATTCTGAGTGCTCGGGCATTTTTATGAGCCTTGGGAGGCCCCTGCTACTCCCTTTATAGAAGGGTAAACTGAGGTACTGCATAGGAAGAGAGCCAGAACAGGGCTCCAGTCAAGTTATTGATCAGTGCTACCTACCAAGAACTTGGTTCTGAAGATCTGTCTGACTGCCTTGATGTTAGGTCCACCAGGCTTCAATAGGAAGCTGAGTTTTGTTTATTTTGTTTTTCCTAAAGGTCCACAGGATTTGCTGTATCTTTGT
Source organism: Cephalopachus bancanus (assembly GCA_027257055.1). Taxonomy (NCBI): domain Eukaryota; kingdom Metazoa; phylum Chordata; class Mammalia; order Primates; family Tarsiidae; genus Cephalopachus; species Cephalopachus bancanus. The sequence continues at coordinate 767,589 of JAPVLO010000297.1, forward strand.
AGAGACGGTCAGAATGGGGTTCTGTCAGCCTGCGCAGTCTGATGGGGAATGGGAGATTGGTGGAGACTACAGATTGAGATGCAAAGAGCACTGCACTGGGAGCCGTTGGTACCTCACTCTCCTGATATAAAGGAGAGTTCTGGGCCTGGCTTGTCTACCAACTTGCTGTGCAGCTTTGGACAAGTCACTTGCCTTCTCTGGTTTCAGTTTCTTTGCTTGTAAAATGAGAGGGTTGGAGTAGATGCTGTAAGTCAGTACTTCTAGTATCTTAATACACATCGAATCACCACGGAATCTTGTTAAAATGCAGATTCTGATTCAGCAGGTCTGGGGTAGGACCTAAGACTCTGCATTTCTAACAAGCTCCCAGCTGATGTTGATGCTGCAGGTCCTCTGACCACACTTAAAGCTAGTCTCGGGGCAGGTCACCAGACATATTCTGGAAAATGCCATCACCCCGTTGTCACCAGCTTCCCCAGGGTACTGTTTGAAGAACAAATAGGCTAATACGTGGAAGAGCACTTTGTAAGCTGTAAAGTCCTGTGCAAATATATTTTTTTAAAGATCACCAATAATATGAGTAAGGCTTGATATTTGGAGCCAAAGGAGTTGGTTCAAGACCAAGTTCCAGCACCTCTCACTGGCTAAGGACCTCTTAGGCAAACATTTCAGTTTCTGGAGTCTGTGAAATGGGGGTAATAAAACCTATTTCATGGGCTTGTCGGGAAGATTCAATAAAATAAGAGCATTGAAAGCCGGGCTCGGTGGCTCAGCCTGTAATCCCGCGCCTTTGGGAGGCTGAGGTGAGTGGATTGCCTGAGCCCGCGGGTTCGAGACCCGCCTGGGCAGCGAGACCTCATCTCTACAATAAATCAAAAAATTAGCCGGGCGTGGTAGCGCGCACCTGTAATTCCGGCTACACGGAAGGCTGAGGCGGAAGGATCGCCGGAGCCCGGCAGGTGGAGGCTGCGGTGGCCGGCAGCGGCCACTGCACTCCAGTCTGGGCGACAGAGTGAGACTCCAACTAAAAAAAAAAAAAAAAAAAAAAATAAGAGCATTGAGAGCAGCAGCAGCACAGAATATTCTACATGTAGAGGATGGACACTTAGGCATTCTTCCCCCTAACCATTATCCCACTTGCAGGATGGGAGCTGTCAGCAGGAAACAGGTGCTTCCACCCTCACCTGTCCTTGTCCATCCCATGCCGGAGTTCACCTGCTGGGTTGTAACATCATGGACACTTGGTCCCCAAGTTCCCCCAAGATCCCACCCAGGCTCCTCCCCTTTCCTGCTGTCCTGAAAGATAGATCAGCAGCTCCCCCTGCCCAAGTCCCTTGATTGTGCCTGGGCCTTTCGCAGGCACAATCAGGGGAGTTGCTGGGAAATCTGTGAAAGCCACCTGGAGTTTGGGGGTGGGGCAGGAGGGAGGACACCTGGCTCAGGCTGGGGGGATCTGCATTTCGTTTCCCTTAGGAAACTGCCTGCTGTCTGAATGCAGCTGGGGCTTAGAGGAGCAGTCTGTCTCCAAGGCGATGGAGTAAGCTTGTGGGCACAGACTCCCACCCCATCCCAGATCTTGGCAACACCGGGGCCACCTCCAAGTGGTGGCTTTTCCTTTCCCCACCCCTGCCTCAGCCTCCCACCCTTTCCTCTAGCATGAGCCACTCGCAGGGTGGACCCTGTGACACTGTCACTTTTGGTGACAGCCAGAAGCAGCTGTGTGTAGCCCTTTGGAGAAGATACCAGCTGTAGACTCTCTCCCAACCTGTGGCAGTGAAGTCTGGTTATGTCTAAACAGAACAATTACCCTAATTGTTGTTTGTGCTAATTATACTGCCATCATTGGTCCGACGACAGGATAGGCATTACTCACACCACCTGGTCACAGAGCAGCAGCCTGATCAGGCTGAACCCAAGCCACTGGAGGGGCAGGATGCAGCTCAGAGGACCCCCTCCCCCATGCCCAGCAAAGTCCTATTTGTGTATAGGTCTGCCATCCACCACATTCCAGGCCTTCAGGGGTCTCTGAAAATGATTAGAATCTCTCTTAGTTTCTAGAATGAAAGTTTAGGCTTACGGATTTGCAAAGTTTGCATAATATACTTAAATGTGCAAAAAAGAAAAGTAAATTACTTCGTTGTCTATATCCCATTCTATTGAACTCACAGGTGCCCTTTCTGAAGATGGTGAGGAATCAATAGTAGAAAGTCAACCAAACTTGCCGATTTAAGGCAAGTGAGATGCGCGTTTATCTTGTTTGGATTTGTTCAGCATCATTTGGGTAAGTAACTACTTCAAAATCAAAACTGCCTATCAGGGTTGTTCCTGCCCATCTGAAGGGGCTTCCCCATCCACCTGTCCCCATGCCTTGTGTCCCAAAATGCATATTTGTGGTATTGGGAGAGGGGGAGTCTGTCTACTTCCCTCTACCTTCCATTTTCAGAGCCTTCTGCCCTGTCTGAAGTCTCCTGACTGGGATAGCTCTAAAGAAGCATGGCCATCTCCCCTTCTGGACAGACCCCACTCCATTTCAGCACTGGCTGACCCTAAAGATGCCCTGAGTCTGGTCGTGACAAGAACTCCATCTCAGCCTGGGCATGCCACCCTGTAGCCTTCTGGCTGCATCGCCTACCCCACCAGTGACTCCCTGGCAAATCTGCCATCAGCACTCTCAGCCTCTTTTGCAGTTTCCTCAGGGACAGGCAGGACCTTCTAGATGCCTTGCATGCCTCATAGAGGCCACAGCGAGCCCAGGGGCAAGAGCTCAGGCCCATCTCTCTAGGTACCTCCTCAGTCATTTGTGATCTCTTGCCCTGTCCCTTTTGGATACGGGCCCATGGTCACTAGACTTTTCTGAGGGCCTTGCAGTTTTCTAGGTATGTATCCTGAGAAGTGAGAAACAAGGGCTGTGCATTGGGTCTCCCATCTAATCTCTCTGGTTGTTCCTATCCCTAAACGGCACTTTCTCCTGTTGAAACTGATGACGGGGGAAGAAGACAGGACACTCACGTTTGATCTCTTTCTCCTTCTCCCCCATCCTTCCCATCCCCTCTCCCAGATTCCAGAAAAGCTTTCTCCATTCTCTTCCCAACAGGTGAAAGTTTCTTTACATCTTCGCTTCCTCTACATCCTTCCTGAGCAATAAGCCCCCTTAGTCACAGAAGAACTGCAGGGAAAGGAAGAAAAAAATCCACATTACATCAGGAGAGACATTACACAGAAAACTCACAGCAACCCAGGGTAGAGGAACGAGCTAGGACTTGGAGCCAGAAGGACTGGTTTATGCCCCATCACCACTCCTTCCCAGCTCTGCCTTTTCTTGGCAGGAGGAGCACACACTTATCCAGGAGCTGTGAAAGTGCCATAGACCTTTAGGGTTCAGCCCACCTGGTCCCTTTTTTGAGAATGAGTTCCCTCTTCACACATGGACATAGCAGGAACCCTGTTCACATGGCATGGCTCTGCCCCTGGCCATGGTCAACAGGTCCCACATTACCTCGACCACTCCAAACAGTAACCCTGAATAGGGAATTGGGACAGTGTGGGAGTGAGCCTTTCTGGGTATGGGGACCCTCTCTGTCCACCATGTTGACTGCATGTAGAGAGCCCTGCTGGGGTGGGGTGGGGGAGAGAGAAAGAAGAGAGACGGAGAGACGGCGGGGGGCGGGGGGAGAGAGAGAGAGAGAGAGAGAATGAGAATGAAGCTGAGCCACAGAAAGAAGAGAGAACTGGTGAGTCTTGACAGACATCCAATGGCCTGATTCTGGGCCACTCAGGTGGCCTTGCATGATAACTATTAGTAGACTGTTTTGAGCAAGGGAGGGCCTGGTCTTTGGGGAATAAATACAATGATGTCAGCACCCCCATTTACCAGGTGATTTTATACGTCCCGGCTCTCGTGATGGGACATGGCCTTTAGGCTGCCAGTCAGTGTCCACCCTCTCCCAGACACTTCCAGTGGACACTTCCCTATGGACAAAACCTCTGTGAACAATGAATCATCCTGGACCCAGACATGGGAGGGCCCTGGATCGAGAGACGCTGACAGTGATGGGAAGCAGAACAAGAGGTCTGTTAGGTCGTTCCTGCCATAAGATCTTCTCGCTCTATTGTGGTGCCAGGTGAAAGCAGAATGGTTAGCTCCCCTCCCTGGAGCAGCTGCTGTTGGGATCAGTGGGCTTGCAGAACAAAGTTAGTAGCCTTCTTTTTAAGTTATAGTTACAGGAACAAGTTTCTTGGAATCAGTAGGCTTATAGACATATCCATACATAAAATGTAATTCTAAGCAAATTTACTGAGACTTTCCAAATTTTCTGGTTCAGTTGACTGTATGTTACTGTTTGCCAGAGAAAGAAGTTATTAAGATCTCTTTGAAAAAGTTATGAGAATTTTTTTCCTTCACTAATCAGGATTCTTCAGCGAGGATGAACTCATCCCAGATAGGGTAGGCTGCCATATTGAGGGTCCAGAGCTAGCAGACAGAGTGGAGTGGTGCAGTCCCTGAAGTCTCCTGGGCACAACCCTCTGCCGTGGGAGGACTCCGGTCATGTCCACACACTCCTCCAGCCCAGATTTTTGTCACTACTCAGTCCCCTTTATCCTAGCCAGTGGTTTTCAAACTACAGAGTGTGTAAATCATCTGGCAGTACTTCTTTTTTTTTTTTTTTTGAGTTGGCGTCTCATTCTGTAGCCCAGGTTGGGGTACAATGGCACGCTCACAGCCACCGCAACCTCAACCTGATCCTTCCACCTCAGCCTTCCAAGTAGCTGGAACTACAGGCATGTGCCACCACACCTGGCCAATTTTTTTATTTACTGTAGAGGTGAGGTCTCGCCAAGTTGCCCAGGCTGGTCTCAAACCCCTGGCCTCAGGCAATCCTCTCTCCTAGACCTCCCAAAGTACACTGCGCCTGACCAGTACTTGTTTTAAAAGGGACATTTTAAGAACCTGTCCAGGTCTGGTCTGAGGCTCAGGAATATGATTTTTTGAGGAGCACTCAGGTCCAACAAATTTTTTTTGTACATGTTTTTATTGTGGTAAAGTATACAAGCCATAAAGTTTACCATTTAGCTATTTTTAAGTATACAGTTCAATGGCATTAAGTGCATTCACGTTGTTGTGCAACCATCACCACCATCTGTCTCCATGAAAAATAATTCCCATTCCCCCTCGTCCAGCCCTTGGCCCACTCTTACTTTTTGTCTCTATGCATTTGACCACTCTTGGCAATTCATTAGTGGAATCATACAGTGTTTGTCTTATTTCACTTAGCATAATGTCATCAAGGTCATCCATGCTATAGCATGTGTCAGAATTCCCTTCCTTTTTACGACTGGATACTATTCCACTGCATGGCTATATTACGTTTTGTTTATCCATTCATTTGTACATTTGAGTTGTTTCCACCTTTTGGTTATTGTGAATAATGGTACTACAAACATGGGTGTACAGATATGTGTTCAAGGCCCTGCTTTCCATTTTTGGGAATCCAGACTCTTCTCTTATGTCTCACTTTACTTGCCATTTCAACCATTTTACTCCTAATATCAAGAATACCTTCTTGATTTTTGTCTTTCAAGTCCTATTCTATTTCCCGGGTCTCTTCCAAATCTATTACACTTCCTTAATGCTGACTTGGGAGGCCATGGAGGAGTGGGTTTCTGTTCCTGTCTCAGAAGTTCACTAGTCTGTGTCCCCAGACCTAACAGCTCTGCCTTGAACTTCAATTTTCTCATTGGTGAAAGGAGACTAGTGAAAACTAACTTGTAGGATAATTTGAGAGGATTTAGTGGGAAGATAAGTATGAAGTATCTGGCATAGAGTAGGTATTTAATAAATGGAGGTGGCTATTGGAATTATTTAAGCAAGCTTTTCCTGACAGGGTAGATATGTGATGCAGGACTTTGCAAGGCAAACCCTTCACTCTGAGAAGATGGGATAAACACAGTCCCCTCTCCTTACTGGAATGACCTCAAGGTTTCTGCTGCTGTAAAATTAGTGTAAGTCAGTAACAGGCAAACTCTTAGACTTTAGCAAGTTATGAGTAATTTCAATTTCTCTTGCTGTAATTCAAACACATTTTATCTTGTTTTGCTTTCAATTAGCTGTTCATAATACCCTGTAATGATTTTTTTTAAAGCCTATTAGGATTTGAAAACCTAACATGGCCCCACCTGCGATCATTAGAGTCAAAACTCAGACACCCAATTCTGTGTGTCTGTGCCCAGCAACGTGTCAGGGGAGAGCAATGAAGCTAGAGAGGAGTGGACATGGTTCTTGTTTCCGAGGCAGCCACAGGCATGCGGGCAAGATTTCCATGCATGAGGCAATCCAGGGAACAATACAAGACAAACGTGACTCACCTGCTTTATATCAAAGCAAGTACAGGGTGTGGACAGAGCTGCTCATGTTGGCATAAGCAATATGAAAAGAAATAGCACAGTGACTATGAAAGTATACTAGGGGGACAGGAGGACCGGAAGGAAAACAGCCTGAAAGAGACAGATGAAGAGTCCAGGCTGGAAGAAAACCTAAGATGAAAACAGACACAAATTCCTCACCAGTGTTTCATGTTTTCGAGTATGTTAATACGATATGAACTCAAAGACTAGTTAATTACAAAACTGGATGAGATGAAAAGAGATTGCAGGGTTAGGAAAACAAATCGAGAACTAGATACAATTACATATCTAATACACGAGTTAGAAACAACAACATACAAGGCCAAAAATAGAATGGCATAAAGAAAAGGCTTGAAATCATAATAATCAGAGAAAAAGAGATAGGACTAAAAACAATTAGAGAGAAGATGGGAGACTTGGGGGACAAACCAAAAAAATAAATTTCAGCTAATATAAGAATGATTACTACCCCCAAAGTAGAAAACCATACAAATGAAACAGAAGAGGCATTCAGGGATATAATGCAGAAAGATTTTCTCTTCAGTAAAAGACTGGATTTGCAGATAGGAAGGTTACATGGCATACCAGAAAAAAAAAGAATGATCAACATCGAGACATATCCTGTGTAAGTTATTGAGCTTCAAAACAGAAAGAATTTTTCAGGAGTCCAGGCAGAGGAAAACAAGTCATTACAAGAGAGAAAACTCAGGCTTGACTCAGACTTCTCCCCACTCAATGCCAGAAGTCAATAAAGCAATGTCCACAAAATATGGAGTGAAAGAGAGCATGACCCACAGATACTATACCAGGTAAGCTGTGTCAGGTCCAACGGCAACAGAGGCATTTCAGACGGGAAAAGCCTGACTTGGACTCGCAATCTGACAATACAAGCCAGAATATGATTCAAGCCAAAGAACTTGGGAATAGACAAGACTCAGGGAATAAAGGGCTGGGGTGAGCCTTGTGTATGTTTAAATACAGACTTGTTGCAGAGCAGGATAAAAACATGTAAAACTCCCAACAAAATAAAAATTAGGTAAGCAATGAAAATCAGGAGGTGGGAGAAGAGGAAGTGGTTGAGGTATAGGGTGTAACCATCTCATCTTTCACAGCAGAGAATCAGCTAGACTGTCTGAAATAAAAACATAATTTTAAAAATCAGTAGTGACAGTCTCTTAAAACAATTTTGAAAAATAATTTTTCTTATCCATAGAGAAATCATACGGGTATAAATGTCTCTTGTGGTAAAGAAATACTTATCCCAGATTAAATAATGCCTTCAGCTTTATTTTTCCATCTTTTTCTATTATGTGTAAGCAGCAAGCAGTACTTGGTTTATGCTTAATATTTTTATATTTTAAAAGTATGTAACACATGATCCCATTCTTATAAAATTGCTTATCTACTGGCCATTCTATCTGTATTTATATATCAAAATATATCAGAACTGATGTTCTGCAAATATATATATATATTTTTCTGGATGATGGGATTTCAGGTGATATATTACTTTCTTCCTGAAAATTTTTGTGCTGCTTGAATTTTTAGAAGCATGTACCATGTTGACAAAAATAATAAAATCATTACTTAGAAACATTAAAGGAAAGATTGAAGTGAATGTAACCCCAAATCAGTCCTAGAGCAGAAGGGGTGGGTACCATGGGCTGTGTGTGATGAATGCCTTGGCCACCTTTCATGAGTCCTATTGACCCTTTCTGATGTGGCCAGATATAGGAGATAGGTTCTTGGAGGAGATGGGGCTGGAGCTGGGTGTTGAAGGAGAGGCAGGGTTTGGATAGCATCTGTTTTGCCAGGCATTTCATGAATTATCTCACTTAATGTTTCTAGATCTAAAGAGAAGGTAGTATGTACTCCATTTTATGGATGTGGAAACTGAGGCCAGACAGCAATAGCAAAAGAAGACTATGCTAGCTAGAAGCACAAACCACAGGCACTTCTGGGAAAACTTGGAACTGAAGTGCAGCAGGGATGCCAACTGGCAGTGCTCAGACCTGGCCACTGCCAGGAGTTGAACAGAACTCCAAGGAGGAACATATCTCAACTTGAGTGAGTAGGGTCCTACACAAAAACTGTGCAGTTGAGCTTTGCAGTTGTGTGTCTGAAAACAACAAGGAGTGTCTTCAGAATCAGGCCATAATGGCAGTGAGAATGGACAGGAAGGGAGCAAAGATTAGTGCTAATCCATTGGACAGGGTGCTCAACATCCCATCCCACGACAAGGTCCTGGGCACTGGAGACCAGCTCCCAGCACCAGCAAGCAGTGCCTAGTTTAGGTTACAGGTCCTCCATGGAGATCATGTGCCCAAGAGAGGAGGGGGCCATACCCAAGTTAGGAGGGAAGCCACAGCTGCAGGCAGAGGTCACGGTGGTTACTATACCCACCCCAACCTGCAGGGCATGGAGACTCAGCTCTCAACTGGGGTCACGCTTTCAAAGACTATAAATGGCTCTCCTTTTCGTTTGCCTCCCAAATGGTCATTAAGTCATTAATTACATAGCAAGTAGCAATAAAATGGTCTTGGTCTTCCTCGTCTTCCTCAGAGTCTTGGGACCCATAACTCAAGGGTTCTGTTTTGAGACAGCTACTTTGCTGTATCTCGGCTTCGATATCCCAGTTGAAACTGGTCATTGCCTGGATGGCAGAACGGTACAGGAGTCCTGGCCTTGAAGTCCAGGTACAGGAGTCCTGGCCTTGAAGTCCAGGTCTATTACGTGCCCACTGGGCAACCTTGGCAAAAGCCATCCAGCCCTTCCCACCTTAAGTGACAGGAGATGATTCTACACACAGACGCATAGAGGAACCCAGAATGTTTGCAGAGAATATCGGTCCTGCCCCATCATTGCTTTGACCTTGAATACTCATTTCAACCTTCTACATGGATGGAATTTCCAAACCCTACTTCCAACTCTGGTGGCTCTGAAACCACCTCATGGGACAAGCCAGAGGTGAAGAGTACAGGCTCTGAAGTCCAATAAATTGCATTTGAATCATGGCTCTGCCACTTACTAGTTGTGTGACCCAGTCTCAGTTAGTTAACCTCTCAGCGTCTCAGTTTCCTCAGACATAAAATGGAGATGATATCATCTACTCTATATGTCTGTCATGGGGTTTAAATGGGATAGCACTGATAAGTGACTGAGACACGGCAGATGCCTAAGGAGGGTGATCCTTTCCGACTGTCCCCTTCCCTTATTGTCATGTTTACAGATATCCTTCCTACTCCTGACTCTTACTCAGATATGGGTGCCAGTTAGTGGCCTGAGACAGTCAGGTTTCCTCTTTGGGCTCAGCTTCTTCACCAGCTCTGATTGGCTGCAAGTCGAGTTGGTCTCTATCTGACCCTGCTGATAGGCCCTTGCTTGGGGGCCCAAATTTCTGCCAGTCAGGAGGTCAGGGCCAGGCTGCTTGCCAGACAGAGCCTTGGATTCTAGGGCTAGAAGGGAACCAAGAGACACATGCAGGTTACCACTGTCCAACAGAAACATAATAGGAACCACATATGTCATTAAAAATCTTCTAGTTAGCTACATCTTTTTTAAAAAAGGTGGAATTAATTTTGATAAGGTTTTAACTCAAAATACTATCAAAATATAAAAATTGAGATATTTTGCATTCTTTTTCTTCCACGAAGTGTTTGAAATCTATGCTGTAGAGTCACATATGATGTTAGCACAGACTTTCAAGACAGAAACCAAGTATCGTGGTGAGGAGACTGGTGTGGACGAAGGAAACACCGCAAAACATTCACTCATCAACCGTGAGCTTCTACTAGCCTCCACCAGCCTCAGTGCAGGAGGCCCCCTAGTTGTGTGACTTCTCTCCACCCAATTGTGGGTCCCACTCTCCACAACTCGCTCTTGGCAGGTCCCCTACCTGGGGGAAGGGAAGGGAAGAAGAGGGACAGAGAAAAGGCCCCTCTGGACCTCTAGGCCCGGGGAGTTTGGGGACACAGAAGTTAGCAGAATCCCTGCCCCACAATCTCATTTGATGCAGATTTACGATGGCAGCCCATGGCAGGCCCTGGGAGGGTGGCAAGTGGGCCACCCAGGCTCCTGCCCTCGCAGAGCTTCCATTTCAGGATGGAACAGACTTTCTTGGTGTTCAGGAGGCTTCATGCTAGTCTGGAAGGAGTCGGAGGCCTGGAGACCTCTAGGGAGGCCCGAAGAGCTCCTGCCCTTCTGGCTCTTCCTTGCCCAAAGAGCAGCTCAGGAATCCAGCCCCTGCTTCCCGCCTGCCACTCGTGGTGTCCTCAGTCCACCCACTGCTTGGTCCCTCACCAGGACACAGGGCTCACCCCTCCACCGGCCACCCTCAGGCCCAACCAGGGAAGCTGGCCTTTCTGATAATAGAATTCCTAAAAGAAGGTAGGTTCACACCTTCTGCTCTCCTGAGGGTGGGAAAACACAAGAGTCAAGCTTCCTGGTGGCAACAGTCACTGGACAAAGACTAGCCCCTTCCTGCCATGACGCAGACTCCCCACTTCATGCCTGGCATACTTGCTGAGTGACTGTCAGGTGATGTCAATCTCCCAGCACAACAGAGACGCTTGTCTTGAGCAGGATTCGCCCACCCTCCTGGACTCCTCACCACAAACTGACATTCCTGGAGGCAGCGGGGTTTCCCACTAGCCAGTCGTGTAACCCTGGCCACGTTTCTCTCTATTCTCTAAGCGCACTTGCTCACCTGTAAAATGGCATAGTACCACCTGCTCTCTGGGATGGTCCTGAGAATTAAATGAGGTCATAAAGACTCATGGCACACAGTGAGGGCTCAATCAATAGTTGGCCACTTCCTCTCTCCCCTTTTCTTCGAGAAATTTACCCCGCTAGGGGGTGCCTCCCTATGACCACCTTCCAGCTAACTGGGAGGGAGTGTTTCAGGATGCTAGTGGAGCCTGGGACCCATACGCCTCTCTCTGGAACAGGCTCCATCACCAGGAATGTCAAAGTGTGTGCAATGGAAACCAAGGATCTCACTGGGCCATCAGGGACAGAGGGAGAAATGTGTGTCCGGTGGGTGAGGTTCTGGGCCTCTCACCCTAATTCTGAGTGGTTTTACTTATGTCTGCTTGATGTATTAGGGCTCCAAATACCATTGCTTGAAAGGACATTTTTGGTGCCCCAAAACTTTGAAGTCATTTCATTAAAAAAAATAATTATTTTGCAGAGATGGGTTTCACATTGTTGTCCAGGCTGGCCTCAAGCCACCTCTCGCCTCAGCCTCCCAAAGTACTGCTGTGCCAGCCTGAAGACAAATTCTTATTATTCTTTTGGAGTTGTGGGGTACCTGCAAAGGTCTGCATTGTGTGCAGGTGAAGTTTGGGCTTCTAGTGAGCCTGGTAGTGGACATGGTACTCAGTGGGTGGTTGTGTGCCCTTATCCCCTCCTCTCCCCCACTAGTAGTGCCCAGTGTCCATTTTTCCTGCCTTTGTGCTCATGTGCCCAGTGTTTAGGACCTGCTTCGGAGAAAGAACATGCGGTATTCAGTTTTTTGTTTCTGTGAGAGTTCACTTAGAATGATAGTCTCCAGCTTATCCATGTTGCGGCAAAGGACATGATTTTGTTCTTCTGTATGGCTGCATAGTAGTCCACTGTATATATGTACCATATTTTCTTTATCCAGTCCACCTTCAACAGGCATCTGGATTGGTTCCATGTTTCTGTTATTGTGGAAGTCACTTTTTTCTAACCTCCTCAATTCGTAGGTTAGGGAAATGGAGGCTCAAGACCGTAGAGAGGACCAGGAACACAGCCGAGCAGTGAAGCCAACACTCTTGGGTGCCGGTGGGCAACTCCAGCAGCCCGAGGCAGGTGGCAACTAACACATGAGGATCAGAGCCCCACAGCCTCCCGGGCGGCTTCATACGCAAACCTCAGCTGTCAACACTGCTAGCCAAGACAGGGCACGTGGCTCTGGCTCCCTACCTTTCTGGATTCTGTGGGTTCAGGGAGGCATCTCATCCAGGGATGAGGAGAAGCACTGGGTATGGGGTAGAGCTCAGAGGCGGGGGGCACTGAGACCACAGGGAGTGGATTCAGCCTGGGCCCTGTGAACTCAGTGGGGCTGTCCGAAGCCCACCAAAGCCTTTGGGCACAGCCTGGGCACTCAGAGACCCCCTCTAATGGAGAGAGAGTGTGAGGCCATGTGTGTAAGGCAGACAGGTCAACCAAGAAAGGCTTTCCATGTGCAAACTGCACCTGTTGCCAGGAACTGGCAGACACAAAGGTGTGATCGTGACACAGGTCTTGTCTGCAGTTTACTATTCACAGGGTGGGACTTTCGGGGGTTAGGGAGCCGTGCTGTATCTTGATTTTTATACATTTATCAAAACTCATCAAAATGTACACTTAGGGTCAGTGCATTTTACTGTATGTAAAATGCAACTCAAAGGCTAAAAAAAAAAAATCACCTAAGAGAGACAGACTAGGAAGGAGGAAAATTTTGAATGGGGCCACAAGATACGCAGGTGCCTCTTCTAGAAAGTCCTGAGAGGCCACCGTGGAGAGACAGGTGTGGCTCCCTTTCCCAGCAGGGGCTCTGGGAGTGTCAAAAAAGAGATGGGTTCTCTGTCAGGAAGCCAGGGCCAGACACGCCCATCCATGTACACACATTCTTACCAGAACCCTCCCTCTGCACAGGCCTCTCTCCAGGCTGGAGGACACACAAAGACCTGCTCCCCAGCCAGGTTAACTCACTCTTGATCCCTTTCTTGTCCTTAGCCCCAGCTTCAGAGTCTGGGCACAAGCCTGGAGAATTTGTCCTCACAGGAGGAGAATTTGTCTGCCTGCAGCTCCATTTACCTGCAGTTCACCAATGGGTCTCCCTCCCGCAGAGGGCCAGGGCCTGGGTCCACAGTCAGCAGGGAAAGGGGGTGCAGTCGTGGGTCACTGGAAGAGAGGGGCTCTGGAGTGCGCTGCAGCCACCCAGATGACAGGGTATGAGCCACCAGTGGCTTGGGGAGGCAGACTGGGAGTGTGTCTCATCGCTTGGGAAGCTGGATACAAGCGTGGACAGCTCCCCTGACGCAAGTGGGGGAAGGAGGGCAGCACTGCTGTCAGGGGAACAGCAGCTCTCACCCAGGCTGCCGTGCTGGCCCCCAACCTTCCCAGGTCTGGGGCTGGGGGAAGTCCCCCAGTGAGTGTCTCATGCACCTGGTGCATGTTCCCTGGGGGTCCAGACCCTGGGGACCCTGGGCCTGGCCTCTGGGTGGGAAAGAGGCCACACTGGCTCTGAGTAGAAGGTTCCTGGAAGAGGACAGTTCCCTGGGCAAGGTCAGGCCTGGCCAGGTGGATCCATTACCACAGCCCTCTAAACAACCAAGTCATACCTCTCTCTTTTTTTGAGTTGGGGTCTCACTCTGTCACCCAGTCTGGAGTGCAGTGGCACAATCACAGCTCACCACAGCCTTGACCTCCTGGGCTCAGGCGATCCTTCCACCTCAGTCTCCCACGTAGCTGGGACTACAGGCTGCCCTGTGAATGTGAGAACTGCCTTTCAGTCACGATCCAGCTGGCCCTCTGAGCAGAGACATGGCCAAGGGGGGGTGGGCTCCTGCCTTAGGATGTGTCTGCTCCACAGCCCAGCCATCAGCCATGAAGGTGCCCTCAGGCCTGGGAAACGGGCCTCAGGGGACGTGAAGTGTCATGGGCTTGGGAAGAAGAGGTGGGGAGACAGAGGGACAGGGCTGAGTGTCCTGGGAGAGGGGGCATGTCCACACAGGGAGAGGAGTTCCACAGAGCTCTGTCAGGGCTTGGGTGCCGGTTGGCAGGGCTTGGCCATCTGTGGGGGTCTGGGGCTTTGCTGGGGAGCTGACTCCCCTGGAGGGAAGGCTGGAGACAATAGGCAGCAGCCCAAGGGGATGAGAAGACCACGCTGAGCAGGGAGGAGCCCTTCGGCAATGGATGCTTCCCCTGCAGCATCAGCTGTAGCAGCAGAATGCTGAGCAGAGCTCCTGGCCCCTCCCTCGGGGGCCCCACCCTTGTCGAGTCTGTGCCCCATATCCCAGACACCTCACCCAGGACACTCTGTCCTCTGAGTGCGACAGTGCTGTCAGCAGCTGAGGACGCACCCCTGAATGCTTCTCCTCCTTCCTAGCCAGCTCCCCAGGCTCCCTCCAGGGAAGGTGAGCAAGTGTGGAGGGAAAGGGTCCCGACTTCATCTCCCAGGAAGGACACCTTGCCAGGAAACTCAATGCCAGCTCCTAACTGGGCACCTGGCTGGGCCCAGTCTCAGTTTCTTATCTCTACCCTTATCTGTACCCACCCCCATCCCTTGATGGGTCACTCTGCAGTCTCATCTGGGTCATCTGAGTCTAGGTCCTGAGGAAGCTACTATGCTCCCAGCACCTCTCCTTGACCCTCAGGGAGACCTCCAGCTTTGGAACCATGGAGGACAAGAGGAGGCTCTGATATGTGTGGGCTCTGCTCTACTCCACCCCCCACCCCCCACCTCCCATCCAGCAGGGGCAGAGGAGGAAGTCTGGAAACACTTCAGCGTCTGGGAGAGAAGGAAACAGAAAGAAGTGAGGAGGCCAAGCAGGTCTGGAGCAGCAGAAGAGGAAAGATGGCTCTGGCCTGTGCAGCCCCTCCCTCACACACACGCACCTGGGACACCCAGAGCTCCCAGGGCCCATCCCCCTCACCTCTACTCTGAAGCCCTTCTCTGTGATATCCAGAGCCTGAACTCTGACACGCAGAAGACCCCACTCTGGGGGCCTGCCCAGGCTGAGGCCATGGTTGGTGGTGAGGGGAGGGGACTGGGGGAGGAGACTCCACTCACCCAGGGACCCAATACAGGGCCCTCCCCAGAGAGATTGGAGGAAGGCAGATGGGGAGGGAGAACCTTCTGGTGCCTATTTGTCTAGCCCCAGCCCTATTCTACATCCCCCTCACCTGTTACTCTGCCCCAGGCTGTCCCCAGGTGTCACAAAGGGTGTGCCTATTCTCGCCCTATCTGCCACCCTGGGCAGCTGGGCTTCTCCATCTCTGACATAAAGCCTGAGGTGCCATCTGGTGGTCAGGTGTGGGATGGCAGGCTGGTTGATACCAGGGATTTAGAGGAGGGTGCCCAGGCCTCCTCTGTTCCTTCCCGGCTTTGCCCACCCCCTACACCCTGCTGCCCTCCCCCTGGAGCTCCTGGCCTTTATACAGCTGGACTCCATTGCTCTGGCCATCTTCCCCCTGCTCCAGATGCAGCGCTAACAGCCACGCCTCAGGAGTATTTGAGAACCGGGTCACACTGGCCCCCACCTGGGAGTGTGAGAGGAGACCTCGAAATAATGGCAGTGCCATGATTTGGAGAGGCGTGGAATCCTCACTACAGCTCTCTGGGGAAGGGTCTACTATTATCTCCATTTTACAGATGAGGACCTGGGCTGAGGATGTTAAAGAACTTGCCCAAGTCTACACAGCTAGTAAATGATTGTTATCTAAGGGGACCGATCCACATGTCCAGGAAGCCCGGAGCTTCTCCCATGGGGTGACCTGTAGGGTCCACAGCCTCAATCCCCAGACATGAGCTGGAGGAGGGGCATGGAAAGAACAGCAGCTGGAAGCTTAGTTTCAAGCGCAGATCTGCCACTAACTGGCTGTGGTACTCTGGGTAAGATGCTTCCCCCTTTGAGCATTCCCTGCCCTGGGGGAGTTAGACCAGACAATCTCCAGAAACTCTTCCTCAGAAAGGTGCTGAATAAGACCCCGAGTTCTGAGGGGTGGTGTTTGAGATGAGTCCTCAAAAACTGTAGGTCAATGTTCAGTGCCACCTCCCTTTTGCCCCAACTCTCCCTGCCAGGAAGCACCTCTGGTGATGCCCTTAAGAACCTTGGCTTCCCCTCCTGACACAGCCTTCAAAATCTTTCTCTCCCTCCCCAGGAGCCTTGGGCTCCAGCCCCCTGGGACTTCCTTCTGGTGGTAGAAAGTGCTTTCTCCGACCTCCGACTCTGCGTGAGCTCTTCCACCCTGAGAATGTTCTCCTGGTGCCCCCTGGTCAGGAAGTCTCCGCCCTCCAGAGGGCAGGGTTGGTTGGATGCTTGGGTCCCTGTGTTATTTGGCCCCACAGCACCCGGCCCCTCATATGGAATATGTTACAGCTTGGCTGGTAAAGCCAGTCATCTGGGAAGCCTCATGAAGGTGGGGAGTCTGGCTGTAATTGCACCCTCAGGGTTTGGTGCTGCATTATGGCACAAAGTAGACTCCACAGACAAGAACTCCAATGTATGGTTGGATGTGACTATCTATCACCATTGCTCGTGGACCTGCAGAAACGAGGCACTTGGCCCTCTACTCGCTTTCGCCCATTTTCTTACCCCCCACAACCCCTGGATACCTAAGGACAGGTGCCTCGTTTGCCTCAGGTAGAGGTTGGAGGGAGGCTGCTGCTGGGGGCTCCTCAAGTCCTGGCCTCCAGCCTGCCCTGCTGGCTACTGGGAGTCCATGGCACAGGCATCCTGGGAAAG
This sequence comes from Cephalopachus bancanus, assembly GCA_027257055.1. Classification (NCBI taxonomy): domain Eukaryota; kingdom Metazoa; phylum Chordata; class Mammalia; order Primates; family Tarsiidae; genus Cephalopachus; species Cephalopachus bancanus. Next base: position 784,466 of record JAPVLO010000297.1, read on the forward strand.
GTACCTCTCACGTTGCTACCACCCAGCTCATGCCATACCCTCCCTCCCTGGGCAGAAGAGCACAAGCCTGGGGAGACAGACACATGCAAAATGTTGGAAGGACCCCCACCTGGGCTAGTGAGGATCAGAAGCACAAAACAAGCCGGAAGGAATCTTGGGGACCATCTCTTCCAACCAACTCCTGCACAGAGAAGTAAACAGGCACAGAGAGGGGCGGAGACTTGTCAGTGTCTCAGAACTGAAGTCAGAGTCAGATGTTCTGGTCCCAGGCTCTTGTATGTCTGTGGTCCTGGGTGCTGGAAGAGAGGATCTCCATGGAGGCAGGAGAGTCCCTGACCCACCAACCAACATAGTTGGGTCCTTTGAGACCCCCTCTGTTGGTGGGGACTGAAAGATTGGCTGGGAGGGTTACCCCAGGCAGGAGATGAGAGCAAATCCTCCCCCTTGGGTTCCACTCTCCTGGGCCAACCTCTGGCTTCCTGGAGAATTTAGATCCCTAGCAACCTGGCAATGCACCTCTTATATTGCTATTGTGAATGCCTGACACTAATAGTCTACTAGTGTTCTAACAGCACTGAGTTCTAACTGCTTGGCACTGAGCACTTACCATGTGCACATCCTCACTAAGTCCCAACACCCGCAGAACCTAAGTATTATTACCCTCACTCGACAGATGAGGACAGGGAGGCTTAGAGAGAGGGAGTAGCATTGAGAAGCCACTGCCTGCCACTGTCTTCCTCATCCCAGGTCCTGTCTCTGCATCCCAGCAGCACTCCCTACCCTAGTCAGGTGGCCACACAGGGCTGTCAGACAGGTCTCCGGGACAGCAGCTTTATGGCCCAGGTCTGTGGTCTGTTCTTCCCAGAGGCCCTGTGGGGCAAGCTGTGTCTGCTGCTCCTGGCCTGCTCCTGGCCAGCTCCTCGACCTGCAGCTTCTGCTGCAGGGAACAAAGGCCTGGGGGGATGGAGAGGGCATGCAGCTTGGGGGCTCCATGGCTCTGGGAACAGGGCTCCTGGACAGCCATGGCCTCCTCAGGCCTCCCCTGTGGGCGAATGTCTGTCTGAGAGTCTGGGCCACTGTGCCTTCTCTGGGACCACTTGTCCCGCTCTTCTGATCTGCCTGGGGCTGCTATTCCCCCCCCTCCCCCGCCGGCAAGGACACCTAACCCTGATCATTGGGTGGCTCCATGTGGAGGTGTGGTCTACCTAGTGTGATCTGAAGAGGTCTGGAAAGGGCTTTCCTCTGCTCCCCCAAAGTATCTCTTAAAGCAGGCTGAAATTTATCCTTAGTTTGGGGGAAGCAGAGGATAGGGGAAGCCTGTCCTCTGGACAATGCCAGTCTCTCGTGATTATTGGGGACAGGGTTCGAGACCCCTAGACCTTTGGCTTCCATCAGTTCATACAGTTCTCCTAAGGGCTCAGTAGGAGGGGGTACCAGAGTGCATTTTACTGATCTGGACACAGATTCTGAGAATGGGGGCAACCTGCCCAGGGCCACACAGAGAGTGGCCACCTGGAAGAGGATGCTGGTCACTTCCTGGTAAAAAACAAAACAAAACAAGCCGGGCTCGGTGGCTCAGCCTGTAATCCCACGCTTTGGGAGGCTGAGGTGAGTGGATTGCCTGAGCCCGCGGGTTCGAGACCCGCCTGGGCAACTTGGCGAGACCTCATCTCTACAATAAATTTTTTAAAAAATCAGCTGGGCGTGGTAGCACGTGCCTGTAGTTCCAGCTACTCGGAAGGCTGAAGCGGAAGGATCGCCGGAGCCTGGCAGGTCAAGGCTGCAGTGGCCGGGAGCGGCCACTACACTCCAGTCTGGGCGACAGAGTGAGACTCCAACAAAAAAACAAACAAAAACAAAACCCTTTAGCCATCTGCCCAGTGACCAAAGGACAAATACCCACTCCTTCAGTGCATTCAGGTCTCCTCCCACTGCTGTCCCCACAGGCTCACCTCCAGTGCCCCAAGGATGTGGCATAATCTCCTACACACGTTGGCACGCTCTTCTTTCTTTGCCCATGGGCACCTCACTCAGTTCTGCGGATACCCCTCCTCAACACACACATTCCACCAAGTTCCCTCCCATCTCCCTGGCTGATTCTGAGTCCTCTGTCTAGCTCGAGTCTACCCCCAGCACACCCTTCTCAGGCTACACCCTACCCCAGGTGACCTTATCCTTTCTCACGTGCTCCTAACTGAGCAGATGGTGATGTCTCCCAAATGCACATCTCCAGTCCCAAGCCTCCCACGCATCTCCCCCACCAGACTTGTCACTTGGAACTTTCAGACACTGAACGTGTTATGTCTAAAATAGCCTAATTTCTATCCCTCCCCTCTCTCAGTGAGAGGACCACTGCCCTTTCAACTGACATCCAATTATCAGCTTTATATCCTTCTCTCCCAAAATGCCCACTTCACAATGGCTCCTCTATCTGGAACTTCCTCCTTGCCTTTATGACTCTAATTTCTAATTTGTCCTGGAGCTCTACTCAGGTACCTCCGTCTCCAGGAAGCCTTCCTTGATTTCCCCAAACTGAGTTAGGTGTCTCACTGTTTTTGCACTCCCATGGCACCCTGTGCTTATCTAAGCTAGCACTGACCCAACGGTAATGCAACTGCCTCGTCAGTGGCCAGTGTTCCCCTTTGACTAGGGGCTACTCTGGGATGAAGACCACACTGTGTTCTCTTAGCACCCAGGTGGTGCCTGGCACACAGTAGGCATTCCGTAACTATCAGATGAGTGAATTGATAACCTAATGAGAACAATGGGAATCCCTGGGACGCTGAGCTAGGAAAACATCCATGAGGAAGGAATGAGCCAGGCCACAAGGTCTCCTCTGCCACAGCAGTCCTTTCCCCCCAGCCCACCCCAGGGGCTGGCTGCATTAGGTCAAGGAAGGAAACCCAGAGGGGAGCCAGTTTTCACATCACCAGGCATCATTGGGGCCATGTGTGTTCCCCCTCACAACCCTGCAAAGCAGGCAGGACAGGATCTCGCTCCATTTAAGGAAAGCCCAAGGCCCAAGGTGGTACCATGAGGGACCCAAGTCCCCCAGCAGGGCAGTGCCCACCTTTGGACTTCCAGTGCCATCTGCCCGATCTTTCTGTTCTCATCAGATACTTTCTAGCTGCAGCACCCTAGACCCACCACTCCCCAGCTCCGCCACACATGTCTTCACTGCCCATAGCTACCACTGGCCCCTGTCCAGTTGCAGAGCCTAGGAGAGCTGGCTCCTATAAGATGCACTGGACTACAACTCCCCCCACCCCCAGCCTCTGTTCTGGCCTCCAGCTGGTCTTCTGGGCCTCCCATATGCTTCTGTCCATGGGCTGAAGCATCTCCTGGGTCTTCCAGAGGCTGGTAGTCAGGGAGTGGGCAAGGTCCTCCAGATAAGGGCGTCTGAGGCTTGGGGCCCAGCCCAGTCCCCTGCCGAGCAGTCCCAGGGGTCCAGCTCCAGGCAGGCCAGCCTCTCCTGCAGCCCCATCCTGGCCCGTGGCCTGGGCCAGTCTCTCCTGGGGGTTTTGGCCAGCATCTGCTTGGCTACTCCCATGGTTTCTCAGAGCTTCAGCCCCAGACGGGCCTGCGCCATCTGAACCTCAGCCAGCTCATGCTCCAGAACCCCCAGGCCACAGTTCTGTGACCCAAAAAAGCAGGGAGACACTTTCCTATTTGGGAAATGTCCCACACTACTGCTGCATTCCTAATCACTTAAAGTTATAGCAGACTCACATCACATTCTCCTGCCAGCTCCTATGGGAGGCATTTTATGCACTTTTAGTTCTCACCACTTTTTGAAAGGAGTCCTGTTTTGTGCTCATTTTACTGATAAGGAAGTTGAAGTTCAGAGAGGTTGTGACTTACCCAACATCACACTGCCGGTGAGTTTATTGAGTTGAGACATTTGTCTGACTTCAAAGCCCATAACTAAATACAACCTACTATGGTTTGAATGTTTGTCCCCTCCAAAATTCATGGTGAAACTTATTCTGCAATGTGGCAATACCGAGAGGTGACTGGTTACAGAGGCCAGGAGCCACAGATCATCACGACAGTCGGAACACACCTGACGTTCTCCGGACTGCAGGGGCTGCAAGCCAACCAGTATCTTTGCAGCATGGTGGGGCAGAGTCTGGATGAGGAGAGGTGTTCGTGAAGTCCCCATTGTCCTTGTTCCTGACATCCACAGGGGACTTGCCAGGACCCCTTGGCAGAGTCCAGGACCCAGATTCTAGGACCCTTGCCCTGCCATTAACCTACCTGTGCGACCTGGGCAGGACCCCCTCTTCTTTAGGCTTAAGTCTCCTACTCCGTAAAATCAGAGTGATGAACTCTTTCAAGAGTGAGTTCCTAAATGATAATTCTGCCCTTTTTGGGGGGTCAAGGGTTCCCATTAAAATTAGGTTCTCAGGCCGGGCTCGGTGGCTCAGCCTGTAATCCCACACTTTGGGAGGCCGAGATGAGTGAATTGCCTGAGCCCGCGGGTTCGAGACCCGCCTGGGCAACTTGGCGAGATCTCCTCTCTACAATAAATAAAAAAAATTAGCCCAACAGGTCGAGGCTGCGGTGGCCGGGAGCGGCCACTGCACTCCTCCAGTCTGGGCGACAGAGTAAGACTGCAACAACAACAACAACAACAAAACAAAAAACTAGGTTCTCAATCTCACTCCAGAGTGAATAAGTATTTTTCCAGAGGATTCTTTTTTTTTTTTTTGAGTTGGAGTCTCACTCTGTTATCCAGACTGGAGTGCAGTGGCACGCTCACAGCCATCCTAGCGTCAACCTGCTGGGCTCCAGTGATCCTTCCACCTCAGCCTTCCAAGTAGCTGGAACTACAGGTGTGTGCTACCACACCCAGCTAATTTTTGGAGTCTTACCAAGTTGCCTGGGCTGGTCTCGAACTTGCAGGCTCAGGCAATCCACACACCTTGGCCTCCGAAAGTGCCGGGATTACAGGCTGAGCCACTGAGCCTGGCCAGGATTCTTATCATTATCAGTGGTAATATTTGTGTGAAGCATCCAGAGTAATTTTGACGTGTACTGAAATTTGGGAACTACTGCTCCATGCTGACCCTACCCTCACCCAGGGCCAGTTACATCATTTGTGGGACCAGTGCAAAATGAAAAGACTTTTTTTTTTTTTTTTTGAGGCTGGAGTACAGTGGCGTGATCATGGCTCACTGCAGCCTCCATCTCCTGGGCTCAACAATCCTCCTGCCTTAGCCTCTTGGAGTAGCTGGGACTACAGGTGTGTACCACCACGCCTGGCTAATTTTTTGAATTTTTTGTAGAGACAAGGTCTCACTATGTTGCCTAGGCTGGTCTTGAACTCCTGGGTTCAAGTGATCCTCCCACCTCGGCCTCCCGAAGTGCTGGATTTACAAGTGTGAGCCACAGCGCCGGCCTTAAGAAGACTTTTTCTAAGCAGAGATTTTTAAAGACTTGATGAAAGATGGGCTGTTCCAGCTCAAATAACAATGTCGTGTGTGTGCAGGGAGGGAGATTCCCATTTTAGCAACCTCAGCTGAGGACCAGGAGCCCACCCAGCAGGAGGTTAGAGTAAAGGGGCAGCTGGGAGTACAGGGGCAGAGAACAGACACTGCCTCTGATGGAGTAAATTCATGTGACCAGTACCCAAACTAAGAAACAGACCAGGCCATTGCTTCGTTAAACTCTGGTGTGTCCACTTGGCACTTCGAGCTATGGCTGTCATGTTTCTTGGCTTTGGCCCCCTCTCTACCTTGGGAAGGTGAATCTTCTCTCTCTCTCTCTCTCTCTCTTCCCCTACCCCCCTCCATTCGCCACTGCTTTGCTAAGCTATGGTCTGACCATGTGACTCCTTGAGCTATAGTTGCCATGTTTCCTAGCTTTGGCCCCCTCCCCTACCTTGGGGAGGTGAACCTCTCTCTCTCTCATTTACTTTCTAAATAAACTATATTTTCTAATAAAAACAAAAGAAACAAACCATTACCAGTTCTTCAGAGACCTCCCAATCTTATCCACGTCCTCGCTTACCCCTCCAGGAGTTACCACTCTGACACCTAGTTAATCACCCTCTCACTTTTCTGTAGAGTCGCACCTCATATGTGTGCATCCTTAAACAACATATTTGGTTTTGTCCTTATTATAGTGGACTTGTACTGCATGTAGTTTATGTAATTTCTTTTAATCAAATTGTTTTTGAAATATGTCCATATCGATGAATGAAGTGATTGTTCATCCCTTTTCAACCCTTTATTATATTTCATTTTTAAGAAATCATTCTACTGTTGATAAATATTGGGTTGTTTCCAGTTTGTGGATATTATAATAGTCACAATGCTGCTATGAACATCCTTTTACACAGGGCACGTTTGTGCCAAAGCTTATTGTGTAGCATACATACTGAGAAGGAGAATTGCTGGGTCGAAAGGTATAATCACCATGGTCACCCTGATCAAGTAACAGCAGAATGGTTCCCCAGTTTACACTCCACCAACAGTGGGTGAGAGTTCAATGGCTTCGCAGTCTCAACAATACTTGCAACAGACTATGAAGTGTTGCCAATCTGATTGAGCTGAAATGTTATACAATTGTGGTTTAAACGTGCACTTCTAGGGTTGCCAATGAAGTTGAGCATCTTTTCATATATTTATGGGTCAATATTTGTATTATCCCTTGTTTGAAATGTCTGTGTCTTTTACCAGTTTTTCTCTTGAGACGTTTATTATTCTCTCATTGATTCGAAGGTTTCCTTATGGACATTAGTTATGGAAAATAATTCACTGACCAATATTTGTGTGGCAAATATTTTCTTTAACCTGTGACTTATCTTTTCATGATCTTTTTTGTCTTTTGATAAAAACACATGCCTAATGTTAATATAGTCAACTTTATAATCTTTTCCTTTATGGCTTTGTTTCTAGCATCTTGTTCAAGAAATGCTTTCAGGTCAGGTGTGGTGGCTCATGCCTGTAAGCCCAGCAGTTCAAGAGGCCAAGGCAAGACGATTGCTTGAGCCCAGGAGTTTGAGACCAGCCTAGGCAACATAGCAAGATCCTGTCTCTACAAAAACAAACAAACAAACAAACAAACAAAAAACAAAACAAAAACCACTGTGTTGGGGAGCTTTGGAGGATTGCTTGAGCCCAGTAGGTAGAGGCTGCAATGAGCTGTGACCTTGCATTCCAGCCAGAGCCAGCAGAGTAAGACTCTATCTCAAAAAAAAAAAAAATTCTGTTTCCTGCAAGTCTTTGTAGATGCCCTTTCCTAGATTATAGTTATATATTTTTTTCTAGTATTCTAAGAGTTGTTTTATTAGGTTGTTAATTACTAATATAATAATAGCAAACATGTATTACCATGTGTAAGGACTGTCCTAAATGTTTTACATGTATAAATTATTTTAATCCTCACAACTCACCTATGAGGAAGGTGCCAATATTATCTACATCTATATAGATAAGGAAGGAAACTGAACGTCAGAGAGATGAAATAACTCAGTGAAGGTTACAGAACTCCTTAATAGCATAATCAGCATTCAAAACCAGGTAGTCTGGCTCCAAAGTCTCTGCTTGTAACACTTTCTACTGCCTCTCATTGGGTGTTGAGTTTTATTGCATCCTTAATCTACATCTATTAAGATGATTGAATGGTTTTTCTTCTTTAATTTATCAATGTGGTGAATTACATTAATAATTTTTTCTAATATTCCTAATGTTAATATTAATATTAACTCAATATTGCAACTCTGTATCTTGGTCATGATGTATGAGCATTTTCCCTCCTTGCTGGATTCAGTACACTAACATTTGTTAAGGATTTTGCATCTATGTTGATAATTAGATTTGCCTGTAAATTTCCTCCTTTGAACTGTCCTTGTGATTCTAGTACCAGGATTAGGCTAATCTCATTTAATAAACTGAGGAGTGAATGATAGCAAGGCTGGGCACAGTGGCTCGCTCATGTTTGTAATCCCAGCACTTTGAGATCCCAGTGCTTTGGGGAAGATCGCTTAAAGCCAGCCTGGGAAAATAGTGAGACTCTGTCTCTACAAAAACAAAAAACATTAGCCAGGCATGGAAGTGCATGCCTGTAGTCCCAGCTACTCAGGAGACTGAGGCAGGAGGATTGCTTGAGCCCGGAAGTTCAAGGCTACAGTGAGCTATGATCACACCTCTGCACAAAGAATAGCAGACTTTTAAACAAAAACTGCAAGTCAAAAGATAATAAAGTGACAAAAGTTGATGAAGTAACATTAAAAATCAAAGAGAGAATACACAAATTACCGATATAAAGAAAGTGGTACTATCACTAGAGATCTTACAGATAGCAAAAAGGATCATAAGGGAAATATTATATATAACTTTATGCCAACAGATTCAACAACTTAGATGAAATGAACAAATTCTTTGAAAGTCACACATAATCAAAGCTTATTTGGGGATACATTGGTAGCTTGTATAACCCTACACATCTATATAAAAAATGGAATTTGTGGTCAAATCTTTCCCACAAAGAAAACTCAAGACCCAGTAACTTTATTGGTAAATTCTACCAAACAGTTAAGAAATATATTATAACAACTCTATATAAACTTTTCCCAGAAAATAGAAGAGTAAATGATAAAGAAACCAAATATAGATCCACACATATATGGCCAATTGATTTTCAATAAACATTCCAAGGTAATTCAATGGAGAAAAAAATAGTCTGAGAGAAAAAATAATTCTCCACTCTTATCTCACACCACATACAAAAATTCACTCAAAATGGACAGACTGAGATGTAAGAATTAAAGTCATAGAACTTCTAGAAGAAAACAGGAGAAAATCTTTGTGACCTTGGGCTAAGCAACACTTAGTCTTAATGTATAAATGAAAAACCAAGTGTAGATAAGTGAAAGGTCTTGCTGGAGATTACACAATTAGTAGCAGTAGCAGAACTCACCTTTATTTATTTATTTTTTTTGAGTTGGAGTCTCACTCGGTTGCCCAGACTGGAGTGCAGTGGCCGCTTCCGGCCACTGCAGCCTCGCCTGCTGGGCTCCGGCGATCCTTCCGCCTCAGCCTTCCGAGTAGCCGGAATTACAGGCATGCGCTACCACGCCCGGCTGATTTTTTTTAATTTATTGTAGAGATGAGGTCTCGCTGCCTAGGCGGGTCTCGAACCCACGGGCTCAGGCAATCCACTCACCTCAGCCTCCCAAAGGCGCGGGATTACAGGCTGAGCCACCGAGCCCGGCAGAACTCGCCTTTAAATCCTTTAAATTTATGCTCAGACTCGATATACCTGACTGACAAGAGGCTTTGTTAGTTTTTTTGACTTTGTGTGGAAATGAATGAAAATGCCACAACTGCTCCTTTTCCCTTCACATTCCATCTCAGTTATAGAAGAATGCTAGCCCCCTCCCGGGGACAAACCTTGCTTGACCCAGGATTGGCACTCAGCTGTTCACCACCAAAACAGACCACTGCTTCTACTGTCTCAGGCCTGCTACAGCAGGAACTCTGCCTACACAGTGGTTGGTACCCAGAGCACATGTATCCGACTGGTCCAGGAATGTTTCCCTTTGGCGTTAGAGCTAAAGGACTGTGATAGCTACATAGGTCACCCTGAGTTGTCCAAACGGAACCCCTCGCCAGTCCTTGAGCCCTATCTGTGCTTTTCTGCCTCCTTGCCTGTGCTCATAGTGTCTGCCCAGTTCCTACTTATCCTTCAAGGATGTTACCACTTTGGGAAGCCCTCCTTGGTGCCCTTCTTAGAGTAAGCATCACTTGCTACTTTGGATTATGGCTCATGGTGTACAAGTCTTGCCTCTCTGCTGTGGATCCCTTGAGTAGGACTCACATCTGAGTTGTCTTCAAATCTCCTTCTACAGTGCCTGTTCCAGACAAATGAAGTTGTCTCATGCTGCCATCACTGGATACTATCTTTTGTCCTTGTATCTCTTCAGGAGGTCAGACTTCTGCACCCACCCTTAGAGGTGCAGAAAGTTTTCTCACCTTTGCATTATGAGTGCCTGGTCAGGGCTAGGTATGCCATGGCACTGAGTCACCCCCTCTGTGCAAATTCTCTCTCCTTTTCTGAAACTGTAGACTGTGGGCCTAAAGCCCTGCCATCCCCCAATTCCCGGACAGCATGAAAAGCACTTATGAGGACAAGAGCAGTTCCAAGAAAAATGGTTCTTGCAGGTTCTGTGGTGGGGGCAGGAATGAACCATAACCTACATGGACAAAGGTCATCTGGTCCGTTCCCCTGCCTCAGAGGGACACTCCTGGTCTATTTGGAGTGGGCAATTATTTCTCCAGTTCTGAAAACTCTCCCTTAGTCCCATGAGGGGGGACCAAAAAAACCTTGGGATTTATTTATTAAAAATTGTGTATTTATTCTTACATGTTTAAACTTCAATCACCTTCAAAGTACTTTCTATATGATGCAATACATCTATGGAGATTTTTTTCCCGCTGCTCATAACAGTTTCCAAACTTGTCAATTTTGATGCCTTTTAGTGCTTCTGCCATTTTTTGCTGCACCTCTTCCACATCAATATTTCCCTTTGAGGAATGTTTTCATCCAGGGAAACAAACAAACAAAAAGTTGCTCAGGGTGAGTTTGGGTGAATAGAGAGGGTGGAGCATGGAGGTCATCTGGTTTTGGTCAAAAAGTGCCGAACACTTAGCGCGGTATAGGCAGATGTGCTCATAAATCACCCTTCATGAAATGGGCAAAAGCATTGAAAGAATTACAGAAAATAGTTTACTGAAGTTGAATGCAGCCTCTCACAGCAATGCTAGCTAGCCCATGGGCTCCTAGAACACTTACCTAGCAGGAGAAGCCTGTGCTATAAGGGGCCCACCCTCCAGAAAGATCATTGTGATTCTTGGGGGGGGTCCCCCCTCATATTCCCACCACTCAGAAAGGTGTGTTTGTCATTCATCCTCAATCCCTCCTTCTGTAATTTATGTTCCTTCCTTCCTGCATCTGATCTGCATCTGGAGACACGGAAAGGCTGTGGGAAGCAGAAATCAGGATCTATGCAGAGGGGGCGAAGAACAGACTGTGTTCTGGCTTATCACGTGACCTGCCTGGCCTTGGAGCTGACGCCCTGGGAGAGAGTGGGGCTCGGCCCTCCCCAGGGCTCCCTCTTTCCTTTTGGCCCCTGGGAACTGCAGAATATTTCCCAGAAACTGAGAGGTTCAGGGCTGTGCCTTGAGGATGAGGGAGGGTGAGGATTCTGGAGGCAGTGAGAGGTCACACAGAAGTCCCTCCAAGAAAGGGAGGTCCTGACATGGAGCCGTGGGGGCTGTGGAGAAGGTGAGGAGGCCCCGACAGAGCCCTGATGCACTTGATGCCTTTCTCGTCCCCTTCTGACAGAGCAGATCCTAGAGTAGGATTCTTCCCAACCAGACTCTTTCCAGCCCTAGAGAGTGACCGGTGTAAGACAGTCCCAGGCAACCCCGGCCCTGTGGTCCCCACACACATAACACCCCTCAGCCCTGCTGCTCACAGGACTCCTACCAGACAAAGAAGAGCAGGAACCTGCAGCCTGGAGGAAGGGAGGCCTCTCTGCCATGCAGGCCCACTCACCCTTCCTGGCTTTCTTGCCCTTCCTATCAAATGTAGGCCTGGGTGGCGGGAGAGGAAACTAATTCTGAGTCCATTCTTCCCTTGAGCCAGCACCCAGTCAGCCTCCCAGCTGAAGCCTGGTATGAAGACTTTGCTGTGGGGATGTTTCCTTCAACACCTCAATCTCAAGTTCAGTTGCAGATGATTTGCCTACCTTCGCCTAATGTTTTAACGGAGAAAAGTACAGAAAGCGCCTCCCCACATGCACACGTGTCCTTGATGCCGTAGTCCTCACCCAGGTCCTCTGACCTCCCTTCTCTTCCCTCCCTGTGGTCACAGCAGACTCCGCTGGTCCTGCCTTCTCTCCAAGGGGCGCAGCCTAGTAAAGAAAGGAACTGGCCCCATCCTGCTGACGGGTGCTCTCTGGATCTCCTGAAGTGGAGAGCAAAGAAACTCACCTGGTGAATGAGGGTCCAGAGGGTTTGCTGTCATTCTGTTCAATGGCTTAGCTTGGGCCTGGAAGGCTGAATCCCCCTGCTTGTTTTTCTTCCTTGAGGACTTCACGTCCTCCTAGCTAAACCTCCCCAGGAGGCTTCTCACTCCTCTCTTGCTGGGGCTTCCACCCTTTGGGACTGGCCCCCTGGAGCCAGCACGGGTGTCAGTTGGGATGTTTCAGGGACCCAGGACCATCCCAGAGTGAAGTGGGGCTGGGACCTGGGCTCTGCAAGACAAAGGGTATTCCAGTTAGTCTCTCCAGTTAGTCCAGAGGGGCAGCTGCTGGCTCCCCATACTTGTTCAGTGGTATAGGCAATATAGCATGGGGCTAAGCTTGTAGGCTTTGCTGTCGGGGGCTATGGGTTCAAATCCAGAGCTACCATGTACTGCTCCCTGAGTTTGGGCAAAGTTCTTCCCCGGCCCCTCAGACAACCATAACCAACCACAAACACCAGCTTCTTTCCAGAACCACGTGTGTATACACACTGGGGCATTTCACAGTGGCTTCCTAAATGCCTTGGCATAGATGCTACAGAGAAAAGAAATGTTCTGGTCTGGAGCTGAAGTACCATTTTTGCACAAAGGTCAACTCTGAATAACTGAAATTGTTTAAGGATTACTTTATTTTGCTATTCAAAATATAAGATGTTTTAAGTACTATTGGAGGAAAATGTTTTCTTATTAACATATTATTTGAAAAAGAGACTACCAATGAGAAAAATCAGCATGACTTTTTAGGCGCTACATGTCCATATTTGGGCATATTTAGAAAGAGCAACACAGAAGAAGCCTCTCAGTCTCTCATTCTGAAATGTGTTGCAAGAGACTTGGAGAGACTTGGGTGAGCAGTACGCAGCCCCTTCAATCAAGAGCTGCTCGCCTAGTCCGAATGCCTTTCTACAAATGGGCAAATGAAGACCCCAGGGGGCCTAGTGATGGCCAGGCTAAAGAACAGAGTTGATATGGAGTTAGGCAGAGAATCCTGGTCTCCTGACCCCTAGCTGAATGACTCGTGGGGAGACAGGCCTCCTTGAGGGCTCCCTGAAGACAGGCAGGTGGCTGCTTCCCTGACTCTCCTTCCCGTCTCCCTGCCAACTTGACCCACTGCCAGGGCGACCACTGTTTCCTATGACAATGAGGGTGGCTGTGCTGACAGCCTGGCCCAACATGTTCTCGGCCACAGCTTTGTACTCGCCGCTGTCCTCAGGGGAGACGCCGGGGATGACCAAGGAGCACACGCCTAGCACATCGGTGCTGTACACCGCAGGGTTTCCTTCCAGACTCTGGCCATTCTTGAACCAGGTGATGTGAGGCCGGGGCGAGCCTCGCACGGCGCAGCTCATGCAGCACTCGCAGCCCTGTGGCAGCAGATGGGACCGCAGGCCCACCAGGAACCGGGGCTTCTGGCTCAGGTCAAGCTCCCGGTAGCTTGGAGTTTTCACTGGGAACCTGTCTGTGGTGGAAACCAGGATCAGAGAGAGGAGGGTGAGAAAGGGAGGAAGTCCTGGTCGAGGCCCAAGTCTGGGCAGAGAGTTTATGACGCTGTTACTTGGGAATTTCCTGGGCCTTCCTGCCATATCTTACAGCACATTTGAACCCCTAGGCTTGACCCATCTTTTAAATCCTTTTCCTAAAAGTCTTTATGGATGTGTGTGTGTGTATGTGTGTGTGTGTGTGTGTGTGTGTGTGTGTGTGTGTGTGTTTGTGTGTTTATTTTTACTATAGCCTAACACACATTCACTGTGGATAAAATAGAATGTATGGAGAATCCAAGTGTATAGAGAAAGAATAAAAACTAATCATAATCTTGTTACCTATAGATGACCGCATCTGACATATTGGTGTGGAACCTTCCAGACATGTCTGCATTTTATAAAAATGAAACCATCCATCTGATTTGATGACTTGCTTTTCCTAGTGACTGCTTTTCAAGGTCCACATCTACTTGGCTGTAAATTATAGTCTGACTTCAAAGAAACGTTAGCCTCTAGTTGCCTTATTGTCTGCTCCTGCTTTGGAGAATTCACCCAAAGGCATTCCAAACACCCGCGCCCCTCTCGTTCTCCCTAGGGAGTTGGGACCACCCTGAGTCAGGGATGCAGGGGTCGTAAGTCTGGGGGGGCGTGGGGTGAGGCAGGAGTGGGTGGCAACCCTTGGGGCTGCTGGCTGTGCATGTGGGTGTGCTCCAGGCCACCTCACCAGAGTCATCCTCAGCCCTCCTCCTCCCCCACCCCCCAGGGGCACTCCACCACCCTTGGGTGCAGCCTTCTGTGGTGCAGACCACAGCCCCCACCCTGGCCACGGGTCCCTCCCAAACCCTGCTCACCGCGCTGCCGGGGGATGCACCAGGGCTGGCTGGTGTCTGAGGGTGTGCTGGCCCCCAGCTCATTCTTGGCCACCACCCGGAAGTAGTACTCGTGGCCCGGGAGGACACCCAAGAGAGTGAAGTGGTTGGTGTGGACGTGGTCGGCTGCCTCGCGCCAGGGGCCGTTAGCCGAGGAGCGTGTCAGCACTGTGTAGTACAGTGGGATGCCCTGGGCCTCATCCAGAGAGGGCTCCCACTCAGCGGTCACCGTCCCAGGCACGTTCTCCTGCAGGCGGATTGGCCCTGGCGCCTGCGGGCATGCTTTAAGAGACAGGGCAGAGGGAACCCACGTTGGAGGGGACCCTACAGGGCTGCTGCTGAGGCCGTCCCCCGGGTCCTCAGATCTTCTGGGAGTCCTGGGGAATGCAGTCTTGTCACACAGGTAGCAGGAGCCAGAGAGAGAGCTTGGCCAGGGGTCTACCATTATCGCTAGAGGGTGGAAAATCTCCCCCCAAATAATAACTTTAATTCGCATGTGTTTTTAGGTAAAATAACACAGGACATGGAGGGCTTTTTGGACAGAGGCAGGGGCTTTTATGAAACCAGGTTAAAGAGTCCTCACTGTTAGTCTGTTTCATATTTCCATATATCTGAAACTTCTCCAGGGTAGGGACAGTGTGAGAGTCCCAGCTGGGAGGACAGCTTTTATCTTGTGCAAGGGTCAGAGATAATTCTTTCCAGTGGTATCATGGTGGTGACTGCCTTTGCTCACTGACTGAGAGAGAGGAATAGCTGAGGTTGGGGAGAGGATGTGGCATGACTGTCCCTATGAAGCTGAGGCAGAACAAATGGAAGCCCCTCAGGAGATCCTCCTTGGCCTTTCCTCCCTTCTATCTTTTTTTTTTCTTAAGTTTTTTCGTTTTGTTTTGTTTTGAGTCAGGGGTCTCACTCTGTGGCCCAGGCTGGAGTACAGTAGCATGCTCATGGCTCATTGCAGCCTCACCCTCCTGGGCTCAGGTAATCCTTCTGCTTCAGCCTCCTGAGAAGCCGGACTGCGGGCATTGCCACCTCACCCCGCTAATTTATTATTATTATTATTATTTATTATTATTATTTTGTAGAGACAAGATCTCGCTATGTTGACTAGGCTGACCTTGAACTCCTAGGCTCAAGCAATCCTCCCACCTTAACCTCCCAAAGTGCTGAGATTACAGGCATGAACCATTGTACATAGCCTACTTCTTTCTATCTTTAAGCACAATGGAAGGGTGAGTTGTGGTCACCTTGCACACCCAACCTGGCAGAATGTCTGACACCTATGGCCAGGCCAGTGGCCACGTCCATGACTTGGTGAGTGAGCAAGCTGATGTCCAGAGCTTGGAGACACACCTGCCTTACCTGCCACCCTGAGGCGGAAGGTGTAGATAGCCTCCTTCCCCTGAAGGTTTCTCAGCACCACGGTGTAAAGGCCACTGTCCGAGAGGCTGGCCACAGGAATTAGAAGCTTGGTGAGGCCATCCTCGGTGGTTGTCACACTTCTTTTGGGCAAGGGTAAGCCATCCTTCAACCAGGTCACCTCAGGCATGGGGGCAGCCTGGCAAAGGAGAAGGAAACATTGAGAAGAAGTTTCCTAGAGGTGACAGCATTTAAGCCAGGCTTGAGGTAGAAGTGGTAAGAAGAGCTGTCTCGGAAGAGGAAGGTCAGTGAGAAAACACAGGTGGGGAAGCACCTGTTTAGGAACAGACTCATGGAGAAGTGGTCATAAAGTGTGGGGCTGGCACCTGGGAGTGGTAGGGGGTGGTGGGACAGGAAAGGAAGCTGAACGGAGAGGCCAGGGGAACATATGAAGCACCCTCCCCTCCACACCCGTGCAGACCTCTGGATTTTATTTTAAGCCACGAGCTGCTATTGTAAGATTCTGAGCAAGGAAACATAATTAGTTCTGGATTCACAAGTGGGGGGCTGGATGGGAGTGAGAAGGGACACTGGGGAGGGGAGGGTTAATCACTCTAGTGCTCAAGACCAGGGAGGGGATGACTTGGGAATCCCCGCCACAGTCCACAGGGAGATCATGGGGGCCTGGCCTTGAACTGTGGTGACCCCAGCCAGGTGGGGGGGGAGGCCAGTCAAGCTGCTTGGTGACTGTGCCGCCAACTTCTCATGGGGGACTCGATATGGCACACACTGGGCATCAGAGTCAAATGGGGATGCTGAGCTACTTGGCTCAGGGGATTGTTCTGAGGATGTAAAAAGCTAATAACACATGGAAAGCATGGAGAATAGGTCCGAGGGTGCAGTAAACACTCCATGTGCGTTCATATTGTTGTCATCATTATTATTGTCATTGTTACGGTCTAATAATTAAGGACAAGTAATTTAGAGTAAGACAGATCTGGGTTTGAATCTGGCTCTGCCACCTATGTGCATCTGTCACAGATGATGATGCTGATTTTCTCTTCTTTTTTTTTGAGTTAGGGTTTCACTCTGTCACCCAGGCTGGAGTACAGTGACATGATCATGGCTCACTGTAGACTCGATCTCCTGGGCTCAGGCAAGCCTTCCACCTCAGCCTCCTGAGTAGGTGGGTCTACGGGTATGTGCTATCACACCCTGCTAACTTTTGAATTTTTTATATAGATTAGGTTTTGCTATGTTGCCTAGTCTGGTTTTGAACTCCTGGGCTCAGGCAATCCTCCCACCTCAGCCTCTCAAAGTGCTGGGATTACAGGCATGAACCACCGCACCTGGCCTTAAATGATAATAATAATAACAACAACAACAAATACGCAGATTGGGTGCTTGCCACATGCCAAACTTTGTTTATGTGCTTTCAACGTATTACTTCTTTGAACCTTCAGAATGACCCTTTGAGATAAGTTACTATTATTATCTCAGTTTTACAGATGGAGAAGTTGAAACGCAGAGAGGTTAAGATGTTTGTTGAAAGTCAAACAGCTAGCACCCAGGCAGTTTGTACTTTTAACCACCATACTAATGTTATACTAAACATAACAGAGTCAGGTGGTGCTGATGTTGGTTGAGGATCATTCTGAGTCAAGTGTAGGTCATGTGCTTGCACAAAAAGACCTTCCGAAGTCAAAGGGGGTCATCCACACTGCAGGCCCCCTGAGTTCCCTGAATAAGGAAAGGTGTTAAAAAGTGAGAGCACTAGTTTGGAGGTGAACTACCAGAGGTTACCACTAGAGGGCTCTGCAGACTCGGAGCAGAATGGCCACCCAGTGGCCAGGAGAGGGCAGATCCTTCAAGGAGGACCAGAATCTTTCCTCTTGTCCGGCTGGTCTGACTTCTGACACAAACCCAGAGCACTGACTAGGGGGCAAAAAGGAACAGGGAAGAAGAGAACCACAAGACTGAGTCTGGCTCCCTTGGCCTCTCTGGGCTTCCCTCCCCACTCCCCTCTAGGCACACTCACTTCAAAGTAGACAGGCACCCGAACAGTGTCCCCGGTCTTGACCGTCAGTGAGTCCTTTGTGCTGGAGTCCATGAGGAACTTGGGACAGACTGAAACACACAAGGTGGCTCATCATCTCCCTTTGCAGTTGGGGTCCAGTCCCAGGTTACCAACAAGCAGGGCTAGAGGGGAAGGCTGGGCCAGTCTCACTGATGCAGAAATCACAACAGACTAGGGGCCCTACAGGAACTGGAGGGTGGTTGGGAGGAGAATCCTGGGGGAGAACCCCAGGAGCTGGTGGGGAGATGTTGAAAAAGAGAGGGACCGGAGCTGAGAAAGGGAAGCCACCGGGAGCAGGTTAGGGTTAAGTTGGAACACAGGAAGATGGTGACAGTGGTGGAGTTCTTTTGTTTTGCACATGAGATAACCACCAATCTGAGACTTGCCTGAGGTGACTTGCCTGAGGTCACAGCAAGTTAGGGACAGAGCCAGGACAAGATTCTGGGATTCTAGACTCCAATATGCTGTGTAGGTATCTCTCTCATTGTCACAATGATGATTAGGGTCAGCTGGGCTGGCCCAGTGTCAGCTTGGGTCAAAGACAGGCCAGCTCCTTCTAGCAATTAAAGCCCAAAGGGACAGACAGCCCTCCTTTCAATAATGGGGAGCTGGGGCATGTTCCATTCTAAACGTGAGCCGCGGGAGCTGGGCAGAACTTATGCCTTCTTTGGCCCTGCCTGGAAACAAGCTGCTCTCTCACCTGGAGAGAGCACTGACTTTGGAATCACCTAGTTTAAATCCGGACTCTGCCACATACCAGTGGTGAGACCTTAGATCTCAGTTTCCTTCTCTGTAAATTGGGGATAAAAATATTAACCTTGTAGCATTATTATGAGTCGTAATGAGAAAACAATTCTAAAAAAGGGCCTGCCTAGCCCAGTGCCTAGCATGATGGAGGTGTTCAATAAATGTTGCTTCATGGAACCAGAGGGTGGGCGTCCTGGCCCAGTAAAGGCATGGTGACTGCTCAGGGATCCCCCTCAGGAAGGGCCTGCAGGGCTTAGGCATAGGGGAAGGAGGCGGCACTCACCAGTGACAGGCATGGCTTGCACCAGTGTGTCCAGCGCAGTGGGCTGGCTGTGGCCTCCTTCATTCACTGCTGTCACCCGCACGAAGTAGCCCTCTCCGAGTCGAAGTCCCTTGGCCGTGTAGGTGGTGACTGGCACAGTGCCCGCGTGGCAGGGGATCCACTGGAGACTGTCTGAGGCACACAGCTCCACCACATACCCCTGGGCTGCGTCCCCATCCTGGGCATCCGGGCCAACCCAGCTCAGAGTGACGCTGGTGCTTGACGTGTCTGTGACTTGGAGATCTCGCACGGGCCCAGGGGGTCCTGGCCAGGCACCAGAGGGATGTCAGGAATGGAATCACCCTCTCCGGAGGGAGGCCACTCCTCCTCCTGGGGGAGGCCAGTGGGAGACTGGGGACTTCTCTCACTTGGCAATCTATCTTTCGACCTTCCTGAAGTCAAACCCTCACTCTTGCCAGTGCTCTATTTCCCTTGTGCACAAAGATCCCAGGCCACCTCCTCCAGGAAGCCTCCCCAACTCATTCCACTCATCCACTCACCTACTAACCCACCTCTCCTAACAATCTTCCCTTAATTCCTAAAATCTGTTATTTTAGTCGATGACCTCTTAGGATCTATTATTCCTGCAGATCAGAATGCTGTCTTTCTATTCTGAACTCAAAGCCTAGAGTCAAGACTCTGCTTTTTGGCACTCAGTGCAGGCTTCTTATTCTTTATCTGTTAAATAGGAACAATAATAACGGTCTTCTTTACCCACAGTGGTTTTGGAACAAGCAAAAGACATGTATGTAAAAGAGATTTGGAAATTGCACAGCAGTTTAGGGCTCTGGCTCTCAGCCTGGCTGCACACTGGAATCATCCGGGGAGCTTAAAAATACTGGTACCTAATGCCATCCTCAGAAATTCTGATTTAATTAGTGTGGGGTACAGTCCAGACATCAAAAATTTTAAGAACGCTCCAGGTGTTTCTAACTATGCAGCAAAGCTTGAAAACTACGGGTCTAGAGTAGCGCTTCTCAAACTTTAGTTAGCATAAAAATTACCTGGAGATTTTGTTAAAAATACAAATCCTGATTGGGTCGGTCTGGGATGAGGCCTGAGACTAAGCATTTTTTAATAAGTTCTCATAAGGTGATGTTGCTGGTCTGTGGGCCTTGCTTAGTATCAAGAATCCAGAAAATGCAGTTATTGCTGTGGCTACGTTGGACATGGCTTAACGCCCTACCTATTATCTCTGTTTCCCAACAGTAAGAAAGAATAACAGTAAAATAGGATAGTTTTGGCTCACTTGCAAGGAAGAAGATGCATGGGCCAGCTCTCCTGCCCCTTCTCTACCCTTCACTCTCTTCTTCCCAGGATGTTCTATTCTTGCTGGCATTCCCAAGCAGCCTGAACACCTGCTAGGCCTGTGTCAAGGTCAACACCTGGACCATCCAGCATGTGCTGGAAGTGTGCTGCTCCCTCAAGAACTTGGCATTGGCAGGCTCATGAGGGGATGAGGAGTACTGGGCAGCATGTTCCAAGCCGCCTGCTTTGGAGTGAAGTTTTTAATAGCTATTTTGTGGAAAAGGTATTCTCTACTCAAATGTGGGAGATTTGGATGAAAGTTAGACAAGTTTTTTATTTTTCCTGCAGGACTTGGAAATGTCAGAGGTTCACATCACACACATCTTTGGTCACAGACTTTTTTTTTTTTTTTTTCTGCTTCTGTTGTTCTCAGAATGTCTATTGGCATCTCTTGGTACACTGATGCTCCCGAGACCACAGGTAGAGAAATACTGTTGTAGATTGTGAATTTCTGAAGGGCAGAAACAAGGATGGATTCATCCGGTTCCTGATACAATGCTGACCACCCAGCAGGTAATGGGCAAATATTCATCGCTTAGAGATTGATGCTGAGGTTCCCATAGAGAACAGACCTGTCTGTCCACTGCCCACCCCACCAGGATGATAACTCCCCAGTGAGAGGAGGAGATGGCTCTAAGACTGGGACTGGTGATGATTGACCTGCCCAGAGACCAAAGAGTGAGTGAAGTGACCTTGGAAAGACGTCTTCTCAACCTTCTGGTCTTCTCATCTGGGCCTGTATGACCTCAAGGTAGGGTCCATAAGGGCCCCTACCCTATGCCTCATCCAAGAGGCCTTTCGACTTTTATCTCCCAGCCCTCCTGACCATTTCCATCAGGACTATCCTGACCTGTGACCTCCTGTCCTGTCCCACCCAGCTTCAGAGCTACCCCGTGCTCACCCGCTCCCCCACCCTCATCTTGGTTTGGCATTCTACTTACTCATGGGATCCCGAGCAAAGACAGCATCTGATGGGGGCCCAGGCTCCCCAGGGCCTGAGGGAGCAACGGCTGTGACCCGGAACTCGTACTGACAGCCCTGCCGCATGTCGGTCACAGTCCACTTCCTCTCTGTGAATAGCCAACGCCCTGTGAGTCCCACCCTGAAGGGACCAGGCAATGGGGAGACAGCTTGGTGCCTCCAAGTTCTGGAGAAGACCAAGCCTGGGATCCTAACACATCCCGTCCCCCAGCCAACCAGGTGTGACTCAGAGAAAAGAGCACGGCTCAGGGTGTCAGGCCCTGAATCCCTGCCTGGTTCTGCCACTAACTTGCTGGGTGGGTTGATCAAGTGCCTTAATCACTCTGGTTCTCTCTGTCTTACAGAGCTGGTATCATATTTAAATAAAGGAGAATCAGGCCAGATGTGGTGGCTCATGCCCATAATCCCAACATTTTGAGGGGCAGAGGTGAGAGGATTGCGTGAGACCAGGAGTTTGAAAACTAACCTGGGTAACATGGCACTAAAACAAAAAAATTAGCTGGGCATGGTGGTGCAGCTTGGAAGGCTTAGAAGGCTGAGGTGGAAGGATCACCTGAATCCACCAGGTAGAGGCTGCTGTAGCTGTGAGCATGCCACTGCACTCCAGCCTGGGCAACAGAGTGAGACTCCGACTCAATAAAGATAGATAGCTAGCTAGCTAGATAGATAGATAGATAGATAGACAGACAGACAGATAGATAGACAGACAAAGAAGAATCACTAGATAGTAAAGTTGGAAGGATGCCCATTGTTCATATGTCTTTTTCCAAAAAATAAGGACACTGAGGCTCTGAGAGGCCTCAGCTCCTTAGCAGCACAGCCATGACCAGAAACCCAGTCGCCTGACAAGCTGTTCTGAGCCCACCTTTCCTCCACAAATCTTGGCTTCCGCAGCAGGTTTGTAGAACACAGAAATGCAGAGGGTTAGTGCAGGACCCCTCGGCATCTGCCCAGCCCTTTGGCTTTTTCAAGTTCTTTCTGATCTCAGAAACCAGTTAGTTTCTTTGGAAACCATTTAGTGGGGGCAGGGGATCCTTCTCTCCACTTTATGGATGAGAAAACTAACCTAGAGAGGACGTGAGCTGTCCAAGGCCAAGGCCAGAAATAGAGATGCCAGGGCTAACAGCCTCCTCTCTGGCTTCCAGCTGGGACATCTACTAAGCCAGGGCTTCTCAAGCTCAGCACAACTGACATTTTTACCAAAAATTCTTTTTTTTTAATGAGGGTAGATATGTTCTGTCTTGTGTATTGTAAGATATGTAGCAGCATCCCTGGTCTCCTCAAACTAGACACTTGTAGCATCTACCACCACCCAGCTGCGACAATCAAAAGTCTCCAGACACTGCCAAATGTCCCCTAGGGGGACAAAATCACCCTGGATGAGACCCACTGTAGGAAGCCAATCTGGACTAATAATGCCGAGGGATCCTGAAGTCAGGAGGGGTCTAAGGAACCTTGGGAGCCAGGGCAAGGGGCACCACCCAGGCCTCTCACCAGGCACGGGCTGGCCAGTCACCGCTGTCCAGGTGTTGCTTCCCTTCTTGCGCTTCTCAATCTGGTAGCCCAGGATGTGGGCACTGCCAGGGCCCCGAGGGGCTGCCCACGTTAGGGTGATGCTCTGGCTGGAGGCCGAAAGGATGGCTGGAGCGGAAGGGGGCCCAGGGAGAGCTGAGGGCAGAGAAGGTGCTGGTCTGTCAGAGGCAGAGGACAGGTGCCAACTCATGGGGAGACTCTGGGGGTAGAAGACATGGGCATCTGGGGATGGGCAACATTCTGTTCCTTCCCAAGGAGTGTCAGGGCTAAGCCAGCCTGCTCTGGGACACCATTCTGGCTGTTCAGGGGAAGAAATGATGGGACAGAGAAGGCACTTTGGCCTCAGAGTCTAGAGTCAGTCCTGGGGCCTCTCAATCTCAAGTTCCCCAGTAGGATGCTCTTGACCGGGGACACGCAATGGAGGAAGATGCTTGTCTCTGCCTGTGTCCTCCCAGGGACTCCATACATCTCATCTCCCGCTCTGGCAGCCAGATCTCAAATGCAGCTGAGGTAAGGAATGTCAGAGTGCTCTAGGAGGGGCTCCAGATCCCCACGCACGGGTTGATGTCGCTCAGCCCCTGGGGCAGACCTGCCTTCCTCTGGGCACAGTGAGAAGCCCGGGAGTGTTCCCCACCCTCAGCTCCAGCCGTTTCTCTCACCCTTAGGAGCCACCAGCATTTCCTCAGATGCCAGGGCCTCGCCAGCCCCCTCCAAGGTCACAGCTCGCACACGGAAGGCGTACTTCTTGCCTTGCTCGACGCGGCCGTCAGTGAAAGTGGTGCTGTCTGCGGGGGTCTCGCCCACCTTCAGCCAAGTGCTCCTGCCAGCCTGCCGCCTCTCCACCACGTAGTGCTCCACGGCCCGGCCCCCGTCGTCCCTGGGGGGCCGCCAGCAGAGGCAGACACCAGCCCCGTGGCAGTCCTGCACCTCCAGGGGGCCTTGTGGGGGATCCGACTTATCTGGGGACCCACAAGAGGAAGAGAAGGGGGTCAAGGAGCTGGAGGGGAGCGCTGTCCGTCTTCCCCATTCATCCGCGGATAAGTCTGTAATGGGGTGGACTGCCCAGAGAGCCGGGGGCATTTCCCAGAGGGCCACCCGCTTCCTGAGATGGCCAGGTGTCCCTGGTCTCCACCCTCCACACACATGTACATCCAGGGATGAACCCACCAGCCTGTGCCCAGCCCCACCATTCAGGGCTGCTGTGGACACTTGCTCAGCCTGCACCAGTACTGCCTCGCTGGCACTGCTCAAGGCTGGGAGCCGCCCACAACCTCTCTAGGGCCAGTCAGTGTCTCGGGGTCAGAGAAGCCCAGCGAGTTCCTGCCCCTGGCAGGAGCCCAGCCCTTTGTCCAAACTTTTTCTCCCTAGCCAGTCTGAGGGGAGCGGAGACAATGGGCAGGGGTAGGTTTGGATCTTAAACAGCAGATGAGGATCCGAGCCAGCAGAGATCACAACTGGGCCTGCCCTGGCTGGCAGGGAGGGCCCAGAGCCCCGGGGACCCTCAGACCTCAGCGGGGGGATGGGGGGGCTGGCACCTATGACTTGCAGGGTGAGCTCGGCCTGCACAGAGCCTCCCTCACTCCTCAGCGTCACGCAGTACTGGCCACAGTCCTTCCTGCCCGCGCTGGGGAGGCACAGTCGCGTGTAGCCGTCCCCCAGGGCCACCTGGGCCCCCCTGCTGCCGCCGCCCACCACCTCGGCCCCGTCCTTCCTCCAGACAGCCTGGACCGGGAGGCGGCTTTGGAAGGGGATCTTCACTGTCACCAGCTTTCCAGACTTGACCACCAGTGGCTCCCTCAGTTTCTTTGTCACATCTGGAGCAACGATGGGAGGATCTAAAGATAAAATGAGACAAGGGAATCAAAGAAGACCAGGGCTCTGAGCACCTGGAGAGTGCAGACAGAAGGACCCAGAGAAGGGCATTTGGGCTAAGAGTAAGGAACGCCCTCTCCCACCTCATGAGGGCTAACGAGGGGAATGGGCTTCATCTGCAGCAGCAGGGACCATGGTTAGACCTCACAAAGGACTTCTGCACAAGGAAGGAGCTATGATGCTGGAATTGGGTTGGAGGTCTTTTCAGACTAAGGGTGAGATTAGACACTGGCTGCAGACTAGCCACAAATTCAGGTGTTTAGAAGAGGGGCAGGGAAGCATGTCACCTGGTACAAGGAGACTGGGGCAGGCCAGGGCAGGGCAGGGCTGAGCCTCACCCTGAACAGTCAGGGTGGCCTCACTCTGCTGGTTGCCGGCTACAAAGGTGTACTTCCCGCCCTGGGTCCCTGCACGTGGGTGATGAGGAGTCTGCGCACGAGACCGTCTTGCTCAAAGATGACTCCGTCCTGGGCGGTGAGCTGGAAACAAGGGCCACAGCAGGAAAAGGTCACCCCCACACTGACCTGGTCCCTTTGCACCAGCTAACCAGGGCCCCTTAGTGACACAGTGGCTAGAATCATGATACCAGCTGCAGGAATTGAATGGCCAGTCGTGTGTCAGGCATGTGCCAACGCTCTCTGTGCTCAATGCCTTAATTGTCACAACACCATTATGAAGTAGGTTCTATGAGTCTCATTTCATAGGTAAGGAAACCAGAAAACTCAGTCACTTTCTAGGTCATACAACTGGTGATGGCAGCGCTGAGACCTGAAGCCAGATCTAGCTGATGCCGTGGCCTGTGCTCTGAGTCAGTGTGATGTATCTTCTCCTGCAATGACAGCTCTACTGGAGGGCAGAGGGGCTGTGCAGAGAGATGAGAGCTCTCCGCTGGTTGGGATGGGAAGACAGCATTTGTTCAAGGCTTTGAAGGGTGATAGAATTCAGCAGGTGTGAGTATAGAAGAGACATTGGGTGGTGGAAGAAGAACAAGAGGTGTGTTGAGGGAGGCATGAATAGGATACACACTATTTTAAAAATCCAGTTTTATTTTAAGCACACCAAGTTGGTTATTTAAACTTCTCCCAGGGTAGGTCTGTTAGTAAAATGGAGAATGAAAAAAATATTTCTTGCAAAGCTTCTACCTTATACTTCTTCTCTGTTTCACCCTTGCCTCTCCCCATGGTAAAGAGAGTGTGTGAGGGGGCAGTACCTTGACTCCATCCTTGAACCAGGTACCAGGTCCCAGGTCACTGCTGAGGGTACAGGAGAGTGTGGCAGCCTCCCCATGCTGCACCTCCATGTCAGCCAGGCCCTGGGAGAAGTGGCACACGGGGCCTGGAGAGACACAGAGGGATTGTGGATGCACTGCACCCTGGGAGGCCACCATGGTCCTTCCAACTGGGCTTAGCTGGTACCAGCAAAGGCGAGCCTCTGATTTTTCTCAGCAGGACCTTAACGGGTCCCAATCTGAGGTATAAGGCAGATGAAGGGCACCTCCTCCTCCAGGTCACACGGGCAGGTCTGGTTACCAACAGAGACTTAGACCAACAACTCTGGTATTGTGGACATAGGATTCAAGACCAGATACCCAGGAGACCTTAGAACCTCACACAGGCTAGATCCCACCTGCACAAGGAGGAAGAGGTTGCTTCCTAAACGTAAAAATGGTTCCTGATAATGGGAAGCATTGGTAGGGGCAAATTCCCAGGGCTGGAACTGGAACCCACAGAATTGAGACAGACCAAAGCATCCCAGTGGCCAGGGAGCTCCCCCTTGGCCCTTGTCCTCTGGAGCCAGCTCGGCAGATAAATACATACCTTGGGCTTTGGAGAAACTGCCAGTGTCAGGTTTGCATCTGGATGTGGAACTCTGGGTGGCATCTCTCCCCTCGCCACAGACATCCAGTCTGCCTTCTTTGACAACTCTCCTGCTGCCAAGATGACCAGGGGGCTCCCGGCTCCAGTCTTCACTCGGCATCTCCCCTAGACGCCCCCGGTTTGGCCCCCAACGCAGCTGCCTCTTGCCTCTGGCCTCATCTGCTCCCCCTCTCTTTGCTACTCCAACTTCAGCCCCTGACTGTGCCTTAGACCTGCTCCTGAGTGAACCAGGCTTCCTGTCTGACCTGTCAGACTCTTCCCCTCCCTGCCCCTCATGCTCCTTTAGGGTCCCAGGACCTTGGGCCATGCCATTCTCAGCCTCCAGGGACCCTTGCTCCTGGAAGGACCTCCTTCCTCCTGTCTGTCCTGTGCCCGGCTGAGAGCTCAGGCCCTGCATTCCTCCTGATTGGTCTCCAGAGCCTTTTCTGCCAAAGAGACCATCTAAGCTACTCCAGGCTCCCTGAGGTCCTGACCCCCCAGATTTTGGGGTGAGGCCATTCTCCCACTCAGTGGAATTCCCCTTGCCCAGGACACCCGAGTCCTCTGTACCACCAGACTTGCCCCTTCCAGGTCCTGAACCTTTGTTATCCAGGGACCATCGGCCTTGGCATCCACCAGCTGCTTCCTGACCTGGTATGCTCTCCCTCCCCCTAGAAGCCCCTGGCCCTGCACGGGTCCCACTGAAAGTGGCATCTTTCTCCTGCAGAGAAGCCCTAGAGCCTGAGAGTTGGACCACAGACCCTGTGCTGCCTTGGCCAAAACCCTGGTCTTCCCAGCCTGGGGCCCAAGTATCACTCACCTCTTGCCCATCAGCAGGCCCTGGCATTGGTTTGCCCCTCCCCCTGGGCACAGAGCTGCTGTCCAGAACCCAGCCTGCCTCTGCTGAGCTCCCTGACCCTACTCCTAACCTTCTGCCTCCCAGCAGCAAGTTCTCACCTCCCTGAGGGGCCAGTCCCCCCTGGCCAGCAACTCTACCCTTGTCTGCTGTCCCTGGACCTACTTCCCAGGAGTCTTGTTCATGTCCAGACTCCAGAGTAGCCATCCCTGCCCAGGTCTCACCTTCCACTGTACCTCTGCCCTCAGGAAACTCCAAAGCCCCCATACTCCCTGCTTGTTCTGGAGATCTGCCCTTCCCTCTGGGAGCCCCTCTGTCCCTAGAAGACCTTGGAATCCCAGAACTATCTTGCCATTCTTCGACAACTGACTTTCCCTTGGCACCAACAGCCTCTAAGGCCTCAGGGATGAGGCCTCTAAGGCCTGAGGTTCCATTGCCCCCAAGACCTTTGGTAGAGCCCTGTCCATCTGAAAGAGCCTGGGGTCCTCCCTGAGTCCCCAGCACCCCCGGGCCTCTGGGGCTGTCCCTGTGTGCTGTGCTGTCTACAGTGCCCAGCATTCCAGCTGTCCCTGCTCCCACCCCAGGACCTGCCCTATCCACAAGCCCCATTCCTCTGGCTGTCTCTGGGCCATCCTTGGAGCTCGTGTCACCCTCCGATGTGACCCAATATCCTGACCTGTGCCCTATGGCTTTGTGGCCTCTGGGTCCAGCCTCAGATTCCACTACAGCCAGTGAACCTGGTACTCCATACCTTCCAGAACCTCCTCCATGACCCATCAGGGCCTCTGGCCCCCTTTTCCCAGATCCTCCTGAGCCTCCCCTATAATTTCCTTCACTCCCAGACCCCATTCCCCCAGCTCCCTGCAAGTCTTCCCTACAACCTGCCTCACCCCATAACAAAGTGCCCCCAGAATCTTCCAAACTACCCCCATAACCCACCTCGCTCCCTAATGGAGTCCTTCCCCCTAAACCATTCCTATCACCTGCCTCACTTTCTGACCCCATTTTCTCAGAGCCCCTTAAATCATCCCTATAATCGGCCCTGCTCCCTGTACCCATTCCCTCAGGAGTCCTCAAATCTTTTCTATAACCTGCCTCATCTGCTGACCCAATTTCCCCAGAACCCCTTAAACCATTCCTATAGTCTTCTTTGCTCCCTGGACCACTTCCCTCACGCGCCCCCCAATTTTTTCCGTAACCTGTCTCAGCCACTGACCCCATTTCCCCAGAACCCCCAATGCCATTGCTACAGCCTGCCTTCTCTGCTAACCCCATTTCCCCAGAACTCCCTAAACTGTCTCTATAATCTGCCTTGCTCCCTCCTACTTTCTCAGGAGCCTCCAGATCTTTCCTATGTCTTGCCTTACCTGCTGACCCCATTTTCCCAGAGTCCGCTAAACCATCCTTATAATCTGTGTCCTTGTTCCGTGAACCCATTTTCTCAGAAACCCCCGAATCTTTCCAATAACCTGCCTCATCCACTGACCCTATTTTCCTCGAACCCTGAATACCATTCCTACAACCTGTCTTGTCCAGTGACCCCATTTCCCCAGAGCCCCCTAAACCATCCCTATAATCCGCTTTGCTGCCTGAACCCATTTTCTCAGAAGTCCCCAAATCTTTCCAATAACCTGCCTCATCCACTAACTCTATTTTCTTAGAATCCTGAGTACCATTCCTATATTCTGTCTTGTCCAGTGACCCCATTTCCCCAGAGCCCCCTAAACCATCTCTATAATCTGCCTTGCCTCCTAAACCCATTCCCTCAGGAGCCCCCAAATCTTTCCTATTGCCTGCCGCATCCAACCTCATTTCCCTAGAACGCCCAACACCATTCCTGTAACCTGTCCCATCTGCTCCCATTCCACGGAGGCCCCCTGAGCCATCTCTAAAGCCTGCCTCGCCTTCTGGCCCTGTACTCCTAGGCCCAAGGCCCCTTGGTCCTCCTTCATAAGCTGTTCTTCCCCCAGCGTCCTGAGGCTCTGAAAGTTCTGATCCATCCCCATAACCCAGCATATTGCCATTCCCATAAGCCCACTGGCTCTCAGAACCACCCCCAGTGGGAGGAGCTAGTGCCTCAGGGTGCCCAGTACTGTCCCTGTAACAAGTTCCAGCTCCAGAGGCCCTTGCATCAAGGCTTCTGACTCCAGCCCCATCACTCACTTTGTCCCCTGCCCTCAGAGAACCTGGCTCCGTGGCTCCTGGACCCCCAGCACCATCTTCATAGCCTTGCTCTCCAAAGGCCCTCAGGACCCTAGAGGCTCTGAAGCCCTCATAATCTCCAGCCTGACCCCAAGGCCCTATTCTTCCAGAGCCCCCTGGTTCTGCTTCCACACGTCCCTCTCCAACAGTCTCCCTTGTTCCAGAGGCCTTGAGACCACCTCTACCCATAGACCCTACCATCCCAGGATTCCCTAGGCCACCATCTGAATGACACACTCCCCCAGGGCCCATGTCCCCCTGGCCTCTGCATGCACCCCAATTTCTGGCTTCATCCATGGGTGCTCCATCAGGGCCACTTGAGTCATTCTTGAGACTGGCAACTCTCCCAGCCCCCCTTCCTGCAGGACCATACTGATCTTTATTTCCAGACCACATTCCCTCAGGCACCCCTGAACCGTGCCTGGAAGCATACCCTTCTTCAGATTCTGTTCCCTCAGGTGTCCTAGAGGCAACTCTAAAACTAGTACCATGTACACACCCCATTTCTCCTGGCACCCCTGAACCATCACTAAAGTCAGTCCCATTTTCAGGACCTATTCCCCCAGGATATCCTAAGCTACCCCCATACCTAGATTCCATTCTCCCTGGACCTCCTAAGCCATCCTTATAGCCCAGCTCACCTCTGGGTCCTTTTACTCCGGAGCTCCCTGTCCCATTCCAGAGATCTGCTTTGGACCCTCTTGCCTCTGGACAACTTAATCCTTCTGTATCTTCTAGTGTCCCTCCAGCCCCCTCAGCACCCAGGCCTGGAGCCCGAATTAGCCTGTGGCTTCTGGCACCCACCCCCTGACCAGACTCTACCAGCCCAGTTGCTCGGGTACCACCCATACCCTCTTTCCCTCCACTGGACCCCACTACTCCTAGCCCTTGGTGACCCCCAGTTTTTCTGAGGGTGGACCATGTATCATCCCAAGGACCTGTGCTCTCAGACTCTGTGCTGCCAACACTTCCTGCTCCTCTCTGGCCTGCTGTCCAGCCCTGGGAAGACTGGAAGCTTCTGGAGCCATCCCCTGTCATGCCTAAAACCCTGGCTGTTTCTTGGTCCTCCCTGCTCCTAAGCTCCTGTGGGCTACCTTCCCAGTCCCTGGGATCTCCTGGGACTCCAGGGCCAGTTTTGTAGATCTTTCCTCCAACCACAGTCTCCCCTGGGCATAGACCATCTGCCTTCTGCAGCGAGCACTCGGCATTGGCCTTAGGACTCCCATCTCCCAGAGGGAATTTTCTACCACCTGATACTGACGGTTCCTGGAAGTCCCTGCCTCCAGATGTCCGTCCTAGACAGTCCTCTGAGCCCCAATAGCTCCTGGTTTCCCCAGAGTCAGCATCTCTACCTCCCTGAGAACCCCAGGATTCAGGGTCCATGCCTGCCTTGGAGCTAGAACCTCTTTCTCCAGGAAACTCCAGGGTGCCAGGACCTCCTGCCCCATTGCTGTCTCCAGCTCCCCCCAGGCCAGTGCCACTAGCCCATGCTACCTTTGCCACTCCTGTCCCCCCTTCCCTACCCAGACCATCCTCTCCCTCCATCACATCTAGGCTATCACCCTCCAAAATCTTCTCACCCTCCTTTCCTCCTGACCAGGACTCCACAGGGTCAGACTGGGATCCCCACAGGGCCCCCTCTCCTATCCCAGGTCCCAGCTGAGCATCCCAGAGTTGTTCCTGGCCATGCCTAACCCATTGACTTCCATTGCCTTCTCTGTGCTCCTTTCTTTCCCCTCTGCTCCCTAATCCTCCAGCCTGAGGGTGACTGAGCCCAGTCTCCCCACTTCCTGCTGTCCCCCAGTATCCATTCCCATCACTGTCTCTGCCATGATTTTGCTGTCGTGTTCCCATGAGGCCTAACCCTGATTCTGGGCCCTCTCCCAGTAGGTGGGGCCTGCCTGCAAGGCTTCCAGCCCAACCTCCCTCTCCATGGGACTGATTTTCCCCAGCAGGAGTGACTTTGCCTTCTTCTGCTTCTAGAAAGCCCTTTCCCTCCTGCCCAGGGCTCCAGGCTGAGTCAGCTCTCCCTTTGTCCCCCACTGAGGAGTAGCCATGTCTGCCAAGGCCACCTCTGTCTGGGCTGGCCATGCACTGGAGTCCAGAAGCCAACCCAAGCCCCTTGAGGGAGCTCCCCATGGGGCCTTGCTTTCTGGGTTTTCCTCCCTGGCTGATGCTCCCAGAATCTTCTGCTCCTGGGGCCTGGGCTCCTTGTGCCGGCAACTGGCAGTCAGCACCAGTGGTCTGAAGGCCTTTATCCCTTCCAGCTTCAGTGAGGTGTTATTCCCATGGAAGGCCAATGTCCCCAAAGATAGAAAAGAGAAAAGAGAAACTCATGTTAAATCTGGTCAAGCATCTGCCCGACCCTCAGCTTCCCCAGTAGAGAAGCAAGTTGACCACCTGGAACACTGCCAGGGTGTTCCAGTGGACTGATTGGATATATCTATCACCACTTTCCCCAGTCCTGTACCCACAGGCCACCCTGCTATGTGGCTTATGAGGATTTTGGAGAAAATGCATAAGCCAAAATTCTTTTCCCTATCAAACTGCCACAAGCAATTGTGTGGTTTTTAAAAGATCCACTCGCCCTACCCACTGCCTTACATATGTTCAATTTACAGTTTCCTGAATCCAAATCCCAACCTCCAGCAGTGTTTAAGAGTGTTATCTGGTCTGGCCCAGGGACTTCTCATCCACACTGAACCTAGGCCACTGTCCCCAGGCTGCCCAGGACCCTGGGGCCATCTTGGGACCGCACCCCAGAGTAATTCCAAGAGGCCCAAAGGAGCAGGTGTAGTTGAGGATGGCAGGACTGGTGGGAAAGTTCTGCACTGCAGTGGATCGAGAATAGATCTGAAGAGTCTTCCTCATTCTCTCACAGCGAGAGAACCATTCCAAAGCAAAGGACTGACCAGAGGAAGCCCCATTGCCCAGGCCTTCCTCGTGCTTTCCCAGGCCTGAGTTCCTGCCTTGGTGGAGGCAGGGAAAGGCAGAGGGATGGACTACTCACCTTCAACCACCAGCCAGGCGCTGGAGGTATGGAGTCCGGTGCCCAGAGAATATGGGCCCATGTCTGAGAAACGGGTCCCCTTCACCACCAGCCGGTGGGTCAGCCCATCAGGGGACACAAACACTTCATATTTGTCACTAGGCTGGAGTGGCTGATGCCGGAAAAGCCAGGCGGCATTAGGGCAGGGGCTGGAGAGTATACATTCGAAGACTGCATCACCTTTCTCCTCACAGCGGGCCTCAGTCAGCGGGACCACTACTCGTGGAGGGATGGCTGCCGCAGAAGCAGGAATGGGGTGTCAGCTTGATTGCGTGACAAAGTGTGACCTGGTGTGGTGGGGCTAGGAGTTTAGAAATCTAGGTTCAGAGCAGCTCAACCACAAATTCTCTGTGTCATCTGGGATAGGTCACTTCCTTACACTATGTGTCAGTTCCCCCCACATAAAACAAGAGGTTATAATTCGGTTGTGATTATAAGCTAGTTTCAGTTTGGGAATGCTATAATTCTAAACCCAAGAGTTATATTGGGGGGCAACGTGGGCACATGAAGGAAACCAACACGCTGAGGGCCGGTGCTTTACACAGATATCTCATCTTATTAATCCATATGACCACCTCTGAGGTAGGTGTTATTAATTCCTTTTTACAGATGGGAAACTGAGGCTTAAAAAGTTAAATGACTTATCCCAGTCTTACACAGCTAAGAAACACCAGGATTCACACCCAGGTTCAGCTGACTCCCACACTCATGCTTTTTTTCCTATACCAAGTTAGTTTTAGGCTTGTCAAAGCCCCTTCCAAGCATCCCAAGCCTGCTGGGACACATTGTCCCCTTCCCTCCTCCTCAACCTCGATTCAGATACGACATATCTGTCTAAGGCTCCCTTTTCCCAGGCCTCTCCTTATCCTTCCAAGTACTCCTTTGAGTGTCCCAGTGCTCTGGGGTGACGTGAATACAGGTGCTCGTGGGTACGGGATAGAGTTTGATGAGGGAGGAAGGGCAGTTCCCAGATGGGGAGGGTGCACAGGAAGCAGGGAAGAAAAACATCAGTACAGAACATAGGTGTGTCTAACCTGGATGGAGATTCTTGCTGGGGTGTTGTGGGACATGAGGACATGCATCAGAAAGGAGTGAGGTTGTGGCTAGAGGCTGTGTGATTTGTTTGCATCTGATCTGAAAATAAGTTGCTGCAGAAGGTCTATGAGCAGGGGCGTGACATGTATGTTCTACGTCTGTGACTGTAACTCAGTAGAGCCCAACTCAAAACTAAGAGAAGACAGAACTTGGGCCAAGACTCTTGGAAAACAGAGAGCATCATCATTTAGCTATCTGGGTTTGCATCCCTCTCCCAATTGTCTTGGCAGTGGCGGCCATGTCACATTTACCTCCACACATTGTAGTGACATGGACCCCACTTCTAACAGATCTCCTCCACTCAAACTTCTGCAGTGAAGACCACTCACCACTGGCCTCTAATTCTGTGGAGAAGACCATAGCATCCTCCACCTTGACCTGGTAAATGCCGGAGTCCTCAGGCTGCAGGTCCTGGATCTGGAACTGGTAGCGCTTTCCCAGCCGGCGCAGACAGTGCTTGGTGTAGTTGTCGAAGCCGTAGGGGATCATCTCACCATCCTGAGGCCAGAAAAGGAAGAGCTGGAGGTTCAGGGTCTCCATGGGTCCCCCACACTTCCTGCCCCAACCCCATGACTACAACCAGCAGTTTTCTCCCACGGGCCCACCACTGGACATGTTCCTGGAACCACGAAGGGGGTGGGGTGTGGGTGAAGGGCAGGGCCCGGAGGACGTGGGAACAGGGATTGTGAGGTGGATAGGAAAACATGCTCTAGGAATGTCCATGACTCTTAGCATGGAGTCAAGATTCTGCAAGTGTTGTGCAAAGAGGTGTCAGAGATTGCTGGGATTTCAGCTCAGGCCGTGAGTAGAGTCCTACTATGCAAGATTGGGGGCGGTGCGGGGGAGGCCCAGGGGCCCCAGCTCATTGATTCACCAAGAGGAACTTTCACAGAATACCATAAGATTTCTTCCTTTTTCTTTTCTTTCCTTTTTTTTTTTTGGAGTTGGGGTCTCACTCTGGAGTGCAGTGGCATAATCACAGCTAACCGCAGCTTCTACTTCCTGGGCTCAGGCAATCCTTCCGCCTCAGTCTCTCGAGTAGCTCGGACTACAGGTGTGTACCATTATGTCTTGCTAATTTTTTTGA
Organism: Cephalopachus bancanus; assembly: GCA_027257055.1. Lineage (NCBI taxonomy): Eukaryota > Metazoa > Chordata > Mammalia > Primates > Tarsiidae > Cephalopachus > Cephalopachus bancanus. The sequence continues at coordinate 819,190 of JAPVLO010000297.1, forward strand.
TATTTTGTAGAGAGGAGGTCTTGCTATGTTGCCTAGACTGGTCTTAGGTCCCTGGGCTCAAGCAATCCTCCCATCTTGGCCTCCCAAAGTGCTGGGATTACAGGCATGATCCACCATGCCTGGCCCTATCAGATATCTTTAAGGTTCTACAAAACCCAGTAATCTATTCATACACACATGCTTAACTAAGCCCTAGGTAGATTTGCTACTTGCTGAATATTAACAATAGCTAACACTCAGTGCCAAGTACTGTTTTAGGTACTTGGGACATATCAGTGAATAAAACAGACAAAGATTCCTGCCCTCAGGGGTTGAAATTCTATGAGGGAGATGGATATAATTTATGGTAAAAAAAAAAAAAATAGAACGGGGGGGGACAAAAGAGGGAGAGGAGAGTTCAGGGTTCAGGAATGCCAGGATGGGACTGGGGGAGCAAAGTGGAATCACGCAGGGTGGTCAGGGGATGTCTCTCTGCCATGAGAGGTTTAGCTCTGTGGATATCAGGGAAGAGCTTGCCAGGCTCAGGGAACAGGTGGAGCAGTGGGACAGGGTGGCAGGAACAGGGTGGCATGGGGAAAAGTAGAAGAAGCAAGCAGAGACGTGAGGGAGGGACAGAGTATACACTATTTCCCTTAGCGTTGCATTATGCCATGAGACAGGCCTATATTTATCTCCACTTCACAAATGAGGAAAAGGAGGCATGGAAAAGATAAGTACCATGTCTGAGGTCACACAGCTTGTAAGTGACAAAGCCAGGATGAATTTGTCTACAGAATAGTGGTAGGTTTTACTGCTCTCCCCACCCTCAATATGTGCCCCTGCCCCAGCCTGGTTGGCAGGTAATTACTCACAGAGCTCATGAAGGCATGTGTCTATCTCCAGAGAGAGAACCCATATGGAGGGGGGGTTCATTTTCTCAGAATACCCTTTTTACTCCTGTGCTCTGGCATTAGACACAGTTCACAGAGTCACAGGCCCAGCTGGAGAGCCTGGCTACTCGACGTGAGGTAAGAGGGCCCTGGTGACCCAACTGCAACCAGGAACTCTACAGGATCAGGGGCTCTGCTTGTTCCCACAAGGGGACCTCCTCCAGGACCTGCAGCACCCCTGCTGGATCCCCCTATCCATGGCCCCTCCAGCCTCACCTTATACAAGTAAATCTTGCTCTCAGAACTCTTGAGATCCAGCTCCAGGTCAAACGTGGCGACCCCTTCCTTGGTGACCCTGACATGTCTCAGGTTGGCGATGGCGTTGACATACTAAAGGACAGACAAACCAACCAAGGAAGCGCTTGGAGCTCTCTCTTCAGGGCACTCCAAACCCTTCTAGACCCTCATACTTCCCAGGTCCACACCGTTCCTTGGAGCATGCAGTGGCCCATTTCACAAGTAGGAAGAGGTAAGCCCTGAGGGGAAGGAAATTCTCCAAGAGGAGAGGTTAGGTCAGGAGTATAACCAAGAAAGGACCCCGATATCCAGGTGCTCCCAGAACGTGGTACAGCCTTTCCATTCGTCTGTTCTTCCATCTAATAAACATTAGTTGAGTATCTACTGAGTGCAAATCTCTATGCTGGGTCGTGTTTCAAAGCAGGTGAGAAAGTTGGGAACAAAGAAAACTGAGGTCTTGGTGGGAAGTTTGAGGAACCACCTTCAAGCGAACGACACACTATTTCCAGGATAATGAAAACTAGTTGTTTTCCATTTCCAGAAGAAAACTTAGACGTATGCTCTAAATAAATTAGATATAGGAAATAATTTCTTGTGCAATTGATACGACTCTGGGATCAGAGTGCTAATGGGAACCATGCAAGTCCCTTCCCTGGAAGCCTTGAGAAATAAGATGGGTACCCCACATCCAGTGATGATGATAATGGCTGACACTCAGGCACTAGGCCAAGTGCTTTAAGTGCATTCTCTCATCCATCCTCCCGATAACCCTATGAGGTACTATGACTCCTGTTATATAGATGAGAAAGCCAAGACACAGAGGCTCTAGCTTCTCCAAAGCCCCAGAATTTACTAAGTATCAGAACCAGGTTTCAAAGCCAAGGCACCAACCCAGAAGCCAAGTCCTTAGCTTCAGGCTCCCCTGGGAACTAGATGGAGACAGGCACCTCAACCATGCATGGTTTCTCAAGATCTGTCTCAAAGCGTAACCTCAGGTGTGAGGCACCCGTGATCTAGGTGTGTGGGGCTGGGTGAAGGCACCTGTGCCATCTTGTCCTCCTGCTCCTTCTTCAACTCCTGCAGCTTGCGCAGCATGCCCCGGTAGTCGACGATGCCATACTTCATGCAGATCTGCTCGTAGTCCTTCCGGTCTGCCGTCATCAGCAGTTGCCATACCTGCTCCAGGTCCATCTTTTTCTCTGGGGCTGGCGGGGCCCTGAGGAGCAGGGCTGGCAGGTCAGAGGTCAGAGGCGATCCAGGTGTTGGCCACCTGGCTTTGAGGCCCTGAGGGGTCTTGGGAAATTGTCCTATTTGCACTTGAAGAAACAGACACAGAGGCTGGACTCTCTGGGACTGACCACTGTCAGGACTGGAAGGACCCAGAGGTGGGCAAGTGAGCCTCATCCCACAGCTCCATTATTTTACATCACTGTTTTGGTGGATCATCCCATTTTGCATTTTTCTGGCCAGGATCCAGAAAGGAGAGATGATTAACTCAAGGATATAGAGCTTTGAGGTGGCAGTGCTGGATCCAGAACCCCCAGTTCAGTGCTCTTCCCATCCTCCCATCTGCTCCTGGCAGCCTAGCTCCCTGCTGTGTTGGGTGGGGATGGGGGCTGAGCCCAGCTTATGGGGGGTACCATGGGAGCCTCTAAAATATCCTACAGATAGGCCTAGACCCACCTCTTTTTCAGCAGCTTCCGGAAGTCCATCAGCTCCTTCCTGAGGTCTGGAAAAGGAAAGGAATAAGACTCCAGCCCCCAGCGGGATACCTGAGGCCGCTACAGAACTTTCCTTGTGGCCCATGCTGACAACCAAGCTTTTGAAAGGCAATCTCCTGCAGACTGGCAATGACCTACAAGGTGTGCATTGGGGCTTGACCAGGTGGGGAACATCAGGCAAGGAGTAGCTTATCCCTCCCAAAGACCCCAAGGAGATTTCTGACAGATCCACCTACCCTCCTGGGGTTCCTTGTGCCTCTTCCGGTTCTTCCGAAAGCCAACTGGATCATCCAGGAAGGAGAGGAAGGAGTTGATGTGAACGGGCAGGGAGAGAGACAAGACACATTGATGGTTTTCCTGACAAACCACTAAGCCCTGGAGCCCTGGCCTTCCCACTGTCCTCTAAGGCATGGAGTATCCCAGTAAGAGGGATGGAGCAGGGTGGACGCCCTGCCCATTACAAGCTTTGATACTCTAGAGCCTTACCATGACTGAGGGGAAACAACACGAGCATGATCTCATGCAGGGGAGACCCAGTCGTTTGTCCACAGGAGCCAGGGAGGTGGCATAAATGAGTGAACACTGGTAACCACAACAAACCAAAGAGCACCTAAAGGAATAGCTGCTCTTTTGCTCCTCCTGGGAGTTGCCATTTCAAGGTGTAGACCCAATATTGCCAAGTATGTCAGGTACTGCTGATGGGCTAATCCTGCATTCATTCATAATCCTCTTCTTCATCACCTACTTCTACTTAGAGAGACTGAAAAAGCCAACCAATTGCCTTCCTGCTTCCCTTGCACCTAGTGGCCATGTGCCGTGGTTCTGACCAGTGAGCTCCATGGGGTTTCTGAGGAAGTTTTTGCATCCTCAATAAGAGGAGCGGCTGAACTTGGGCCACCTCTTCCACCTCCTTCCTGTCTTGAACATGAATTAAGTTTGCATCTGCCAATCCCAACTCATGACCGTGTGGTGATAAACCAACATGCTAAGGATGGAAGAGTAGTGTGACACAAAGAATCCAGCTCTCCAATGGCAGCCCTGAGCTGTGGGTTGAGCCCTGGGTGCCACTCTCAGAATTCTTATTTGTGAAGTAATTAAATATCTCTAGTCCTTGGGCAACTCTTAGTAGGGTATTCCGTTACTTGTAGGCAAACTAACTGTAAGCTATCTCTTGAGAGAGATAGCTACCTCTTAATTATTATAAGTTGACAATTTTTAAAATTTTCATGCAAACCAAGCAAAATATGTCTGAGGGAGGATTTGACCCTTGTGTTACCTATTTGTCACCTCTTATGTAGACTTGCACAAAATATCCTTTGCAAAGTGAAGAAACAGGCCCAGTAAGGAAAATAAAACTCATTGAATGAGTGAGCAGAAGATCTAGGACTAGAAACCAACTTCTAGGTCCTGACCTCATTTCACTGGGCCAGGAGAGTATCCCTCGGAGCATCTGCAACAGGACATCTGACAAGGGTGTGCCCTTTTAATCATATGCAAATTTAGCATGTACATGGGTAAAGCCAAGGACCCCAGCACAAGGTAGGCAGAAGCAGCAGCCTCGGTAGACTTCCCTCCCTCCCCCACACCAGGTGTGTGGCCTCTGAGTCCTCTGAGGTCTCTCTGAGGAGAAGGCAGATGCCCTCTACCCTCAAAAGACAGGCTCAGGGAGAAGCCCACCTTCGATAACAGTGAGTCTCACTGAGCACGCAGCCTCTCCATACATGTTCGCCGCTGTACAGTGGTACAGGTCTGTGTCTTCGCCTGTCAGCTTGTTGATCTGCAGAGAGGTCAAGGGCAGGGGAACAGGGCTAGCATGTCCCCTTCCTTCATTTGCCAGACATGACTATGTGTTGGGACCATAAAGTGAGTTGGACACCGCCCTTGTCCTCATGAAGCTCACAGTCTTTATCAGGAAAGACCAATCCCAAAACAAAAATCCAGATCAGGACACAGGATGGGCATGACATCTCTTTGCCATCAGCAGCAATGTGATGTGGTAGAAAGGGGGGGTTACATGGGCTCTGGGACTGAAAACTGTCTCTGTCGTGCACTATCTGTGGGCACATGGGCAAGTTTCCTAACCTCTCTAAAGCTTCGTTTCTTCACTTGTAAGATGGGGATAATGATACCTCAAAAAAGTAATGACTGGTTAGGACTAAATCATATAATCTATATTGAATGTTTAGCCCAGGGCCTGGCACATAGTAGGTATTCATGGTTGGTATCTATAATATTGCTAATATTAAGCAAGATTGAGTACTCACTATAGGCCAGGCACTTGATAGACACTTTATGTAAACCTTTATTCCGCCTAACAACTCCTTAAAGTAAGTGCTATTATTACCCCATTTTACTGACGAGAAAACAAAGGTAGAAAGAGAAAAGTGACTTTCCAAAGCCAAGGTAGTGGGCCTGGATTGTAACCCATGCCATCCGATTCCAGAGCTTGAACTCTTAAGCTTCAGTCTACACCACCTCCCAGGCTCTCAGCAGAGGTATTTACGAGCCTGCCGGATCCACTCTTGGCTCAGGCAACCATGAACCATGGGATGGAGTTGAATGGACTTAACTTCAACCGGGAGTATTCCTTACTCCTCTGGGGATGGGAGGCTGCTAAAGAGACCTTTAAGGGGATGGAAAGAGATGGGTAGACCCTGGTCAGGGGAAGAACTATGGCTCCTACCTGTAGCACGTGCTCCTTGCTGCCAGGGGCAGAGGAGATTTGGTACTTGCTGGAGTTACCGAGGTCACCTTTGGTGCTGTGCCAACGCACCTCGGGCCTGGGCTCCCCGCTGACCACAGCTCGAAAGATGGCATTTTTCCCTGCGGCAGGAAGAGACAGGTGGGAAAACTGACAAGTTTGGGAATGATGACTGTATACTTTATTGAGATTCTAATTTGTGTCATCCTTCCTGCTCCAGATATTTCTACCACCTATTCCAAGAAGAGTGCCAGGCCTTGGTGCCCTTGACTCAGGACTCTTAGAATGCCAGGTGGAAAGCAGCAGATTCCAGGCACCCAGGAGAGTTACCAAACGCTTTTGTGTTGCAGGAACCTGGGCTGTCCCTGGTGAAAATGGGAAGCAGACAGGGCTTGGGTAGGAGAGGAGCACTTCTCTGAGAGTGGGTGGGCAAGGAATCTGAAGAACTCTCCCAAGACTGGAAAGGGCATGAGATTTTGTGGGTTCCATTTCTACTCTCCAGAGGGAGGAAGAATGACAACCTTGGAAAGGAATGGATGTTTGGTCCCCAGAGGAGCTTGTCCTGAAGCACAGGTTCCAGCCTCAGAAGAGACCCCAAGCTTCATACTTGGCATGGAATCTTAGGAACTGCCCACCCTCAAGGAACACCTAAGCCTCTCACCAGGAACATCTCAGTAGAGAGAAATTATAGACACAAGACCCAATTTCTCATGACCTTGCTGTATATTTAGAAAAATAAAGCACCCTTATTTTTCTTATGCCAGAAAGTTGTGAACTAAAATTTATTGCAAGGACCTGTGTTAGGTAAAGAACCCCAATTCTCACCCCTCTCCCAGCAAGCCTTTGTTCCCACCACCTTTTTGGGCACTTTTCTCAGACCTTTTAGAATAGCCTTCCTTAGCCCAGCCTGTGAGCCACTGGGGGTGCAGCTGCCATGACAAGTGCTGAAAGGGGTCAAAATGAACCCCTTTAACAGTGCCTCTCTGCAGTAGTGACTTTGAGGAGAGGGGAGACAGGGACTGGGATGTGCCACAACCTCTCCCCACTTCCACACTTGGCTCACATCCGCGTAGTATGGTGTCTGGTCATTCTCTTCACTCATTCATCTCCCCAGGCTCCAGGTATAGGAGGAAGATGTGACATGACCTGGTGATGGATGTAGGGCCCGGATGCCCAGGAAGGTGGGTGCCCCAACTCCCTCCCCAGGGAGATGGGGGAGCAGGAATCTTGCCTCCCCTCTGCAGATCCCCACCAGGGCCTCACCCTCTGGCAGAGCCAAGGTGACTGGCTTCTGCTCAAAGTCCGGCGTGCTACAACCTTCAGGGATCTCCTCCACCAGCTGCCAGATGCTCACCCCAGGGATGGAGGACTTCAGGAGCTTCCCTGGAGAAGACAGGAGAGAGGGTGATGGGTCTGCCTCTTTCTCCCTCATGGGGGCCCTTCAGCAGAATGGGTCCCACTCACCCAAGAAGCAAGAACCCCCTTCTTTCTCTTACTGTTGGGGCAGGATTCTTTGTCCTACCTCCTGCCTGTGAACAGTGCTTCTTAATATTCAAGTGGAACTCTGGTGCTGGCCTTCCAACAGTGTGAATGGAGCCCTTAGGAAGTGGGCAGCGGGTGTACTGGGAAGATCCTGAGCATGTCCCCAGGAAAAAGCTGGGGGAGAGTGGAAAAGTGCTCCTCCTCAAGAAGCAGGAGCCATGGGGGGAGGGGCTTACTCAGAAAAACCCAAGTCAAAACCCAAAGCCAAAACGACAAAAAACAAAAACAAAAAAACAGATTAGGCAACATAGCAAGACTTAGTCTCTACAAAAAATTAAAATAAATTAGCTTGGGGTGGTGGCGTGCTCCTGTAGCTCCAGCTACTTGGAAGGCTGAGGTGGAAGGATCAGGATCACCTGAGCCCAGCAGGTCGAGGCTGCAGTGGCAGTGAGTGTGCCCCTGCACTCCAGTCTGGGTGACAGAGTGAGACTCCAACTCAAACAAAAAAAAGAAAGAGAGAGGGAGGGGAGGGAGGGAGAGAGGGAGGGAGAGAGAGAGGGAGGGAGAGGGAGAGGGGGAGAGCGAGAGAGCAGTGAGTGCCCCAAATCCCTGACCACTACCCCTTCTCTGGTGAGAAAAGTCAATGAAGGGCTGGAGAAGGGAGGGGAGCTTAGTTCTCTCACCTGCCATAGTTTTGCCTCCTTTTGGGCTCCTCTGAGGGTGGGCCTCAACCTCCTGAGAATAGAGGATAGGATTGCTTATGAGAGGTCCAAGCTGGTCTCGCCTCAGCCCTCCCCACCATCAGTGCATCAGTCAATGCCTGGGTTGGAGCTATCCCCAAGAGCAGCTGTCCCCAAGAGCTTGACTAACTCCACTAACGGCACTGATTGGTTTCCTGCAACTGTCCAGCAAAACCAGTTCCCCAGAGACCAGGGAGAGGGTGGGATGCTACCCAATTGGTACCTTTCCTAGGGGGCTGAGCCTGCACACTGTGTTGGTGGCCTGGTCTCCTGGTGGAACCTAGGTTTGATGACCACTCAGAGGGTGAGTCACAGCCCTCCCAAACTTGAGGAAGTCAAACTCATTCTGGAGCCTTCCAGCTGTGCCCCCTTGACTTTGGAATGTGAATTCTCTAGGAACATTCTCAGCCTCTTGGCTATTCTCCTAAATCTGAGATTTTCTGGCAGGACCCCACAACCCTCTACCTCCCACATTCTGCCAATCTGGAATCCTTCAGATCACAAGATCTGCAGGGGAGAGTCCTTGACTTAGCTGCTCTTAAGCTCTTCTCAGCCCAGGTCAGTGGGTTCCACATAAATCCATCTGCTCCCCTCTGAAGCCAGTGAATTATAGTGTCAGGTGAACCGGAGTGTTTTCTAGTCTCTCCCCATCTCCTCCCGAGCGCCTGTCAATTGCATCCATCTGTTATGACCAAGGGAGAGGGAGTGGGCTGACTCTGGGTTGGAATGAGAGCCATAAATTTGGGGGGGTTTTTGAAGGAATTCTCCAGCAATCCTATCCCCTGTGTGGTTGGCCCATGGCCAAGTGGTTCCATTTGGGGGACTCCATTTCTTGCCCAAAGAGCGCTGTCGTTAATATAGAATCACACATGACAGAGCAAATTCCTCTCTCCAACTGAGACTCTTCCATTTCGCAACTGACCACCCACTGGCACTTCTGGCCCCCGGCGTCCCCTCTACAGTCCAACCGCTTTTCCCTAGTGCGCTGGAATGCCATGGTGCGCCAACCGCGTTCTGCAGCGGTCACAGGCACTACGCCGAAGAGTCACGCGGGAGGCTGGAAAGGGAGGGTAGCCACCAATGGAGGAGGACCCAGCTGGTCATGGCTGGGGGATGGGCTGCAGGGGCCTCTAACCCACCCATTCCCCAGGGCAGTCTCCTGGTAGAGGCAAGCACATTGGCACCTGTCAGTGACCCCCAGGTGTGAGTAATTTGATTCAACACAGCCATCTTAGTCATCATTCCCATCTTCAGCCTCATCCTCACCACCAGCAGCTATCAGTCACACATCAATTTTAAGTCATTCACCCTCTAGACCTGCATCATCTTCAGGAATAAGCCAGATTTGTTACAAGGGCAATAATCAAAGGTTGGCTGGAGACTAGAGGGCTATGTTCTCAATCAGCGGGACGGGGAAGGAGAGGAATTCTGCCCTCCACAGCTCATTCCCACATTTGAGAAGAATCTCAGTTCTTCCCAGCACCACACAGCGGCTTGTGTCTTCACAACTTCAGCTGTCCCAATAAGACTGTCATCCCTGGACCCCAGGGCAGTGTCTCCGTGACCTCTCTCCAGGACCACCCTCGGTCCCACCTGCTGTTTCATCTTCAAGTTGCTTTCTTCAACTTCTCAACAGGTAGAAACTAATGCAGGGCCAGGCTCGGTGGCTCAACCTATAATCCCAGCACTTTGCAAGGCTGAGGCGAGTGGATTGCCTGACCCCGCGGGTTCGAGACCAGCCCAGGCAACTTGGTGAGACCTCATCTCTACATAAAAAAATTTAAAAAATTTAAAAAATAGCTGGGCATAATAGTGCGTGCTTGTAGTTCCGGCTACTTGGAAGGTTGTGGTGGAAGGATTGCAGGAGCCCAGCAGGTTGACGCTGGGGTGGCCATGAGCATGCCACTGTACTCCAGCCTGGGCGACAGAGTGAGACTCCAATTCAAAATAAATAAATAAATAAACGGAGGCAGGAAGAGTTCCAATGGAGTTTCCCTCAACTGCTTTGACCATGTTATCAGTCAAGATATATCAAGCCCCAGCCCTGAGGTCCTTATTCTAGACTGCTAGTGATATTTTTAATCTGGTTACCATATCACACTACTAAGTCAAGCAGTGCCCAGAAAACCAGACCCAGGAAGACTACCCAGACAAGACTCACTGAAATTCTCTCCTCCAAATATCCTGATGTCATCTAGAGGGGACAGAGATGCACCTCAACATGTGATCAGCCAGTGCGGGAACATTCCCTGGGCTAATTTCATGCCCATTGCCTGCCCCTTCCTCAGCAGAAAAGCTAGAGAGCAACCCAGTGTTTCCATCTTGACCCTACCCTGGCCCAGGTGGGCAGCCAGATGTGCAGCACCCACTTACCTGGGTGCACGGCCAGCTTCTACCTCTTGTCTGTTCCCTCCTCCCAGTTTCCAGCTGCTGCTTGCTGGAGGCTCTGGGTCGACTGGCGGTGAACAGGCAGGGCTGGAGCAGGTGTCAGTTGCTACACACGCCTCAGCTCCCTCTGCCCCTCCCACTCACACCGCCTCCCTCCTCCTCCAGTCCAGGCTTGGCAGGGCAGGGTCCCCAGGGATAACACCGAGACTCAGAGGAGGACAGAGATGGAAGGGTCCTGTGACATCAGCCCATTCAACTCCTCACTTTGCAGAGCTTTACGCTCTTAACCAGACTGGCTTAGTGTAAGTTTGCTCCACAGTGCCTCATTTATATGAACCCTTTTAGCAAGGATGCTTTCATCATTCAAAGCCTTAGACTTTCGACTAAGCTGGTCCCTTGGGACCTTTGACACCATAAATCACACAGATACATAAAGCCACTGCTCTCTTGGGAATCACGCCTCAAAGTGGTACCAAACAGGCAACAAACTTTGGGAACTTGTCACAGACCCAGACTCCACTGAGAATGGCAAGGAAAAGGGAGACCCTGGGAATTGTATATCCAGGAGGCCTTCTGGAGAAGGTGAGCCTGCCCAGGAGCTTTTTAAGTGAGAGAATGGGTGACCTGAGCAGCTGGGGCAGGACAGATGACTGGGTTTTTGAGGATGTGCAGATCAAAAGTGGAAATTGGAAATAAGATCGTAGGTAACAGATTTTCTTAGGAAGAGTGGAGGGCAAGTGAGGAACAGAAGATGAAGCTGCCTGGTCTGCTTTGAAAGAGCCACCTACTCTCTCCTTAAGGACAGAGAAGTGGTTTGTTGCCACCAGTTAGCAAGGCTTGATCAAAAACTTAGGTAAACTAGAAGGAACACACTGCTAATGTTTCCTTCCAGGGGAGGACACTTAATATTTGCATGAACTCTTTAGCACTTAGCTAATTCTACAAGAGTTACCTCTGCATGTTCTCTGAGCAGAGCGGTGTTTGACTTCTGAAGCTCAAGTTTGTGTGTGTGTGTGTGCGTGTGTGTGTGTGTGCGTGCACGCGCACGCGTGCGCACACGTGCCTGTATACACAAGTGCATTAGTGTGTCCTCCCTGTGTGTTTCTGAGTGTTGGTGGCTGGTATTTGATATATTCAACAAATATGTATTGAACACCTACCCACTCTGTGTCGGGCCCTGACTCTGCTACTGTGTGAAGCCCTAGGAATACAAAGGTAAGCTAATGATAGAACCCTTCCCTCATGAAGCTTACAGTCTAATGGGGCAGACAGATGTTAACTCTCCTACAAACTGTGGCACAGGCTTTGAAGGAGACCATGGAGAGTCAGGGGAGCCAGAGCTTGGAGAGCAAGGGAAAGAGTGGCTGAGGTGAGTCTGGACAATTGGGCTTTGGGGGCCATTGAAGGGTTTTGATCTCTATAATAAGTGCTATTTGAGGTTTGTTTAAACTGGAAGGGTAGCCAGGCTCGGTGGCTCAACCGGTAATCCCGCGCCTTTGGGAGGCTGAGGTGAGTGGATTGCCTGAGCCCGCGGGTTTGAGACCCACCTGGGCCGCGAGACCTCATCTCTACAATAAATCAAAAAATCAGCCGGGCATGGTAGTGCATGCCTGTAATTCCAGCTACTTGGAAGGCTGAGGCAGAAGGATCGCCGGAGCCCAGTAGGGCGAGGCTGCGGTAACCGGAAGTGGCCACTGCACTCCAGTCTGGGTAACAGAGTGAGACTCCAACTCAAAAAAAAATAAAAAAGAAATAAATAAATAAACTGGAAGAGTGACAGGATCCAATTTGTGTTTTTTTAAAAACCCATTCTGGCTGCAGAGAGAAATCAGAGGAAGGAGGACGTGAGAGGCAGAAAAGTATAACTCCCAGGAGGGCAATCCAACAACCAAGGTGCTCTTTCTCATGGCTGGGTCCTGGGCTCCAGCAGCCTCCTGAGCCATGATGCTACATCATCTCAGGAAGGAAAGGAGGATGCTGTGAATAGGACCCAATACGAAGACTTCAGCATTTCGGTGCCTCTATTGCCCCCCCCACCGCCCCAGCTGGCTAGTGGGTCCTTCCCTGAGGACTAGGGATGGCCAACAGATTCATGAGTCAGGGAGTCCACTACTACCTGGCCTCCATTCCCCATGTTTAAAGAGCAACCCACATGAGGGGTGCCTCTCCTCTCTGCACTGTATTATACTCGATCCCTCTTCTTGCAGTAAGATGGAAATTTCAGTATTCCAACAGACTGAGGTGGGTCACATGGCACTTACCACCGTTCCCCTTTGTCCTCTATCAAATGTAGTGTCCAATAATATTTAGCTGTGTCAGCCGGGCTCGATGGCTCACCCTGTAATCCTGCACCTTTGGGAGGCTGAGGTGAGTGGATTGCCCGAGCCCGCGGTTCGAGACCTGCCTGGGCAGGCAAGACCTCATCTCTACAATAAAATAAAAAAATTAGCCCGGCGTGGTAGAGTGCACCTGTAATTCTGGCTACTCGGAAGGCTGAGGCGAAAGGATCGCCGGAGCCCAGCAGGTCAAGGCTGCGGTGGCCGGAGCAGCCACTGCACTCCAGTCTGGGCGACAGAGTGAGACTCCAACTTAAAAAAAAAAAAAAAAAAAAAATTTAGCTGTGTCTGTATGTTCAGCCATCCACCACTTCCTGTGGCATAATCTTATTATACTCTTGTTAGACTTTTTCTTTGGAAGATAAAGAAACCAGACCTTAACTTCATTGATTAGGGGAATATTCATGGCAAAAGAACTCTGGACAGTGAATTTGTGCGCATTATTATTCTTCCTAGTGCCTTATGGAAAGGACTCAGAGAGGGGTAGGGAAATGGTCCCAACTAATTATTGTTCTCCTGTTCCCACAAGAGCAAAATGCATTATATGGCCAGTACTAAGAGCCTCAGGACTCATAAAGATCTCCCTCTCAGGGTTCTCTTGCTCCCCATGACAGGGGTTGAATGAGATGATCTCTGAGATACTGGCCAGCTTCAAAATTCTACAATCATGTGACTTGCTGAAGGGGTAAGGCCTGTGACTCAGGAGAGTCTGAATTCATTTACAGGCTACCATTGCCTATGTGTCCTGGTGTAAAACTGGTTCTGCCCCAGCTATCCATGAAACAGTGTCCTCCCTCTCCCCCACTGAGGTCCAGGGAGATGGGCTGGGAGATCAAGGTTCTAGCCAAAGACATCTGTGTGCGCACGCGCGCGCACACACACACACACACACACACACACACACACACACACACACACACACCACCACCACCTCCACCACCACCACCAGACAATAGAGCAGGACGGAGGTAGAAGATGCATACTGCCCTGTGGAGTTGACTTCAGGGATTTGAGCCCTTTTCTGGGTCTGGGGCTAGGACAGAGGACTCTCTTTCAAGGAAGATGGAGAGTTGGAGGACCAGTGGGGGCAGACAACACCTATCCTTTGCCTCACACCTTCCTTCCCCACCACTGTCAGGGCTGCCCTCCAGTCTGCCCGCTTTCTTGACCCACCCGCCCGCCAGCTGCCTTCCTGGCCGGTATGCCTCCCTATCTCCAGTCCAGCCCATGGGTCAGCCTTAGTTCATGTCTTTCTCACTCCACCTGCAGTGTAATGAATCCCATGTGGCCTCACAGGAATGAAGACCTTGGAGACCCCAAGGGCAATTTCATGCTTGCAAAGCCGGCTTTCAGTAACAGGGAAACATGAGTCAGGAGCCAATCCCCTGATCTGAGAGGGCCTAGCCCAGCAGGCCCAGCTGCCCTGAAGACTACAGGAGGGGGTCCTTTGGACCCCCAGGAAGGAGGAGCTGGGGAGGAGTTTCCACTCCATTTTCCAGGAGGTGCTACAACAGGTGTCAGTCTATTACAGCATTGTAGAGTCCATCAGAGCTGGACAGGATCTTTGAGGGCATTTAACCACAACAATAAAATTATACAACAATAATAACAATAACAAAGATAGTATTTAACCCTTATAGAGCTCTTGCTACATGCCAGATATTCTTCTAGGCCTTTAGATATACAAATTCATTTAATCCCTCACAACAAATCTATAAGGTAGAATCAGTTACTAAACCCATTGTACAGAATGGAGAAATTGAGATACAGAGAGATTGTGTAACTTGTCCAAGGTCACACAGCTAGTGAGTGGCAGAGTCAGAACGTGGATCCAGGCAGTCCAGTGTCAAGTCTGCAGTCTCAACAACCGTATTCTGTGGATCTAGTCCAACTTCCTCCTTTTGAGATAAGCACTATGCTGGGGCCTGGAGAGGAGTGGTGCCCACCAGAAGGCACACAGTGAAATGGTTTGCAGCTAGATTCATTTCCCTTGTTGGGGGAAAACACCAAATACTAAGTTGTTCTAGAAAGCTGCTTGCTCAATTTTTCTATCAGGTGGTAAGGAGGGGAATAAGCCATTCCCGCTAACAAATGCAAATGCACTCTGCTTTCTAAGGTTGTATTTTCTTTTTTCTTTCTTTTCTTTTTTTTTTTTTTTTGAGTTGGAGTCTTACTCTGTCACTCAGGCTGGAGTGCAATGGCACAATCATGGTTCATCATAGTCTCGACCTCCTGGGCTCAGGCAATCCTCCTGCCTTAGCCTCCCAAGTAGCTGAGACTACAGGCACACACCGCACACACCCAGCTAATTTTTTTATTTGTAGAGACATGGTTTTGCTATGTTGCCCAGGCTGGTCTCGAACACCTGAGTCCAAACAATGCTCCTGTCTTGGCCTCCCAAAATTGCTGGGATTACAGGCATGAGCCACTATGCCCAGCTAAGCCTGTATTTTCATTTTGCAGAGATATTTGCCTATTATATAATAACAAAATTACAACTCTTACCAGGCCCCATGCTACTGTGCGATGTTCATTACAAGGGTTATTTCTTTAGCATAACACCTAATGAAGTAGAAACTTGTCATCTCCATTTTACAGAGAAGGAAGCCAAGGCTAAGAGCAACTCAGTAATGTTTCCATTGCTACACACTATTAAGTGATTGGGTAGGATGTAAACCAGGCAGTCTGATTCCATTGAACTTATGCCTCCTGGCCCAGACACCAGAATCAAAAAATAGATATAGTCTAACATTTGCAGGCTTCATGTCTGTATTATTTTTGATCATCAACCTTGTTCTCAAAAGATCTACCAAATTCATCAGAAGTCAAGAGGGGCCCAGACACTTGTGATTTTTGTTGCTTCTGGGACTTTTTTTTTTTTTTAATGAAAAAGACAAGGCTAAAAAATGGGTAGTATATTTTAAATATTTACATTTAACCACTTAATACTTCTGACATACAGATGCAAAATGCCACTTGCAATGTAATTGTGCTATTCACAGATGATTATAGGATTTAGAAAATGGTTAATTCTTGGTGCTCCACCACTGACATGATATGGGAATGAACACTATTTGGGGTTAAAAGTATAAAGCAAGTATCTTCTTCCTTCATTTCATCAGTGGTTTGTCTATACCATGTGGATAATTCATTTGGAGATAATGTTGGGGCCCTTCAAGGAGTACCCCCTCCCCACCCCCATGATAGATAGGCTCTGCCTAAGGCAGGAGCCCAGGAGGGGAGGCAGGTCTGCAGGAGCTCAGAGGGCTCTGCCTCACCCCTTCTACAAGCCTCTCTGTCTCTCAGCACAGAGGACTCAACTCACAGTGGCCTTGGAATTACAGCCCAGAGAACAGCAGGGAGGAAGGAGACAGCCAGCCGATTGGGAAGAAGATGCCTTCTTTCCCATTTCTCCTGAGAGCTGTGTGGGAGGTGGGGGTGGTGCCCACCACCACTCACAGCAGCCATGTCATGTGTCCCTGACAACCATGCTGCAGCTGCTTCCTCAAAGCAGGAGGTTTTATGCCTGCAGGATAACTGGAGACCCCACCTGGATAGTTCCTTGGAATCCTCCCAATAGGGACTAAGTCACCGCCCTGAGCAACTCCAAGAACCCAAGGCTGAAAATCATTTTTTTCCAGTGGAGAAACTGAGCCCAGATGGAGCTAGGGATGTTGGGTAAGTAGCAGTGAGGCAATGTAGAGGAACAAGCCGCCTCGAGCTGGGAGACCTTAAAAGGGACCCTGAGGCAGACTGTGGCAGGGCAGCCAGGAGCTCTGAGTTCTGGAACTAGCCTTGGAGGCCCCAGCAGAATAGCCTGACTCAGACTCTTATATTAGAAACAGACTCCATCAGGGCTGGGATTGCAGTGAAATCACTCTTCCATGCTGAAGAGGGCCCTCTCCTGCCCATGCAAGGAGCCTGTTACAAATCTCAAATCTCAATTCTTCCCGGCATCCAAAGCATTTCCACCAGTCAACAACCTTCGCCCCTGACATCCCTGCTTGTTCTCTCCAACTCAGGCAAGCTAGCTTCTCCACTCCATTCTTCCTTCTGCCTGGAATGCTAGCCTTCCTGCCCCCCTGTGATCCCCATAATAAGTGGCATTTCTGTGCTGCATTAATTCACCTCAGTTTTTGGGTCTCGGGTCTGTTCTGCTGAGGCTCGCTATCTCCTACTCAGTCCTGGGAACTTCCCAAGGGCCAAAACTGTATCTCCCTCTGGTCCACCTCCCCGCAGTCCATAGCAGGTTTGTCTCAGGGCAGTTACTCCCAAGCCTACAGCCCCCAGGGTTGGGAGGTGCTCAGAGGCCTTATCCACCCTTTACCATCCCCACCCTGCAAGGGAGAGCTCCCTTTAAGCAAAAGAGAGTCCTGGCTTGACATGTGTTTAGCAGATTCCTCCCAAAAGCGAGCCTCAAGCAAGTCCAATTCCTTGACATGACTGGAAAGAGCCCATCACCACCAGCCCCACCTACCCTGCAGGCTTCACAGACAGAAGGTTATAAAGTGTCTTTTTTCCTTGCTATGGAGGTTGGTGTTTATTTTTGAGTGGATGAGGTATCATGGGAGGGTCTTAGGCAGAGAAATAACATATGTGTTTTAGAAAGAGCCTGTGGGTGTTGTATATTGGTTAGGTTAGAGCAGAAAAAAACTGAGGCCAGAATCTGCCCATTAGACTGGCCCACCCAAGGGTGGGGATTGTGTCTCCCACATCAGACTTCTGGGGGGTCCAGGTGAGCTCCAGGGGGGTCCAGGTGAGCTCCAGGAGGCAGGGGCAGGAACTCCCAATTACTGAAATTGAGCATAAATTACATGCTCAATGCTTGTGGACTGATTCACTTGAGGTAGAAATTGAGGCCAATGGGGACATAACTTGCCTCCGGGAACTCTCACTCCCACTAGCCAACCGAGAAAGGGACACCAGGGATACAAGCATGTGACACAGTCCCCCTGCCTCCAGCATGGCTCCTTCCCTAGGATCAGCTGTCCTCCCTCTGGCATGGACTTCCCAAGTTCCCAGCAGCTTAGCCACACACAGTTGGTGGTAAAGATCAGACTGAAACCCCAGCCCTGACCAGTGGCTTGGCCCTGGGGCACTGTGCCAAAGCAGGACACCACAAACAGGGCCAGGCTGAGGGCTGGGCAGGGAGCTGATTGGGGTTTGCTGGGCATCTCAAGTCCTTGGGAAGCCCAGGCTGGGGAGGAAAGGTGGCTGACAGTCCCCTGCCTGAGAAACGTGGGTCAGGACCCTCCCCTGAGGGTTGGAGAGGAGATAGGTCCTGCCCTCAGAAGGCTCCTCATCTGATGGGAGACATACCCCAGGCTTCCGTGTCTGATGGCAGAGGCAGCGCCTCCATCCTCTGAGGAGACACAATCTTTGCTATCAGGTCAACATTAAATGATATCTGTCAGTCAGCTCTATGACATTTGACAGTCAGCTCTATGACAAGTAGAAATGGAAACGAACAGGTATTATGCATCTACAGTGGGTGACAATGGATGGCACTTGGTAGTATTAGCTCATTTAATTTTATTGTTTCCACTGTGGATTGCAGTAAGGTGTTTGTGCATGCTATTGTCTCTGCCTAGTTGACTCATCTTCAGATTGGTTCAATGCGACCTTTGATTATCCAATGCAAAGTAACTAGCACTTATTGTCATCAGAATTATCTTATCCATCTTTAGGGCATTTGTTTATGGGCTCTCTCCCCACATAAAAGGCAAGCCCCATGAGAGAGATTCTGTCTTCTTCTCTGAGTTTAGTGCTTGGCATTCATTAGTTAAATGAATAGGGCCTGAGAGAATCTGCAAATAGTTCACCTGACTCTAATTTGGTTAGGGAGTACAGAATACATTATTTGATTTAATTTACAACCATGACTTGGTTTTAAATCTGGAGACATTTGGAGACTCGTCTGTAACTGCAATGTCTAAAAGATAAAGAAGAAAGGCTGGGCTCGGTGGCTCAGCCCATAATCCCAGCACTTTGGGAGGCCGAGGCGAGTGGATTGCCTGAGCCCGCGGGTTCGAGACCCACCTGGGCAACTTGGTGAGACCTCGTCTCTACAATAAATCAAAAATTAGTCGGGCGTGGCAGCGCACACCTGTAGTTCTGGCTACTTGGAAGGCTGAGACAGAAGGATCGCTGGAGCCCAGCAGGTCGAGGCTGTGGTGGCTGGGAGCATGCCACTGCACTCCAGTCTGGGCAACAGGGTGAGACACCAACATACACACACCAAAAAATGATAAAGAAGAAGATGCCTATCATGGCTCCGTGTATTAAGATTGGAAGATAGATAAGGAAGGGAGAGATTCCAAACAAGAGAAAACAGTGAGATTCCAAGTGGGAATGGGACTCACCAGGAATCACACCCTCACTTTGGGAGCCAAGTTGTTAGAAATGTGATTGGTCCTTGCCTCCAAGGTAGAGGTAAGAGTCGAGTATCAGGACACAGGATTAATAGAGAAACTCTTGCTTGTCTCAGCCCTAATTACTGCATTACCACATAGTTATACAGTGACCAAGTAACTTACCAAAGCCATCCACCTTCTCTGAACAGCAATGGAAAATTGGTTTTAACAATTAAAGCCTCAGCTGTGCACAGTGGCTCACACCTGTAATCCCAGCACTTCGGGAGACCCATGTATGATGATTGCTTGAGGCCAGGAGTTCAAGAACAGCCTGGGCAACACAGTGAGACCCCACCCCCACCATCTCTACAAAGAAATTAAAAAATTAAAAATAGTCAGGGGTGGTGGCACTGCACTCCAAGCCTGGGCCACATAGTGAAACCTTGACCAAAAAAAAAAAAAAAGAAAGAAAGAAGGAGAGAGAGAAGGGAGGAAAGAAAGAAAAGAAGAAGAAAGAAAGAAAGAATAATTGAAAAGCCAAAGAGAGCCACAGTAGATACTCAAACCAGCTTCTCTATTGATTCTGACTCAGAAAAAGCAACTGGAGTTTGATCTACCCAACCAGCATTCACATGCCTCAAAGATTTAAATATTCCCAAATACAAATACAAAAGAGCAGCAAAAGAAAGCAACCATTGAGTGCTGAGGGAATATCAGTCATCATAAAGTTAGGATGAGGATTTTGGGCATGTTTGTTGACACACAAGGCATTTGGCTCTATGCATGGTAGAAAAGCTGGTCCAAGGTCTTGTTGTTTTAAATTCACCATTTTTCTTTGATTCCTCCCCCAAATGTTTTTACCACAATTAATTCCCATTCATTTAATGTCTCAAACGTGGCTCCAAATAAACGTGGGGTTTATTTTCCAAAACATTCCAGAAGGCGTGCGCTGCTGCTGCTGTTGTTAGAGTCTAGTGACTGACAGAGAGGTCAGGTGAACATAAAGACCTTTACCAGAGCAGTGACTGCATGCCTGACTTAGTGCCAGGTGCCAAACTGGGCTTTTAATCCCACAACCACCACCCTGTAAGGTGGGGATGCCTGTCCCCATTTTGCAGATTGGAAACCTGAGACAAGAGAGATAAAGTTTGCTGAGGTGACACAGTGAGTCCTAATTGTTCAGTGGCAGAACTGGAAATGGAACCAGCCACACATATAAAATGGGCTTCTCCATTTATAAGACAAAAGAGATCCAGCTCTGCTTGACCATAGCCCTATTCAGTTCCTCCTACAGAACTTCCTCCTAGAAAACCAAGAAAGGGAGGGAGAGGAATGGATGGAAGGAAGGAAAGAGAGCAAGTGAAAGAAGGAAAGAGAGAAAGAAGGAAAGAAAGAAACCTTAAAAAACAGAAAGAGGGCCAGGTGCGGCGGCTCACACCTATAACCCCAGCATTTTGGGAGGCTGAGGTGAGAGGATTGCCTGAACTCACGGGTTCAAGACCAGCCCAGGCAACTTGGCAAGACCCCTTCTCTACAATAAATCAAAAAATTGCCAGGCATGGTGGCGCATGCCTGCAGTTCCAGCTACTTGGAAGGATGAGGTGGAAGGATCACCTGAGCCCAGTAGGTCGAGGCTGTGGTGGCCCAGCCTGGGCGACAGAGTGAGACTCAAACTCAAAAAAGAGAAAGAAAAGGGAAATTCAAGCAGAGGAATACCATCAGTACCTGTCAAAAGGAAAGCTGACAAGCCCTTTGGCTGTTGAGCTCGGTGACACCCTTTGCTAGCATTAACCCGTGGTTTCAGGTACCCAGAGTCTACTTCTGTCTCTTAGGTCCTTGCTACCCTTTTCCTGAAACACCCATGCCTCCCACCCTCCCTGCAGTCAATTCTGGAAAATGCCCCAGGCAGTCCCTGGGCTAGCTTAGACCATCTCCCAGGAGGCCACCTGTCAGGCTAGGACATTAGATGCTTGCTTGTGGGAGATTGACAGGAACCAACTGGACCTCATTAATGCCCAGGGAGGAAAAGAGCTTTGCTGCCTAGTGACTGATTTGTGTCCCTGGAGGAACTCGATCAAGAACTGCTTGACAGTGCGCCAGCACGGTGGCTTCATGGAACTGAGAACATGAAGATCTGAGATTCATTCTTGGTCCAGTCTCATGTCCATCCTGGAGGTAGTAACTCTGGTTCTCCGGGATTCTCTTCTTCATTCATTCTCATTGCATGGGTGTAAAATGGTCCACATGAGTGGAAAGTGGTGGCCTGAGCCCATTGGTTCTCTCTTGGGGCTATCTTGTCTGATGGGCTTTGCTCTGGTCCCCCATGATGGTTCCCCTGATGATATAACAAAGGCTTTCTGTGGCTCTTCTGAATTTGGCCCCAAGTGCCCTCTTTGTAAGAGACTGGGAGCAGACCATCTGGGTACTACCCTCTACTACATTTACAAAACTTGTACATATGAAAAATCTGCCATTATATTCTGAGTAGCATGAGAATTTAAAAGAAGAGAAATTTTTATGTCCTGATTGACTTTCTGAGATCCACTTAAATGGACCTTAAGCTAAAAGGACCACACTAAGTAGAAATGAAAATTGCGGGGAATTTGGTAGGGTGGAAGTGACTTGAATTGGCAACAGTGCTATTTCTCGATCCACACTGGAAGATGCTTATGGTCCTCTAGAAGTGATAGGGAGACTATTCCAGGATTTACTATTTATTTACTTATTTATTTATTTTGAGTAGGAGTCTCACTCCATCGCCCAGGCTGGAGTGCAGTGGCACGTTCACAGCCACCCCAGAGTTGACCTGCTGGGCTCCCACGATCCTTCTGCCTCAACCTTCTAAGTAGCCAGAACTACAGGTGTGCGCTACCATGCCCAGCTAATTTTTGATTTATTGTAGAGATGAGGTCTCACCAAGTTCCCCGGGATAGTCTCGAACCTGCAGGCTCAGGCAATCCACTTGCTTCAGACTTCCAAAGAGCTGGGATTACAGGCTGAGCCATCGAGCCCAGTCAACCAGGATTTACTATTACGTGAACCTGGGCTCAAATCTTAACTCTATTATTTCCTAGTCGTGTGATCATAGCTTGTAGTCTTAAACTCATTGAATATCTGTTTTCTCATTTGTAAAAAGGGATAATAATATTAGTTGTGGAAGAGGTGTGGACTTCTGAATCAGAGAAACACAGGTTTAAATTCTTTTTTTTTTTTTTTGAGTTGGAGTCTCACTGTTACCCATGCTGGAAGACAGTGGCATGCTCACGGTCACCACAGCTTTGACCTGCTGGGCTCAGGTGATCCTTCTGCCTCAGCCTTCCAAGTAGCTGGAACTACAGGCATACACCACCACACCCAGCTAATATTTTGATTTATTGTAGAGACAAGGTCTTGCCAAGTTGCCCAGGCTGGTCTCATGGGCTAAGGCAATCCTCTCACCTCCGCCTCCCAAAGTGCTGGGATTATAGGTGTGAACCACTGAGCCCAACTTTAAATTCCACTTTTACTATCTGGTTGCCATGAGCCTGGGGTGGATGGAGCAAAGGGGGAATGGGAGGAAATTTCATCAGAGAAGCAAGAGGTCAGCAATCACATAGGACCATAAGGTCATGGTAATGACTTTGGCTTTTACTCTGAATAAGATGGGAAGCCATTGCAATGTTTTGAGTAGATGGCTTACAAGATCTGACTCATGATTTAAAGGACTGCTCTGGCTACTAGGTTGAATAGCTGAAGGGAAATACTGGTGGAAGGAAGTAGACCAGAGTTGCAGTCCCTGCAAAAATCTAGGTGAGAGAGGGTGACACCTTGGACCACAGTGTCCCAGTGGAGATGGTGAGCAGGTCAGATTCTAGATGTACTTGCAAAGTAGTCTAAGGACTTGCTGATTTGTGACAGTTTATCATTATATAACTGAGTAATTTTTAAAAAGCTTTTGTCTATTCCTCTAGACTAAAAGCTCTGTAGGGCAAGAATCACACGTGCATTTTATGCACTGAAGAGTTTCCTGTGTTGAGCCCATGTCAACAAAATTTGATGAAAGAATGAGTGAAACCTGAGCATCTAATTGACAAGATCAGCCTGTTGTGCTCCCTGAGCCAAGTACCTCTGACCTACTCTCTCCATTCCTCTCTAGCATTTCCCTGCCTTCACAGTAAAGGGTCAGGTCAGCTGGAGTTGAGGCCTGGGAGGAGTTGCAGCTTCCGACAATGGGACTGGGAGAGTGGTGGAATAGTAGTGTTAGAGGCAGAGGGGAAGGAAATCTGAGAGAATGATGTGCTCAGACAGCATCCTGAAGAATCACAGGGCCAAAGGGAGGGAGGAGTGAAGGGAGACCGAGTCACGGGAGGATGGAGGCTGAGGCCAAAAGGCCAGAGAAAGGGGGCCTAGGCTTTTCCACATGGCAGACCATGGCTGATGTTGGTGTAAGTGTTCCCTTGAGATCAGCCCAGCAGTGACCATTGGTTCACTGGCAGGTGGGAATGGACTTTACATCAGAAACACTGGAAGCCATGGAGCTCAGAACTTGTTCTCGTCTCTGTACACTAATAGTCAAAGCTCTATATCTGACTTCTTCCTCTTTTGTAGCCTAGTGGTTCTGGGACAGGGTAGAAATGGGTGTGGGTGTGTGGAGAGGTTAGGATTGGAGAGGTGTCTTAGTCCATTTCCTGCTGCTATAAAACAATACTGCAGACTAGGTAATTCATAATCAATAGAAGTTTATTTGGCTCATGGTTCTGGAGGATGGGGAATCCAAGAGCATAGTGCCAGCATCTGGTGAGGGTCAGTTATCCCATGGCAGAAGGTAGAAGAGAGGAGGGCGCATGAGACAGAGAAGGGAACTGAATTTATCCTTTTTATCAGCAGCCCATCTCCATGATAACTTACCCATTCCCAAAATAAGGCCATTAATCCATCCATGAGGGCTCTAATCACCATCACCTTTTTTTTTTCTTGAGTCAGGGTCGCACTCTGTCACTCAGGCTAGAGTGCAGTGGCACAATCACAGCTCACCACAGCCTGACTTCCTGGGCTCAGGCAATCCTGCCTCAGTCTCCCAAGTTGCTGGGACTATAGGCATATACCACTATGCCTGGATAATTTTTTGATTTTTTTGTAGAGACAAGGTCTTGCTATGTTGCCTAGGCGGTCTTGAACTCCTGGGCTCCAGCAATCCTCCCACCTCAGCCTCCCAAAGTACTGGGATTACAAGCAAAAACCACCACGCCCAACCTAATAACCTCTTAAAAACTCCACCTTCTAATACCATCACAGTGTGATTAAATTTCAACATGAGTTTTAGAAGGGGAAATTCAAACCGTAGCAAAAAGCACGTGTGTGTGTGAGAGCACAGAGGAGGGAGGAGGATGGTGCTCGTGAAGGTGTGTGGCAGGGCATGAATGTGTGGCAGGGACAGTTAGAGAGAGACCCTGGCTGGGGTCTGCAGGAGAAGAGAGGGGTCACAAGGAAGGGAGCCGCAGAGATACAGAACTGCCCCTCAGCTGACCCACATCCCACATAGTCTTCTTTTTAACTGAGTGATCTCCCCGCACCATGCCCTGGCCATCACTCACAATCCCTGTCCGCAGCAGGGACTCACACATGCCCTCGACTATCACGGCTGTGGCCACAGCCCACCCCCACCCTCACACACAGCTTGCCTCACTACTTGCAGCACACACATGCACCACCTCTTGCCTTTTCCACTGCCCTACTCACAGAAAGACTCACATTTGACTGCCTAACATGGGTACATGTATATACACACATATCTGTGTACCGGGCAATTTAGTCATAAAATCATAAGTCCTGCCCTGGAATGTGAAATCCTTCTTGTCTCAACATTCTTCTCCCAGGTCTGATCTAAAGAGAAAATTCTGGTGATGCTGAATTTTTGTTCTAGCCCAATATATCTACAAGGACTTTATTCTAGTCCTTCCTATCAAAGGCCCCCTCTGCTGCCTCTGAGTCCTGTTTTTAGGTCACTTAATCTGCCCTGGATCTGGATCTCTTCCTTTCTGTTGAGTGCCATTCTCAAAGCTTGTTGAAAGCCCATCTCTGCCAGAAACCCTCCTGGTTAATTCCTCTTGACTCAGTTTCCTCCTGCTCTCCCCTGCCCCCCCACCTCCCCCTCCATCTGATTCCTCCCAATGCAAAGAAGCCTGCTGGGGACTGAGAACTCCCCTGCGTGCGCACACACACACACACACACACACACACACACGCACAACACACACACACACACACACACACACACACCCCACCACCACACACACACACACACACCACACACACACACACACACACACACACACACACACACACACACACACTCAATATACAATCCCTATGCACTCCCCAAGGAGAGGACGATGTCTCCTTCCCCTCCGTTTATCCCCACAGTACCTCAGCCTGGGTTCTGCCCAGGGATTACTCAGCTCTGGGTGTTGTGCCAGATTAAGCATATCACATGTTTACCAAGTGACTGCGTGAGGAATGGAGAAGGGTGGGTAGGAAGGTCAGAGAGTAGCAGCTCAGGACTGCAGGTGCTAGGGTTAGACTTCTCGCCCAGCGAGGTCAGTCTCAGAACTCGAGAAGGATCTTCCCTACGGAACGACCTACAGGCGAGTGCCCTTGACTGGTTGGAGAAGATTTAGCACCTCTCAGCTCTAGCATTGAATGAGCTGCCCAGGCTGTTCATTACTTTTATTTAATTGTCAGCTTTACTGCCAAGGACACTCTGGTGAGGAAAGAAGGTGAGAAGAACCTGGAACTATGAGGAAGAAGAGGGCAGGTCTCCCATGGCAGGAAGTTAAGGAGACTCCAAGTAAAACCAAACCCCTGCCTCAAGTTCACCCCAGGAGGCAAAGAGTCAGAGACAAAGGGCCAGGCATAGAAAGAGAATGATAAATTTCCCTTGTGATCTATTTTTTTTTTTTTTGAGTTGGAGTCTCACTCTGTCACCCAGCCTGGAGTACAGTCCACCTCAACCTTCCAAGTAGCTGGAACTACAGGCGCGCGCTACCATGCCCGGCTAATTTTTGATTTATTGTAGAGATGAGGTCTCGCCAAGTTGCCCAGGCGGGTCTCGAACCCGCGGGCTCAGGCAATCCACTCACCTTAGTCTCCCAAGGCACGGGATTACAGGCTGAGCCACCGAGCCCGGTGTGATCTATTTTTAATATCCCATAACATGCTTTGCTTGTAATCAAGGCCTGGCTGAGCTGCCAGGCAGGCGCATTCCAGTTGCCCCCATGATAATTCCTCCAAAGTTAACCTCACAAAGACACAAAATCCTGAAGTCAAGAGAGACAGCGATTTCCCTGTCTCAGGTCTGGCCCTGCCCATGGGCTATGATTGGGGCCATTTATGGTTGGCTCCAAAGGGAAGGGTAAAAAGAGGCCAGGATAGGTTTTCCAAAGAGGTAAGGAGAGATGGGCATGAGGGAGAGAAAACCATCAGAACAGGGTGGGAACACATCTCTCCTTCTTCCTCTCCTTACTCCCCTGTCTACCTTCATAAGGGAGGATGGGCTGCTAATTTGAAGCCAAATTCTGGTTGGTTCCTTTAGCCTGATTGTCTTCAAGCTGTGTCTCAGTTTCCCTGACTCTGCAATACCCATCTCGGTTCTTCCCCTCCTTTCTGGGGAAATTGGGAAGGTCAGTGTGATGATATATGGAAGGTTCTTCCTGTTCTTTGGGAGACAGTTGCTGAATCTAAGGGAGTATCATCAGAACCCTTAAACTACAAGCCTGGCCCATATAACCCAGTTGGTGGGAGAGTGGGGGTGGCATGCAGTTATTCTGCAGTAGTGTAAAAATCCCAATCCCAACTTCAATTGGAGTTTTCTGAAGAACACAATGAGATCAGAACTTCCCTTTTGAAACAAAACCCCTCAAACTACTCCTGAGGTAAACATTTACTCTACTCTAACAAAGGTTCTCACACACACACACACACACACACACACACACACACACACACATACATACACACATTCACACAACACTTTACCTTCCAACTTATACAGGGGGAAACTAAGTCACCGAGAAATAATATAGTACTCAGGCATAAAGGAAGCTAGGAAGTCTCCTTTCCAGAAGGAATTCAAGAAAATATTCTTTCCATCATTTTCCTTTCCAATGAAGGCCCACTAAGACAAGAGGCCTGCCCCTGTTCAAACAACTCTCAAAATATATGATGCATGTATGTTCAGACTTCAGTTAACTGGAGCAGAAGCTGAAAGGGAAAGGTTGGTTCTATAACCATAGGCAAGGGTCTGTGCTCCCACAAACTACTTGGGAAGTTTATAGAGTATGTGATGAACACATTCATTTCCATAATTGTTAAGGGGAAGTTCTGCCCAGTGACGTCAGTGAGATTCACTTATACATCTAATAAATATTTATTGAGCAACTTCTGTGTACTAGACATTTTGCTGGATGCCAGAGTCCTTGTTCGCCGAGTTTTCTAACTTACAACTTACAGAGGACACAGGTAAAACAAGTGATCGCAGTGAAGCATAACAAAGAGTATATGGGGGATTATCAGGGTTTCTTGGGAGCACATAGAGGGACACCACCAAGACTTGGGCAAGAGAACAACCTGAGAGGCTTCCTGCAAGAGTTAACAGGATGAGAAGGATTTAGCTAAGTGAAAGAGATGGCAGAAGAAGCAGAGAGAAAAGCATATTGAGAGGCTTAGGGATAAAAGAGAGAGAGTGCCCAGAGAAAATGAAATAAGTCTGGTACATCTGAGATGATTCCTCGAGGTCCCTCCTCATTAAAAACTCCCCTGTTGGCCGGGCTCGGTGGCTCAGCCTGTAATCCCAGCACTTTGGGAGGCTGAGGTGAGTGGATTGCCTGAGCCCGTGGGTTCGAGACCCGCCTGGGCAACTTGGTGAGCCCTCATCTCTACAATAAATCAAAAATTAGCTGGGTGTGGTAGCGCGCACCTGTAGTTCCAGCTACTTGGAAGGCGGAGGCGGAAGGATCACCGGAGCCCAGCAGGTCGAGGCTGCGATGGCCGGGAGCGGCCACTGCACTCCAGTCTGGGCAACAGAGTGAGACTCCAACTCAAAAAAAAAAAAAAAAACTCTCCTGTTGAGCACCAGGTCCCAGGCAAAAAGCACCTCAGCAGCCACATGCAAGATACAGAGGATTTGCTTCAGGATTTTTTCCTAAGTGCATCAGGAAAAGTATGGTGAGCCGCTGCTATTCCAGCAGCAGAAAATTAGGGCGTTAGTCAATGAGAAGGTCGTGTGGGCCTTCTCCTCTTGGCAGAAAGCTGAGTGGGTCAGAAGGACTGAACACGGTGGGACCCCATCTCTACAAAAAATAAAACGAAAAAGAAAAAATCTGTCAGTCTTGAGACAGCACCCCACAGCTCCATTCCAGAATAGCAATCCTGACCCCTAGCCAGTGCTTCCCAAAAGGCCTCTGTCGACTCTCGATCTCTTGTGGGGTAGGTGAGGGAGGGGATCCCTGCTTGTGTGGTCCAGGGTATGCCTTTGCTAGCCGATGGTATTGTAGTGGCCAAATGTTCAATCCGAGAGACCACCAAGAGCCAATTCCGATGAAAATTCAAGAGGGTCTTTATTTGCAAGCAAAATTCAAAGGGTCTTTATTTGCAAGTTCAAGCCTGGACCTATGTCGACAACCGATGCAGCAGAGTACACCCAGAGGCCCTGACTTCCTTAAGCAGACACCTTTTATGTTTTCACACAAAGGGAGGAGGAGTTTGGGGGGACTTTCCAGTCTTGTTACCATTTAATTGGGTAGTAACCTCTGGTGGTCAGCTCAATCGTGGAGCTAGCTTAGTCAATTGGCTAGCTTGACTCAGGCTGCCCTTGGCCCACTAGCTGGGGAAGTTGCAGAGACATTTGGAAACTTTAGGTGATTTTCCCCTGGCACCTGATTGGTTGTTGCTAAGGGGAAAGTGGGTCAAGGGAAGGGGTTGAAGCTTGAACTGGAGCTTTGCAGTTTTTCCCATAACTGAAACTTTAAACAGCTACAGGTTATGTTTTAAAGCAGAAAACTAAAATGGCTGTGCTATTGTTCAAAAGCCAATTACATATTTATTGGGTTATAGCATGCTCCTAACCTAAGTCTATGGTATACTCTATTACGGTTCTCTCAGTATTACTGTCTGCTTAGGGTGCCCACCCAAGCCCTAACCCCAAGCCACCTTCTATCAGAGGCCAGCAAACTAAATATGGTCCATGGCCTATTT
The DNA here is from genome assembly GCA_027257055.1 of Cephalopachus bancanus. NCBI lineage: Eukaryota > Metazoa > Chordata > Mammalia > Primates > Tarsiidae > Cephalopachus > Cephalopachus bancanus. The sequence continues at coordinate 848,307 of JAPVLO010000297.1, forward strand.
TTGTAAATAAAATTGTATTGAAAAAAGAGGCCAGGTGTGGTGGATCACACCTGTAATCCCAGAGCTTTGGGAGGCCATGACAGGAGGATCGCTTGAAGTTGGGAGTTCGAGATCAGCCTGAGCAATATAGCAAGAACCTATCTCTCCAAAAAATAAAAAGGAAAAGGAAAATGCCACACAGTTACTTCCATATCATCTATGGCTGCTTTTGTGTTACAACAGCAGAATTGAGTAGTTGCCACAGAACTTGTATGAACTGCATAAAATATTCACTATCTGGCCCTTTATAGAAAAGGTTTGTAGGCCCTTGGGCTAGGTGAACTGAATACTTCAAATCCTTCTGTGTGCCCCAACAAATCTCTGAAAGCCTGTCCCCAGAAATCCCATCTCACCAAATGCCTTGGCCTCTTCTATGGAGATTTCTAAGAAGAGCTTTCAGTTGGGCATGAGGAGGGGGCATCTGGTAGAGAAGCAGGAAGTGGACTTCTTAACCTCCTAGGCCTTTGTGTGAGCTAAGACAGGATAATGGAGGGATAATGTGACAAAAGACTATGAAAACATGGCAGCTGGCACAGAAGGGCTGGCTCACAGGGAGCCAGGGCTGCTGGAGGAGCAGGAAGAAGGCTCCACGCTCAGCCCTCGTGACTCGTGAAATAGAGAGGCCCTGTCAAGTGATGTTGTTTTCTGATGGCTACCTCATCAGCACCCCTAATCCTGCAGGGTTTGCACAGTCCCCTCCTGGTCCCACAACGACAGCTGAACTCAGACAAGAGGCCCAGGCCAGCCTGTTGGACGGTACAGAAAGAGAAGCAAGTGAAGTCCGAGAGGGAGGAATTCTTCAGGGAGGATTGGAGGACTACGTATCTGCAAGGGCCTCCAGAGGTCATCCTGATCACCCCTTCTCCAGGAACGGCTGCACACACCCACTGGAGGGAGGGGGATATCTGGCGTGGATGAGGTCTGAGGTTGACAACCATACTGTTAGAAAGCTCTTCCCAGGCCCCTCATGCTGGGTGACTAAGCATGGACTCTGCAGCCAGATGGTTTGGGTTTGAATGTCAGCTCTGCCACTTCCTTGCTCTATAACTTAGGCTAAAAAAAAAAAACTTTTCTGCTCCTCTGTTTCCATACACACTCCCCTCCTGGTCCCACAAATGAAGACAAAATACTATCCTGATATTTGGGACAAGGCCTCCCACATTCCAGACTTTTTTTTAGAGCATTCATTAAGCACCTAATGTGTGCCAGGCACTGTACTAGGCATTTTACTCAGGTTGGGACATTCATGAAGACTCAGCTGGAGAGAGTGAGACACCAATTATATGTGCCAGTGTCTTCATTTGGGAGCACTTATTCCACTCTCTTCTTGCTGAGTCTGATTTTCAGGCGTCAGGGGTAACTGTAGGAGGCCCTTCCCTGGGTACTCTTGCCTGCCCTTCCCCCAAAATGGCAGACCATCCCTGTCCCGGGCTGAGCCAGCTGCAGTTGGCTGTGATTAATGGCCTCTATTAACAGCAAGTTGTAAACTGATCAAGCACACAGTGCTCATGAAGATCTCACCTCTGCTAAATCCCACACCAGTGAATACTCTTTAACCCCTGAAACCTCCTTGACTCCTCTAGTTTGAAAGACATAGTATCAGATAGTGGTTTTACCACTAGAGGAGTTCAGAATGCTTTGGAAGCAGGAAACAACTCCATTAGCCCTCTGGAGGGAAAGCCCAAATCCTAAAGCTTGGCTTCACAGGGAGTAGAGCTTGGGGGAGACAGGATCGAGGTCTAGGCCAGGGAAGATATTTTCAATGAGCCAATTTCAATGAAACTCCAGAGCTGACTCTGGCCAACAGCTGCATGCCCTTGGGTAAGAAACTTCCTTCTGTCTGGGTCTCAGTTTCCTCATTTGTTAAGTGAGGAGTTAAGCTAAAAATGATTTTCATTCTCCTACTCTACTCAGCAGACTTAACAGTGGGCTGATCACAGGAATCTTTACAAAAGTCACACCTCTAGGTCTTAGTCCCAGTCCTTCCTTCCCGAAGAGAATCTCTGCAAATAAGCAGCCCTCTCCCATCTGGTCATCCCCTGGCCCCACCTCCTATTCTTATCTGACCAAGCACCTAGGTTGGTTTCCTTCAATCAATTATAAGCTTTTTTGAAAATGAAATCGGCAATCCTTGGCGAGCAAACATGAATGCCACAGAGGGATGTGAGATCCACAGTCCAAAGAAGCCCTTCTACTCCTGACATGCTTTAATTTCAGACATTTTTTGGAGTCTCTCCTTTATCCTCAAAAGACAGTGAAATGCACAGGATTTCATTTAACCCAATGAACAAGTGAGAAAACTCAGGTCCAGAAAGATGCCATGATCTAGGGCGAATGGCAGGTGGGAGATTAAAAACCTCAAGGCTGTGAGTCCCGCCCACCGGTCACTCCCCGGTAGGCTCTGTCCCACAACGCCCTAAGAGCGTGAGCCAAAAGCCTCCAAAGTCAGCAGATCCCTCCAGCTATGAGTGCAATTTGAGGTACGCAATCTCTCTCGTGTGAAGTGATTATGTGCAAAAACAGCGGATTAGTGTCTCCGTGCTGCTATGTCTTCTGGGATCAGCAGGACCGAGCCTCCCGCCCCGTCCCGCCCCGCCCCGCCCCGCCCCAGGACGAGGAGCAGTGACCTCAGGGCTCAGGCTGTCGCCGCCGGCGCCGGGAGCCCAGCGGCCCGCGCACCCCCGCTGCGAGGCCCGGCTCGCTTTCCGCCACTTTAGTCTTTCCCTTCTAGCCTGCATCCCGGACAGGGGCGCCAGGGTATGGGGCCTGAGCGGTTCTCCCCGGGATCCACCTCAAGCCCTTTCACCCTTACCCTGAGAAAGGGAGGAGACACCTCTGCCCCGAAGCAAGCCCCCCCACCCCGGCCCCAGAAATCCTTCCGGGCTTGGCCTCCACGTGAGAATAAAACGGAGAGAGCGGGGGCGGCCTGCAGCCCGGATGCCCTGGGTGTTGCTTACATTTTTCCCCGGGTTAATTACCTCAGGGAGGAAATCTGAGCTATGCCCGTCTGGGCCACAACAAGATTGGAGAATCTCAGTCTTTCGCAGGTGACAGCTGCCGGACCGGGACAGAAATGTTCTCATTCTCGGGGAGCCACCTCCCTTAGATGACTGCAAACGCCCCCTAGCGACCGGGACCCGGGGCAGAGGCTCCCGGAGTGGGGGTGACGAGGATTGGACGGCTGGAGCGTGAGGTCACACGTGGGCGGGGCTAGGGTGGACCTCGTTTGGGCCCGGAGGCCAGACCTGAAAGGGATCCCGTCTCGCCCAGCCAACCCCACACGCCCTCCGGTTTAACCCTGATGCAATGCACTTGCCCTTTGTGTTTACATGGGGCAAATATTTAACCTTTCCATTTTTGCACTGGCTTAATGAGTCTCGGTGTCTGGCACGGGGCTTGACACATAGTAGGCATCCGATACCTGTTTGTTGAATGTACAAGTCCATCAGCGTGTCTGTCTCCTAGGGAGTCGTGTTCTCAGACTTGTCAGCATTTCACAGTTATGACCTGTCATATGTACTACTACTAGGGAAAAGTTAAGCATTCAGATAAGTGCATTTTTCACTTTTAAAGATAAGTCTCGGTGGCTCAGCCTGTAATCCCGCCCCTTTGGGAGGCTGAGGTGAGTGGATTGCCTGAACCTACAGGTTCGAGACCCACCTGGGCAACTTGGCAAGACCTCATCTCTACAATAAATCAAAAAAAATTAGCCGGGTGTGGTAGCGCGTGCCTGTAGTTCCAGCTACTTGGAAGGCTGAGGCGGAAGGACAGCCGGAGCCCAGCAGGTCGAGGCTGCGGTGGCCGGGAGCAGCCACTGTACTCCAGTCTGGGTGCCAGAATGAGACTCCAACTCAAAAAAAAAAAAAAAAAGATAAGTTAAAACAGATTGAAGATTATTTCTATAGAGATGCTACTCACTCTCTTGAGTCTTAACGTGTTATCTTGAATAGGAGAGAAAAGCGTGGAGTTGTAAGGGACACGCTATTTGGCCCATCTTCTAATAATAGCTTCTGATTTCATCTTGGGGGATGACTCTAAGCTGACAAAGTGTCCTGACCTTTCCTGCTAAGGATCTGGCATGAGACCAAGTAAGGTCCAAGGTACTTTCTCTCTGAATGCTGAATAATGACCTAAGAATGAGGGGAAAAAACCATTAAAGCCAATTCACCCCTGTGGCTTGCTGTAAGAGGACACTAGTTTCTGCCTTCTTCAGCCATTTCTTAGATTATGTGAATTTCCAACTTCTTTCCAACAAACCCCTTTTTTCCTTAAGTTAGCCAGTTAATTTCTGTTGCTTACAACCAAAGCAGCCTAACTGTGGGAGTCACAGATGTTGATTGGGAATGCGTATAACACCACCCAGTTCCTATGAGAAGCAACTCAGTGAATTGCGTTCTGTGTCAAACAGTCCTTAGTCTACCCTATCATTTTTGTTTGTTTTGTTTTGTTTTGTTTGAGTTGGAGTCTCACTCTGTCACCCAGACTGGAGTGCAGTGGCATGCTCCTGGCCACCGCAGCCTCGACCTACTGGGCTCCGGCGATCCTTCCGCCTCAGCCTTCCTAGTAGCTGGAACTACAGGCGTGCGTGCTACCACGCCTGGCCAGTTTTTGATTTATTGTAGAGATGAGGTCTCACCAAGTTGCCCGGGTGGGTCTTGAACCTGCGGGCTCAGGCAATCCACTCACCTCGGCCTCCCAAAGCGCAGGATTACCGGCTGAGCCACCGCGCCCGACCTTGTTTTGTTTTTTGAGTCAGAGTCTCACTCTGTCACTAAGGCTGGAGTACAGTGACATGATCGCAACTCACTGCAGCCTTGACCTCCTGGGCTCAGGTGATCCTTCTGCTTCAGCTCCTTAGCAGCTGGGACTACAGGCACACACTTCTATGTGGAGATGAGTTCTCGTTATGTTTCCTAAGCTGGTCTTGAACTCCTGGGCTCAAGCAATTCTCCTGCTTCTGCCTCCCAAAGTGTTGTGAATACAGGCGTGAGCCAGCGCGCCCAGCTTTAAGGTCACACAGCCAGACTGACAAGACATCAGAGTTAAAAGAGACTTAGAATCATTCATCAAACTCTTTATCTCATATTTAAATTCTCTCTGAAATAGCTTCAGCAAGTGCCTTTCCAAGAGAGGTGTGAACACCTTTAGTGTTAGCAAAAAATCTCTCTAGACAACTCAATCCTTTAGACAAGCTGGTCAAGCATTCTTCCTGATACTAAGCTGAAGGATTTCTCTGTTAGTGTCCACCTTTTGGAGTCATGCACTACAAATTATACCCCTCTTCCACATGACATCCCCTCCGATGGCCAAAGACTGCTATCACCCCCAAGATTTCTTTCCCAGGACAATGCCCCATTTCCTACAGTTGATCCTCATGTGGCAGGGGTTTGAGGCCTTCACCACACTGTCCACTGTCTCTAAATGCATTCCAGTCTGTGCTCCTCACAGAGTAACTGAATGAAACAGAGCACCAGCTGTGGGCTGCTGGGCAGAATGGGGTGAATCACCACTGCCCTTATTCTAGATTAAATGAATGATTAGGTCCTGACTCACACTAATTCAGCCTGAGGTCACATTGGCTTGTTTGTTCTTGTCAGTCACATTGCATTTGTACTATCCAGTAACTATCCTCAGTTACGTTTACTTATCTCTCCCATCTTATATTTGTGTAAGTGGGAAATGTAGGTTCAGCCTTCATTTCAACATTACAAGATCTTTTTGGATGCTGATATGCCCTGTTCCTGCACCCTGTCTCCCACCCCACCTGTATACTTACCCACAGCTTTGTGGTTTCTGCCCTTTTCCAAGTATGAGCTCTCTCTTCATCCAGAGTTATTTACCCAAAATCCTCCTCCAGGATTATTTACCTCTGTGGCTTGACACAAGAGGACACTCTAGTTTCTGCCCTCTTCAATCATTTATTAGATTATATGAATTTCCCGGTTCTTACGAACAAAGTCCTTTTTTCCTTAAGTTAACCAGTTAGTTTCTGTTGTTTACAACCAAAGCATCCTAACTATGGGAGTCACAGATGACGATTGAGAATGCATGTAATATAGGATACTACATGTTTTATTTTTAGTCAGAAAATCTGAAAAAGTGTGAGAATGCTTCTATCTCCTTTTCCAAAATATACTTCCATATATTCATCCAAGATATTGCAGGATGATAACACTGAGTACTCTATTACTCAGCAAATCTCCTAGGTATATGCCCAAAAGAGATGAGTTCATATGTCCGCAAAAGACACTTACAGTAACAGTAGCTTTGTTCACAATAGCCCCAAACTGGAAACAACCCAAATGTCCATCCACAATAGAATGGATAAGTAAATTGTAGTATATTCATACACTAGAACAGTATTTGGCAATGCAAAAGAAAGAATTATTGCTACATACAGAAACACGGATGATGTTCACAGGCATAATGATAAACCAAGAAAAGCTAGACACAGATGAAGAGTAGTTACTGTTTGACTTAATTACATGATGTTCAAAGAGCAGGCAAAAAGCAATCTCTGTTGAAAGAACTCTGAGAATACCGGTTACCTTGGGAGTGGGGTATAGTATGGATGTACCAAAGTTTGTTTAACCATTTATCCATTAAAGGACATCTAGGTTGTTTCCAGTTTTTGCCAATTTTGAATAAAGCTGCTACAAACATACATGTACATGTTTTTGTGTGACCATAAGTCTTCACTTCTGTAGGTTAACACCCGGGAGTGTAAGTGCCCAGAGTCACATGGTAGTTCTAGGTTTAGGTTTTTTTTTTGTTGTTGTTGTTGTTGTTTTGAGTTGGAGTCTCACTCTTTCACCCAGACTGGAGTGCAGTGGCCGCTCCCGGCCACCGCAGCCTCGACCTGCTGGGCTCAGCGATCCTTCCACCTCAGCCTTCCAAGTAGCTGGAACTACAGGCACACGCTACCATGCCCGGCTGATTTCTTTATTTATTGTAGAGATGAGGTCTCGCTGCCCAGGCGGGTCTCGAACCCGCGGGCTCAGGCAATCCACTCACCTCAGCCTCCCAAAGGCGCGGGATTACAGGTTGAGCCACCGAGCCCGGCTAGGTTTAGGTTTTTAAAAATGTTTCTTAGTCAGAGTCTCAGGCTGTCATCCAAGGCTGGAATGCAGTGACAGGATCACGGCTCACTGCAGCCTTGATCTGGGCTCAGAGGATCCTTCTGCCTTGGGCTCTAGAGTAGTTAAGATTACAGGCATGTGCTGTCTGGCTATTTTTTTTGGTAAAGACTAGGTCTCCATATGTTGCCTGTGTTGGTCTCAAATTCCTTGGCTCAAGCAATCCTCCCGCCTCAGCCTCCCAAAGTGCTGGGATTACAGGTGTGAGCCACCATGCCCTGGCCAGGTTTAGATTTTAAAGAAACTCCCAAACTGTTTTCCAAAGAGGCTGTGCCATTTTACATCCCCACTAGCAATGCATAAGTGATCTCTTCACATTCTCACTGGCATTTGGACTTTTTGCTATGGCATTATGGTTTTAATGTGCATTTCCCTAGTGGCTATGTGGACATGTGTTTTCATGTGCTTATTTGTCATCTGTATATCCTCTTCTGTGAAATGCCTCTCTATGTCCTTTGCACACTTTTTGTTTGTTTGTTTTATAATTTCTTTAAAAATTTTTTAAATGTTAAAGTTGTGGAGTACAATTGAGGGTTAGGTATACAAATGTTCATTATGCAGGTACCCTTGTTGATGAGGTGTGCCCCCCTTCCCTGGCAGTTTCCCACTACTGCCAATCCCTTTCTTTCTTTTCTTTTTTTTTCTTTTTTTTTAGTTGGAGTCTTACTCTGTCAGACCTGCTGGGCTCAAGGGATCCTTCCACCTCAGCCTTCCGAGTAGTTGGAACTACAGGCATGCACCACCATGTCTGGCTACTTTTTTGATTTATTGTAGAAACGAGGTCTCAAGTTGCCAGGCTGGTCTCGAACCCATGAGCTCAGGCAATCCTCTCACCTCGGCCTCCCAAAGTGCTGGGATTATAGGCATGAGCCACCATACCCAGCTGCCAATCCTTTCTTATAGTATTACGATAGTTGTTCAAAGTTCACTTATGAGTGAGAACATGTGATACTCAGTTCTTTGTTTCAGTGATAGATCATTCAGTATTATAGCTGCTAAATCCATCCAACTTGCAGCAAAGTTCATAATTTTTTCCTTCTTTAGGGCTACATAATATTCCATTGTGTGTATGTACCACATTTTTTTTAAATCTAGTCCTCTTTCAAAAGACAGCATGGTTGGTTCCATGTTTTTGTTATTATAAATAATGCTGCAATAAACATGTGTGTGCCACTCTTTCTAATTGGGTTTTTTCTACTGTTGAGTTTTGAAAGTTCTTATATAAGTACTTATATATTTTAGATACTAGTCCTTTGTTGGACATAGGGTTTGCAAATATTTCTTCATCCTCTTAGCAGGGTCTTTGCAGAGCAAAAGGTTTTAATATTGATGAAGTCCAACTTACCTTTTTTTTCTTTTGTGTACTGTGCTTTTGGTGAAAAGTATAAGAACTCTTTGCTTAGCTTAGATTTCAATAATTTTATCTTATGATTTTTTTTTTAATTGAGTACTTAACTGTGTTACCCAGACGGCAGTGCAGTGACATGATAATGGCTCACTGAAGCCTCGAACACCTGGGCTCAAGTGATCCTCCTGCTTTGGCCTCCCAAAGTGTTGGAATTACAGGTGTGAGCCACCATGTCCAACTGGTTTCTCTTATTTTTTTCTAAAAATTTTTAGTTTTGGCCGGGCTTGGTGGCTCAGCCTGTAATCCCAGCACTTTGGGAGGCTGAGGTGAGTGGATTGCCTGAGCTCGCGGGTTCGAGACCCACCTGGGCAACTTGATGAGACCTCATCTCTACAACAAATCAAAAATTAGCTGGTCATGGTAGCATGCGCCTATAGTTCCAGCTACTTGGAAGGCTGAGGCAGAAGGACCGCCAGAGCCCAGCAGGTCGAGGCTGCGGTGGCCAGGAGCGGCCATTGCACTCCAGTCTGGGTGACAGAGTGAGACTCCAACACACACACACACACACACACACACACACACACACACGCACACAATTTTTAGTTTTCAGTTTTACATTTAAGTCCATATTTTTTTGAGTTTTTTTTATAAGGTGTGAGACTTCAGTTGAGGTTCGTTCTTTTTTTTTTTTTGAGTTGGAATCTCACTCTTGTCACCCAGACTGAAGTGCAATGGCACATTCATAACCACTGCAGCTGCGACCTGCTGGGCTTAGGTGATCTTTTTACCACAGCCTTCCAAGTAGCTGGAGCTACAGATGCAAGCCACCACATCCAGCTAATTTTTGTGATTTATTGTAGAGAGGAGATCTCACTAAGTTGCCCAGGCTAGTCTCGAACCCTCAGGCTCGAGCAATGCTCTTGCCTCAGCCTTCCAAAGTGCTAGGATTACAGGCTGAGCCACTGCGCCGGCCTTATTTTTTTTTTGGTCTATATATGTCCAATTGCTCCAGAACCATTTGTTGCTATCTTCCTCCACTGTATTACTTATACTTCTGTCAAAAATCAGTTGGGCTTATTTGTGTGAATCCCTGAGTTCTCTGTTAGGTTCCATTGATCTACATGTCTATACCTCAACTAATACTACACTTTTTTTTTTTTTTGAGTTGGAGTCTCACTCTGTCACCCAGGCTGGAGTGCAGTGGCATGCTCACCACCATCTCAGCCTTGAACTGCTGGGCTCAGATGATTCTTCCGCCTCAGCCTTCCAAGTAGCTGGAATTACAGGCGCACAACACCATGCCCTGCTAATTTATTTATTTATTTATTTATTTATTTATTTATTGTAGAGATGAGGTCTTGCCAAGTTGCCCAGCTGATCTCAAACCCATGGGCTCAGGCAATCCTCTCACCTCAGCCTCCCAAAGTGCTGGGATTATAGGCATGAGCCACCATGCCTGGTCAACCACGCATTTTTGATAATTGTATTTTTCAAGAGGTTCCTGTCATGTCGTTGGTTCTCAATACATGGTAATTGTTATTAATTCACTCAAAGTATATATAGCTATTTGTATAATTGCTAATATTCTTTCTTTTCTTTTTTTCTTTTGAGTTGGAGTCTCACTCTGTCACCCGGACTGGAGTGCAGTGGCCACTCCCGGTCAACTGCAGCCTCGACTTGCTGGGCTCCGGTGATCCTTCTGCCTCAGCCTTCCAAGTAGCTGGAACTACACGTGTGTGATACCACACCCGGTTAATTTTTTGATTTATTGTAGAGATGAGGTCTCACCAAGTTGCCCAGGCAGGTCTCGAACCCATGGGCTCAGGCAATTCACTCACCTCAGCCTCCCAAGGTGCGAGATTACAGGCTGAGCCACTGAGCCCGGCTACTAATATTCTTTCTATTTAAACTTATCCAAAGGCCAAAATTTTAGCAAACTGAGGTTCTCTTAGCCCTGGGAATGGCTATCAAAAGTACCAGAGAGTGATTTCGTGCAGAATTTTATTTAGAGAATGATTAATTCCAGTTGATGGACTCTGATCTGTTAATACTCGGGAAAAGAATCTGGAGCAGCATTTCTCAAAGCATGTTTCTTTGGTACACTAGTCTTAAAAGATGCTCATCACAAGAGAGTTTATGGTCAAAACTATTGGGAAACACTATGCACAATAATGCATTTTAAGGGAGTCACAATATATCTTATCATATTGAGGCATCTAAAAAGTCCTGAAGTAAAATATGCCTCTTTCTTCTACTTTAAACTATGGTTTCCCAGACTAACTTATTCATGGGTACCACATTTTCTCCACATACAGTAAGCATCCCACATACAGTAACAGCCCGTTATACTATTCCTGGGAGTGTATTCCCTGAAGTGTAAGTGTATTTTGAAAACTACTACCATGAAGTATTCTCAGAAAGACTAATGTCAGATATGGTAGAAAGCTTCTGCCTTCTAAGCCAGCAGGTTTCGAAGAATGGTTGGAGAACACTTGTGAGTACCCAAGACTCTTTCAGGGAAATCATAAGGTCAAACTATTTTCCAACAATAATATGATGCTATTTACCTTTTTCACTCTCATTCTGCTACAAGAATATAGTGGAGTTTTCCAACGTTTAGATGACATATAGTATCACAACCAATTGCATGCAGAAGCAGATGTGAAAATCCAGCTGTTTTCTATTCAACTAGACATTAAGGCGATTTACCAAAAAAAAAAAAAAAAAAAAAAAAGTAAATTAATGCTACTTTTCTCATTAAATTTTTTCTTCTGGAAAATATAGGGGTTTTTTTTTTCACCAAAAGATGCTTATACACATACTATGATTTTATTATTGTTATTTTAAAACAAATGAACATTTAAAATTTTTCTGTTTTAATTTTATTTTTAATTAAAAAAATTTTTTTTATGAGTTGGAGTCTCACTCTGTCGCCCAGGCTGGAGTGCAGTTGCACACTCATAGCCACCCCAGTGTCGACCTGCTGGGCTCCAGTGATCCTTCCACTTCAGCCTTCTAAGTCGCCAGAACTACTGGCACACGCTGTCACGCCCAACTAATATATTTTTTTTTAATTGTAGAAACGAGGTCTCACCAAGTTGCCCGTGCTGGTCTCAAACCTGCGGGCTCAGACAATCCACTCGCCTTGGCCTCCCGAAGTGCTGGGATTACATGCTGGGCCACTACGCACGGCCGGTTTTAATTTTAATACTGTAAATATTAATAGGACCCACTTAAACAAAAGCTCTTTGGGGCCCTCAATAATTTTTAAGAATGTAAAAGGACACAAGACCAAAAGGTTTGAAAACTGCTATTCTAAACAAATATTTTCGGGAAAAACGGAGACCCCAGTAGGCTAGTGATTTGACAGGCATGCATTCAAACTAGAAACCAGTTCTTGTGATTTCTGGTCCCAGGGACTTATAATCCCACTCCCTAGAGAGAGATGAAAAACAAACAAACAAAACCCAAGGTATTTGATGGGGTTAAGAAAATTGAAACCAAAAAGGTGAACTGTTACCCTCCACTTATGCAGCACCATGAAGTCTACACTCAGAAGAGCATGTGCAATGGTGGGCACTGAACCAAGAAAAATACAACAGTAAGAGAGAGAGAACACTTAGCACAAGCACCCAGGAGTGCCTAATGAGACGCTGGTAGAATGTCTGGCATAAAATAGGTCCAGCATTTAAATTTAAATGTTGTATGTGTATTATGTATGTGTGTGCATATACATATAGTAGACTGGGAAGAGTTTGTCACTTACTAAATTTTAGGTAGAATAATACTCTTATTCAAAGTTTTGTTCAATTAAAGTAGAATTGCTTTTTGCTTAAGTGTGGCTTTGGTCAGGTGGTGTTGAGAGAGCAGTGTGTCTATGAGAAGGCAAGTTTGGGAGCCCTAGCCAAAGAGTGTGTCTGTCCAGCCTAATGCCAATATGGCAGACGGTGCTGGATAGCAGGGCACTCTCTGTTCTTAACTCAGTGTCCCCATTACCCTGAAGTCTGAGAAATCCTGCTCTGGTCAAAGAGAGGAGACATACTCAGGTATCTGAGGATGGTTCCCATCCTATTTCAAGGAGCTCATCAGGCACCTGACCTGCCATCTAAGCAGAGTGGCAACTTCCTATAAGAGGTGGATCAAAGACTCCTCTGTACCCCAAATTATTGTCCCTTTGAGGGTGTTGCAAGTGTCTGAACGCCATCACTTTAGCCTTATTCTCTGTTTGGGTTGAACGATTCTTTTTTTTTTTTTTTTTTTTGAGTTGGAGTCTCACTCTGTCGCCCAGACTGGAGTGTAGTGGCTAGGTCTTGATATCCATGCCAGAACTGAAGAGCTGGGTTCCTCCTCATTCTCTGTCCCCTCTCCTGATGGTCTTGGATAGGGACTGGCTAGTTGCCATCACTCCTAAATGGTGCCTACTCTCCCTGGCATCAGCTATATGCCCCTACTTTTCCTCTAACCCCCAGCAAATCTTATCTATCCAGTGTCTCATAGCTTCACACTCCTATGAGATTATTAACTTCCTAATGTTTTCATTTGTAACAATGTCTTAGCTACTGTAAAGAATCGTCCTCAGCCTGTAATCCCAGCGCTTTGGGAGGCTGAGGTGAGTGGATTGCCTGAGCCCGCAGGTTCGAGACCTGCCTGGGCAACTTGGCAAGACCTCTTCTCTACAATAAATCAAAAAAAAATTAGCCGGGCATGGTAGCGCGCGCCTGTAGTTCCGGCTACTTGGAAGGCTGAGGTGGAAGGATCGCCGGAGCCTGGCAGGTCGAACCTGTCTGGGCGACGGAGTGAAACTCCAACTCAAAAAAAAAAAAAAAAAGACCTAGCCTTATAAGCTCAAACTGATGTTATTGTTGTTGGGGTAAAAGCAAGTATGATGAGAGAGAGAGAGAGAAGAGAGAGAGAGAGAGGAGAGAGAGAGAGAGAAGAAGGAGGAGGAGGAGGAGGAAGAGATGAAGGGAGGAAGGGAGGGAGAGGGAGAGGAAGAGAGAGAGAGAGAGAGAGACAGAGAGAGAGTCAGTCAGTCCTGGGAGAGAGTAGCTGGGACTACAGGTGCATGCTACCACACCCGGCTAATTTTGTGTTGAAGCAAGTTCTTACTACGTTGCCTAGGCTGGTCTCAAACTCCTGGGCTCAAACACCTGGATTCAAGCAATTCTTTTGCCTCTGACTCCAAGAGCTGGGATTATAGGCATGAGCCACTGCACCCGGCCTTATATGTATTTCTTATTGCTGCAGTAACAAATTATTACGAACTTGGTGGCCAAAAACAATACAAATGTATTAGTTTACAGTTCTGGGAGGTGTCACTGAACTAAAATCAAGGCTGCAGGGCTGTACCCTTTCTAGAAGCTCTAGGGAAGAATGCATTCCCTTGCCTTTACCAGCTTCCAGAGGCACCCACCTTCTTTGCTTTTTGGCCCCTTGCCTTCATCTTCAAAGCCAGCAAGATAGCATCTATCTGCCCCTGGTGCCACGGTCACATCTCTTCCTCTGATCTCAGTCAGAAAAGGTTCCTCTTTTAAGGACTCATCTGATTTGATTGGGCCCACCTGGATAATCTAGAACACTCCATCCCAAGGGTCTTAACTGTATCTGCAAAGTGCCTTTTGCTATGTAAGGCAACATTCACAGGTTCTATTAGGATGTGGCCTTCAGGAGCATTGCTCTGCCCACTACGCTGGCCCAGCCCAGGTAGCCACTCACCAGCCTCAAAGCTCCCTCTCAGCCATTCCAGTCTCCCCTAGCCCTGAGTCTAGATTTCCTGAGGGCCTCTGCAGTCCAGCATAGTGCTTACCATCCTGAATTGTAATTGCTTGTTGATTGGTCATATTCCTACAATAAGCTTTAAGTCCTATGAGAGCAGGGACAGGATTTGTCTTCTCTACTGTGATATCCCTAGCACCTGACACAGAACTTGGTCAAAATATTTGGGGGATAAAGCTCTTCTATGACAACACTTTTCCTTTTTTTTGAGTCGGAGTCTCACTCTGTTGCCTAAGCTGGAGTGCAGTGGCACGCTCACAGCCAACGCAGCCTCAACCTGCTGGGCTCAGACAATCCTTCCAACTCCGCCTTCCAAGTAGCTGGAACCACCACATGCCACCACGCCTGGCTTTTTTTTTTTTTTAATTGTAGAGATGAGGTCTCATCAAGTTTCCCAGACTGGTCTTGAACCCTGAGGCAATCTTCTCAACTCGGCCTTCCAAAGTGCTGGGATTATAGGGGCAAGCCACTGCGCCCGGCCTGCATCGCTTTTCATGTTAAATTACACGCTGAGCATGTGGTTGCTCTTCTGCTATCACTGCTTGAAAGCAGAGTCATGTGTGGTTTGTTGTATTCTGCAGGACACCTAGCACCACAGGGTTTGGCTCACAGATAGTGCTTGGTACATGTTTGTAGAGTTGAATTGAATGAATAGGGTTCAGACTCATCTCAATGGCATGGCTTTTTTTTTTTTTTTTGAGTTGGAGACTCACTCTGTCGCCCAGACTGAAGTGCAGTGGCCGCTCCCAGCCACCGCAACCTCGACCTGCTGGGCTCCGGTGATCCTTCCGCATCAGCCTTCCAAGTAGCTGGAACTACAGGTGTGCACTACCACGCCCGGCTAATTTTTATTTATTTATTTTTTTATTGTAGAGATGAGGTCTCGCCAAGTTGCCCAGGCGGTCTCGAACCCGCGGGCTCAGGCAATCCACTCACCTTAGCATCCCAAAACGCGAGATTACAGGCTGAGCCACCGAGCACGGCTGGCATGGCTTTTAAACAAAGGGCGCAGGGAGGACGTGTGGGAACAAGGTGCCCTGGGTCACATAGGACTACTTGAGAAAAGCTTCTAGAAAAGAAGTGCTTGGGCAGAGGTATGAGAGAGCTGAAGGATGAGGATCAGCAGGGCTGAAGGTGATGACATTCTATGGAGGACAGCTATGAGCAAAGTCAAACGTGGAGACAGCTGCAACCAGAGCTGAGGTGGGGTGTGGGAGTTTAGTCATGGCATCCAAGACTTGGATGCCAGATGGAGGGGTTTGGATTTGGTGTGACAGTGTGCTACCAGAGATTACTGAGCAATGAGTGATGTACTGAAAACAGAATCGGAGGAAGATAGGATGGACTCAGGAGGACAGAGGAAGGGAATGTATTTCAGGGAACAGAGTGCTAGCTGAGGCTACACACAGGGAGAGTGATGACCGCTGCCCCTGGGGAATCCTGGATAGACTAGATGTGGAAATAGGAGAGTGATGAGTCAATGATAATTTGATGCCACAATCTGGGACCTGAGAATGCAAAATGATAGTGCTATAAGAAAATTGGAAGACCTCCCTTCTGTTTGACCGGGAAGATGGAGAACTCAGCACTGGGTATCTCTATTGTTGAGTATTAGAGAGTCAATGCAGGTGACAGATCCCTTTCCCCCCATGAGGTAGGTATCTGGTCTCCATGCGCCACCCTGCTCATCAAAGCAGCCATGCTCACCTCCAGAGTGAGCTAACATTTCCATTTATACAGCCCCTCTCTTTGTGCTGGATTCTAGGTGCTTTGCACATATAGACGCATGGTACCCTCTCAACAACCCTGAAAGCCAGGTGATATTACCTCCATTTTATAAATGTGGAAACCGAGCCTCCTCCAAAGGATAAGTTAACCTTCAACCCTCCAAATTCACACAACTAGAAAGGGAGGAACCAGCCGGGCTTGGTGGCTCAGCCTGTTATCCCGTGCCTTTGGGAGGCTGAGGTGAGTGGATTGTCTGAGCCCGCGGGTTCGAGACCCACCTGGGCAGGCAAGACCTCATCTCTACAATAAATCAAAAAATTAGCCGGGCATGGTAGCACGCGCCTGTAATTCCGTCTACTCGGAAGGCTGAGGCGGAAGGATCGCCGGAGTCCGGCAGGTCGAGGCTCCGGTGACCAGGAGCGGCCCCTGCACTCTGGTCTGGGCGACAGAGTGAGACTCCAACTGAAAAAAAAAAAAAAAAAAGAAAGGGAGGAACCAGGATTCGTGCCCTGGTCACTCTAGCTCCAAAGCCCCTGAGCTTTGTATCACACCACAGTGCCTCCTACCCATCGTTCCCCGCCCCCAACTAGGTTTAATTCTACCCAATTCAGTTTGGCAAACATTTCCTGAGCACCCACCAAGCTTAGGGCACTCTACCAGGTGGTAAAGCGGAATAAGACTTCAGTGTAGGAGAGACAAACACAAACTAGTAAGTGCCTACCACAGTTCACAATGCCTGAGAGGGGCTTAATTCCACCTGGACCCAGTCCATATGCTGGCCCAGTCAACAACCTCAAGTTTGGGCCATATTTATCCACCAATATTTCAAAGCTGAAGGGAATCTTAGAATCCAACCAATTCATTTTACAGAGAAGGAAGCAAAGGCCCAGAGAGGGAGGTGTCTTTTCCAGGGCAACACAACAGCTTAGTGGCAGGGTCAGGACCAAAGCCCAGGAGTCCTCACTCCAGATCTGGTGACTTGCTTGGTCGGTAAATGTCTGCCTGCCTCTACCTAGCGCGGGAGATTCCACGCCCAGGCGAAGGTGGGTCTTGTTGCCTTGGTGATAGAGAGGTTGGGTTGAGAGGCTGCTGTGGCAGCCAATAGAAGCAGGGGGGCGGGACCAATTGGATTCTGTGTGGCTGCAGCGGGGCTTGCAGGTTTGTGAACGCGGCGTTGGGGGAGGGGTGTGGGGGGTCGCGGGGGCACTGGGGGTTCCCAGTGCGGTCGACCCGAGTCCTCTGGACGCGGTGGGCACTGGCCTTCGCTGTCGTTTCTGGGTTCCAGGACTCTGCACCCAAAGTTCTCGTCGGGCCTGAGCGGGGAGGAGCTGCCGGGGCGGGCAGAGGTGGAGATGGCGGAGGGCCCTGGGACGTGATGTGCGGGTCCGAGCTCGGCCTTCGGAAGAACTGGAGGCCTCTGGTGGCGGTGTCTCCAGGAGACCCTTTCTGCCGGGCCCATAAGGTGGCCAACGGAGATCCGGAGATTTAGGGGAGAGGAAAAGCAGGTTTTCCTCCGGGTTTAGCAGGCCCTGGAATCCTGGAGCCCAACCCCCAATTCCATTCCCACTTCTCTGCAAGATGGTTCAGGGGCCGAGCTTGCTGGCTATGGTGTGACCACCTTCCCCTTCTCCGACTCCTCTCTTTTCCAGGTATCCGGTCTTGCTGGCCCAGCAAGCCTGATAAGCATGAAGCTCCTATCTTTGGTGGCTGTGGTCGGGTGCTTGCTGGTGCCCCCAGCTCAAGCCAACAAGGTGAGGGAGGTGAGCCGGCAGCACTTCGTGCACGACCACCGTGCTCGAGCACCCTGTCTACAGGGCTTCCTCAGAGGTGGCTGCCCCTCAAGCCCTGCTCCTCGCTCACCTATGGGACATACTTTTGAGGGGTGTTCTCTCAGGCTCAAGGCTGCAGGCTTCCTTAAGGATAGTGCAGGGAGAAGTGACTCCACAGAGTGCAGGCTCAGTCCAGATTGGACAGATCACTGATGGAATTCCTGCAAGGAAGTTGGGAGAAATTATCTAAGTTATTATAATTATCCATACCTTCCTTTGGGGTCAGGAGTGTTTTTGTGTTTAAGATATTTTTGAATTTTGGACTATTTCCATATATATAATGAAATTTCATGGGAATGTGATTCAAGTCTAAACACAAGTATATTTATGATACATATATGTCTTATACAAATAGCCTGAAGGTAATTTTATACCTGGGAGAAACTCAAGAGTATACATATGAAACAAAGTTTGTATGCATTGAACCGTCAGAAAGCAAAGGTGTCACTATCTCAGCCACCCATGCGGACAGTCTGTGGTTGTTTGGCATTTTAATTTTTTAGGTGAGAAGAAACATCAGAAGCAGTTGGGGGACCAGGAAGTGGGTCCTATAGGGATGAGGAATCCTCTAGGGATGGGGAGACATTCTCCTGAATGGCTTAATTTTAAAATGTTTCCTCCAGAGTCATCTGCCTCATTCACAGCAGTTTTTTGTCCTGGAAGTCTCCGCTTGATTTTATAAACTGACATGATTTCTTGTTATGAACACACAATGCTCTCTAGTCCTGTATTTTCACTATGTTGTCTATGGAAACTTTCTGCAGTTTTAGCATCATCATCGTGTGCTTAAAAATTTTAGATTTTGGAGCATTTCGAATTTTCAGACTAGGGATGCTCAACTGTAGTGGTGGTTATATCTACCACACTGCCTAGGGAGAATCAAATCACATAACAATGTAAAAATTCTCTGTAGGTGTAAGGTCCTATAACAGATGAAAGTCAATTTCTGTTATTAAGAAAGGCCCACGTAAGTGCTGGAACTCCTGAGTTAACTTCCATTCTTTGGGGACTGTGTGCCTTGTCCTGGGTTTGGCTGGGTCTATCGAATTTGAGATTCCAAAGATCCCCAAGGCTGTGAAGTGAGATTGAGTTTGAGGGTTTGCCTCCATTCCCTTCTCAGAATTCCTAATTGAAATAGGCTGGGCCGTGGCACATGCCTATAATCCCAGCACTTTGGGAGGTTGAGGTGAGAGGATTGCCTGAGCCTGTGGGTTTCAGACCAGCCTGGGTGACTTGGCAAGACCTCATTTCTTTTTGTTTTTTTTTTTTTTTTTGAGTTGGAGTCTCACTCTGTCACCCAGACTGGAGTGCAGGGGCCACTCCCAGCCACCGCAGCCTCGACCTGCTGGGCTCCGGTGATCCTTCCGCCTCAGCCTTCCGAGTAGCTGGAATTACAGGCATGCGCTACCACGCCCGGCTGATTTTTGATTTATTGTAGAGATGAGGTCTCGCTGCCCAGGCGGGTCTCGAACCCGCGGGCTCAGGCAATCCACTCACCTCAGCCTCCCAAAGCACGGGATTACAGGCTGAGCCACCGAGCCCGGCAAGACCTCATTTCTACAATAATTCAAAAACTTAGCCAGGTATGGTGACGCATGCCTGTAGTTCGCTACTTGGAGTGCTAAGACGGAAGGATTGCCTGAGCCCAGCAGGTCAAGGCTGCGGTGGCCGTGAACGGCATGCCACTGCACTCCAGCCTGGGTGACAGAGTAAGACTCTGACGCAAACAAAAAAGAAATACAAATAATTATGATGTTTTCTCTTACCCACTCCAGAAGGGAATCATTTTCAAAGAAGTTGCTTGAGTCTTCCCATGGAAACATCCACTCTTCCTTATTCACACTTGTACTTTTTCTTCCCCCAATCCTGACCTAGGAAGTTGGAGATGGAATGGGGGGAGAAGGCTGACTGCCAAGTCCTCCACTAGACAGAGGCGTACACATAAGTGTGGGGTCCAGAGTAGGGATGATCCTTTTGCTTGCCATACAAACACCCTTCCCCCCTTCCCCAGAAGCATCCCACTTAGGGAATGGTAGCCCTAGGCAGCTTTCTCTGAGTCTTATTTGCCACCTGGACATTTTCTGTCTTGAGGACCCTGTGCCACAGTGTCCTTCTTACAGAAGCAGTTCTTGTGAACTTGAGGGTGGGAAAAGCTCAAGAGCATACATATAGCCACCTAGTCCCACAGGGAACTGAAAGTTGGCAATCTTGCTAGAACCTGAACCAAGCAGGGGCTCTGCATCCCTGATGTGTGCTTTCTGTTCCAGAGTTCTGAAGATATCCGGTGCAAGTGCATCTGTCCACCTTACAGAAACATCAGTGGCCACATTTACAATCAGAATGTGTCACAGAAGGACTGGTAAGGCTTACACACAGGCTGGCCCTTGATGCTACACCCTGTTGAAGTGATGGGTGTTTACTAGATTTCTTGAACCCCAAAGGATAGCATGCTCTTTCATTCCTATGCGAGCTTTACAAAGAAATATTTTGTCCATGGTCACAGAACCAATTTATAGTCATTGTCAACCATCTTTGGAAACAGGACCCGGTGTCTTGAATTCCATTTGAAGGGTTCCTGGTTAGAGGAGTGGATTTTGTCATTTTACTTTGGATTTTGGTCTGTAGTGAGGTGTACAAAATGGTAGTGGAGAAGTTGGGAGAGGTAGGTATGATGGCCAAATGCTGTGGAATGTACAATACTTTTGAAAAACTGTTACATGGGTTACTCCGTGCCAGTCTCATAGCAGTATTGTAAGGTAGATGGGATGTATATTGTTCCTGTTTTATACCTGCAGATACTGAGGCCCAAAGAAAGCATTTAAATTATACTTCTGGAGTCTTAAATTCATTTCTTACCATTAAAAAGAGAAGAATAATTCATTCAGAGAAAGGAGACCAGCTTGGTGAAGTGAAGTTTCAATATGTTGCCCTGAATGGTTTAAGGAGACAGAGAAAGCCCGACGAGGAGAGGACCTGGGGACACACAAGACCAGGATGGGGGCTGGCATGCCACAGATGGGCCATGTGGGAGTGGGTGCTGGTGGGATCAGTTATGTTCACTGTGGTTTCCTGATGTTCAATTGGGACCAGTGGGTGAAGGTTTAGGGAAACAGACTTAAGCATGACTTGAGAGAGCATTTCTAATCTAGGTAGTTTTAGGAACTGGGAAGCCCCATTCTTGATCTGAGCATGGATGGGGTGAGAAGGGATTAACATCGGATGGGGGTTCTGGGTCAGTGTTGCTTCTACTTGGTTGTGTGGTAGGATCATCAGGTGAACTTTGAGAAAGTGCTGATTCCCAGCACTCCCTTATCCCACCAGATTCTGATTCAGCAAATGAGAGTGGGGGTGGGGGAGCACAGTAACCTTCTCTTAAAGTTCCCTAAATACTTAGGATGCAGTTGATCCAGAGCAACATTTGAGAATTTTGAAATAATAGAATTTCCAACTCTACATTGTCTGTGATGTTCTGAGAGACAGTCTAGTTAGATATACAGACTCTAGATCCAGCCTTGTGACTTCAAATCTACATGCCACTTTTTAGTTGTGTGACAAATTTCTTAGTCTCCACTATACTTTGATTACTTATCTGCAAAATGATGGCAGTGTTTTGAGTATTAACTAAGAGTGTGTGTGTGTGTGTGTTGTATATGCACGTATGAGTAAATATAGCACTTAGAGCAATACCTAGCATGTGGTAAGTGCTATATAAATGTTAGCTGATGTTATTATTATTATTATTTTATTTATTTTTTTTATTTGGAGTCTCACTCTGTCATCCAGACTGGCGTGCAGTGGCTGCTCCCAGTTAGTATACATTATCATGCCATACTAGAGGCCACATAGATAGTCATGATCAAACTGACACCATAGCCTGAGACTAGACCTGGGCTCATCCTGAAGCACTAGCCTGCTTGCCTCTGCTTCTGACTGTCCTGGTGGATTCCCAGGCTCTAAGACATGAAGGCTTGTGGGGAATCCTAGTGACACTCTGTATTTTATATATTGCTTTAATAAATAAATTGATGGGCTGTCTTCGCCCTACACCAGATAACAAGGCTATATCTCACGCCCCTTGGGCAGGCAGACACCAGCAATTTTAGTGGCACCTTCTCTGTTCTGAAGTTATAGTATGAACGGAGTTCTGTCTGGAAATCTCAGGCTGTAGTTTATCTCCTTCTTCCCCTTAGAAGTCAGAATTAGGGGCTACCTGATCAACAGTCTTATATCAAGAACCTCAAGACAGTTCCATTAAGTGTGGTGGGTGTAAACTGAGACTGGGAGAAAAGACTTCAGGATTCTAGGACCCTGTGACACTGACCTTATATGGTAGTCATCATATGCTTGCCTGGAGCCCCTTAAGGGTAGAGTGGGGTGGGATCTTGACAGTGACCTTAGGAACTCAGTGCTAGGGCCAGAGGAGGAGGCCAGTTTGGTTGGGTCTCCAGGTCTCTGCCACATTTTCACTCTGGGATGGCATTGTTCCTCTGCCAAGAGCACTTGACCCCTCCCCCAGATTGTGCAGAGAGTGAAGCTGGACATGCAAGCTACAATCCTCAGGTTTGGTGGCCAAGCCTTGTATTCTGCCATCTAGTGTTGGGAGTTTATAACCACATATGTATAAAGAGGCAGAAAACCCACCGATTTTGCCCCATTGGTGGGGTCTGGCAAGGCGATGTGTTATAGAGATGGTCCCAGAGCAGGAAGGCACTTAAGTTGGCTAGTTCCTTGCCTTTTAAACGCACTAAAATGGAACCCTTCTACAAACAGAATCTGTTTTGGAAACAATGTCAGAATTGCTCTGACTGAGAGGGAGTGTCCCTCAGCTCCTCCCTGACCATCCTCCTCCCCGCACTGTGCTTCCTATAGTATCCAAAGGGCACAATTTGAAAGACACTGATCCAGTTCAGCCTCTAGTCAGAAGTAAGGAAACTGAGACCCAGAGAAGTTAAATAAATTACCTACATTCACAGAATAAATAGGAGAGCAGAGAACTAACTCCACCTTGTCCTTCTCTTTAGCCCTCTCTTCTTAGTGTCCTCTGACTAATCTGTGGAGTCTTGATTTCACTGACCCCACCTCCAAAGGTAAATGGAGGCCCTTAGGAGAGCAAGAACATGTCTCACTGGTTCACAGGAGGGCCAGAGATGGCAGAAATACTTCAACTCCTTATCGCTGTTCCCGGAACTCCTTACAGCCTATTCCTCTGGGAAACAGGATCCCAAATGGAAGACCTTGGGCTGTCTCTGACACCACACCTTGGCCCTCTGGGAATCCACAGGTCCTACTGCAGCACTGGAGTGACCTTCCAGGCCCAGAACCCAGCATGGTTCAGGAAAGGGAGGAATCTGGTCCCCAGGAGGCTTGTAGAGACTTACTGGAGAAGAGGAGGTGACATCCCTCAGAACAGGAAGGATGACTAAGTGTCATATGTGACCCTGGCCTTGTCCATCAGCTCCTCCCAGAGAAGACAGTGTGCATGACCTGAAAGCTGCCATCTTTGGGGAGCAGCTTCCAACATGTTACTCCCTGCCCCACTCACAGCAGGGAGTAACATGTTGGAAGCTGCTCGCCAAAGATGGAACAAGGACCATCAGAGGTTTAGGTAAACTCATGTATGTCACACATTGGATTTTTAGGGGGAACAGCGTCTTTAGAGAACATCCCATTCTTATTTCAACACATAATCTACACATCATATATCCTTGGAACTTCTGCCAGAAGCCCAACCTGGTAGCTTAAGAGAACAGGCCTGATTGTTTCTGGGGAACTGTACTTGACTTGCAGGACTCCTGTCAGAACTGGAAGGGCCTCGTAAAGGCCATCTGGTGTGGCCGCTGCATCTCACAGAGGAGAGGACAGGACCAGGGTCCAGACATTTAGTGGCAGAGCCAGGACAGATCCCAGGCCTCGCTGAGGCTGAAAGTTAGAAGTAAAGACATGGAGGGCGAAGATCTGGATTTGGATCCTGGCCTCACCATCACTCTGGAGATGCCACTTTGCCTCCTAAGACTATTTATCTCTTTATAGATATGGGGCCTTTGATCTTTAGCTTACCTTACTCTTACTCTTAGAACATGTAGTTTTTTTGGCAGCCACTCATTTACTGAGCCCTGCTTTGGCATGCACTGTGCTAGGCACCGGGAGTATGGAGGCATATTAGACATGCCTCCTGTCCTCAAGGAATGTAATCTCCTGGGGGAGATAGTCCAAGTAAAGGTTGAATCCAGTGCAGTGTGATGGGGGTGGTGGCCAAGAGAAGGTGGGCATGGGGCAGGGAGGCTGGCTATTGGGGAGAGAGCAGACCTCTGAGCTGAGTCAGCTGAGAGCCTGGGGTGTGACTCATTCAGATACCAGCAGATCAGCGTTGCTGGAAGATGGGGAGTGAGATGGGAAAGGTATGGCAGGAGATGGAACTGGACAGGCAGGTGGGGGCTGGTGGCAGGCAGGTTGGAGTCCTGGACAGAGCAATTGAGCTAACCCTTGCCCTGGGACTCTGGAGGCAGTGACCAGGCATAAGCTGGGAGTGACATGACCAGGGTTTTTGCTTTTCTTGCTTACATTGTACACTTTAGTGTGTCTTAGTTATGGCAAGACCTCTTGGCAGCTGTGTGAAGGTACTGTGTATTGGCAGGGCCAACCTAGAGGTGGGAGGGCAGTAGGGAGACTAGGTCACTTGTCTGGGGAAGAAATGATGAGGGCCTTAGCTAAGACACAATGGTGGGAGAAAATAAAGAAGATTTTGAAATTTTTAGGGAAGTAAAATCACTGACATTTGGTGGATTCCTAGGTGAGAGAAAAGGCAGTGTCAGAGGTGAGTCCCAGGGTTGAATTTGGTTGGCGAGATGGATGGTAGAGGTGTTCTCTCTGTCACTGGAAACACTGGGCCAGTTTGCAAGACTGGGGAAATGGGGGCAAAGGGTATGCAGGGGTGGGTGTGGAGTTCGTGGTCCCTACGGGGGGACACTCCAGTGGTGAATCCTAGAGTCCAGCTCATAAGAGGAGAGAGGTCCTGACCGGAGATCCTAACCTAAGACGCATCAGCTTCTGAATGGAACTCGGGGGAGGGTGAGCCCACCCAGGGAGAGCACGGCAGGAGGACAGCTGAAGCAGAACTCTGGGAACCTTGGTGATGGTGCCGGCACTAGAGGCACGGCTTGGAGAGCTGGTTCTGCTGGGCTGGAGCACAGGCTGTGAGGTTGTGGGTGGGGAAGCTTGACGTTTCAGAAATCCTCTGCCTTCCCCAGATGTACTCTTCACCTTTGCCGAGCTAGCCCTTGTCTCAGCTCCCCTGGCTGCCTGTTTCCTTGGTCTTGAAGTTTGCAGCCCTTCCCGTGGCTCCACTCCCATGGACTCTCTGTTTCTGTTCCAGCAACTGCCTGCATGTGGTGGAGCCCATGCCAGTGCCTGGCCACGACGTGGAGGCCTACTGCCTGCTGTGTGAGTGCAGGTATGAGGAGCGCAGCACTACTACCATCAAGGTAATGCCAGGCTCTTGGGGAGCCACGGGAGTCCCCCTCATCCCTGGCTGTCCCCCACACAGATTTTTACTTTATTCTGAAACATTACAAGTAGCTGTGGCACTGGCTTCTGGGCTGGCCCAGTACAGACACAGGAACCCATGTGCCACAGCTGCCTGGAGCCGGCCCTCTTCTCTGTCTCTTTCCAGTGGCTCCCATGACAGTGAGAGGTGAGAACCCTAGGAGGGCTGTTTGAAACTCATTTTTCCCTCCACACTTTCCAGGTTTTTCCCTTCCTCCCTCTTCTGTTCATCTAATAAGTCTCTTTTTTGTGCCTGCTGTGTTCTGGGCACCATGCAAGATGCCATGAGTGGAATGGTAAGCCTGCTCTCCCAGAGCTTAGTTGAATTAAGCTTCCAAAGTGACATCACGCTCCTCTAAAAAGCATCAGAGCTGTAGACCAAGTCATACTGGGTGTTGGGTGCCAGGACTGGGGACCAGGAGGGACATCAGATGGCTCCTTTTTTTTCTTTTTCCTGAATCTTGTTCTCATCGATCATTTAGATGAATTCAGGAGAGAGGTGATAGACACAGCCACCATCATAGGGAATGAGGAAGGCCACCATGTGGTCCTTGTCTATTCCTCTGCCCCAAGCAGGACTTGAGCACATCACATGCCGATCATATAGCTCCCCTAGCAGAGATTCTTCTGCCCCTGATCCCCCATGGCAGTCCCCTGATCCGGGTTCTAGCTATCCTGGGCCAGGCGGCACTCACTGATTGCTAACATGGCCCTTCCTGTTCCAGTTTGTGTTTTCTGTTTGTCCTTTAAGAGTCTAGAAGTAGCACCAGAAAATAATTCTCGTGAATTTGAAGACACTGCTGAATTCTCCATCACATTTCTCCTTGGAGGCACGTTTGGAAGGGACATGGGCTTCACCACTGTCCTTCCTGCGTGCACCAGGAGCCCTGTGCAGTAGCTCCTCTGTGTTTTCACTGTGCAGGTAGAAAGCAGCTGTTTGTCTCTCGCCCCTCCCTGTCCGGCTGTGCAGACCGAGCTCCTTTCATCCTCCCGCCCGAGACAGCCTCTCCTGGAGCCATCTTTCTCCTTCTTTGAACTTGCTCCAGTGGGCCCCACCCCCTGGGGATCGGATGCCTGAGACCTTAAATTCAGAACCAGATGTCACCTCTCCCTATCTGACAGGCAGGGAATGTCTCAGCTGGGGACCGCTTCCGACACAACTTCCTAATCCTTTACCTTTTCCTGCAGTCCTTTACTTAGGAGTCGCATCCTCAACGGCAGCCTATTAACGACCCGGGCTCCATTCTCCTTCCCCTTTCTGGCTATTCACCCTGTTGACAGAGGCATGAACACTGATATCCTAACTGGGAAGGATGTTGGTTCAGTGGAACTTGGCTCTTGGCTGAGCTGGGCACCTTAAAAGTCCAGAGGGTCTTCTTTTTGTCACTCCTCTTCATAGTCAAGTGGGACCAGAACTAGGATCAGAAGTCAGTGGTGGCCAGGCATGATGAAAGCAGGAAAAGCAATTGAGATGGAGACAGCAAATCTGGGGTCAGCTTACATCTTTGCCATTTACTGGCCTTAGGATTGAGGGTGATTTAACCTCATAGTTCTCAGATGATTATTGTCCCCAGGGGGCGTTTAGAGATGAGTAGAGGTCCTTTTGTGGCCCCATTACTGAGGTGTAATTACTGACGCCATTATAGGGACTAGGGAAGGTGGTTGTCAAATGTTCCACCTAAAATTCCAGAGCACCCACACTGAGAAACAATGAATTAATCTCAGGGCATCTTTTCTGTAAAAGCATAATGGCTCTAGCTTGTGAGGCACTGTTAAGAGATGTGTCAGGCTGTTCCTCCACGGGCTTTCCCTGCCCACGGGTGGCTGATGGGATGGCAGGTGTGGCCTCAGCGCTCAGCGCACACCTTCTTACCAGCCTGCCCCACTCCATGTGCTGTGAGTGGGCCAGCGCACTCTCTCAGGGCAGAAGTTGCCCACTTGTCCTTCCTGTACTCAGCAGGAGGCAGCGAGCCCGCCAGCCCGGGTTTATCCTTCTTGGAGCCTGCTTTCCAGCCTCTCCACAGCGGGTTTTTCCTGGCTGCCTTCGATTCTGGTGGCATTCCACCCTTCATTTTGGATTCTCTTATAGCGAGGTAGGCCCTGGGAACCTTTTGGGGTGTCAGGCTCCAGACAACTTCCTTTATCATCTGTATGCGGCCTTGATGTCTGTTCTGTGCAGTCCCTCCGTTTAGGACAGAACCCGTCTGTCTGTGGAGTAGCCCCTTTTCCTTTCTAGCACTTTTTCCCTCCAGCCCACATCATTGCCCAGTCTTTCCTCAGGAGATTCTGCCAGCTGAACACAGATGGCACAAGAATCTAGTTGGATTACCATCCCTGGTCCAGGGCAGCAGTTCATAGGACAAGCCGGTCTCTTTTTCAGGTCATCATTGTCATCTACCTGTCCGTGGTGGGTGCCCTCTTGCTCTACATGGCCTTCCTGATGTTGGTGGACCCTCTGATTCGAAAGCCAGATGCATACACTGAACAACTGCACAATGAGGAGGAGAATGAGGTAACTGATGCTCTGGTAACCCCACATGAGAGTTCCCAGGGCAAAACCCAGAAGAGCATCACTTGGGCCTAGGTGGGGTTGGTGTCTTCCACCCCACTTCACCCAGACTCAGCAGGGAAGCGCCTTTTCCTTCCAGATGAAGCAGGACACCTGGCCTAGGTGGCCTCATTGCACGAGCTTGGGGGGGACTGTGTCTTCCTGTTATACTGCGTCTCTAGGCAGAGTAGAAGTGAACAAGCCAGGGCCATTCATAGACACCCATAATAACCTTTGTTGCTCAGACACTGGTGACAAGCTGGTGGTGGACTTGGAGGCAGCAGGTTTATTGTTTTGTTCAGTGATTCCCCAAATACGTTGGCTACTTGCTCAGTGTAGATCACTTGCTCAAGCCCAGGAGTCTTGAGGGAAAGGTAGGGTTTCAAGAGCCAAAGAGGAGTAAGAGAGGTAGTGGTGCCAACTGGGGGGACAGCCCTGTGCTGTGTGGGGAATTTGAACGTTTCAGGATAGGGTAGGTGTGTAGGAATATAGTAAGTCCCCAACATACAAACAAGTTCAGTTCCAAGAGCATGTTTGTAAGTCCAGTTTAAGTCCAACAAAATTAGCCTGGGTACCCAACTAACACAATTGGCCATATAGTACTGTCTGTATTTAACAGGCTATACTGACACCTAGCGGGGAGAAATAATACATTTAAAAATGCTAGGGTGCATCATTAAAGTTTGTAACTTGAAAGTTCATATGTAGGAGACTTGCTTTAGTGGCAAATAGAGCAGGCTGGCAAATTTAGGCCAGAGTATTAAGTGCCACAAATGTTAAACTCTGATTTTGGCTTTATTTGGTAAGGAAGACAGGTAACCACTGATGCCAGACAGCCTGCAAGGCTCACAGCTGCTCAAGTGATGCTAGGGAGCTGGTGGGCTTGGACCAGGCTCAGAGCAGTTAACAAGTGCTCTCACCCTCTTCCTATCCATGTCATACTAAATATCTTGTATGGATGCTATGAGGAGGAAACCCAGGTGGGACAGGAGGGCTCAGGTGGAGAGCTTCAGAGCAGAGTTGTGACGAGCAGCACTCCCCAGTGGTCTAGGGGAGCCTCTTGCCTGAGTGCTGACTGCACAGTCCTGTGTGCCTCTGGCTCCCCCTTTATGGACCCATGGAGCAGCCCACTGGACACAGACACAGTGGCAAGCTCAGAGTGTGACTGCCTTCAGTTTGGGCAGCCCAAAGGCTTGGCAACTGAGGCAGGTGCAACCTGATGCTGCTTCTGCTCTGAGGCATGTGTGTGAGCTCTGTTATAGGCCCTCACTGTTTGTTGACAGAGCGAGTGATGCCCTGGGTGAACTTGTGCATATCCAAAGGAGTATTTAGTGGACAAGCATCTCATTCAAGCCCTGGAAAAATTAGTTGAAGAAACGGAGCATTGTTTAGATTGAAGAGGAAAAAAAAAAAACTCAAAGAGGTACATGATAGCTACCTTCAGAAGTTTGTAAGAGAGAGCTTAGCCTCACCTGGGGAAAAGGGACCCATGGCTGGGTAAGAGCATTCTTTCAGCCTGGCGCAGTGGCTCACAATTGTAATCCCAACACTTTGGATGGCCAAGGCAAGAGGATTGCTTGAGCATAGAAGTTCAAGACCAGCCTAAGAAAAATAGACCTCAGCTCTACAAAAATTCAGTTAATTAACCCTAGCATGGTGGCACATGCCTGTAGTCTCAGCTACTCAGGAGTTGGAAGGATTGCTTGAGCCCGGGATGCTGAGACTTCAGTGAGTTGGGATCGTGCCACTGTACTCCAGCCTGGGCGACAGTGAGACCCCAACTAAAAAAAAAGAAAGAAAGTCTTCTTGCAGATAGCATGGTCTAACGATGGACTGAGTGGGCTCCCTTGTGAGGTCTAGAGCAAGTTTCCCACTAAAAAGAGGATCCAGGGGCTCAAGACTAAGTGCCAAACTGACCTGGAGATGGGGGGGGCAGCATGAGCAGGGAGGACAAGGACAGGTCAGTAAGGGAGCCCTTGCTGCTCCCACTGACCCTCTTGACCCACTGTACACATGCCCAGACTCTTCCCGGTCTGCCTTTGGCTTCCTGCTGACGTGTTTGGCCAGAGGTAGAGGAGAGGGGATGAGTGTCGCCCTGCTGGAGCTGGGACCGGGAGGTGGTGGCGCTGGCAGTTGGGTGGTCTGTATTCAAGAGGAAGCCTTGCGTGCCTACCCAGTTATTAATGTAGAGTAATAGCAGCTCTGATAGGGGAGGGGCATTGCTAATAAACACTCAGCGATGAGGGGTAAGGTGGTAATTGCAGTCCTGGCTGGGGGAGTAATTGAGAGATGCAGCCCGATGATTTCCCTGGAATGCATGGCTCTCGGGCATGGCCTTGTTGTGTCTCCTGCCGAGCTAGCTGGGGAGCCAGAGGGAGGACAGCTTGCCGTCTCTGGGTCTGAACTCAGGTCCCTCTTTCTCTGGGGCTCCTCCGCTGGAGTCTGTTTGTATGAGGAGGCCTTGGGGAAGAAGCAGGGATTAGATTTGGTCAGTCGAGTGGACATTTCTTGGGTGCAGGTTTTGACTCAGCAGGGAGGATCATTTATGGAGGAGCACTATCTAGCACATGCAGCAGGGGCCTGGGAGGGCAGTAGGCTCTGACAGGTAGCACTCACGTGGCAGCTGGTGAGGAGGCGTTGACAGGATGATACCCCCTCACCTCCCACTCTGAGGCTCTAAAAGATCCAGCTCAGCCTGTAATCTCACGCCTTTGGGAGGCTGAGGTGAGTGGATTGCCTGAGCCCGTGGGTTCGAGATCCGCCTGGGCAGGCGAGACCTCATCTTTACAATAAATCAAAAAATCAGCCGGGCGTGGTAGCGCATGCCTGTAATTCCGGCTACTTGGTAGGCTGAGGCGGAAGGATCACCAGAGCCCAGCGGGTCGAGGCTGCGGTGGCCGGGAGCGGCCACTGCACTCCAGTTTGGGCGACAGAGTGAGGCTCCAACTTAAAAAAAAAAAAAAAAGATCATTAAAAAGTTGTGTTCAGTCTCTTCAGTACCCTGAACTGAGGTACAGCCAGCCCTGGCTGTTGTGGGGTGGGTGGGGCATGGTGATATCATCGGGCAGCCTCGGGGTGGGTAAGGAAATGCACTCTGGTCCCATGATTTGGCATCACCTCCAACCCCTCACCACCTGTGATTCTGTAGTCGCCTGTGGCTCAGAGCCTCTGCTCTAGCCCTGCAGGGGTCACTGTGTATGAGATTGACATGGACCTTAACGCATGCCCTTAGGGGTTTAAGCCCCAAGATGGCCAAAACCATCTCATTCACATGTGCAGGGAACAAAGAGATCTGCAGTAAGGTTCAGCTTTGTGAGCTGAGTGGTTGGGAGGAAGCAAGGTGCTTTGGGAGCCCCCTCATTATAGACAAGGTTGGGAAAGTTACCCTTCTCCTTGTGTTTATCTGGGAAGGAAGGCTTCCTGACAGAAGTTTTCAGAGCCAGCTCAGGCTAGATTGGAGAGTGAGCACCAAGCTGTAGGGAGGATGTACGGGCTGGACTGAGCTCAAGAAGTGGGTCTTTGCAGAGCTCAAGAGCCCTAGTCCTGGATGGTAAGGGATAATCTACTGGCCCACCCCTCTCAACGCATAGGGGAAAGGGATACAGGAGAACACAGGATTAGGGGGCAGGGAAAGGGGGTCTCAAGGCATCCAGATGAGCAGTGGCAGAGCCAGAACTGTAGCCATGTCTCTGGGTCTCACCCCAAGAGGAACAAAGTCGGAACATGGCCGGTTAAGACCCTTACAACTCAGTGCCTATGGAAGGTAAACTCTCTCTAGACTCCAGGGATTTCCAGCCCCCCAGGCTGGACCCAGTCAGAGGTGAGATCCGGGAGTCAGAGCATTTCTCAGGGTTGAGGGCCACTTGACTCCATCCCCTCAATTCCTGTGGCCAGGAGCCCTCCTGCCCTGGAGGTAGAGGACTGGAAGAAGAAGGGGAGGCATCCCCCGCAGCCTTGTCCCGAGCCTGTGGAGGGAGATGAAAGCCTGTCATATTCCCTTTGAAAGCGCTGGCAGAGCCTCAGTGGGCCCTGATTGCTGGGCGCTGCCTCCCCTGGGATTCCAGTGGCATTAGGCCTAATCCCTGGGCTCAGACGCCCTTTGAAAGGAGGAAGCAAGCCTGTTTGCTGGGGCAGAAACGGCAAACAGAGCTGTTTTAGATGTGCAGGTTGGGCCCTCTTTGAAGAGAGAGACAACAGGGCCTCTCTGAGGTTTGGGACATCTCTGCTCACAGCATGGCCCCCAAGCTCCAAAGAGGCCATCAGAGTGCCCACCCTCCAGGGCAGTAGAGCTCTGGGCCCCATTAGGGAGATAACGTGCAGGGGAGCCAAGGAAAGGTCGTGGTAGTGGTGGTGATGATGGTGGGAATTGGAACAGCAGGTCCTAGGAAGAAGAGAAGACTGGCCACTGAGGTATAGTCTCCTTTCCTGTCAGAGGATGGGTGGGTGGCTGTGTACTGAGAACCCCGGCCCTGGGGAACTGACAGTGAAACATGGAAAACATACATGCTGATGAGGGCAATTCCCCTGGGGACAGAATAGAAAGGTGTGCAATTCCATAGGCACTTCTAGAGCCTCCCTGAGCGGCAACACAGCACAGTGGTGCATCTCATGACTTTGGAATCACAGTCCTGGGTTAGAGTCCCAGCCCTGCCACTGACTGTCCATGCTAGCCTCGTGGTTTAGTTTTCTAAATCTGGAATAGACATCATCGTTCTTACTTCAGCAAAGCTGTTGGGATGATGCATGTGGAGGCTTCATAAGTGTCTGCTCATCCCTCAGAATGACGTATGTCAATCAAGTGTTAATACCCAAGTCGCATTATGATTGCTGGAGGCAAGGTAGGGAGGCAGCATGCACAGGGCCTGAGTAAGGAGGCCACTGCAAGTAGAGAGAGACTCGTGGACCAGTGTGGCTAGAGGGCTGGGGGACAGGAGAGAGGTGAGGCTGGGAGTGAGGGCGTGGCCCAGCCAGCCCAGAGGGCCTTGAATGCCATGCCCAGCAGGGTTTTATATGTAAGTAGTTGGGTCATCAGCCAAGATTTTTGAGCAGGGGACTAGCTTGATTTGGTCTGTCATAGGAAGTTGACTTGCAGTGGTGTGCAGGAGTCAGAGAGAACCCCACAACAGAGATGCAGTAGGATTTGGCTACAGAAGCCAAGGGATTGAGTTAAACTTGGAAAACTCAGCAAGGCTGTGTAGTCCCCTTGCTAAAGGGCTTTGTACTAGGGCCATTCTTCACTGAGCAGCTGGTAAGTGACAAGTCTGTCTGGTTCTCTTCCTGTGCCTGGGATTGGGGCGGAGGAAAGAAGGGCAGCCAGAGAGGGGAGAGTCGCCTGTGGTGGGATTCGCCCTTTGCCGCCATCTCCTTGTCATCAGAGAGAGTTAGGTCCAGTGCCAACTCAGAACCAGGGCTTCTGGGTGGGCTCGAGGGTTTCATCTGGGATGACCTGGTGGGCTCAGGGATAGTTTGTCAGCTCAGACTTATCCACAGGCGTTTGGGTCCTCCCAGGGCTGCAGAGGAGGGCCTTCCTGAGCACCCCAGTCACTGCTTCCTTCACAGATGCTTTGTTCTTGCTCTAACCCTGGGGAAAGGTGCCAGCCTGCCTCTTTTGTTGTCCATGTTGGCTCCCTCTTAGGAGAAACCAACCAAAGAGTCCTGGGATAGGAGATAGGCAGACATAACGGGGCGACCTTGGGCATCTTTCAGAGCCTCAGTTCCTCACTACAAGATGAAAGTGATATTACCCATTTGCCAGTGTTGTGAGCTGGGGATAATCTGTGTAAAATGCCTAGCAGAGCGCCTGGTACACAGTGGCACTTGTCAGAGTCATGCTGGTCTGGTCCCCTAGGGACCTTCTGGGAACCTATTTCTGTCCAAGCTTTTTCTTCCTCTGACTGGGAGGCGCTCCACCCACCTCCTGTCCTAACTGCCCTTCTGCCTCCCAGAGTTGCCCGGAGACCAGCTCAGGCGGAAGAGTGAGAAATGGGTGCTGTTTCTTCCTCCTTCCTTGCTGCCGAGCAGGCAAGGCTGAGGTCCCAGTCTGGGCCTTCTCTAGAACAGATGTGGAGTCTTTAATACCTTTTGTTTGTTTGTTTTGTTTGAGTTGGAGTCTCACTCTGTCGCCCAGCCTGGAGTGCAGTGGCCGCTCCCGGCCACCGCAGCCTCGGCGTGCCGGGCTCCGGCGATCCTTCCGCCTCTGCCTTCCAAGTAACTGGAACTACAGGCGCGCACTACCACGCCCAGTTAGTTTTTTGATTTATTGTAGAGATGAGGTCTCGCCAAGTTGCCCGGGTGGGTCTTGAACCTGCGGGCTCAGGCAATCCACTCACCTCAGCCTCCCAAAGCGCAGGATTATAGGCGGAGCCACCGAGCCCGGCTTCTTTAGTACCTTTTAATCAGTGATGGAAACACGGGGCTTCTCAGCAGCAGCTTCCCCCCACTTAGGAACTGTTTGTTAAGACTTTGCATGAAGGGAAAACAAATGATACTGTGGTCATGTGGTGAATTTCAGCGTGTTCCTTAAAAGCTCTGCTCTCGGCTTTCCCTTCCTCGAGACGCTCCCAGAGGTACAGAGCAGTGGAGGGAGGGCAGGGCTGAAACCGTTCACCCCTCCCAGCCTGGCACCCCTCACTTGGGCCCTGTCATGAGAACACTGGTCCCGGAAGGGGTGAGATGGGGAACAGGAGGAAGAGAAGTCACTCTAGTCCCCAGAGCAGGATGGCTGAGCCGTGGTGGGCCCCCAGCTCCACAAGTGGGTCTTCAGTGCCCACCTCATTGAGACGGCCACATAGAGGCAGCAGGACTGGGTGGCGCTTGGCCTCAGCAATGGGACATGCTTAGTCGCGTGACTGTGCTGGGGAGAAACGGAAGGAAAGGTGGTACATCCGGTTTTCATAGGCAATCCCCTGACAGCAAGCTGCCAGCTTTCTACCCTTTTCCCCTGCCCAGTAGGTCCCAGAGCAAGGGTGTGATGTCACTGATCACTCCTGTTAATTGAGTGCTTACTATCTGTCAGACACTGCTAAAGGCTTTACATTCATCATCTCATTAAGAAGACATTGTTTTGGTCTCCATCTCATAGCTAGGGAAGTAGGTTCCATGAATAGGGTAACTTGCCCAAGGTCATATGCCCAGTAGGGGTCAGAGCCAAGCTCCAAAAGCCAGCTTTGTCTGATTCCAGAGTTTTTTTTAACCACTGTACTAAACAGCCAAGAAAGAAGGAAACAACACGTTTCTTTAGCTCCAGCTCTGTGGCAGCCAGTATTGTAAGTGTTTCACATAAGTAATTTAACTTCACCATCCCCATCTACTAATAATCATAAACCAGTATATTTTACAGGCCTTAGGTCATAGAATGAATTTTGTGTCATAACCATTGTTTTGAAAAAACAAAATGGAACAGAGAATATCAGAATGCAGCATACTAAGTATTGTTTTGTGAAACTTCTTTTTACTGTGTGTGTGTGCATATTAGATCATTAATTCAGTAATTTCAAGTATAATTTCTACTGACCCTATAGTGAAAAAAAGTCTGAAAGGCTGAATGTATTAAATTGAAACTAGGAGCCGGGCTCGATGGCTCAGCCTGTAATCCCGCGCCTTTGAGAGGCTGAGGTGAGTGGATTGCCTGAGCCCGCGGGTTCGAGACCCTCCTGGGCAGGCGAGACCTCATCTCTACAATAAATCAAAAAATTACAGGCGTGGTAGCGTGCGCCTGTAGTCCCAGCTACTCGGAAGGCTGAGACGGAAGGATCGCCGGAGCCCAGCAGGTCGAGGCTGCGGTGGCCGGGAGCAGCCACTGCACTCCAGTCTGGGCGACAGTGAGACTCCAACTCAAAAAAAAAAAATTAAAAAAAATAAATAAATTGAAACTTGGAGAAATAAAGTCACTTGCCCAGAGACATGCAGCTTCCCAGCGGCTGAGACCATGCTTCCTTCCCAGCTTCACTGTGGACCCATGGTTCCACCTGGAGACAGGCCCAGGGGAATCTGAGTCCAAAAAGGGCATGTAGTCCCCAGCCCGGGACCAGAACCTGGGAGTCCTAACTGCAAGCTTAGTGCGCCCCCTGCCTGATGCTGCCACACCTGCCTCTCAGTGTTGCCTGATCCTCACCTAGCCAGACACAGGAAGCCTTCCTAGGTGCCTGGACAGGAGGCTTCCAGAGGGCAGTGTCTAATTCATCTTGGAGATGAGTGCTCACAAGATGAATTACTCCGAGTCCTGCAAGGATGGGATGAACCCCCTTCCAGCCTCAGCTCTAGCCAGCCACCTCTCTGCACTGCCAGCTTGTTTTCTGCCTCCCCTGCCCTCGCCTCACTACCCCCCTTCTTCCCAACCTGGCAGCTGCATGGCGACAGAAGCCTTGCCAGCTTGGGGCATTAGAAGCAAAGTTTCATTTACTGGGCGGCTCTGGGCTTAGAGAGGTGTGCTAATCCCTTAAGAGATGTGTGGCAGGAGATGAGAGGCAGGGAGAGCTGGGGAGGAAATCCCCACAGGGGTGTGGGCCTGGCCCTCAGCTCTAATTCCCCCCAAAGATCAGGTTCAGGTCCTGCAGGAAATGCATGGGCTCTGGAGCTTCAGAGGCAGAGAAGTAGTAATTAGGGGAGGACGCTTTTGACGACAGCAACGGTTCTGGGAGCAGAAGGGAAGGGGAACAGGAGGGAGGCAGATAGGAAAGTTGCTGAGCTGTCCTCGGCTGTTGAAGAGGGAGTGGGACAGAGCAGAAATGCCCAGGGAATGCTGGGGTCAGTTCTGGATTGCCATCCCTGCCAGACTCCCTGAGTGATGTCACACTCTCCTTGCCCAGGGAGACTAAGCAGACCCTGTGGGTCTTGATCTGTGTGATCTCCTCAGTAGGTCCCTCCTTCCGTCTGCAGCAGATGTGTTGCCACTCGGGACCACCAGTCCCTAGCCCCTAGGCCCTCCTGCCATCCCTGGGGCATTGACAAGTGGGGCAGGGTGGTTCTCCAGCCAAATATCAGCCCTACGGCCACATTGGTGTGTTTCCTCAAACCACAAATGTCTTGAGACCTCGGCCAACCAGGTGAAGTCTTGAAGCCTTGGGATTCCTCTTGAGAGTGAGAAATAGGCCTGGGGGCTTCAGGCTGGGAACCTGACTAGCTAGCTGTGTTGTACTACCTGGGCCCCAGAAGACTCCTGCAGTGCTTCACCTCCCAGGCCCCAGGGAAGGGCAGGGGCCCCTTCCTGCAGATCCTACAGACACCAAGGCCTCCAGCAGGCCAGGCTCCCTATTAGGCTTTGCAGACAACAAAGCAAGATCCTCAAGGAGCCCCTGCCTTTGGGAAGGTCCAGCCTCCTGGTCTGGGGGAGATGAGATTTTGGGGTTGCCCATGGATCATTCTGCCCATGTGAGACTCTCAGGACTCAAGACCCCCTGGTTCGCCATGCCAGCTCCTCTCTCTTTTCTTCCCACTACAGGATGTGCGCTCTGTGGCAGCAACCGCCACGTCACTTGGGGGACCCCGAGCAAACACAGTGCTGGAGCGCGTGGAAGGTGCTCAGCAGCGGTGGAAGCTGCAGGTGCAGGAGCAGCGGAAGACAGTCTTCGATCGGCACAAGATGCTCAGCTAGATGCAGTGTGGTTGGGTTGGGGCCCCAAGGCCACGGCTGTCAGCCTGCAGGCTGGACGGAGCCAGGGGCTACCACTCCTTTCCCTCAGTGCCAGTCTTCTCCCGGTATCTCTTAAGAGCCTGTGACGTTTTTCCTTCTCCCTCTCTTTAGAAATGTTGTACTTGGCTGTTTTGATTAGAGAAGAGCAATGGAGTTTCTGATTTTTCTCCTCAGAGCTTTGGGGTTGAAGGGAGGGGAAGGCAGGCCAGAGGGGAACGGAGACATTGGAGGCAGCCTCGGGAGTGGGTGGGGTCTGTCTTCTGGCTTCACCCTTCCAGTTCCGGGTCTTGGGGATGTTAGTGCCCTTTGGAAGATGGAACTGGGTTACCAAGAACTCAGTATCTGGCAGGAAAGCATGGTCCGGCACTCAGCATGTGCTCCTGTCTGCAGTGGTTCTCCTGACTGCCTTCCTCCCAGCCCCAAACCACTGTGGTCTTCCAGGTGCACCTGGGAGCTTGGTGTACCTTCTTCCCTGTGCTCTTCCATCAGGGATGTCAGTGTCCATGCATTCCTGCTTATTCTGCTGCCTGTCCCCTCACTCCCACTTCAAGTGGCTGGGCAGTCCCCTCTCCTCTCCCCAGTGTCCACAGTCACTGAGCCAGACAGTTGGTCAGACCATGCGACATACGAGGCTGAGCAGTGGGTTTGAATACCATGGCTTCTGTCCTTGGATCACCACTTGTCCCTGAATTTCATTGTACCAATGCATGGAGAGAATGTTTGTCCTGTTGTCTTAGTGTTGTCGGTAAATCAAGGAAGCCATCATTAAATTGTTTTATTTCTCTCACTTTTTGATTGTAAGAGATTTAAGGACCTATGAATTTTTTATGTGTCCTAGTAAGTGTGGTGTCCCAGAGGGGACAGAAAGCACTGTCCTTGGTAGGTCCAGGCAGAGAGTTAGAGCCATGTGGGGTCCAGGCCATGGCCCAGAGCCTACCAGAAGTCCTCTTCTCACCTGATGAAAAAAGAGACCAGCAGGCTGGGGCGCTGCCACTCCAGGCTCATTCTCTGCAAGGAGCATAGGGGGACTGGCCCTTGGGAGTTGTCCTGAGATTTTTTTTGGTTTCATCTCTGTGAGAGATTCATCTGAAACTGTGAACAGTGCCTGATGCCATCCTGATATTCTACAGGTACAGTAAAAGGTACTCACTGCAAAACCGTGGGTACCCCAGATGAAAACCAACAGGTATTAAGAAAGGGGAGGATGGGGACAGCCAGGAAAATGGAGCTGCCCGGTGGAAGGGAGTGCTAGCGGCTTCAGAATCCCATCCAGAGGGACCCCGCACTGAGTCAGTTCCGCCCAGAACGTGCAGGTTGGGGCACTGGAGACCCAGGCAGAAACCAGGCATTGAGAGGGGCCAGTCTGATCTCATGGGCATTTCTGCCCTCAGGGGTTGTCTAAATAAACATGTATTGAGAACCCCTGTGTGGAGCCCCATGCTGGGGTTTTGGAAAGGAGGAGCAGGCAAGAGAACAACATGGGGGTGTCAGTTTGCAACAACTGGTGAAAGCCAAGTACAAATATAAAGGAGATGAGGGTGGGGTGGCCTGCAGATGGCGCTTTCAAGAAGAGCAGAGACTGCTGTTGGCACTAGAAGCAAGTAAGGGACACAGCTGAGAGGGAACTAAGTGGGTTGTGGGATCCTAAGCAAGTGTGCTTAAGTGGCATGAAGTTAGCGGTAGGGCTAACAAGATGCACATGTTATACATGCAAGGTTAGGATGGAGGAACGTATACTGATGACATTTCTACCTTGTTCTACCTCCCAGGGCCAAGCACTGTTTTGGAAACGATAGTGGGCCATTTTATTTTTTCTGCTCATTTCAAGAAGCAGATGAAAGCAGGGCTTTCCAAAAGTGGGCGGATGTGTGTATTAACTTCTCAAGAATAACTAGTCTAGAAATTGGTGTCTCATTGCTATATCTCATTCTCTAAAACCACATTCCCTGGGGGGAAAACCTCAAGTACTGTGTTTCTCCAAGTCTTGGGTAAGTCCTGTAGGTTATCCAACTATGCTTTTGTAGTTTTAAGGATTTGGTCTGAAGCAAACAACTGCAAGATTCAACCAGAAACCAAACAACTTTACACATAACCCAATTCTCAGATTAGTCCAGACTACATCTCACTGTCTTTCTGTGGTTAATAAAAGAATGGGGAGCCCACACAGAGGAAGAGTTTACTGCTTGGCTGATCATCTGGGTCAGAGACCAGGACCCCTGCAACCAATGATGGAAAATATCAGAGGTAACCTTCCCATCTTGGGTGCTGTAAGAGAAACTTGAGTGCCATTATGTTTAGAAATCTTGTCTCCCCTCAAACCCACCAGCCACGCTGTTCTGCAGATGGGTCCCATCTGGAAAAACAAGTGGTTGGGTTTGGCCCTAGTAGCCTGAGCCCTCGAGCTGGTCTCAGGGTAGAGGCTAGCCCTCGTTCCTCATGTGGCTCGCAGGGAAGTGGATGGAGGAGCAGATGCCAACCTGCTTCCTTCATTCCTCTCCATTCCTCACTCAGCCCAACTCCATCTCCCCGGTACTTACACTTCCTAGCGTCCATCCTTACACACCACCAGCAAAACCCCAGTCTGACATGACCTGACTTCCCCGCCCCTCCCTAGGCACCTCAGCTCCACCACGGAGGCTGAGGGTGGCCATAGCAGGTTCATGGTTTCTACCCACTTT
The DNA here is from genome assembly GCA_027257055.1 of Cephalopachus bancanus. NCBI lineage: Eukaryota > Metazoa > Chordata > Mammalia > Primates > Tarsiidae > Cephalopachus > Cephalopachus bancanus. Next base: position 888,561 of record JAPVLO010000297.1, read on the forward strand.
CTTCCCCCATGGCGGCCACTCATCCTTCCTCAAAGCTTACTAATGAGGCCCCCAGGGAAGCTTCCTGTCTTTCCCCTTATTCCCCACCTAGAAAATCTTGCCTGCCACTTGGAGAAAATTGAGGCTATTCGGTGTGACCTGCAAATCATTCTTCATACTCATCTTGACCACCTATACTACTGTCTTGTGGTCTTTCCATTCAAAGCCAGCCCACCCACCCACATCATCCCTGGGGCCCCAGCATCTCTGACCTCACCTGTTTCCTGGCCCCTTTCCTCAGCTTATGTTAACATGCTCATCTCCTGTCCTAAGAAGAACCTTCCAGGGGCTCCAGGGTGACCCTTGACTACAGGAGTCTCCTCCCTGTCACTGTCCCCTCCGGTCATACCCCATGTCCCTGCAGGCTTCTCTTCTGAAACAATGTTCAGCAAGGTCACAGCAGGCTCGCTAATCTCCAGTCCCAGAGGATGTCTTTGATGTCTTTGGTTCTTATCTCTGGCCCTCTCTGCTATGTTGGGTACTGTTGATCCTCCCCCTCCTTCATAACATTCTTCACTTGGCTTCTGGGCCCTTGCCTTCTGGGTGTCCTTATTCTTTCTGACTGTCCCTTCACTTTTCCCAGGTTCCATTCTCAGCCTACTTGGCTTATTCTAAAATCTCATTTCTAGGTACGCTCCCTGGACATTTATTCTCTTGTGTGGATCTGTGGTGTCCATTCAAGCCTCTCTACCCAGCCTCGACCTGACCCCTGACTGCAGACTTGCCTCTGTGGCTCTCGTTTGGACTGTCCCCCTGAGCACCCAGAGCCTGTTCAAAATCAGCATGTCCAAGATTAATGTCATCTTTGCTCCTGAAATGGGCTTCATGTTTATTCGTCTCAATTGGTCGTACCACCACGACCAAGTTATTCAAGCCAGAAACCTGGAGGTCATCAATTCTTGATTCTTCCCTTGTCTGCAGCCCTCGCGTCCAGTCACTCACAAAGTCCCACCAATGTTACCTCCAAATCATTCTGGAATCTGTCTCCCTCTCTCAACCCCTCTTCTCACTGTCCCAGTTCAAGCCTTGATCATTTCTCACAAGATGTGCATTTCTTGTTAGGAGTCACTGAAGGGTTTGCTTTTAATCTGACTGAGTCACTCCTTCAAAACTATCCCTATTTCCAAGGTGTGAGTTCTTTACTGAGGCCTGTTAGGCCTCAAGGCCATGGTCTGCCTGTCCCTCTGGCCTTTAGTCCTAGAACCAATTGGCAGGAGTGACTGGTGGGGCCCCTGCAGGCCCTTAGAAGTAAGGGAGTTAGATGGGCCCTGCAGATACCTGCTCACCTGGGTGGGTGCTGAGTCTTGGGTACCAGGCAGGCAGCTGCTCCCAGGCCACCCCCATGGGGCTCTGTGTCCTGGGCAGAGGCACTGGGTAGGAGCTGCCTCTGGCTTCCCACCAGTTCCCACAGCTCAGGCTCTGCCCTAGGAGGACCAAGGAAGGAGCTGAACTTGAAGAAGCGATTGAAAGGGTAGATGAGAGATGCCCCAAGCCTGTGCTTGCTGTCTGTGACCAAACGTTTGACTTCACAGCACAGGCAAAGCCCACATGCATCAGCCGGTGAAGGAGACAGAGCGTAGGCCTGGAAGCCAGCATCCACCTGCGTTCTCCACTCTGGCAATGCCTTAACTCCTCTAAGCTGGTCTCCTCAACTGTCATAAGACCAGGGTCCAGGGCTCAACCTGTCGAAAGTGCTCATCAAGGGATAGCTACCACATGATGGACTGGGACTGAAAGCTCCCTAAAAGGCCAGTGTTTCACTTAGAGCAAGTGAGGCAGTTAAGAGCACGACCTTGGGGTGGGAGGTGGGAGGTGGGGGGGAGGGCAAAAAAAAAAAAAAAAAAAAAACACGAACTCTAAATCCAGTCACCTTGGTGCAAATCCTAATTCTGCCACTTACTAACTAGGCAGCTCAGAGTACATTTTCAAACTCTATGCCTCAATTTCCTCACTGAGAAATGGGGATAGCAACTACTGACTGTATTGGGTTGTTGTAAGGAATGTGTTTTTTGGATTTTTTTTGAGTTGGAGTCTCACTCTGTCGCCCAGACTGGAGTGCAGTGGCCGCTCCCGGCCACCGCAGCCTCGACCTGCTGGGCTCTAGCGATCCTTCCGCCGCAGCCTTCCAAGTAGCTGGGAATGTGGTGTTAATGTGTATAAAGCACCTAGAACAAGTCCTCAGTGTGGGCTGTTTTGTTTATGGAGCTAGTATTATGGCAGGGTCACCTTCTACCCCTCATGCCAGGTTCTGCAGATTCAACATTTCCTATGCAGTGTTATCAGGGGCCCTTTTGACTCCAGCAGCTCCGGACCCCCTCAGCTAGACCCCCCCCCCCCCGTGGAGGTTGGGTTCTGAACTTCCAAGGGGATGGTTACTCCTCTGGCTCCCTCAGCCTGGCAGAAGGCCCTGCAGATCCTGGCCTTCCCCTCCCCAGACATGCAACAGAGCACAGAGCCAAGGCTGGAGGCAAGCTGTCCCTGAGGGCACCTGAGCTCCTGGAGATGCCGGGGCTCCTCAGACTCCCACATCATGGAGGGCCAAGGCTACAGGAGCTCTGCTGCCACTTGCTGTGTGACTTCAGGCAGGGCAGGTCTCCTCTCTGAGCCTCGGCATCTCCAGAGAGAGAGTGAGCACATTCAACTAGCCCATGGTCTCCTAAAGCATAGCTCACATATGTGAGGGTTTTAGGTGGCACCTGGAAGAATACTTTTTACCCCAGTAGTTGTAATTATTTTAATGTGTATTAGACAAATAATGTAATGGGCACATACACGTCATGATTTTGTAGGGATATTAATGCTAAGGACAAGTAAAAGGGGGTGGGGGCGTGAGCGTATGTAAAGAAAATTATCAGGAAAACCATGAATGCAAAGGGTCCTATAGATGGCGGACCTTTGGAAAACAGCTGTGTGCCTGTGATGCTGGGTTGGAAGCCCTGAACCAACTGCTATCTAAGGGAGGCAGACCCAGCACCTGTCAACTATTTTAGCTCTCTAGATTCCAGTCTCCCATTGACCGAATGGGATAGAAAAGTGCTGAGAGGGGGTTTCCTCAAGGCTCTGCTGCTACATATGGTGCAAGGGCAGCTCAGACCAGACCCTGCATGGATCCGCACCTGGACATTCTGGGCCTTTCCCTCAGCCCAGAAAAGCACCGTGGGGTAGCAGCCAGGAGTGCAGACACCAGAGCAAGACTGCCTGTGTCTAAACCCAGTGCTGACTTCTCCTAGCTGTGTGACCTTGGGCAAATCCATCTGTTTTTGTTTCCTCAACTAAAAAATGGAAATAGTAACTTATCCATGGGAGTGTTGTGGGGGTGTGTGTGGAGAACAGGACCTGGCATGTGACAAGTACTCAGTGGGGGTGTCTATTCTTAATGTGTGTCCATGTGGGGGCAAAGAGGGGCTGCCCTTTGCTGCCAAGAGAGGTCCCTGTGGGCAACTCAGCCCAGCACCCAGGATCCTTCTTTCCATAGGGAAAAAACAGGAATTCAACGTGGAGTGAGGGTGAGGAAGTAGAGGCTAGAATGCAGGTCTCCCAGCTTCTAGCATACACCTCTTCCTGGGGCAGCAAGTCTCAGCAGATACCTGGGCTTCTGCCTTGCCAAAGGCTAAACTAGCTGGCAAACCTCTGCCCTCCCTGGGTGCCACTCTCCTCAACTGACCGCCAGGAGGATGGCCTTGGTGACCTCCATGGGCCCCGCCAGCTCTGGCTTTAGAAAGTGCTCTGTGGACGTGTGGTGCAGCCGCCCTGCAGTCCCTGGTGGGTGCTGGTGGTGGGAGTGCCCGCCCAGCCTGGACGGTGTCCCTGGAGAGCCACTGCAGCCTTCTAGTCCCGAGTTCAACCCCAGGAATCCCCAGCGATCATCTGGCAACACCCAGCACAAACTGGTATCATGAAAGCCACTCCAGAGCATGAGCTGTTTTCCCCTAACCATAAGGGTTTCCTCCACAGAAAGAGACCCCCAGGCGGTCCCAGTTCTCCCCCCCTGCATGCTCACAACGCATTTTCTACGCTCTCATTCAAGTCCCTCCTGCTGCACAGACTTCCATTTTAGAGGCTGTCAGAGCTTCCCTGCTAGCTGGGCCAGATGGGGCATCCATCCCTCAGCCCTCAGCAGGCAGTGTCTTGGGAGGACAGCATCCTCAGTCTTCCAAAGCTCCAGCCTGGAGCTGCGTGTCTCTTGCCCTGAGTCAGGGCAGCCAATCACAGGAGGCCAGGAGTGGCCCTCTCTCCTCCTTGGGAGCTGATCCCAGATCAGAGGAGCCCCCCACTCTCCTCCCTCCCCTTCTGGGTGTGTCGCTGTTTGAAGCTTAATCAGGTAAAGTGTACCTGGCTCCTGGTGCTGTGGCAGGGAAGCTGGGCCAGAGGCTGCCGAAGGCGCCGTGGGGCAGGCAGGCAACCCCCTGAGGTCCGCTGTCCCCCCAGGAGGTTTCCAAGCCACCGACCCGGAACAGCACTGCTGGAGAAACAAACCCCAGAGAGGTAACTGTGTGAAGGTAGAGGCTGAGGGATGTGCCTGAGGTCGGCCCTGATAGAGGAGTGGGCCCCACCCGGCCAGGGGAGGGAGGCCAGGAAGGCTGTTTACTCAGGGCTTAGTCACCCCCGACAGCTTTCCTACCCAAAGGAAAAGAAAACAGAGCCAAGCCACCTGCTGGCTGGGGTTGCAGCATCCACCTCTGAGGGAAGAGGACGAGATTAGCTGTGCTGCCAAGGGCATTGCTGCCGACCAGGAATTTTTCTGTAAACTTGGTCAATGTGAAGGGTCTGGGCAGGGGGCAAGGCTGGGCCCGCATCTGCAGACTGAAGGAGGTGCAGGGCAGTGGTGAGGGGCATGGCCACTGGAGCAGACTGCCTGGGCTCAAATCCCAGCTCTACCACTCAGTAACTGCGTGACCACACGCCATTTGTGTATCTGGGTCTCTGTTCCATCACCTGTTAAATAGATTAATAGTAGCATGTACCTCACAGCAGATGAGCAAAGTGCTCAGACTAGTACTTGGCACAGACTAAATGCTACATAGATATTTTTGTTGGTTTTAATCCCATTATTGACTAAAAATATAATCCCCTTTAAGATCATTTAAGCTCTCTGAGCCTCGGTTTCCCCATCTTTAAAATGGAGGTAAAAATTATTTAAGGGAGGGACCGGCGCAGTGGCTTACACTAGTAATTCCAGCAACTCAGGAGGCTGAGGCACGAAGATTGCTTGAGGCCAGGAGTTCAAGACCAGTCTGGGCAACTTAGCAAGACTCTGTCTCTAAAAAAAAAAAATTAAATTAAAAGAAACTAGCCAGGCATAATGGTGTGTACATGTAGTCTCAGCTACTCAGGAGGCTGAGGTGGGAGGATCACTTGAGCCCAGGAGGTTGAGACTTCAGTGACCTGTGATTGTGCCACTTCAGTCCAGCCTGGGTGACAGAGTGAGACTCTATCTCTTAAAAAAATTTTTAACTTAATTTTTAAAAAAGTTATCCAAGGGAACTTGAGGAGATTAAATATATTGCTAGCACATGGAATGTGCCTAATAAATAGTAGCCTCCTTCTCTGTGGTGTGAGCCAAGATTCTGTTCCCAAGATTCTGTTCCCACCTAGTCCTGGGTTTTTTATCCCAGAGGAAGCAGTTTGAATAGATGAGTTTTGTGTTTTCAGGCCAAGACCTCTGCATCGCTGCTCTACCACAGATATTAAAGTAGACATGGCTTGTGAGAGCGCCTGCTTTGCTATGACAATCATGGATTGGTGACACTCACATGTGCCCATACGCTTGGCCATTGAATTCTTCCTCCACGATTAGGCTACTTCTTGAGCACCCCCTGTGCATCAGGTGCAGGACCGGGCCCTGTGAGATGTAGAGGTGCATAGGGCCTGATCCTGCCCTTCAAGGAACTACTGCTCCTTGAGAAAGCAAGACGCAAATGTGTAGCAGGCCAAGCTCAAGGCAGGAGGACCACGTGAGGACACCTCAACCGATATGACTCACGCCATGGCTTTTGGGTTCAGAGGAGAAAGAGAATAAGCAGAAACGGGGATGGGGGAAACTCCATGCACAAGGAGAGACCCAGTGGGTTACAGAAGGAGGAGAAGAATTTGGATGGGTAGAAAGGCCGGGAGCTGTGAACACAGGCTTGTGAGGAGAGAAAGAGGATGCTGTTTGAAAGAAGAGAGAGGAGAGACAATCCCGCTGAAACTGCTGAGGGCTGACATGGAGTTGTGGGGAGAGAGAGGGCTGGGGAGAAGGACAGCGACTGCTGAGCGCCTGGATGCCGGGTGGAAGTGCAAGCAGCTGATGATTACTGAGCACTTACCAGCCACAATGCGGGCCAAGATGCTTTCACAATGCTTCCCTTGAACTTCGCCGTCACCCTAGAAAATAAGTGCCATTGCTCTTCCCATCCTACAGAGGGGAAAATGAAACAGGCTTGTGCAAGGTCCTATAGCTGGGAAGTGGCAAAGCCAGGATTCAGCGCCATGTCTGGCTGGTTCCAGAGTCCCTGGCAAGTTGCAGAGAATACTGGTTCCCTCTAAAATAGGGGGAATCACATGCCTGAAACTACTGGAGAGTCCCAGTGACCGCATGGACGCATAGGGAGCTAGGAGGACCTCAGCCACCAAGAGAAGGACCTGGGGTCCCTCTAGGACGATTTTCCTTCCTCTTTGAAATCGGAGTGGGGGTGAAACCAGGACCATGGTCCAACCTGGCCTGGCCACGAGTCCAGGCTCAGCTAGCCTTGGCTTCCTGGAGTGGGACGGGCGGGGGTGTGTGTCTAGAGACATCTGCATAGAGACACTTGAGGATCAAGAGAAACAGTGTGTGAGGCCTGAACGTGCTAAGCAGTGTTAGTTCATGAGCCTTCCTTCCCTCGCCACGGGTGCCACCTTCCTCAGCCCTGTAGCAGAGAGTCGCTCCCACCTACACCTTCTCTGGATCTGTGATCTGGAGGGGCCACAAGCCCATCTTCCTCAGGAATCCTCAAGCTTTTGTTCTGTGGCCCCTAAGGGCTTTTTTCTCCCAAGAAATACTTATTATCTACAAAGGAAACTTCCTTTTGTGGAAAAGGGAGTGAGGATCCCTTTTTCCTCTGTTCCCCTGAGTTGGCGAGGATATGGGTCCAAGGGCATCATTCTCTGCCTGAGGCTGGCACTGGTGCCCAGGGCAGGAGGCCAGGGGAACAGACAGCCAAGGTGATGGTGGGCGGTTTGGAGGGCAGTTGGCTGGCCAGTAGCACCCTCTGGGGCAGCGTCCATGGCCCCTGCTTCCCCCAGTCTCCCTGGTTCTCCAGTCAGTGAACCCAGCTCTGAGGCCAACTGTTCCACATTAAGGAAGCTCAGGCACTGCCTGTGTTTCTGTGGTCAAAGCTGATTTCTTTTGCAAACTGCCTGATTCATTCTGCCCGTGCCTTTACTATGTCCATAGGACGATTTTCCTTCCTCTTTGTCTTCTTTGAAGTCAGCATTGATTAACCATCGGAACTCAAAATCCCTCTTGAGCACTCACTGTGCCAGCAGTGATGATAGAAGGAATCGTGGCAACTTGCCCTTGGACAGCGGCATGTGTCACTTCAGCCAGGGAGATCGGGTTAAATATCAGCCTCCTTAGCCCAACTTTGGCCAGTGTCCTGCCCTTTTCCTCCATTCCCTAGCTGCCCTCCTACAACCCCCAAACCCACCCCCCCTGAATTTGCTGGACTCTTCTGAAGGTATCTCTGCTCTCTGAAGCACAAGATAAAGAGCAGTTTTATCTTATGATAAAACTTGTCCTCTGAGTCACATTAGCACTTGGTGGCTTTGGGACAAGAGTCTAGATATCCTGGCTTCTGAGTCATAGCCTCTTCCTTGCCCTTTTTAGGTGTAACTGACAGCAAGGATGAAAGTGTGGGTGGAGGGAGCAGGAGTAATGTATTGAACAGACTTTCTCTCTTCCAAATCTCGGTCTTATTCTTCTGGACTAAGCAAGACTCACCCCTGCACAGGATGACGATGCCTAGTCCCAGAGTGTATACCAGTTTCTCTTGAATCCCAGGTTCAATATACATCTGCTGTGTGACCCTGGGGAAGTTGTTTAGCACCTCTGTGCCTTGGTCTTCTCATCTGTGAGATGGGGATACAGTCAGTCCTGACAAATCAGTATTGTAATGAGCGTTCCCTAGCACACTTAGGGCAGCATCTGGCATATAGGTAAGTGCTAGGTGTGTGTTGGGCACTGTTATTGAAGAGTGGTCCTTTTTTCCTCTCCTAAACTGAGAGCGGCAGTCCAGGTTGTTCTCTGTAGGATCCCCAGCTGAAAACAGGATTCCTGGAAGGAGCTCAGGAGCTGTCTGGTGGTTGGATTGACAGGTGGTGGAACACATGGTTGAATGCATTCAACGTATTAGAATTTTTTGAAGTCAGTTACTTTTTGATTCAAAGATTTGAGGGGGAATAGCAGACCTTTAATATACAAAATGTTCCTTTTAGGCTTTTGCAGGAGAGGTGTGACTATGGGATGCTGCTGGATATGGGCATCAATGCTGTGTCCAGTTGCAGTGTCAGCTGGAGTGGGGAGACACTTGCTGTCTTGGGATTTTCTTAACCACACCCAAGGCTCCTAGAGCTTCGAGGAGCTCTTCCAAGGGTCCCCCTTGCTTTACTGACAATAAGACCTACCATTAATTCAGTTCCTATTAGGTGTCACGTGGGTCACACATATTACCTTTATAATAACCTCTAAGGTAGGTAGTGTTACCCCCGTTTTGCAGATAAGGAATCCGAAGTCTGTGGGAATCAGTAACTAAGGCTGCCTAATCATTAAAGGCCCAGTCAGGATTCATCTGGGTCAGTTTGACCTAAAGCTCATGCTCCTCCATCTGTCATCCCTTCTCACTTGGGGACTCCTGTGCAGAGGGAGCTCTGAGGTTTTCCTCCCAGCACCCTGATATTCTTCCTGGGGAATGGAGGTAGTTGCCTCTAGGGACATCTTCCTGTGACTCTCCAGTGTTGCAAATGCCAGGGTATAGTCAGGGAATCAGGAAGAACCACACCTCTCACCCAACCCTGGCCCCCAAAAGATCTTATCATAATCACGACTCAAAAAAAAGTTGGGGATCCCTGCTCAGCCAAGAAAGTTCTTATGTGTCAACACACTGAGACCCTGGTAAATTGCAACTGAGCCATGTGACCCTAGGCAGCTCTCTTAGTCTCTCTGAACCTCAGTTTCCTCTTCTATAAACAGGAAGCATGATATTCACGTCCTCTCAATGGGAGGATTACATGAGATGAGGAAAGCAGAGTATCACGCAAAGCCCCTGGCGCCAGAAGGCACTGAAGCCAGCCTAGCCTTCCTCCCATCACCCTGTTCCTCTTTGAGATTTTCAGCAAAGCGATGCCGTGTTCGAGGGCTTGGCTTGGTCAGCTAATGTCAAAGCTCTAGAATGCGTTTCTCTTGGTGAAAGTGGCCACAGGCAGTTTTTTGAGAGAAACCAGAGGTTTCTGAATCCTTGGTGTGGAGGGCAGAGAGAGTCAACCTCTTCCTTAGACAGCACTGATTCTTTCCCTCGACAGTACTGGCTCCTCCTATGGACAGCATGGCTGGGTCAGTGCAGACTGAGGGGTGAGCGGGGCTAAAGTTGAGCCCGCACAAGCACAGCATTCACTCAGAGTGTGAAGCATCATCTTCTAGCCCACCAAGATGGGTGCATGGCCATGTGGGTCCACGGCCACAGGGCCTAGTTGTCCCTTCTCCATCAATGTAGAAACTATCTGGTATAGTATCATCAAGATCCTGAAAGGGTGTTTATGTCGAATGTGTATTTGGTGGGGTGGTGAGACTAGCCTTCCAGAAATATTTACAGACTACATGACAGACTCCCAAGGGAAATGATGACATTTCCTTTTTTTAAAAAAGTGTTTAGCCTGGAGAAAAAGGCAGAATTTCTTGAAGTGTATTCTATTTGATGTTAGTAAGCTTAAGACAATTTTTTTTTTTGAGTTGGAGTCTCATTCTTTGTCGCCGAGGCTGGAGTGCAGTGGCACGCTCACAACCACCGCAGCCTCGACCTGCTGGACTCAGGCAATCCTTCCGCCTCAGCCTTTCAAGTAGCTGTAACTACAGGTGCATGCCACCACGCTCGGCTAGTTTTTGTGATTCATGGTAGAGACGAAGTCTCACCAAGTTGCCCAGGCTGGTCTTGAGCCCCTGAACTCAGGCAATCCTCTTGCCTCGGTCTCCCAAAGTGCTGGCATTACAGGCTGAGTCACCATGCCCAGCCGACAGTTTTTAAGAGTATTCTGTGTTCTCACTGGGAATTTCTGGGTTAAACACAAAAAAAGTTTCTTCACTGCAGAGTTCCCAGGGCTGCTGGGATGCCAATGTGCCCTGTGGGGCTCTGAAGAGAGGAATAAGGGACTGCATCTCTCAAGTTATCATGAAGCCCTTTGGGGAAAGGTTTTAGCAACCATCTTGCCCAGAGGCAGGGAGAGGAAAGAGATTTCTCCACAAAGTCAGTGAGCCAGTGAGTACTGTCATTTTGAGTCCTTGGTCTCCTTAAGAATTCTCCCGGTTTTTGGTGGGAGGAGGGGGAGGGGGGATGCTGTGGGCACAGTCTCCATGTTGCTGCCAAAAAGCACCCTATGGCCTCATCAGCTGCCAGAAACCTCTCAGCATGGTAGGAGAAGCAGAGGACTATGCCTCTCCTGGAGCCTTGGGTTCCCTGTTGGAAGGGACACAGTCAGCCGATTTCTGACCTCAGACCCCCAAGCTCTGGCTCCAGTCCCAGTGAAGACAGTGAGAAAGGCTAGAAAGGTGGAATGATGTTGTCTACTCTCTAAACAGTCCAACCTGTTCAAAGTTCACATCTGCCTTTGCTTGATGAATAATCAAGCAAATCCCTGAGGAACGCCCTCCCCAGGGATTCCCACTAGTGTCAATCAACAAACACTGACTCAGCCTATACTGTGTGTCTCCAAGAAGTAAAACACAGGAGTTCTTGCACTTAGTTTACAGACTGGGTCTTGGCAGTGGTGTCGGTGTCAGAAAGGGCTCTCAGATTGTCTGCTGGCTAGGAGCATAGGGCTGGGAAAAAGCAAGGGGATGGAGCCCAGGTGAACACTGGGCACCAGGGAGAGGCCTGGGATCAGGACTGGCATGCGATATGTATGAAACCATCAACAGTAAGCTATGATGATGTGCCATCCCCAGGGTATGGACAGTGAAGTTTCTGACAATATGTGACAAGGGCTACTTTTGGCAGGGTAAACACTACATGCTGAACAACTAGAAACAGTGAGGCGTCGGGGAACAGGAGATCCCCACTGGCAACTTACCAGCTCTGGTGCAAGTCAGTTTTGAGGATGAGAAAGTTCTTTGCACAATTTTTGATGACAGCTGACCCTTAGCAATTGTACAGAGTATGACTGTGAACATACTGCAGATATCAAAGGGAAAGTTTGGTGTGGCTTGCTTCATGAAGAAAGCTTTGTGGAAGAACATGAGTTACCTTCTGCTTAGTGGCTCCCAGGGCAAAATAAACTAGAGTAGAGCAGAGCTGGTAAGGAATGGGGGCTTCTGGGAGTAAGGAGTGCCCCCAGTCCCAAAGAGGAACCAGGGCCCCTTGAAAAGGTGGGCAGTGTTTCATGCAGGTCATAGTCTGTGCCTACTTAAGGCAGTTGATGGGTTCATTCAATGAGTTTCTTTCAATAATCACCACCCAGGCTAATGAGTGTGAGGGAACGCTCTTGTACACTATTTCAGAATCACACTTTTATCTCACAAGTTGCCTAATACTAACACAGTGTGCCATTAAAAAATTTAAAACAAATAATAAAATGTTTAATTGTACATATTTTATGTATCTGGATATAACAAAGTTTAAGTGATATGAACTGTTTCACAAACTCAGGGAGAAAATGAGCAGATATGGACAGAGACCCCAGTAGCTTTTCTTTGGGGAGGGGTCTTCTCTTACCCTGAATTTTCCAAAAGCCCTAGGGACTCAACAGTCCCCAAGGGAAGCTATGACTGAAGTTATGACTTCCACACCCATGAGGTTCCCACCTGGGATCTCACCCATCTGCTACTGCCATTGCTTCTCACCACCACACTGTGGTGCTGTTGACAACTGGTTCTGCCCAGTCCCATAAACTTGGTAGAGCAGCCGATAGAACCTGCATGGGCATCTGCTCAGGTTTTTAAAGCTTAGGCAAGGGAGCTTCTCATCAGGCTCCCTGGGGTACAGCTCTGGTGTTGACTCTGTCTGATTAAGTCCCAGTTCTCGTCTTTCCAGCAATAGAAATAACGCCACGGCCACCATCCTAAGTACATCTTCAGGAGGATGTTACTTTCCCAAGGATGACCAAGGCGACCTGCAGTCCCTCTCTCACCAGAGCAGAAGCTAGAGAACAGCACTAGTTTTAATCTGCAGTGGAGGCACCCCCTCCAACAGGACTTATAACTGAATAAGATCCTTTTGTTAGGTCAGAGCAAACCTCTCTGATCCTTTGATCAGATGTGAAGCCACTAGGTGAAACTCGAGGGGGATGGGGGAAACTGGGTATCATGGATTAGCATCTTTAGTTCAGGAACTACTAACCGTGGGATCTTGGGCAAGTGACTTAACCTTTATGTGTCTCCATTTTGTCACCTGTAACACCAGATATCAGCACCTACCTCACAAGAGTGATGTAAGAATTAAATTAGACGATTCATGTAAAACACTTAGCACAGTGTCTCACACATCACAAATAATAAGTGATAGCCATGGTCATCATTATTTCACCACAATGTTTGTTTACTGCTCTGTCCCAGTACCTGTAGCAGTCTCTGTAGATGGCAGGACATCAGTACATATGTACTGAATGAATGTCATGTTGCTTCATGATAGAGTGCTACACCATGTCCCTCAGCTTCTGGTACAGGGCAGAGGATTCAGTGAAATAAATAAGACACAAGGCACTTGCAGGTGTGTTCTCACCTATGTTCCCTGGCAGGTTATCAGTTCTGTTCTAATAGTAAAGACAGAATTGGCTCAAGAAAGACATGGTCCAGCCATAATATTTCTTGTTTGAGTCACTTTTCTGAAGAGTTTTATGAAAAAAATGTAAATAACATATGAGGAAAATAAATGTTTAAAATATTGGATCAACATGAACAGATATTAAGTTGTATTTATTAAAGTTGTCATTAGATGTAAATAAGCTTCTAACCTCAATGCAGTTAAATTTAAAGAATTAAGTCAAATATGAATAGACAAGGATCACATGGGAGTCTGGATCCCCAGATTTTACCGAAACACTGCTAGATCATGGTTTTGAGCATTTTTATGTGCCTAGCACTGAGCAAGGGACATTACCTAAGAATTAGAAGGCCTAGCCCCTGCCCTCTGGTAGCTGACAATCTGGTTGAAGACTTGAAATGTATATCTTCAAAAGCCCATGTTGGAAGCTGGACAGCTTGGGCTATCGGGATGGGCAGGAACTAAAACCTGAGGAGAGCAGGACTGGGTAAAGTAGAGACGTGTGGACAGAGTCCCCAGGACCAGAGTCAGCATGAGACAAGGTGTGAGGTCAGCAGCAGTGAAGAGTATCAGGAGGAGACTCACCTGATGGAGCTGAGGGTCTGTTTGGGAAAAAATTTTGAGAACCTTCTCTTGAAAGCAATGGGGAGCCCCTTGAAGGCAGTTGAGAAGAGGAGGGATATGTGAATTTGTCCTGCTAGCTTTCACGTTGCTTTCACTTTTGAGAGCACATTCAACTGTCCATAATGTTGAGAATCATTGTTGATTTCTCTCGGTTTTTATTTAGTATGGGGGAACAGAGCTAGCAGGGCCTATAAAAAGAACTAAGTGAGAGGGTGCAGAAGATCCCACTCTTGGGGATATGAGTGCCACCAATCTCCCCCTGTCAGGAAGAGAGCTTGCCCTTCCTTTTCTCTCAGAGAGGCTTTGCTCAGTGTCCACTCTGTGTGGGATGTGGCACCTGCTCACTCACTCAGTAAACCCCATGCATCTTTTATGAAGAGGACAGTGTGATAAGTGCTAAAAAGGCGTTTATGGGACACTGAGGCACACACAAGAAGGTTAATGGGACCAGAGATGCTTTCTAGACAAAATGACACCCGACTTGGATCTGATAACTACATGTAATGAGGCTTGGTGGCACTTAACCTCAACACAGACCAGTTATTTCTAGGAAAGGCTACATGTAATTCAGCCCTATCCTGACAAATCCAGCTTTCTGCCTAATTCTCTCTCCCAGTTATTCCACAAGTATTTGTGGAGGAACTATTCCATGCCAGGAGCTGGGCTAGGCTCTGGGCATACGAAGGTAAAAGAATAGACATTTCTGTTAAGTGTCATGAAGGAGAAACTCAGGATGGTGTGAGAGGTATAACCTGGATCCATGTGGATGGGTCAGGGAAGGCTTTGGTGATTGTCTCTCTACCAGGCAGAGGACTTTGAAAGTTCCAACGACTCCCGTGTTTCTGGTAACTGAAGATGTGTTTCTTTCAATAAAGACTTAGAGGTCAGGCATGGTGGCTCACACCTGTAATCCCAGAACTTTGGGACACAGGCAGGAGGGTTGCTTGAGCCTAGGAGTTCAAGACCAGCCTGGGCAACACAGCAAGACCCCATCTCTACAAGAAATAAAAATAAAATTAGCTGGGCATGGTGGTACACACCTGTAGTCCCAGCTAATTGGGAGATTGAGGCAGAAGGATCATATGAGTACAGGAGGTTGAGGCTTCAGTGAGCTGTGATTGTGCCACTGCACTCCAGCATAGGCGATAGAGTGAGAACTTGACCTAAAAAAAAAAGTTAGACTCCTTAGTTGACTGGTGGTGCTTATGAGATTCCTGCTGCTAATACAACAGGCAGCCTCTGAGCCCCTTGTAGATTTAAGGCCCTGGAAGGGATCCGTGATTGGATGTGATTCCCCACTCTCAAAGAAAATGACATCATGGGGCATTTTTATAAGCTAGGTCCTGTAGGAGGTGTTTTTAGATATATTTTTTCTCATTTGATTCTTTTTTTTAAGTTTTAAAACAAAGTTTATTAGCAAGAAGAGAGGAAGGAAAGGGCAGATGAACGTTTCATACTAGAAAGGCCTGGCATCTATCTATCTATCTACATATATATATGTATATTTTGAGTTGGTGTCTCACTCTGTCACCCAACCTGGAGTGCAGTGGCATGCTCATGGCCACCGCAGCCTCGACATGCTGGGCTCAGGCGATCCTTCACCTCAGCCTTCCAAGTAGCTGGAACTACAGGCATGCACCGCCACGCCCGGCTAATTTTTTTTTCTTGATTTATTGTAGAGATGAGGTCTTGCCAAGTTGCCCAGGCTGGTCTGATGGGCTCAGGCAATCCTTTCACCTAGCCCTCCTAAAGTGCTGGGATTACAGGCGTGAGCCACTGTGCCCAGACCGATATTCATATCTTTTTAATCTCCTGTGAAAATGTTTCCATTGTCTCTATATGAAGGGGACTCCTCCTGCCAAATAAAAGAAATTATCTTTTGGCAGGCGGGCCCTTGTGGTACAGGACAGTACAGGACAGGGTTTCCCAGCTGGTAGGTATTCTGGGAAACCATCCGCGTCAGTACACCGGCTAACGTTGTTGAAGGAGGCAGGTTCAGCTTCAGTGAAGTTTTTTTTAATGAAATTCTTTCAACACCTTTGCCCATTTCGTGATGGGTGATTTACGAGCGCACCTGCCCACACTGCACTGTGTTCAGCAGTTTTTGACCCAAACCAGCATGACCCCCGTGCTCCACCCTCCCTATTCGCCTTATCTCATCCCACGCAACATTTTTGTTTCCCTGGATGAAAAAGTCCTCAAAGGGAAACGTTTTGCTGATGTGGAAGAGGTGAAACAAAAAATCGGCAGAAGCACGAAAAGGCATCAAAATTGACGAGTTCAAAAATTGGAGCAGTGGAAAGCGGCTGGATAGGTGTTTTGCATCAAACGGAGAGTACTTTGAAGGCGACTGAAGTTTAAACATGTAAGAATAAATACATAATTGTTTAATATAAATAATGATTCAAGGAGGTCAACCAATTATTAAGGGGTGGACACAAGATTTTAACCCAGATCTATGCCTCTTCTGTAGCCACGATACCTCCGCTCAAGAAGTTGCGCCCATCTCCTTTGGGGATAGAGTGAGGGGTTGTGACACAAAGAAGCCCGTAACACACGCCCTTCCTAACTGACGTTTTCACTCTCCTTTAGAAACGCTCTCCCAGGACCCTCTCTGCCAAGTGGTGCCCTCGGGACAGCCGCTGTCAGTGCGGTTCCCCCAGCCCCCCGACAGACCGGGGATCCCGAAGGTCGTGAGGAACAAGAACCAGGTTCTGGAGGCCCCCTGGCATGGAGCCTAGGGGTTAGCGTCGGTGGGCGGTGCCCATGCCGGGCTGCACGAGAAGGCAGGGCGCACTGGTTTGTTGCCCTACCCATGGGTGCCGGGGCGGGGGGCGCGGGCCCTCGGAGCTCCGCAGCGCCGGGAGCTGGATTTGAGAAGGTAGCCGCCACGCCTCTGGGAAGGGCCACACTTATTCGGGGCGATGGCTCGCGTTAGGGAGCCCTCAGAAGTCCCTCTAAGGGGCGAAAAGAGGCCCTAACAAGTGCTGGGACCCCAGCGCCGCCGCGGGCGATGTGATTTGCTCCGTGGTCAAGACCGTGCAGACCCCAGGCCTTTCGGTGGGGAGGGGAGTCTTGCTCTGGGTCCAGCTCCGCCGGGCGCCATGAACAATAACTTCTGCCGCGCCCTGGTGGACCGGAGGCCCATGGGGCCCCCTAGCTGCATGCAGCTGGGCGTCGTGCCCCCTCCCCGGCAGGCGCCAGGGCCGCCAGCCGAGCCCCTGGGCAGCGTGCCCTTCCTGCTGTACCCGGGCCCCGCCGAACCGCCCTACTACGACGCCTACGCGGGGGTGTTCCCCTACGTGCCCTTCCCCGGCGCCTTCGGGGTCTACGACTACCCCTTCGAGCCCGCCTTCATCCAGAAGCGCAACGAGCGCGAGCGGCAGCGCGTCAAGTGCGTCAACGAGGGCTATGCGCGCCTCCGCGGCCACCTGCCCGGCGCCCTGGCGGAGAAGCGGCTCAGCAAGGTGGAGACGCTGCGCGCCGCCATCCGCTACATCAAGTACCTGCAGGAGCTGCTGAGCTCGGCCCCCGACGGCGCGCCGCCCCCCGCGCCCCGCAGCCTCCCCGGCACCCGGCCCTCTCCCGCGTCGCCCTCCGCGACCCGGCCTGACGGCCCCGGCGACGGCGAGGCCCGGGCGCCCCCCTCCCTGGTGCCGGAGTCGTCCGAGTCCTCCTGCTTCTCCTCGTCGCCTTTCTTTGAGTCGGAGGAATCCAGTCTTTGATAGGGCCTGTGGCTGTCCGGGGCTTAGAGCATCCGCAGGCCCCTTCCCGCCCTCAGGAGCAGCGTGGGGTGCGGCGCAGGCCTGTGACACTTGTCTGTGTCATCCCCCCCCTCCGCCAGCTGGGGACGGTACCAGAGGCACGATAGAGACCGGAGGAGCCTCGTGGGTGCAGTGCGGGCAGGGCCTGGGACAGCTCCGGGTGCGCCCTCCGCCCCCTCCAAGCTACGGTGGGGCAGGCCAGGACCGTCATCCTTGGGTCTGGCTCCCACTTGGCGTCAGGCAGCTTTGCTAGTCTCAGACGCAGCCTTGTCTCTGCGAGTCCCTAGGAGGTGGGCCGGGCTTTGATTCTTGTGTACCGTGCTGTGGCTCTCCACGAGATGGCCTCAAATACTAGCAACTTCTCTGGGAACTTGCTTGCCCCCAGAGAGAGGAACCCAGAGGAGGAGATGGGAGGCCAGACTGCTACCAGCACTCTGTCCAGATCGAGCCACTGACTTTCAGCAGAGGCCATGTGTGCAAACTGGGGGCGCTTTCAGGCTTCCTTCCTTGAGGACGATCACCCCCCTCCCCCATCCCCCAGTCAGGCCTTCTTGTTTTTCCCCAGGTTGGGAGGAGACTGCGATGTTTCCCCCCCTCAGATTGTGAGCCTGGGATGGGGGGTGGGATGGCATATGGATACATTGGCACTGTGTCTGCACCAAAGAGATAAATAAAAGGATTGTTGAGCTTTGTCATTCCTAGATCCATGTCTGTCCTCACCCACCCTGGCCTTTTCCCATACCCAACCCAGCCCAGAGCACTTGCTGTGAGGGTATGTGAGATGTTCTGTTAGTTCACACATCCATCCAACATTTACAGAGAGCTTACTATATGCCAGGGATGATGCAGAGGAGAGGCCAGAGTCCCACAGAAAAAAAACACACAACCCCAGCACCCTTAGGGGTGGGAAAGAAAGACACAACACGTAAAGTCACTACACAGTGTACAGATGCTATGCCAGAGGCATGCACATTCAAGGTTGCTCTGGGAGCTTCCACTCCACTGGGGAGGGTTTTACTGTTTCCCTGACATGGGGTACATGTAGGGGTGGGGTGGGAGTGGGAGGAGTCTTGGCCTGATGAGGCAGGTACTGAGATGGGTGGGGGAATACTGTGGAGCTTGCTGAGCCAGGCCAGTCACCCAGTACCTTCTCTGGACAGTCTCATGGGACTGGGGAGGGGAAAATCTAATTTGGCATGAGGAGCCAGTCTCAAGCTTGAGGCTCCATATCATAGACCGCCCCCTGAAGAACTCTGTTGCCCCAGCCTGGAAACCTTTCATCCTGTCTCCTACTGCCCCTGCCCCACCCCAGACCTGAATGTAAGCTCCTCCCCCCACCCCCAACCTCCTCTGGGACAGACTGGGAACTCACTGGCTGGGCTGGATGGAATGACAGCTGCCTGGCCCCGGGAGCGCAGGCTGGGCAGAGGGGAACCGAGTGGAGGCTAATTTTACTTGCTGGGAGCAGGAGAGTAATCCTCCTGCCCCCACTTGCGCCCCCGCCCCCCGGGCTGGCTCAGCAGGGCAGGTTGGCCCAGCAGGCTCAGCCTTCCAGTCCCCAAGGCGGGGGAACCGGCACGCAGGGACGAGAGGGCAGTGGGGTGGGGGAGCAGGAGAAAGCCAGGTTGCCAGGGAAGCCATGGAGCCATCCTCACCCCAGGAGGAGGGCCTGAGGAAGAAACAGGCCAAGAAGCCTGTTCCGGAGATTCTGCCAAGGCCGCCCCGGGCCCTGTTCTGCCTGACCCTCCAGAACCCCCTGAGGAAGGCCTGCATCAGCATCGTGGAATGGAAGTATCCTTCAGGGCCTTGGGCGGTGGGGAGAGTGTGTGTAATATGGGGGAGGGCACGGGGAGGCTGGGGACTTGGAAATGGGGTGAATGGTCCCAGAATGGTATGAGGAGCCTTTGGGAAGGAGCCTTCAACTAAGCATAAGAGGCGGAGGAGGAATTTGTGTGGCTTCTTGGGGCCTGAGTGGGCGACGGCCACAGATGCCTGTGACCGTCTATGGATGGGACCTGTTTCATGAGGACTGTTCCCATGTGTACCCAAATCCTCATTATCATGGGTGCCGCTTAGGTTTTTGAAACAACAGTCTCATTTTTAAATAGAATAGAGGCAAATAAATACATAAATAAATAAGCGGTGGACTCTCGGAGAAAAACCCTCCCTTGAGCGGGGAGGGCAGAGTATGAAGAGATGTGAGTGGGGGAGTCATCCTGCGGTGGGCAGATCCCAGCTGGGGATGGAGCTAGGGCAGAAGTGGGATTGAAGGAAGGCCTGCTCTGAGTGGCTCCAAGACACAGGCCAAGAAAGGCTGGCTGTCTTAGCTCAGACATACCACCCTGGAAGCAAGGACCTCCTCTCCTTTGCTATGTTTGCATAGGACCATAGCATAGGACCATAGCCCTGAGAGGAAGAATGATGAAAATATCTGGGTTATTTGGGGAAGGGAGGAAGGAGCGACAGAGAAGAGGGGAAGTGTTTGTCAAGCAGTTCTGAGAATGAGGGTCAGGAATTTTTAAAATATTTCTGAAAGGTTCTGGTAGCCTGGGCTCTCACCAGCTGTCTCCCAGAAGGAAAGAACAATGGGATAACTGGAAGGGCAGGAGAAACATGGAGCCAAGTGGAGATAGTTTGGGGTCAGGGTCAGCCCTGTTCCCCACAGCTGCTCATGGCCAGGCCAAATCTAACCCTTCTGGGCCCCTCTCTCCCTGCCTTTCTTCTGTCAGATCAGGTTCACCCTGTGGGTTCTCCCTTTCCTCCATTCTCTGCTCCCCCAGGCCTTCTCCTCCTGTAGGCCTCTGTCCCTATGTCCCTCCTTTCTTTTCAAACACTAGAGGTTGCTGGAAGGAAATAGGATTTTTATTTATTTATTTTTATTTATTTATTTTTTGAGTTGGAGTCTCACTCTGTCGCCCAGACTCTGTCACCCAGACTCTGTCACCCAGACTCTGTCACCCAGACTGTGGCCCGCTCCCGGCCACTGCAGCCTCGACCTGCTGGGCTCTGACGATCCTTCCGCCTCAGCCTTCCGAGTAGCCGGAACTACAGGCGTGTACTACCAAGTCCGGCTGATTTTTTAATTTTATTGTAGAGATGAGGTCTCGCTGCCCAGGCGGGTCTCGAACCCTTGGGCTCAGGCAATCCACTCACCTCAGCCTCCCAAAGGCACGGGATTTCAGGCTGAGCCACTGAGCCCGGCGGAAATAGGATTTTTAAATCAGGCTATCTATATAGTATGCCTCCCCATGGGACCCCAAGCAACTCTCTCTCTTGCTTTCCCTCACTCTGTCCACACTTGCTGTCTAATGGCTCAGGAAGTCAAGAAAGGCCTGGGCCTGGGGCTGTGGAGGGGTGGGTGTGTCTGGGAGGGGTGAAGAGTGATGAGCGTGGGCGTGTGCACACTAGTGAGAGCACACAGCTCTGGAAATTCAGATTTCATCTCTCCGTGGTCCCCCGATCCCAGTCCTGCTCTGTGGGTTCTTAACCTTGACCTGCATCAGCCCAAGTCTCCCTTGCCGTTTTTCTAGATGAGCCTTTCAGGTCACCTGGCCAGAATCTCCGAAAGTCGTGGCTACTTGTGGCCAGGCACTTAGAGTGGAGCAGTGTGAAGACCCCCTGCCCCTTAAAGCTAAGTAGCCCTCAGCCAGGTACCAGACCTTTGCAGTCCCAGAGAGTCTAAGTGGAAGTCACCTGTTCCTGAGGAGAGGGAACCAGATCTCCGGGTGGGAACCTGGCCCTTTCTATACCCTGCGGGGATTCAGGGAAGGAACGGCATGGGCAGAGTGCCCAAGGGCCTGCCCGTCAGCCTGGCATCAGGGTCTTAGTCCAGGCTGACCCTCACCGCCCTCTTCCCCTTCACCCTGCAAATCCCATGCCTCACTCAAGGGCTCTCCTTAACCCCAGCACCAGACCCTTCGAGACAATCATCTTGCTCACCATCTTTGCCAACTGTGTGGCCCTGGCCGTGTACCTGCCCATGCCTGAAGATGACAACAACACTCTGAACCTTGGTCTGGTAAGATAGGTCCTCCCGTCCCCCTTCTTGAGGGACTGCAGCCCCAGACCGGGGGAGGCCCCTTGGGGGACTTGGTCCTGGTGGGTGATGCTGGTGATTCAACTTCACAGCCTCCTGCAGGGCTGACTGAGAGGTTCAACAACTTTTCAGGGTCAACCTGCTTCTTCTAGAATCTGTGATATCGTCAGCTAGCACGGAGCAAGGGCTCACTGTGCCCAGGCACTATGCTAAACACCATACACAAGTAAACTCCTTTAATCCTCACAATAACCCCATTAAGTAGTCCCATTTGACAGATGTGAAAACTGAGGCTTAGTAAGGTCAACTACTGAGCCACAGAGGTTGAGTGCTAATTTATTTCTCTTCCCTGGATGTGATCCAGAGGAAACTTGCTTCTATTGAGTTTGCTTTCATAGGAGAGTTTGAGCTAGCAATCTGAAGGAATAATATGTTTTAGAGTTTGGTAATACCACTTCCTCCTTATTGCTTCAGCAATAACATGCATGGGAGCATAAAATACCAAAGCTGAAAGGGATCTGCAAGAATTAGGTTGTCCTACCTCCTCCCCACCTCATTGTTTTATGGATGAGAAAACCGAGACCTAGAGAGATCAAGGGGCTTACCCAGGAGCTAGTTAAATAATAAAAATGGTTAACATTCATTAAATACTTAGTAAATGCCAAGCTCTGTGATAAGTATTTTACATCATCGTGTTAGTTAATTCCTACAACTACCCCTTGGGGTAAGTAACATTATTAGACCCATTTAAAAGATAAGAAACTGAGGCTAAGAGAGCTTAGGTACCTTACCCAGGGTCATTCCACATCTAAATCTTGTGGTAGGACCTCTAATTTGCTGTCTCTCACTTTAGAATTTGCTCTTGTATGAGCTGTGTTGCCAAGGTGGTGTGTGATAATGGAAGGTTTTATAGGGAAGTCCTCTTAGAAACACTGGGCTCAGACACTTCCCAGGTCCCTGGAAGACAGGAAAATGGATCCACCATCTTAACCTAAACGGCAGGGTGGGGAGGGAGAAGGTCTATTAGCGTGTATCCAGAGCCTGAAAGAAAGGTATTTATCTCTGCCTCTCCTTTATGCTGGTTTCCATGGGAATCTATCTTGAGTTGGTGAGAAGCTGGAATTCTAAATGTGTGCTTGCTATGAGTGGAAAAAACTCTGAACTCCTGAATGTGGAGGAAGAATGGGATTAAATGTAGACAGAAACAATATAACCTTTACTGCCAGCGAAGGTATTTCATGGAGCCTGGCCCTTTGACCTGGCTGGCCTAATTCTCTCTGTCCTGAAAATAGGGAGGGCTGGACCACCCTTCAGGATTTCATATTTTTGGGCCTCAGTTCCATTTATACCTCTTAAGAAGTTGACTACTTTTGCAAGAAACTCTCCCCTCCTTGGAGGATATTAAATTATGACTTAATGGTTTACATTGTCTTCTATCTTGAAACAAAATGGCTGCCTTAAATTTTTCACACTGTCCGGTGTGTGTATGTGTGCACATGTGCATTTGTTTTTTTGGTGGACTGGAGTTGAAAAGCCTTGGGTTAGGTCTGGAGCTCATAGAGATAGGATTATAAATTCCTGGAAGAGGGAAACCCAACTAGAAACCTTTCCAAAGCATCAGAAGTCACCTGGCATGTCAGAGCTCAATGAGAAATCAATGTTTGGTGAGGAACGCTAATCTGACCCCTCCTTGTGAAGCCTAGAAAGAGTAGGCTACACCAAAGTTACACAGCCAGCTTCTAGCTGGGGCTTCCTCATTCCTGCCTGTCAGTTATGTGTTCAATCGCCACAAAACCCAGTAAGAGGGAAGTGAGAGGAGAAAGAGAAGGCAGAAGGGACAGGAGGTATTTATCTCTCTCTTAGTCTATTGGCTGCTTTGTAGGTATCTGAGAAAGGTTGGAGACTTTCCAGTCATCCAAGATAACCCATAGGTTTAAAGAAGGAAGGCCTGAGGACCAATTCCACATTAGCTTTCTCATTCATTTAGCAAATATTTATTTAGTGCCTGTTGTGTTCCTGGCACATACTGGGGATATAATTATAAACCAAATAGACATAGTTCTCATCTTCACAGAGCTTGATTCATTAAATGGATTAAACAAGTAATTATAATTAAACAAGTAGTTTAAATGAAATGGGAAATGTGCAGGATTTGGGGACACTATGACAGCATCCTGGAAGAGAACCAAAGCTGGTCTTGGGATCAGAGAGGCTTCCCAGAGGACAGGATGTTTAACCTGGAACCTGAAGGATGAGCACAGGTCAGCTTGTGGGCATACAGCGTGTGTAGTCCAGAGGATCTCGTGCTCACAAGGGCCCCACCCTTAGGCTTTAATGCTCTGTGGTCATAGTATTACAATTGTAATTGATTTTATCTTTGAATTTATGATTTGCAAGTGAAGTCCACTGGGACAATGGCATGTGCACTAGAAGCTTAGCGCCTTGGCTCACACAAAGTCCTGTCTTCTGCCACCTCCCTGCCCCAAAGGACAGACTGTCAGCTTAATGTTTTGCTCCCTGGTGCCCTGAGCCACCTGGGAGGGGCCTTGGTGTGAGAGTGGGGGAAGGTCAAGTTTCGGTACATGGACTCTTTTGTGTCTCAGATGTCTGAGGAAAGGGCCTGGCTATAGTTATCCCCACCCTGGGCTGACAGTGCCATAACTCATTCAGTGGGTGACTCTGTAAGTTTGAGTCTCTAAGGCCCACCCCCCCATCTAGAAGTTGCAATACCCTTGGGTACTGTCTGTTCACCGTGGGGGCGAAGTGGCCAGTCTGTGTGAAGGGGAGATGCCTGGCTCCGCAGGATGTTGGGCTGTGGGACGGGCTTGGTGAGTGATACTGCCATCTGCCCTGTCCCTCCTCTGACACAGAGTGTCATCCTCACCCTCTCCTGGTAGGAGAAGGTTGGGAGTAGGTGCTGTGGTTGTCTGCACTTGCTTTGTCCAACACGCAACAGGCAATGAAAAGACACCACTGTAGGTTGAGAAAAAAACTGAAAGAAAAGGGAAAGCTTTATATTGTAGTACCTTTAACAGCACCTATTTTCTACTTTTTGAACATAGGATTCCACATGTTCACTTGCACTGGGCCCCCAGTCGTGTAGCCAGTCCTGGGAGAAGGTTAGGGCATGGTAGAAGGGTGGGGCAGGGGGGAGACTCTGGCCAGGGGGAGCCCCATGGGCAAAGGACTGGGGGCAAAAGATGGAGAAGTGGATGGGGAGTTAGAAAAATCTCTCACTGGGCTCGGTGGCTCAGCCTGTAATCCTGCGCTTGGGAGGCTGAGGTGAGTGGATTGCCTGAGCCCGCGGGTTTGAGACCCGCCTGGGCAACTTGGCAAGACCTCATCTCTACAATAAATCAAAAAATCAGCCGGGCGTGGTAGCACATGCCTGTAATTCCGGCTACTTGGAAGGCTGAGGCGGAAGGATCGCTGGAGCCGAGCAGGTCGAGGCTGCGGTGGCCGGGAGCGGCCACTGCACTCCAGTCTGGGCGGCAGAGTGAGACTCCAACTCAAAAGAAAAGAAAAGAAAAGAAAAATCTCTCACTCCAGGATCAGGATGAAACGGGGTGGGATGGGAAGCAGGAAGAGCGATGGAAGTCATCTAGGCAGGAAATGGGGGGAGACTGGGACCCAGGTGCCCATGAGGGTAGAGGCAGATAAGAGGCCGATTTGAGAGAGATTTGCGTGGGGATGGAGACGTGGGGAAGAAGGTGAGGATGACACTCGGGTATCAGAGGGGGGACAGGGTAGACAGTGGTGTCGCTTACCAAGACAGCAGCATGGGGGAGGAGCAGGCGGGGGTGTGGGGGAGAAATGCGGTGAGTTAGACTTGTGGTGAGACCCAAGTGCCTGTGCCCATCGATTGGGCAATTGGATTTGCAGGTCTGAGCATTTTATGACAGTGGTTCCTCACTTTGGCACATGCCTGACTAACGATGGCAAAGCAGGGATTGTTGGGGCAAGAAGGGCTTCCCACAGAGTAGGCAAGCAGAATTGGGGGAGGGAGTGGTGGTACCCTTGATTATGGGCGGGGATCCTGCCACCTGCCTGTGGGAACAGCTTTCCTGGGAGCGCCCCTCCCAGCTGTCTCCTGTTCTTCATTTCCTTTTCTCCAGCATTTGCAGAGGGTCCCAGAATTGGGGCCCTGGGTTTCCTAGGGTTGATGGTACTTCCCTACCTCTGCCTGCTCTGTGTCAGTGGCAAAGCCCAGGGGCCTCTCAGAACAGAAGAAGAAACTGAGGCCCAGAGAGAGCAGGGAGTTCTGGGACTACACAGTGGATACAGGGTGGCAAGATGAGGACCCAGGATTGCTGCTATCCTGGGCAGCTGTGTGATGTCATGGCAGGGAGGAGCCTGGAAGGAACAGATTCTGAGATCAGACAGATTGGAGAAACATTATGACATGGTGCTTACGAAAATCAGTTCTGGAGCCAAAACCTATGCTTTTGAGTCCAGGCTCATTCACATACCAGCTGTGTGGCCTTGGATACGTTATTTAACCTTTCTAGGCCCTCCATGTCTTCATTTATAGCATGAGGCTAACACTGTACACTTGAGAGAAGTAACTGGATGAGTCAAGACTTTTTAAGAGTCATAGTGCCTCATCTATCAACATAAGACACTTTCATCATGCAGATCCCACAGTGCCTCAGAGTGGGCTCCCCAGCCATGATGTCCCTGGTCCCAGAGACCTTCAGGTTTTCTTACATTCAAAAGATTTCCAACAGCTATGCCAAAGGGTTATTTCAGAAAAAAAACAATTCCTTCTCTCCTCACCCACCATCTGTCCCTGAAATCTCTTGGACCCTTCATCTTCTCTGCTTGAAACACCCAGCTTACCTTAGTGGCTTTCCTGGCCACCCTTCCTCATCCTCCAGCAAATCATCATCAACAACAACATCCAATATTTGCTGAGTACTTGCATTGTACCAGGCACTGTTCTAATGTTTTTATGTGTGATTGCACTGAATGCCCCCAAGGTTGGTCCTGTTATTGTGCTCATTTGTACAAAAGAGCAAACTACAGCACAGAGAAATTCAGCACTGCACAGGCCCAGTGAACTCTGTGGGCAGATCTCCATCCTTTATTGGGCAAGGTCATGCGTGATTCCAGCCTTGGCCAGCCTGAGGGCACCTGTGTGAAAAAGCAGCAACAATGATCCGACTTACTAATGATTGGGTAGAGACTACAAATCAATTACTTTTACTTTATTAGCTCATTTTATCCTCAAAATAATCTTGTGTCAAAGTATGATTTTCACTGGGTGTAGTGGCAAAGGTGAAAGGATTGCTTGAGCCCAGGCTCGGCAACATAGCGAGACACCATCTCTACAAAAAAATAAATAAATAAAAATAAGCTGGGCATGGTGGTGCACGCTTGTGGTCTCAGCTACTTGGAAGGCTGAAATAGAAGGATCGCCTAAGCTCAGGAGAGCCAGACTGCAGTGAGCTATGATCATGCCACTGCACTCTAATCTGGACAACAGATTGAGACCCCAACTCAAAAAAAGTGTGATTTTCAAATAGTGAAAACATAGCTTTAAGTGAAGTACAGAGAGAATATGTGTGAAAGATTAATTCAACCCATGAGAGAACAAACAGGAAGGGAAAGCTAGGTTAAAGGGAATTTGAGGAACACAAGTTATATGATATTGGAGAAAGAA
The DNA here is from genome assembly GCA_027257055.1 of Cephalopachus bancanus. Classification (NCBI taxonomy): domain Eukaryota; kingdom Metazoa; phylum Chordata; class Mammalia; order Primates; family Tarsiidae; genus Cephalopachus; species Cephalopachus bancanus. Next base: position 915,675 of record JAPVLO010000297.1, read on the forward strand.
TGATGAAACAAGGTTGCCAGGTTAAGTACCAAGCTGTTTAATGCTCTACAGGGCAATGCAACTATAACCACTGGTGCCATCTTTCTATCAGGCAGAAATCATTTGCATATTTAGGGGACAGAATAAACAAAAGGATATTCCCCTAGGTCAGTGGTTTTGAAGGGAGGGGAAAAGAGTAGTTCTGCCTTCCAGGAGACATTTGGGAATGTCTGGAATTGTGAGGGGGTGGGCTAGAGTGATGGGGACGTAAGCTATTAGCATTGGGCAGATGTAGAGACAGGGATCTGGTAATGCACAAGATGGCCCCTCTCCCACCAACAAAGAATTTTCCAGTCCAAAATATCAATAGGGCTGAGGCTGAGAAACCCTGACCTAGATAATTAAGTAATCCTCAGCCAGGCCTGTTATAAAATGCTCCAACGTGACGTTACAAAGATATGGCAGCCTCCCTTCACCTTATTTCTGAGTTCTGAATAATTTTATGATTATCCTTAGGTAGGCATTACCTGCTGCTCCCAAGGGGCATGCTTGGCAGGCTGGCTGCCCATTCGGCCCCTCCTTGGCCCCAGAGTAGTCACCCACCCCTCAGGCACTGATTCTGCCAGGCCCCTGTTACATTCCTGGGGTTCAGTTTCCTCCATGAGGCTGAAGCCTAAGTCTCTGGCAGCCAGGGCATTTGTCTTTTTATAGGGTCTGGAATGTGCCTGCCAACTCCTGCGGCTGGCAGCCTGCTCCATCTCACCATCTGGGGAGGCTGGGGCCCCAGAAGGACCCCAGCTCTGGCCTTGCCCTTCAAATATCTAGGACCTACGGAGTGCAGGGCGGTTCAACCCTGGGCCATTGTACAGAGAACAGAGGTGCTCAACAAGGGTCTGTGAAAATGAGAAGAAAGCCTGGATCTTAGCCCCATCTGGGAGCCTGCCCTCTCCCCACTGCAAGAACTCAGCTCCCATTTCAAGGCATTTACAATTATCCCTCCCTGCCCCCCAACCGATGCCCCTTCATATCAGGACAAGGGACTTTGGACACTGTGATAGCTGAACAACAAAACCCTCAGAAGAAACCTGGGAGCTTTGTCCAAGCTCTGCCCTCTTCCTGGGGAGTCACGGGAAAGCTCAGGCTCTCAAGTTGAACCAAGCTACCTACAGTCTAGATTTTGGTTAGTAGCATCTTAAACTCTCTGAACCTTCATTACCTCATCGGTGAACAGAGGACCCAGTTTGTACCCTTTCAGGACAGTCGTAGCAATGAGTACAAAAGCCACATGCCTGACCTGGCCCATGGGAGTTGCTCAATAAATGTTCATTCCCTTCCTTCTCTGCTCTCCCTGCACTAACAGCGCATAATCTAAGTCACACTGAGCCCAGGCCTGGGAGTGGGGGCGGGCAGACCTGGAGCTGTTGGGCAGACCTGGAGCTGTTGGAGTGAGATTTGACAGATATATCCAGATGTCCTAGGTATGCTATTTTCCCCCCTCCCCTGCATGGCATGGTGGTTGAGACCACAGAGTCTGGAATCAAACTGTCTGGATACATATCACAGCTTTGCCACTTGGTAGCTGTGTGATCCTGGAGAAAGTAGTCAACCCCTCTGTGCTTCAGTTTTCTCATCTATAAAATGGTGATGAGTGCCTACCTTATAGGGTTTCAGTGAGGATTAAACATATGTATGTGGCCAGATAAGGCCTGGCACATATAGATGCTTCATAAAGCTTAGCTGTTATTATCAGCATTATTACCCAAGACAGTGCTGGTCTCCCATCCTCTCCCTGGTTGGGCGCTCTGCTCACTCCCATCACAGACTCCTCCTGGGACTCTCAGCCTCGCTGGCTCCCTCTCTTGACAGCCCTGGCATGCCTGGCCCACACAGACCCAAGGGAGCTTGGCTGTCTGGTAAAGGGAGCAGTATACCAGGAAGGGAAGAGGGAATTGAAGGCCAGGGAGGAAGGATGGCAAGGGAGACCCACTTCGAGCATGTGGATTTGGGTGAGGGTTCATCAGGATAAATATAGCCATTTTTCTCACTCAGTGGGTCATTTTCCAAACCTGGAAGCTGAGGTGGTTGTGGAGATGCCAGGGCCCTGGACACCCAGGGGTCGGTGTGGCCATCGCAGTCAGCACATCGGGCAGGCCTAGTAGAAAAGTGAGGTGGGTGGGGCCTCCTACCCTCAGCACCCCCCTTTCCACCAATCTCATTTCTCTCATCTGCAATATAAGAAAAATAGCAAAGCAGGACGGAACCTTTGACCACAACTGAAGCAATCAAAAAAGTCTTGTTTTTTCCCATAAACTAACTTTATGTGGATTCTGAGTCCATACCCCTCTTGGATGGAGAGACCTTCAATCACAATGGTTCTTGGTATCCTGTCGGCCTTAGAGATATGCCCAGGTGACACAGATAGGTCCTCTGCATCCTTTTAAAGGCAGAAATCCTTGAACAAAGGTGGACCTTGCTTTCTTGGGGGTCCCAGGGACTGCTCCTCCTCATCTTCAGAGCACTGTGGGCTCTACCCTTGAGATCCCCCGCTGCTGGGGTGAATCGCAGACTTTAGAAAACTAGAGACAGGGGTCTCGCCACAAACCTTTCCTGAGGTGAGGAGGCCAGCCCAGCTGTGGGCTTATAGGAGGGAGAGGGTGGAGAAATCCAAGAGCAAACAACCATGAATATTTGAAAAGTATCTCCTAGTAGAAGTACCCATGTAGCCTGCCCCGAGCACTTGTGGTGAGGTCCCTGAGTGAAGATATGGGCACAGGGGGATATAAAGATGGGAACATCAGACACTGGGGACTCCTAAAGGGAGGAAGGAGGAAGAAAGGCCAGAGTTGAAAAAACTACCCATTAGGTTCCATGCTTGCTATTTGGGGACAGAGTCAACAGAAGCCTGACCTCACCATCACTCAATATACTCATGTAACAAATCCTAAAAAAAAAAAGAATGATTGAAAAGAGGTTTGAGGAACTCTTCCTCCACCCCAGCCTGTACTCCCTGGTTCCCTCCTCTCTGCCAAACCCGCTTTGCCTGCTTGAAGCACACGTGCCTTAAAGAGTTAACAACAGCCAGGCTCGGTGGCTCAGCCTGTAATCCCACGCTTTGGGAGGCCGAGGTGAGTGGATTGCCTGAGCCCGCGGGTTCGAGATCCGCCCAGGCAACTTGGCGAGACCTCATCTCTACAATAAATCAAAAAACTAGCCAGGTGTGGTAGTGCACGTCTGTAGTTCCAGCTACTTGGAAGGCGGAGGCGGAAGGATCGCCGGAGCCCAGCAGGTCGAGGATGCGGTGGCCGGGAGCGGCCACTGCACTCCAGTCTGGGTGACAGACTGAGACTCCAACTCAAAAAAAAAAAGAGTTAACAAGTATGAGTTGAATGCCTCCCTGCCCCAGCAGGGTTTGCATCTGAGCAGGTCACCATGCCTTGACCTAAGGGAGGAGACATTCAGGCCCAGCAGCTGTGTGGTGGCAAGACACCTTCCCAGGAAGCCCTTTGAATGCAGCTGCTCCACCCACTGCCAGCCCCCTGCCAGCCTCTCTCCAGACCAGCCCACTAAGTTTCTTTCAGTAGGATCCCAGAGCTCTCTATGGAGGACATGGATGGTCTGAAGGCTGAAGTCCTGATCAGGTCACAGGGCACAAGGCAGGGATGCAGGGGAAGAAGGTGTGGTGGCAGCTGCCCTTGTGGTCACAGCAGGGAAGCAGGTGCTGGACAGGTTCCTTTGAGGGGAGCTCAGGCAGCTCCCCTCATCTTCCCACAAAACTCAGTGCATGCCAGGGTGGGAGGAGCAGTTGGAATGGGCTGACCCTTGGAAATGGAAGACAGCGGAAAAGAGAGGCAGTGGGGGTGAGGGAGCAGTGGGAGGTGAGCTGAGCCCTGCTTTTTTCAGCCCAGGACTTTGGGAGTGTCCAGCTCCAATACCACTGGGAGCAGGTGTGAGGCCTGTGGGACAGGGTCACACACTAGGCCCACTTCCAGCCAAGTGGGGCCCCAGGGAACCCCAGTTAGAGGCCTCTCTGTGAAGGGGACATTTAAATCAGGCCGGCTCCTGGTCGTCCTCTGAGCTCAGAAGGTCAGGGGGTCAGGGAGAGTCCCCCTGTTCTCCCTGCTCTGTTGTCAGAACCCGAAGCCCAGTGTCTCTTCTTAGATGTGGAGACCCCAAGGCTGCACCTGCCTTTGAATTATGCCACAGCAGAGAACACAACTTTCCATTGTTCATTTATTCAACAAACATTTCTTGAGCACCTACTGTGTGCCAGGTAGTCTGCTGTGCTCCAAGAAGAGCTTCTCAGATAATCTGTGGAGAAAGACCAGGTTGTTGTTTTTTAATTTCCAAGCTATCATGGACTGATACATGGTCCTACAACATGGGACCCCTTCACAACTGGAGCCACGTGAGACTCACCATGTAACTCTGACAACCCAGACGGGTCTCTAGTCCACCCACGTGCTTGGAAGTAATTGCAAATCGGTTTAGAATTTTTCACATGCTTACTCAATGCCTACATGTGTCTCGTCTCAGAGTGATAATGAAAGTGACCAGCACCAAGCTACAGGCTGCACCTTGGTTAGCCTTAGGACACTGATTCGTTCACTTTGTCAGTCACAAAGACTTGTGTGGCAGGCACTGTGCTAGATGCAGGTGACATACACCGCTGGGGGAAGGGCATCTGAAGCACCAAGGAGGGTTTTTTTTTAAAGCTACAAAACGTTCCCTTGCCCACCACCAACAGCAATTCAGAGAAGCCTTCTTTGATGGTGACCTTGGCCCCCACCCTCCAATGCTACTATTACCGTTGGGGAAATGTCACTTCTCTCCCATTCTGGGGAAGAGAAACCATAGCGAATTCCCACGGTTGGGAAGTCGCACGAGGATGGTGCTGTCTCAAGGAGGCTGCCGCTGGGCAGAAGGCCGAAAAGAGCAGCACAGTGCTGGGGGGACAGCGAGGCCACACAGGCTGATTCTCCTCGTGAGAGGTCAGAGGATCTTAAGAGATGAGAGGTCTGCCTGGGCAACAGGTCTTGGCGACATTCCAGGCAGAGGGGCCGGGGTAAGCAAAGGTATGGAGGCCGGGGCAGCTGGGCGCGTAGGTGACCTGACAGTCATTCCACTTGATTCATGTACTTTGGGAGGCTGAGACAGGAGCCTTGCTCGAGGCTAGGAGTTTGAGCTCAGCCTGGACAACATAGTGAGAATCCATCTCCACAAAAAAGAAAAAGAATAGTTATGATTTACTGAGCATTTGATATGTGCCGGCAGCAGTAGACAATTATAAGATGTCATTTAATCCTCAAGATGACACTTCAAGGTAGTTATCATTATCTCAGTTTTACAGATGAGGAAACGGAGGTTCACAGAGGCTTAGGAACTTGCACAAGGGAGCAGAGCTGGTGAGAACCATTATGCCGTATACCTACTGCCTCCCACCTGCCGATGGGGCGCCGAAGGAAACTGGGATGTTTTAGGGAAGACCGATGACTTTGATCTTGGGGAGACAGCCAGGCCTTGCCAGTCCAAAGCTTAATAAATATCTGAGAAAGACTGAGCCCAGGCTGGAGAGGCCATGGGCCAACCCAGTGTGACATTGGTAACACTCTTCCTATGGCACAAGAGTGAACATATGCCTCTTCCATCTCCTCCTGGGCAGAGTCAGTGCTGTGTGCACACACGAGGTCTCTCTGGTAGTGAGTTACAATTCCGGGCACCCAGGATTGGGCTGCAGGGAATGTGTGAAGAGAACTGGGCCTTGAAGCTACCGGACTTGGAACCTGAATGACCCCATCCGAGGCCCGCAGCCCCGACAAGCTCTCTGAGCTAGGCGGCATCTGGATAGGCAGGGGCAGGTGCAGGCAGCTCTCCGGTGCACATGGCTGGCTGCCAAGCCTGTGAGTGCTGCAGCTATTTTGAGTCCTGTTTCTTCTCCCTCAGCCCTGCTTCTCCCCTCTGTCCCCTGGGGTTGCAGCAACCTAAAAATGTAAACACTCACTTGACCTCACTCTGTTCCCTCACGCCTCTCTCTTAATGGTGTCCCTGACTCCCAGGAAGCCTGCTCGGCAGAGGAAGAAACACCACTCACCTGACTCCAAGGGTCCCCTCCACAGTTGTCCCCACCCACTCCTCTCAGCAAGGAGGGTGCCCAGACCCTCCCGTGCAGTTCCTTTCCATGGAGCAGGTTGCCCCCCTATTTCCATCTAGTCTCTATCAACAGGCCTTGTCACAGGACGACATGGCTTTGCACTTTAACCCCCATATTATCATTTTCTGGAAGAAGGAGAAAGGTTTGGCATCATAAATTAGCAGAAGGAATGAAGGATAACATCAAGAGAGCAGATCTAGCCCATGTGTACCTCGGTTTCCCCCTCTATAGGAAAGGGGAAATTATGCTTTCAGGAAAATTCTCTGAGTGACAGGTTTGGAGGTTTCTGGGGCCATGTTCATATCAATGAGCCATTTGGATACCTTTTCCCTGGACTCCCACACCTACCCACGTGGAAGTAAAGATATCTTCCAAATCATAAATAGGGTGGCCATTTCCCCAATCTGGCTCCACTCAGAGGAAAGGAACTAGGGAGCTATAATGTGAGTTATGCCTCCATAGCGTGCTGATGGGGAAGCATTTTATTGAGGGTGGATGTTGGTAACCAATGGTAATGGGAGTCTGGATTGTGCGGCTCAGACCCCCTTGTATAGTTCTAGGGGGCATCCATTAAGATACACACACACACACACACACACACACACACCCCAACACACACCCCTCCCAGAGTGGTGCAGTGCAACAGCCTGGCTCAGGCATCAGGCCGGTCAACGCCCCCTCAGGAGACCACGCCTGTCTGGGAGGCCGGGGACCAGAGCCCTTAGAAGCTGCCTTGCCAGAGCTCGGACGGTTGCAAGGAGAGCAGTTTCAGCCTGGAGTCCTGACAAGAGGGACCTGCTTTCTCAGTTAGAAATAGCTCTGCCTGCACCCAGAGAAGGGGGAAGGGTGACTGGGCCAAGGATAGGGTGACTCAGAGGATCAGGTTACAGGGGACAGGTCTGGAGGCGTCAGCAAGGCCTTCTGCAGGGTGGGGCTGGGCTGAAACCTCGGCCTCTTACCTGTGGGGCTTCCCTCCCAATACACAGTGTACCTCACACTCTGCTCACCCTGATAATAATGCCTGTGCCCTTTAAGGGGCTGTCTGCAGGCAGCCCAGGTGGGGACACATGGCAAAGGCAGGGGAGGTTACAAGAAAACGAAAGAGAGGGCAACCCTGACCAGCAAGGGATGGTCTGGAGTTCTGAGAAACACACTCCCACCTCCTACTGTCCATCCACTGGATGGGGGGAGAAGAAAGATGCCCAGACTGAAAACCACTTGGGGATGTTTATTTTGGGGACTGGCCTGGATCATTCATTTATTCACCCATTTCTAGTTCCTGAAAATACAGTCATGAAAAAAATGGACAAAAATCCCCATGCTTATGGGGTTTATATTCTAGTGCGGATGATAATGAACAAGATAAGAACATGCATATGGTATTTAAGCTAGAGATAAGTGCTAAGAAGGCAAAATTAAGCAGAGGAGAGGAACATGAACTCCTAGAGGTGGCTCGAATTGCCCGTGGTGGCCAGGGAAAGGCCTCAGTAAAGGGATGACTTTTGAGTAAAGACCTGTGGGCAGTGAGGCGGTTAGAAATGTGGGGATGTTGGGGGCTGAAGTGGGGACGGGGCCTTCCAGGCAGCAGGATCAGCAAGTGCAAATGTCCTGAGGCAGGTGTGTCTGAGAAACAGTAGGGAAGTCAGCATGCTGGAAGGGAGAGGGCAAGGACAGATACGGGGTGCTCTCAAAGTACACAGAGAAGTGGATGACCATGTTTTCTCCCACAGGAGAAACTGGAGTATTTCTTCCTTGTCGTCTTCTCCATTGAAGCTGCCATGAAGATCATTGCTTATGGCTTCTTATTCCACCAGGATGCCTACCTGCGCAGTGGCTGGAATGTGCTGGACTTCATCATTGTCTTCTTGGGGTGAGACCTGGATGTGGGGGAATTGGAGGCCAGAGCCTCCCTGAGGACTCTGTGCCGACCACCAACACCACCAGCACCCCGGAGATGGAACCCCAGATGGAAGCCTAACCACTGCAGGCAGCAGCCTCCACTAGAGGCCAGCCCCTGTGGGGGTACAGTCAATGTTGGTGGAGAGTGAAACATTGCCCTTCCCAATAGACCACCAGCAGGTCACAAGTCCCTTCCCTGGCTAGGGGCCTTAAATTCCATTATCCTTTCCACAGCACACAAAATGATGTGTGTGGTTCCAGTGACCAGTAGTTTCTGCATGTCCATAAGTTTCCCAATCTTTGTCATTTATTCATTTACTCCAGAGACCTATACTGGGTACCTGTTATTTGGGTTCGCAAAAATGAACATTTAGTAAGCAATATTAGTTTGCTAGAGCTACTATAACAACATTCCACAAACTGGGTGGTTTAAACAACAGGAATTTGTTTCTCACAGTTCTGGGGGGCAGAAGTCCAAGGTCAAGGTGCTGGCAGACTTGGTTTCTCCTGGGACCTCTCTCCTTCGCTTGCAGATGGCCACCTTCCCACTGTGTCCTCACAGCCTCTCCTGTGTGCATCTGTGTCCCTGATGTCTCTTTGTGTGTCCGAATTTCCTATTCTTATAAGCACACAAGGCAAACTGAATTAGGGCTCACCCTAACATCCTCATTTCAACTTAATCACCTCTTTAAAGACCCTATTTCCAGATACATTCTGAGTACTGAGAATTAAGGCTTCAACATTTAATTTTGAGGGGACATAACTCTGCCTACAACATTATCTTTAGACATCATAGCAGCAGCATTTATCAAGCACTTAGAGTGCTTTACAAGTAATGTTTCATTTAATGCTCCCTACAGTCCTCTTGTTTCCCCTACTTCATGGATAAAGAAGCTAAGGAACAGAAAAGTCAAGCAACTTGCCCAAGGTCACACAGCTAACTGGTGGCAGTTCTGGGATGCAAACCAAGGCATTCTTGGCAGCAGGGGCTGCACTCTTAATCAGTATGCTGTCCTCTGATTCAGTAAGGATTATGCCGATTACCTTCTGGCCTTTCACCACTGCCTTAGGCACAAGGGAGAAAATAGATGAATTCTGTGGATCTGCTTCTGCCCATTATGAACTGTCCTGGTTGGAAACCAGGACAAACACAAGGGAAGATTCCCCCAATACCTGGAATTATCTTTGGAAGAGCAGCTCCCTTGCTGTACACTCAGAATTTGTTTCTCTGGACCAAACAGTCAACCAAGGTTTTTATCTGGAAATTTTGAAAAGGTTGTGCCACAATTTGCAGAAGAAATGTCCTGAGTTGTGGCAAACAGGTGACTGGTTCTTCCACCATGACAACACACCTGCCCACACTGTGCTGGGTGTTCAGCAGTTTTTGACCAAAAAATGACATGACCCCTGTGCCTCACCCTCCCTATTCACTGGATCTTACCCTGAGCAAGGTTTTTTTTTTTCCTCACATGAAAAAAGTCCTCAAAGGGAAACGTTTTGCTGATGTGGAAGAGATGAAACAAAAAACAGCAGAAGCACTAAAAGGCATAGAAATTGATGAGTTCAAAAACTATTTTAAGCAGGGGGAAAAGCATCTTGATAGATGTAGTGCATCAAACGGAGAGTACTTTGAAGGTTTCTGAAGTTTAAACATGTAAGAATAAATACAAAATGTTTATAAATATGCTCCAGGCTTTTTTGGGGGTCCCTCCTTGTAGAGTGTCAGAAAACACCTCAGGTGCATCATTGTTTTATCCACAATGTGTCCCAGGGAATTCTGTTGTCAGAAGAAGATTTTATAGAAAAAGGGATTTTAGGTAGACTTCAAAGGATACTGGAAACTTGAGAAAATTTAGAGAGGAAGAGGAGGCAACGGGAAAGAAAAGGGCATTATCAGAAAATGCAGCAAGAGGAAGAGCCCAGAGGGAGAGCCAGTTCTGCATTTTCGTCTCTGGGTCACCTTTAAGTGAGAGACAGACTGGCGTCCTTCAGCCCACGTGAGGTGTGCTCAGTTCCAAGACCAGGAACTGTGCCTGTGACACACGTACCTCAACTAGAGTACACATTACAAATGGATCGTGATACTCATTTCTCTGAACCCCGACTTGATCTCAGAATCCTTTTAAATAGAATTCTCCAGACAGGCATTACCAAAGTGTCAGAGTTAGCAGCTGGTGAACCATATTTGCCATCTCTCCCCTAGACCTCTCTCCAGGTGCCTTGAACACAGATGGAACACAGGGCCCCAGACAACCGGGACAGTGTCTTGTCCAACTCCTGGATCCCTTCTCTCTCTCTTTTCCACTCTAGGGTCTTCACCGTGATTCTGGAACAAGTTAACGTCATCCAAAGCAACACAGCTCCAATGAGCAGCAAAGGAGCCGGCTTGGACGTCAAGGCCCTGAGAGCCTTCCGAGTGCTCAGACCCCTCCGGCTGGTGTCGGGGGTACCCAGTGGGTGGCAGTGCCTCTTCAGGCCCCTTTCTCTTCTCCCTTCCTGTTGCTTTGTCCCCAGTTCTGGGGTCTCCTCCTACCTTGACATCCCAGAGGCTTCCAGGGATTTATAAAAGGGGCGGGCTTTGAGACCAAGAGGGGAAGTGACTTCTCCCTTCCCTGCCTTGCTGCAGGCCTGCAGGTGGTCCTCAACTCCATCTTCAAGGCCATGCTCCCCCTGTTCCACATCGCCCTGCTAGTCCTCTTCATGGTCATCATCTATGCCATCATCGGGCTGGAACTCTTCAAGGGAAAGATGCACAAGACCTGCTACTTCACTGGGACAGGTGAGTTGCCAGAGTGGGAGAGGGGAATGGGGAGCCACTTCAGCCAGGGAAGGAGCTCCAGGCTTAGCCATTGCTTCCTGCACCTGTTGACCTTGGGAAGAGGCTTCTCATGGATAAGGGGACTTGGAGATGAGGATACGATAAGCTGTCCTTGGATAAGGACAGCTCTGCCAGGGTCACAAAGTAAGGAAAGTGAGCAGAGGCCTAGGCCATGGCTTGTTCTGAAAAACCCCACGCCCCCACATACCATGTGCTATCTTCCAGGTTTTCTGGGAAGGAGACACAGGCTCAGGATAAGCCTGAACTTCTATGTGTACTTTCTCTTACAGCCATGGTTTTAGCTTTAGTCAGAGCAGATACCCCACAGAGTAGGGCCTGAATGGGATTTCAAAAAACACCCAAGAGCCAAAGGGGTCATTTATCAAGTTGTCAGAGATAACCTATTGATATCTAACTCAGATCTACTTGAGTGAAACTTTCTAAACCAGCAGTTCTCAAACTTTTTAGCCTCAGGACCTCTTTCACTCTTACAAATTATTGGGGACCCCAAATAATTTATGTTCATGTGAGTTTAATCTGTTGGTATTCTATGAGAAATGGAAACTGAGAAAAATGTCATGATATTCATGTATTAATCATCTTAAAGAACCAAAATAAACCCATGACATATGAACATAAAATTACATTTTTTATGAAAAGTAACTACACTTTCCAAAATGAAAAATACTTAGTAAGAAGTGCGTGGCACTATTTTACATTTTTTTTGATAAATCTCTTTGATGCCTGACTGATAAAAAGTCTGCTGGATTCTTACATTTACTTCTGCATGCAGTCTGTTGCCGCATCATACATCATGTAGTATCTAGAAAATTCCACTCTATGTTCATTAAGATGATGGAGACCAATGGACAAATAATGTCCTAGTATTATTATGACAATAGTTTCAGCTAGACGGATACCTTACAAGGGTCTTGGGGTGCCCTACTCTGATAGAAGCTTGCCGAGACTTAACCCCAGTTCCATCCCAAGCACTGCTTACACCAGGGTCTACAGGGATCTGTGCATGCCACAGGAAAGAGGTGACATCTGTTGAGACGAGCTCTTCCCTCGCAGATCTGACATCTAATTCACTAGAATAACTCTCCTTGACCTACAGCGTCTCAGGAGACTCAGCTCATCTCCTTGTGCCCGCTGCCAACACAGGAACACTGGATGCCAGTCCCGACCCAACTCCCAAGAGTAAACTCTGATGGAGCTTTCAGTGGTTGTGTGCCTAGGCCCCTCTCATTTCAGCCTCTTCCCATCACCATGACAATCTACATCCTATAATAAGCATCATCAGGACAGATAGGATGGGGACTTTCTACCATCTTCAACCCAAATTTGGAGGTCTCACTGGTGGTATTCTAGTGAGATCTTGACAAATGCTGACCACCAGCTCTCAAAAGCCCCTCCCAGATCAGGACACTGACTTCACGGGGTCAGGGTCCCCTCGGGGCCGTCAGTGTCTTCTCCCTTCCATCTTCAGAAGTTTGAGCCTCCCTGGTAAACACGGGTAAGTGGGGCGCTTCAGTTCAGACGAGTTAACTTAATCTCTGAACACAAAAGAAGGCTGCAGAACATCCCCAGATAAAAGGGGATCCAGGATGTCCTCAAAAGTGCAGGATTTTAGAGACAAGAAAGCACCACCCAGGGAAACAAAGAGGAACGCAGGCTCAGGCCTGGTGGGAACTTGCTCTGCTAGCAGACCCTTGCCCTTTGGGCTGGGTGTCCCGTACAACTCAGCCCAGTACCGTTGGAGCTTGTCCATTTCCACCTCCCAGATAGAACCCTCAAGTCAGAACATGTGAGCCTCCCACCCCCAGCGCACTCCAGCCAGGCAGTTGCTTTATTCCTTAAAGTTCTGTGCATACAAATGGCACTCGAGTTACTCCTGTTTTGTAAGTTGCACTTCATAGGAAAATTAATCCTAGAAGCAGACCCTGCCATGAGGCCCTGGGCCTGACTCAGTCTGCTGCTGCCTGTGGACATCAGCTCCAAGCATTCCTCTTCCTCTGTAGCCATCTGCTCCACGTGAAGCAGTCTTCTGCATTCTTTAGACCTACAGCTCTGTTCTTTACACTGCTATTGAGCACCTTTCTCTTGTTATTGTCCACCTACTATTGTTGTTTGATATTCACTCTGCCTTCTATTTCCAGATATTGTGGCTACAGTGGAGAACGAGGAACCATCACCCTGTGCCAGGACGGGCTCCGGACGCCGGTGCACCATCAATGGCAGCGAGTGCCGAGGGGGCTGGCCGGGGCCCAATCATGGCATCACCCACTTTGACAACTTTGGCTTCTCCATGCTCACTGTGTACCAGTGCATCACCATGGAGGGATGGACTGACGTCCTGTACTGGGTGGGTCTGGGCCCATGCCTGCGAGAACTACTTTTCCTTGACCACAGGCTTGCAGGGGAATGGTTTAGGGCTTGTCACTCTGACATGAGTGCCCAGAGCTCCCTCTTGTCCTTCCCTAGGGAACCTATATAGGGTGCATGAACCCTTCTTGTCCCCAGGTGTGTGTGTGTCCCAGCATTCTTTGGGGCAGTCCCCAAGGTACAATATGTCAGTCAGAGCAGGATCTAATGGGTGCTTTGGAATGGAAACCAGGACCTCGGTGGGTTCCAGTTTCAATTCCTTACTTTTCTCTAAGCCTGATTTAGGGAAGGAGTGACTCATTTCTGATGGCCTAGAATCTCAGATTCCGTGAGAAATGGAAGGCCTTTTGAGTTTTTCTCCTTGCCACTGCAAGACTGCTTTCCCATGTAAATATTATTCGATATTAGTTTCCTCCTCTATAAGAAGAAGGATAATAATACTGTCTACATCATAGAGTTAGTGGGAGGATTAACTTAATCACAACAGTTCCTGGCACATATTCACTACCATGCAAGAGTTTCCTTGTTGGACATATTATTTTTTGGCATTTGTTAAGAGCTAGGTTACATTTCTTATTTCATTCTCCAGTGATGGAAGGCACTGGCCCCATTTCGTAGATAGGGAAACTGAGGCTCAGAGAGATTGCCCACGATAATGAATTTAGTGAGTCACAGAGCCAAGAATTGAACTCTAGTCCATTGGGCTCCAATCCTGAATTACCTACAATCTGACACTGCCTGTCGGGGAAAATGATAAAACTGTCAAATGCTTTGCAAATATAAAGGATTAATATAAATATTTCTTGTAAGTGCATATCAGGGGAACAAATTACTTAAAATGTCAGAGGATGTCACATGGGTTATTTCACCTCTGTTCCAAGCCTGTAAAGATAGAGAGTATATATCATTATTGCTGTTAGACAAATGAGAATAATGCTCAGAGATGCCAGGCAACTTTTCCAGTGTCACAGAGGTTGTTCATTTTGAAAAACCTTAGCTGTGAAAAAAAATCAACTGAAGATAGAGTCCAGGAGGGAGTCAAGTCAGGGAGGCAGATGGGAGACACTCTTGGATGGAAGGGAAAACGGATCAGTCTTGCCTGGACCAGGTAGACTGAGCCAGGGCCCCTTGGGCGGTCCTTCCAGTCTAGTTCCGAAGTCCTCAGCTTAGAAAGAAAAGCCTTTACTTGTCCCGGATGACTTCTCTCCTTGTCGGGTGGAGTCTGAATGGACAGACGCAGGGAAGGGGACCTAAGCCTCAAATCAGAGTGTGGGCCTCACACTTCTGTCTGCACCAGGTCAATGACGCCATCGGGAACGAGTGGCCCTGGATCTATTTTGTCACCCTTATTCTGCTGGGATCCTTCTTCATCCTCAACCTGGTGCTGGGCGTCCTGAGCGGGTAAGGAAGTTCAGAGACAGCTGGGAGGAGAAAGAGGAAGAGAGAGGGGGAAAGGGAAAAGAGGGAGAAGCTGGAGGAGGAGGAGGGAAAGGAGGAGGAAGGAGTAGAACAGAAAAGAGAGGTGTGGGTTAGGATATTTCTGTGCGAAAGTCATAGAGTGTAGTTACACAAACCCAGACGACACAGCCTGCTACACACCTCGGTTAGATGGCATGGCCTATTGCTCCTGGGCTACACACCCAGGTTACAGACCCAGCTTATCCCTGGGTTCTCTTTAGCCCCTACTGGGCCAAGAGCTTTTTCTTCCTTGTTAGCAAGGAAGAGATAGAAGATACAGGCAGGCTGGGCATGGGGGCTCACGCCTGTAATCCTAGAACTTTGGGAGGCGTAGGCAAGAGGATTGCCTAAGCCCAGGGTTTTGAGACCAGCCTGGGCAACTTGGCAAGATGTTGTCTCTACAATAAATCAAACAATTAGCTACTTGGAAGGCTGAGGTGGAAAGATTGCCTGAGTCCAGCAGGTTGAGGCTGCAGTTGCCGTGAGTATAGTGCTGCACTCCAGCCTGGGTGACCGTGAGACTCAACAAAACAAAACAAAACAAAACAAAACAAAACAAAACAAAACAAAACAAAAAAAGAAGATACAGGTAGGCATCCTTCCACTTTTAATTTTCTTTCCGTCTTCTCCTCAAGCTGTCTCCCATTCTTGCTCCTTCTGTCCCTTTGAATTGACATTCCTTCTGAGTGAAGCCCTGAGACTCTGGCTTCCTGTCTCCTGGAGGCTCAGTACTAAGAGGCAGTACAGCTTTCTGGTTAAGCACACAAACTCTGGAGCTAAACATCCCTGCTTTAAATCCCCACACTACTGCTTTTTTTTTTTTTCCTGTCACCCAGCCTGGAGTGCAGTGGTGTGATCATAGCTCACTGCAGCCTTGACCTTCTGGGCTCAAGTGATTCTCCTGCCTCAGCCCCCAGAGTGGTTGGGACTATAGCATGTGCCACCACACCCAGCTAGTTTTTTTTATTTTTGTAGAGGCAGAATCTCACTATGTTGCCCAGGCTGGTCTTGAACTCCTGGGCTCAAGTGGTCCTCAGCCTCCCAAAGTGCTGAGATTACAAGCCTACACCACCACGTGCAGCCCTGCACTACTGCTTAGTAGCTATGTGATCTTTTTCCTAATTGCCTAACTTCTATGTGCCTCAGTTTCCACATCTATCAAGTGGAAATTATTTCAGTGCTTACTTCATAGGGTTGTTGTGAGGATTAAACGAGTCGATACATATAATGCTCTTAGAACAGAGTCCAGCACATCATAAGCACTAAGTACTAACAGTTATTATTAATGAGAGCTGTTCTCTTTGAGGCAGCCCTTCTAGTCTCTCCACCCACCCAAGCCACAGTGGAGAGGCTAGACGTGTCCATCAGCCCTCTTCCTCACTGACATCACCTCATTCCCGAGGCTTCCCTGCAGGCAGTCTGTAGATCGAATTCAGGAGTCTGTGAACTTGGATAGGAAAAATTTATCTTTATTTTCCACTACTCCAACTGAAATTTGGTGTTTCCTTTAATAAGGAACGTGGACAACAAACCACAGCACTATCAGCAGTGTCTAAGACTTTTCCTAATAGAAACCACTTGTCAGTTACAGTTGTTGCAAATATTATTTATACTCATTACTCCACACTTTTAAATTATGACAGTTATTAGGCATGCAGCTAGGTCTTGCTAGTTAATGAGTTAGTGCACATACATTACTCTATCACAATTTGTTTTGCATTTCAATAATCATATTTTAATATACAGTCATGTGCTATTTCATGGGACGTTTCAGTCAGTGACTATCCGCATGTATAATGGTGGTCCGTAAGATTATAATACTGATTTTTGCTGGACCTTTTCTATGTTTAGATACACAAATACTTACAATTGCCAATAGTATTCTGTACAGCAAGCTACTGCACAGGTTTGTAGCCTAGGAGCAACAGGTCATACCATATAACCTAGGCATGTAGCAAGCTGTGCCATCTAGGTTTGTGTGAGTACACTTTATGAGAACAGTCTCCAACCTTTTAGACATCAGGGACTGGTTTTGTGGAAAATAATTTTTCCACAGACTTGGTGGGGGGGGGTGTGCCATCAAACCTCACTGCTAATGTTAATCTGTATTTGCAGTCGCTCCCCAGTGCCAGCATCAGCCCCTCAGCTCCACCTCGGATCATCAGGCATTAGAATCTCATAAGGAGCACACAACCTAGATCCCTCGCCTGTGCAGTTCACAATAGGGTTTGCACTCCTAAGAGAATCTGATGCTGCCACTGATCTAACAGGAGGCGGAGCTCGGGCAGTAACGCGAGCAATGGGGATGGCTGTAAATACAGATGAAGCTTCCCTTGCTCACCCGCCGCTCACTTCCTGCTGTACAGCCCAGTTCCTAACAGGCCACGGGCAGGTACCAGTCTGTGGCTCAGGGCTTGGGGACCCCTGCTCAATGACTTTCACACAGAGATGAAATTACCTGACAATGCATTTCTCAGAATGAATCCCAGTCATTAAGCAATACATGGCTGTAATGGTTTCCTTTGTAATGCTATGGTTTTATTTTGTGCATTTCACAACGCTATTCTGAAGAGGGATCCAAATTTTCACTGGACTATCAAAGGGCCCGTGGCACAAAATAGTCAAGAGCTCCTGCCTGGACCCTGCCCTGTCAAGGTGATGCAACCTGTCCCTTGAGCAGACCCCTCCTGGCCTCTAGGCCCAGCGCCTCGGGTCCAGCTCCCCTGCCTTACATCAGACCCTGCCTGGTGGTGGCCCAGGGCTGACCTCTGCTGGTCTGAGGGTCCCTCGCTGACCCTTGGGCCCTTTCCTTCCAGCACTGCTGCCTGGTTTTTTAGTCCCAGGAAACTTTCCTTCAGGCCTTAGGTTTGTACACAACACTAAAATATTAGGGTAGCCTAGAGGGTCAGGGCAGTATGGCAAATCTGAGGATCCGTGGCTGACTCCGTTAGGACAATAGATGGTCTTGTCATGAACTCCTAATGTCAAGGGTAACCCCAAGACAACACAGGCAACAATGAGACAAATGAGAAGAAAGAAGTGAGGAAGAGGAGCAAGTGGTGCTCCGGGGTGATCCTGGAGGATGGGGAAGGGGAGGGGGGAGTGAGAGAGGCTGCCTTGAGGTGACAGCCTGGGGCCAGAAGAAGGGGCTACATGTAGACTCAGAATGGGCCTGTCTTCCGGGGGTTCAGTCCTTCCCCTCCCTCGTTCCCTCTTTTCCTCCCCTCCCCGTGTCCCCTTTTCTATTTCAGGGAATTTACCAAGGAGCGGGAGAAGGCCAAGTCCAGGGGAACCTTCCAGAAGCTCCGTGAGAAGCAGCAGCTGGAGGAGGACCTTCGAGGCTACATGAGCTGGATCACACAGGGCGAGGTCATGGATGTTGAGGACTTGAGAGAAGGTGGGCCCGAAGGTTGTGGTCAGCATCCAACCCCCCACCTCTGAGCTGCACCCCGCAGGAGAGAGCACTACCTCCTTTAATCCTCCAGCAAGCCTGGGTGGCCCGCTAGGCAGGTCTGACATTTGCTCTTAGAGGGTGAGTGACTTGTCTAAAACCTTACACCTCAAAATGGTAGGCTCCAGGTGTGCCCCAAGCTCTTCCCAGAGTTCCTTGCCGTCCATCCATACAGCCCCTCCTCTGCAGATGTGGGCTCTTTGATTCTTGGGAATCTGGGTCTCAGGAAAGCACGGAGGATCCAGGCCCACCTAGGGCCCATTGTCACAGATGGTCTCGTCAATGGGCCCTTTTAAGGAGTGCCCAGCTCAGGTGTGTCCAGCCCAGAGGAGCCCCAAAAGTCTGGCTGACTGCATCTCTCCTGTGCCCAGGGAAGCTGTCTTTGGATGAAGGTGGCTCTGACACAGACAGCCTGTATGAAATTGCTGGTTTGAACAAACTCATCCAGTTCATGTGAGTATCTGCCCACTGCCCTAGGTCCCCCAGTTCCCAGCTCTCTGAGACATGGGGTTAGAATCCAGTTACCTTCCCCTCAATGTCTTTAAAGTCACCTTCCTGATCCCCTAGAAAAACAGCCTTTCTGAGAAAACAGGGCCAGTTTCTGCTCTGAGGAACTCTGCAGTAATCAGACCCCCAGGGAATGTGCAATTAGAGGGGACCCTGAGCAGATGACCTATTTAGATACCACGTAAAGAAGATGCGGGGAGTCTTGGGGACAGTGAGCACATTTGGCTGCTGTACTCTGACAGGGCGGAGTTGGGTGAGGTCATTAGAGTTGGAAACCTCCACAAAGAAAGAGGGAAAGTGTGTCTGACAAAAAGGCAGTACAAAATCAGGGAGTTCCCCAGGAAGGAGGCTGGCTGTGGCCCAGGAGTCTGGAGACAAGGGACACTCCAAGCTCTTTCCCCTTTGTCTTAAGAGGAGGATTTGTTTGTTTGGTGGGCTGTTTCCTGTTACACATTCATACATAATTATGATTTCTGAAAGATCAAACAATAGAGAGAGACATCAAAGTAAAAAGGAAGGTCCCGGCCGCCCTTCAAAGCAGTAACCATGGTAACAGATTTGTATGCCTCTAAGATCTTTTCTAGCTTTCATTCCTCTTACACACACACATGCCAGGATTTTTGTTTTGTTTTGTTTACATAATGGGGTTATTTGTGTTAACTACTGTCACTATAGAGACTAGAACAGTGCCCAGCTCATAAGAGGTGTTGCCAAATAGTTTTTGAATAAATGAATATAATATACATATGATCTCATGACCTATGTATTTTTACTTGCAATTATCTCTTAAGAGAAATTTCCACATATTTCTATATACCCACCTTCTTTTATTATATCTTTGCATATAAAATATCCCACAGTATGAATATACTATAATGTATTTAACTAATCTTCTCAGTTTTTTGCAGTACAAACAGGGCTGCAGGGAACAGTTGTGTATAAATATGACTATTTCTGCAGGCAAAATTCTAGAAATAGAATTGCTGGGTCAAAGGGTATGTAAATTTTATGGTGATCCCAGATATTTGGGAGGCTGAGGCAGGAGGATCACTTGAGACCAGGAGCTTGAGACCAACCTGGGCAACATAGTGAGACCCTGTCTCTCAATATATAACTATATAAAATATATATTTAAACTCTGGCAAGTACTGCCAAATCACTCTCCAAAAAAAGATTGTACTATAAAGTGTCCTTTCCCACATCCTACCAAGATACTATCCACTTGCTAAAGAATGGCTTTTATAATGGGTAAAACGTACCATCTCAGAGTTGCTTTAATTAAAATTAAACTGTATAGCGTGTCTGCTCTATGTCAGGCACTGTGCTGAGCATTTTGCATGCGTCTTCTCATTGCGTTGCCAGGGAGGTTTGCGTCATTGTTCCTTTTGAAAACTGAGGACTTTGCTCATGAGAGACAGGGTTTTAACCAGCCTGTCTCTACAGCCTATGCCCTTAACTTCTCTCATGTGGCTGGAGGGGAGAGAGGTTGTCAACTAAGCATGGCTGGAGTTTGTCTGAAGGTAACTCAGAAAGGTGCTGCCATCCTGTGTCCCCTCCCCCAGCCGACATTGGAGGCACTGGAATCGCATCTTTCGCTGGAAGTGCCACGACATTGTGAAGTCCAAGGCCTTCTATTGGCTGGTGATTCTCATCGTTGCCCTCAACACCCTGTCTATCGCCTCGGAGCACCACAACCAACCTCTCTGGTTGACTCATTTGCAAGGTGAGACAGAACGGAGTGAGGCTGGGAAGACAGCAGATGTGGCTTGATGTCAAAACCAGTCAATGGCACCGCAGCTTTTGCAGAAGAGGTCAATTAGATATTGACATCCTTTGGTAAAAATTATGGACTATGGGTGCTGGGTCATATGATCCAACCCCTCCTTTTACAGTGGGAAAAGAGAAACCTTAAAAGACGAGGCGACACACCCAACTTTCCTCCTCTTGCCATTGTTTCTCACCAGAGGCAGTGACAGAAACACACTGGGACAACCTTCAGGTGCTTGCCCAGGTGTCTGGGCAGATTATTCCAATGACGTACAATTGCCAGTGATTTAGAGCTCTAAGCATCCAAATTCAAATTCTATAAGAACAGCAACTGCTCACCAACTATTTATTAAGTGCATTCTACATGTAAGTCATCGAAAAAGAACTCAGAAAGCATTAATACATTGCTTCTGACATCATGGAACTAACTTATCCAGAGGAAAAGACAGATAGTAATAAACAATCTCAAGTCAACGTAAGGAGAGCAATGGAGGTAAACAGGAGGTAGCAAAAGGAGGATTGCAGAGGTGTTGGAGCTCTGGGGACCTTAAAGGATACATAGATAAGCCCCAGGCAGTCAAAAGGAGGAGGGGATTCCTGCAGAAGGAATGGTATGTGCAAAGACATGAAGATGTGAAAGAGTATAGTGGGTTCAGGATATAGGAATCTTGTATGTGACTAAGAGAGTGACTGAGAAATGTGTCTGCTCATTGGGAGCCTTAGATGCTAACAAGACTCTCCCTATGAGCAGAGTTGCCACTTTGCATTTTAGGTACTAGGAAGCCAATGAGAAGTTATAAACAGGAAGATAGCATGATCAGACTTGAGTCTTGGAAAGCTCAGTCTTGGTGGAAATGGGCTGGCCCCATCCATGTCGTAGATGGTCCTCTGGGTGTGGGGTTCTTGACTATGAAAGGAGTAGGGTTACAGGAAAGGAGAGCCAGTTCCAGCAACATAGCGAGAAGACAAAGGGCCCTCCCCACTAAAAGCACACCACAATGCTGCATGAGGTATAACAATAGTATTTCAGAGGACGGAAAGGAAGTCTTTGGGTGTGACAGAAACAAAGAAGTGACCCAAAGTCAGAGCAGGACCTGACTTCCCAGAACATTTTAGGCCTGGACCTAAACCCTCATGGGTGGCAACTGAGTTCCTAATGCCCAGGCAGAGCAGGAGACAGGATCCTGAGCCTGCATGAGGTGGAAATTGGAACTGGCATACTCGCACAGAGCCATGAAAGGGAAGCAAAACTTCACTGCCCATTGGGCCAGGGAAGGAGCTTGGAAGTTTATCCCTACAGGAGCCCCTGGGAGGAAAGAAAAACATCAAAAATTAAAATCCCGGCTGGGTGTGGTGGCTCACACCTGTAATTGTAGCACTTTGGGAGGCCAAGGTGGGAGCATTGCTTGAGTCCAGGAGTTCAAGACCAGCCTGGGCAACATAGTTTTTCCTCTCTACAAAAAAATAAAAAATTAGCTGGGCATGGTGTTGCACACCTATAGTCCTAACTACTCAGGAGGCTAAGGCAGAAAGATCACTGGAGCCAGGAGGTCAAGGCGGTGGTGAGCCATGATTGTGCCACTGTACTCCAGGCTGGACAACAGGGTGAGACTCCGACCTCTCAAAAAAAATTAAAAATTAAAATCCTAGCCGGGCTCGGTGGCTCAGCCTGTAATCCCGCACTTTGGGAGACCGAGGAGAGTGAATTGCCTGAGCCCACGGGTTCAAGCCCTGTCTGGGCAACTTGGTGAGACCTCACCTCTACAATAAATCAAAATAATTAGCCAGACGTGGTAGTGCACACCTGTTCTACTACTTGGAAGGCTGAGATGGAAGGATCGCCAGAGACCAGCAGGTCAAGGCTGTGGTGACTGGGAGTGGCCACTGCACTCCAGTCTGGGTGACAGAGTGAGACTCCAACTCAAACAAAAAAAAAAAATTAAAATCCTATCTGTGCCCTGGATAGTAATGGAGGTCCCATATGCATTACCTCTCATGGCGCAACAATCCTGAGCTAAGACAGTAACATAAAAATCTAGTGACAAACAAGTAAAATCCCAGGGTGCCCAGCAGAGGCAAACATAAACCACTCTTTTAGGATGTTTCTCAACCCAAGGCATATAGGATTCCTGCAGAGAAAAGTGTTTCCTGAGGATGAATTCAATAAAAAAATTTGCAACCAAGTAAGGGTAAGAGCCACACTAAGGAAGAGTCATCAGGCACAGCTAACAGAAGCTAGCAACCCCAGGAACCTGAGATGGCAGGACAGTACGCAGGAGACTTTAAAATGATGAAAGAGTTTACCTTTCTATTCAGGATAATGAATAGAAGAGTATATTTTTCTATGGGAAGGAAATAAGAAACAAAGAAACAGATCAGATCAATCCATTCATTCGTTCATTCATTCATTGCAACCAATTTTCTTGAGAGCCCCTTGAAAGTCCCAAGCATTTTCAGTGACCAAATGTGGAGACCATGCAAACACTGCCCACCAAAAGGGGTCAGAGATGAACTTGAGGTTCATGTCCTATGCAGATAAGTGAATGGTAGTGCCACTTACTGAGGTGGGGAAGATGGTTAGTGACCACACATTTTTGGTAGGTGGAAAAGGATGGACAGTATCCATCAGCTTGGTCTTGAGGACGATGAATTTGAGATGCCTTTGAGACATCTCACTGGAGATGGATCTGGAACTCAGTAGAGAGGTTCAAATTGAAGAATTAAATCTGGGAGGTGGCCGGGCACCGTGGCTCAAGGCTGTAATCCCAGCACTTTGGGAGGCCAAGGCAAGAGGATTACCTGAGCCCAGGGGTTTGAGACCAGCCTGGGCAACTTGGCGAGACCTCATCTCTACAATAAATGAAAAAAAAACAAAAACAAAAAACAATTAGCCTGGTGTGGTAGTGCACGCCTGTAGTTCCAGCTACTTGGAAGGCTGAGGCGGAAGGATCGTCTGAGCCCAGCAGGTCAGCACTGGTGTGGCTGTGAGCATTGCCACTGCACTCCAGCCTGGGTGACAGAGTGAGACTCTGACCCAACAACAACAAAAATCTGGGAGGCATTGGCAGGAGTGGCAATAGAAGCCATGGTCTTAGATAACATCGTTAGATCACCAGGGGATAGTGTATACTCAAGTGTATAGCTCAAGTCCAGCATTCAGCAACTTGATATTTTATTCCACTGAACCCACAACTGGAATCACCCCAAAAGTGGTGGCAGGAGGGTTCCCACAAGGGAGTGCCCCAAATCGCCCTAAGGTGGTACCAGTTGGGATTCCAAAGAAAGGAAGCACTGAATGCCAGGGTGATCAGACCAAAGCACTAATTAGGGGAACTTACAAGTATGGCAGCAATTCTCACAACAGACAGTGAGAGAAAAGGGGTGATCTACCTAGGTTTGTACGCAGCAAGGAGGCAGGGGATAGAGTTTATATAAGGACTTAAGGAATTTGGCTCAGGGCCGGGCAAGTTTCTTTCAGTGTTTTGGGCAACAACCTAGATAACTTTATCAGTGCCTGGGAATGTTCAGGGTCCCAGTTTGGGGTCAAAACTGCTGGAAAAACCTGCAGCTGTCTGGGTCACAGAGCAATCACTCAGAGGTTTTTGATCAGGACACAGAAAGAAACTGGGGAGACCTGGGGGAGGATGCTACACTTGCTTATGTAGAGAACGCATCTGCAGAAGAGGCTTTGGAGAATCCAGAGAAGTAGAGGGAACCTAGAAAGACGTGACCTCACAGAAGCCAAAGACAGAGAATGTGTTAAAAAGCAACAGTGCCCAGTGCTGCTGGGAGACCAGGAGAAGGAAGCTTAGAATTCCCTGGATTTGGCAACAAGGAGGCGAGCAGTACTCCAGAGAACACTGTGTTGAAGAATAATGAGGGCAGATCCCCATGGGGAGGAGTTGAAGAGCAAACGGGGCGGGGTGTGAGGAAATAAAAAGAGTATCATAAGCCGGGCTCGGTGGCTCAGCCTGTAATCCCGCGCCTTTGGGAGGCTGAGGTGAGTAGATTGCCTGAGCCCGCGGGTTCGAGACCCGCCTGGGCAGCGAGACTTCATCTCTACAATAAATCAAAAAATCAGCCGGGCGTGGTAGTGTGCGCCTGTAATTCTGGCTACTCGGAAGGCTGAGGTGGAAGGATTGCCGGAATCCAGCAGGTTGAGGCTGCGGTGGCCGGGAGCGGCCACTGCACTCCAGTCTGGGCGACAGAGTGAGACTCCAACTCAAAAAAAAAAAAAAAAAAAGAGTATCATAGCGCTTTCAGGAAGTTTGGCTGTAACAGAGAGGAGAGAGAGAGTACAGGAGATGGAGGGAAAGTGGGAGAAACCTGGGTTTTTTAAAGTGGCAACAGGAGGGTCCATTTGAAAGAAAGAAGTAAATAGATAGGAAAGAAAAAGGATTACTGACAGTGGCCTTACTGAAATGGGGGGAGGGGTGCCAAGCATAAGGAAGAGGGATTGGCTTTAGGTAGGTGGAGGCACCCTCCTCTACCAGGATGGAGAGGAGTACAGAGTATTGAGAGAATAGCAGAGCTTCATGAACTTAAGCCAAATTAGAAATAATAAAATTCTCTTCCTGTTAAATATGGTGTGGTTGCCAGGCATGGCGGCTGACACCTGTAGCCCTAGTACTTTGGGAGGGCGAGGCAAGAGGATCACTTGAGCCCAGGACTTAGAGATCAGCCTGGGCAACACAGCGAGACTTCGTCTCTACAAAAACTCAGACAATTAACTGGGTATGGTGGTACACACCTGTAGCTGCAGATACTTGAGAGGCTGAGGCAGGAGGATCACCTGAGTCCAGGAGGCTGAGGCTGCAATGAGCTGTGATCATGCCACTGCACTCCAGCCTGGGTGACAGAGTGAGACTCTGACTCAAAAAAAAAAAAAAAAAATATATATATATATATATATATATATATGGTGTGGTTTAAACGTGTTGGAAACCAATGGGTGAAATTCCCTGGGTTTTACTGGATTTTGAAGGTTAAAAAAAGGAAAAATCCATGGTGCCTTGGCAACATGGGGAGGGCGTCCCGGGTTGAGGCCTACCTAAGGCCAAGGCTGGGAGGCCGGAAAAGGGAAGCAGAGTGATGCCAGGCTGCGCTGCCGGCCCTGCAGATGTGGCCAACCGGGTGCTGCTGGCCCTCTTCACCATCGAGATGCTGATGAAGATGTACGGGCTGGGCCTGCGCCAGTACTTCATGTCCCTCTTCAACCGCTTCGACTGCTTCGTGGTGTGCAGCGGCATCCTGGAAATCCTGCTGGTGGAGTCGGGCGCCATGACCCCACTGGGCATCTCCGTGCTCCGCTGCATCCGCCTCCTGAGGCTCTTCAAGATCACCAAGTGAGCACTGGGGGTGCTGGGCTCCAGGGTCCCAGGCAGACACCACAGCCTGGTCTGCTCTACACCTGTCTCCCTTCCCATGGTCTGGGGTCTGTGCAGGTTCATGGGTGGCCCCTTACCCGGAACGTCCCTTCCTCCGCTGCGGAAATAACCTCCCTCTGTGGTAAAGAAATCACTCCCCCCGCCCCCACCTCTTGAGTACGTTTCTCTACTTTTTCTTAGCTTGGTCTATGGCAGGGCAGGGGAGAGGGGACAGTGGAAAAGAGGGAGCACGAAGAGAATAGGAAGATTGGGAGAGGAAAGAAGGAAAGGAAGAGAAGTAGCCATAAGAAAGGAGGAAGAAAGCAAAGAATAAGGTTGGGAGGCCAGGCAGGAGGACTGCTTGAGCCCAGGAGTTTGGGATCAGCCTGGGCAATAGAGTGAGACTCCATCTCTACAAAACATCAAAAGAGCAGCCAGGCGCGGTGGCATGCCTGTAATGCCAGCAGCTCAGGGGGCTAAGGCCGAAGAATCACCTGAACGCAGGAGGTCAAGTCTGCAGTAAGCCATGAGTGTGCCACTGCACTCCAGGCGGGGCGACAGAGTGAGGCTCAAGAAAGGGGAGGTGGGGAGATCATAACGTGGTGAGGGAGCGGGAGATGGATTCGTTTACTTGCAGGAAGCCATTAAGTACTCGCATGAGCCAGGTACTCCGCTAAGCACAGGACAGAGAAATGCGCCTTAGTCTCACAGGGTTGCTCATCTACTGGTGTGACCAGAAGTTTCTCCTAGCCCTACTAGTGCATCTGAAATTCCAAACTGAGACTCGTGCTTGAAAGCGAAGAGAAGCCGGGCTCGGTGGCTCAGCCTGTAATCCCGCACCTTTGGGAGGCTGAGGTGAGTGGATTGCCTGAGCCCGCGGGTTCGAGACCCGCCTGGGCAGCGAGACCTCATCTCTACAATAAATCAAAAAATCAGCCGGGCGTGGTAGCGCATGCCTGTAGTTCCGGCTACTCGGAAGGCTGAGGCGGAAAGATCGCCGGAGCCCAGCAGGTGGAGGCTGCGGTGGCCGGGAGTGGCCACTGTACCCCAGTCTGGGCGACAGAGTGAGACTCCAACTTAAAAAAAAAAAGCGGAGAGGGTGGGCACGCTGCCCTGAAGTCCTGCAGCCCCGAGGCAGCTCTCCTTCCCTCTGTGTCTGCCAGTCTTGAGCCTCTCCCCAAGCCTGCATACCCAGGTGAGCACCAGGGAGAAGGGTCTGTCTGCCCCCCTCTTGCATCTCCTCTTCCTCCAGGTACTGGACCTCGCTAAGCAACCTGGTGGCATCTCTGCTCAACTCCATCCGCTCCATCGCCTCCCTGCTGCTGCTCCTCTTCCTCTTCATCGTCATCTTCGCCCTCCTGGGCATGCAGCTCTTTGGCGGCAGGTTTGACTTTGAGGACACGGAGGTGCGGCGCAGCAACTTCAACAACTTTCCCCAGGCCCTCATCAGCGTCTTCCAGGTAGGCCCCCCCGCCTTCATGGCCTTCCCTCTGTGTGGTTGCTGAATCTGGCTTCTTGTCCTCCAACATCAAGCTGGGCATCACTTCCTCCAGGAAGCCCTCTCTGGTCTGCTGATTGAGTCCAGCGTCCTCAGGGCTCCCCCATGTCCTGTGCTTCTCTCCATTGTGATCCTTGCTCATCTGTCTCCTCCACTGGAGCTGCACTCGATTTTTCTGATTTGTTTTTGTCCCCGGCGCCTCGCAGAGTGCTGGCCCACCGTGGGATAATAGTTAACAAATGGCTGAATTAGGGGTGGGCTGGGAGTCCCGATGTGTGCTTTCTCAGCCGTGTGTGACTCGTCTGAGGCAAAGTCAGACAGGGTGAGCTCTTTCTCCCAGGCCTGGGAAAGCCCCAGAGAAACACAAACCATTTCTCACTCCAGAGGCATGGCTCAGCCAATTCTAGAAGCCAGCCAAGGGAGCATGGCTGTGACTCAGTGAGGGGGCTTCAGAGTCCTGACCTCCTGGAGTGGCCTTCTGGTGTAGAGCATGGAAGATCTCCTCTCTGGGGTAGCCCACCCCTCCTAAGTGACACCACCCTGCTGTTCCAGCAGGAAAGGCAGGGTGTGAGCTTCTGTGAGTCCCGCAGATGGCTTTGGCCTCTCTTTCTTCCATGCACCCCACTGGCTGGTCTGGCATCAGTCCATGCAAGGGACTTGACATCTGACTTGACTTCTGAGGGTTGGAATGCCAGGACACCTGGATGGGGAAGTACAGTTAAGCCAGGATTAAGAACAGAACAGGGAAGCATTGAACCCACAATCCAACTCCTTGGCCCTAGAGAGCTGTGTTAAGCTTCCAGATCATTGGAAGAGGGGTGCTGAGGAGAGCAAGGGGACTGGTCACCTGGGCCATGGAATGAGGAGAGGGAAGCTCTGGGAGAACGGAGGAGCTGAAAGAGGCCCCGGGATAATGCAGTCCTGATGGGACACTTGGGTCCCTCTGTGTTCCCAAGCCCTCATTCCTCTCTCCCCCCAGGTCCTGACAGGCGAAGACTGGACCTCTATCATGTACAACGGGATCATGGCCTACGGCGGGCCGTCCTACCCTGGCATGCTGGTGTGCATTTACTTCCTCATCCTTTTCGTCTGTGGCAACTGTATCCCCCAGGAGCTGGGCGCAGACAATCACTTAGGAAGGAGTAGGGGAAGGGGTTTAAGACTGGGTTCAAGGGTGCTCACTTTCTAGGCAGCCCAGCTCTCTGGCGAGAGGGGAGCTCCCAGGCTCATGGGCTGGATGTGGCCAGTGCAGGTATAGTTCCTTCTTCCAGAAAGTTTAGAGGACCCCAGGTGGGGAACAGGGGCTGGTCGCAGGTGGGAGGGTACAGCCCAGAGCTGGTGGGAAGAAGACCAGGGCTTTGCTGAGGAGCAGTGAAGATGGTGGAACAGCCTTGTCTAAAGGATTAGAGGCAGGCAGGGAGGAACCTGGACCTTGTGGACCGGGGATGGTCAGTCTGAGCACTGGGACCGAGAAAACTAAGCTTGGACAGGCTGGGAGATGAGATGAGCAGTTAAGAGGGTGTGGTGGATGGGGCAGTGCCGGAGCGGTCCTGATGTCTGGGCCATGGAATTTGATGCTATGGGTGCTAGGGAGGGAGGACACTTTTGTTCCTTGAGCTCATGCTCAAGGTTCTCACTTGCTGGGATTGCTCTGGGCAGAAAATGGATGGGATTTAAGGTCATAGTGGATTCAGGCCCCATCATGGGTACACTTTGCAGCTAGGCTTCCCTGGGGACTTTCCTCTATTGTCCCTGGACCCGCACCTTCCTGTGAGGTGGCTCTGAGAGTGGGTCTAGGTCCTGCTCACCTGCAGGCAGGGCAGGCTTCCTTTCTACCCACGGCCCACAGCTCCTCCTTAGCTGGACCCCCTCAGACATCCTGCTCAACGTCTTCCTAGCCATTGCTGTGGACAACCTAGCTGAGGCAGAGAGCCTGACTTCCGCCCAGAAGGCCAAGGCTGAGGAGAGAAAACGCAGGAAGATGTCCAAGTGAGTGCGTCCTTAGCAGAGAGGGACCTGGAGTGCAGTGGTTGTGGCCTCCCGGCTCTGGAGCCTGCTGGGCAGGGGTCCCAACACCGTGACACCTGCCCCAGAGGGCAGACTTCTGCAACCAGCACCTGGGGATGGTTGACATCCTACGAGGTGTCTTTGTGAGCAGGACTAGAGGCAAGTTGGCCTTCTAGACAGACAGGATTTGGGAAATGTGATGTCAGAGCCAGAAGATTGGGCAGGGCTGTCCTGGGGAGGGGTCCTGGGAATTCTCCTCCCAACCCTGCCACTGAGTCACTGTGCTTCTGGGAGAGAGTCATTGCCCTCTGCTGAGCCGCAGGCCTCCTCTCCTCTGTGAGGTGGGGGTTGACCTCTCAGGTTCTTCATAGTTCTCTCCATCTGTGATTCTGTCATTCAACTCTGTAGTTTGGGACCCTCCTCTGGGGGTGGAAGCAGACTAGTCTTCTAGATGGTGTTTTTCTTTTTCTTTTCTTTTCTTTTTTGAGTTGGAGCCTCACTCTGTCGCCCAGACTAGAGTGCAGTGGCCGCTCCCGGCCACTGCAGCCTCGACCTGCTGGGCTCCGGCCATCCTTTCACCTCAGCCTTCCTAGTAGCTGGAACTACAGGCGCGCGCTACCACGCCCGGCTAATTTTTTTATTTATTGTAGAGATGAGGTCTCGCCAAGTTGCCCAGGCAGGTCATAGATGGTATTTGTCAAACTCTAACTACAAATGCATCACCTGGGGCTCTTGTTAAAATGCAGATTCTGTTACAGTTAGTCTGAATCAGGTGGGGTTGAGGTTCTACATCTAACAAACTCCCAGATGCTGCCAATGCGGCTGGTTGGAGGACTGCACTTTGAATAACCAGGTTCTAGGCAGAGAACTGCTTCTTCTAATATTCACGTATGCAGGAATGGGACACCCATTCCTGCAGAGGCAGAAGGGCAAAGAAAGGGAACAAGAGACCAGTAATGGAGATCAGACGATTTCCAAACAGTTGGATAAACCTTCCACTCTGTGAATTCTGTATAAACCAGGTGCAAAGTCACATCCCACCCATTCGCTATCAACAATCATTAGAAATGACTGACCAGTGAGCTGTCTGCAACCATGGACCCATGCTGTGCATCATGCCCTCTCATCACAGAGAAAGGACTTGCCTGGGCCTATTGCTCTTCCCATTTGGTGGCCAACGCCACTTCTCCTTTCACAGAGTCCCTTGAACCCTTGGTGTGGAATCCTCCTGAGGGTGTGGTCAGGCTGACCAGATCCCTGAGAGCTTTCTTTTTTGGCTTCCACCTTGGGTTTTCCTGGTTTTCCAACTCAGGGGTCTCCCAGAAAAGTCAGAAGAGGAGAAGTCCATGATGGCCAAGAAGCTGGAG
This sequence comes from Cephalopachus bancanus, assembly GCA_027257055.1. Taxonomy (NCBI): domain Eukaryota; kingdom Metazoa; phylum Chordata; class Mammalia; order Primates; family Tarsiidae; genus Cephalopachus; species Cephalopachus bancanus. The sequence continues at coordinate 946,325 of JAPVLO010000297.1, forward strand.
CAGAAACCCAAGGGTGAGGGCATCCCCACCACTGCTAAGGTGAGCACCTCATGTAGGGATGTTAGAGGCAGGATAGGGGGACTCTTAAAGTCCCACGGTTCCTCGCCATACCTCAGGGTGCAGGTGGGGTGAGGTGGGGAGGTAGGAGAGAGGTCATCTGCCTGGTTGTTAGGCAGGTGAGGGCATCTCCCTGCATTCTATTGGAGGAAGAACCAATGGATACATCTCCAGGGATTACTGTGCTGAGAGGCACAGACCTTCCAATCAGACTTCCTCAGAGTCCCAGCTTCCCACCTAGAGGTGCCCGCCTACTTCACACTTGACTCCCACTGTTCCATTGACGGCCCAGACTGGCTTCCATCATTTCCAGTCCTGCCCTGCTTGTTCCAGCCTGGCTTTACTCAACATTACTGAAAACTGAGAAGTGGAGTTCAAAGGGTCTGGGGTCCCAGAGGGGCTGAAGATCTTCCCTGGGGAGCTCAACTCTCTTCTGGAGAACCAAGCAGTGGGTGCAGTGAAGCCAGACTCAGGCAGGCCCAGGCATTGGCTTGGCCCTGCAGTGGCTTGGTCAAGTTTTCTGACCTTGTTTGGTCTGCTTCTCATTTGTAGAATGGAGATGACCACAATATTCTCTGTCCCTCAGGCTGTAGGAATAGTTAAATGAGCTGAGAGCTAACCTGGCTTTCCAGTACATGTTCAATAAGTGGAAACTGCAACTTTTTTCCCATTATTACCTTTATTTTCTTCCTTTCTCCAGCTGAAAATCGATGAGTTTGAATCTAATGTCAATGAGGTGAAGGATCCCTATCCCTCAGCTGACTTCCCAGGTGAGCATCTTTGAGCCTTGGTTGGAGTGGAGTGCTGGGATAAAAGGGAGGTACGCCGGTGCTGAGTTGTTCCCAAGCTCAAGCAGGGCAGGGCTGGAAATGGTGGAAGCCAGTCTGGGCCATTAATGGAACAGTGGGAGTCAAGTGTGAGGTGGGGGACACCTCTAGGGTGGGAAGCTGGGACTCTGAGTCCTCTCCCTGGACGTCTCCCCATGAAGATCAGGACACTGGAGACATTCCTTGTGAATAAGCCATCTGCTAGCCTGCCTTTCTCTACCATATGCACAACAGAAATTCACACACTTTATCTTCATGTAACTCAGCAAGTATTTATTGGGGGTCAGCTGTGTGCTTCAGTGCTGAGGACTCTGTTTCCAAGAAGCACAGAGACATGTGGGTACACAAGTCTTCCCTGCTAGTTATGCAGAATGGATCATAAGTGAGGGAGTGTCCATCTATGTGGTGATGGGGCAGATTACTCGCCATCCAGTGTCCATCAGGGCTGGGGGAGTGGATGGATACAGGGGTGAGTAGACCCATGACAGGCATTGTGGGAAAATCCAGAAGAAGGAGACAAGGGTGAAGTGGAGGGAGCCTGGATAACCACAGATAAACCACAAGCATCTCATAAACACAAATAACCAGTGACTGCTGTTGAAATCCTGCTCATCTGGACCAAGGAGAGGTCCTTGGAGGAAGCAGCACTAGCTTGGATTAAACTTAAAGGGCCACCAGGAAGAGCCCTGGTACCCAAGAAGCCTCGGGTTCTGTCTTAGCTCCCTCATGGGTCCTTCCGAGCACTGGACCACTGGGCAATTTTACATCTACTTGGGGAATCATCTGGGTTAGCATCTGTTTGCCCCAATGACTCTAAGCTCCAAGGGGACCTTTTGTGTTCCACATGACGCAGCACTTGACACAGAGTAGGCTATAAATAGAATGAACACATGCATGAAAGGATTTTGCAAAGCGAAGTGAAGGAAGAATGGAACTGGCATAAGTAAGATTAATAAAATTTCTTCAAATATCTACCAGAAATGAATATCTGTGTCTCAGAAGAATTCATTTTGAGTAGTTTCATCTGACGGTTTATCATCTATTAGATGGGAGTGGCCAGTGTGCAGGTGACAGGGTGACTGACGTAGGAAATCTGGGGTCAGGGTGAGGGAAGAAGGCCTGTGGGCTAGGCAGCTGGAAGACAGGTCTTACCAAGGGAGTTGAATGTGTTTATATTCTGCTTCTTTCTAAAAGTAGATTGATTGATTGATTTTCTTTAACTTTCAGTTTTTTTATTTGAAAGATGTGGGGTACAATTCAGGGTTAGCTATATAAATGTTCATTATGCAGATACCCTTGTTGATGAGGTGTGCCTCCCCTCCCCCAGCAGATTCCAACTACTGCCAATCCTACCTCCCCCCTTCTCCCCACCAGCAGTTTCCCTGCTACTCCCAATTCTTTTCTTATAGTATTACAATAATTGTTCAAGGTCCGCTTATGAGTGAGAACAGGTGATACTCAGTTTTTTGTTTCTGTGATACATCACTCAGTATTATAGACTCTAAGTCCATCCAGGTTTCTGTGAAGTTTGTGATAAAAAGTAGTTTTAAATGGCTTACAACAAAAGATATACACAATGAAATTAACAAAATGGGCATAGATGGAGGAAACAAGAATTAAGGGGGGGCGGAAAGGATACAAATATGCTAACACTAAGAACAACCTCGGGCCAAAATGGTTCACACCTGTAATTCCAGCACTCTGGAAGGCTGAAATGGGAAGATCGCTTGAGGCCAGGAGTTTGAGACCAACCTGAAAACATAGCAAGACCCCTGTCTCTACAAAAATTTTAAATAATTAGCTGGGTATAGTGGCACACATCAATAGTCCCAGTTACTCAGGAGGGTGAGGTGGGAGGATTGCTTGAGCCTAGGAGTTCAAGACGGCAGAGAGCTATGATTGCACCACTGAACTCTAGCCTGGGTGACAGAGTAAGATGCTGTCTCTAAACGGAAAAAGAAAAAGAAATAGAATTAACGGGTTCTGCAATTAAGCTCAAAATGTGTCTGTGGGGTCTGTGGCAGGTTGGGTGAGACAGGAAGTGTCATGGTAGGACACTCATCTTGAGGAATAAGAAAGATAGCTTTACGGGGGAACAGGAGAATTGGAATGTAACTTGGGTGCATTTGAGAAGCCAGATAGATGGCCAAGAAGGAGAGAGTAGAATCCAGTAACTTTTGGTTTCTCTGAGGGCCTCTGCCCAAGGCCTGCAGGAATAGGAAAGAGGCTGCTGTCGAGGGAGGGAATCAAGAGAAACCTCAACTTTAGACAGTACCCCTATCTGACCACTGGATCCTCCCACATGGAGCTGAGGCCTGTAGGTACCCAGCTCCCTCACTAGGCCATGAGACATAGTGAATGGGCTTGGGATGTCGGTCTCATCCTCCTCGACCCCCAGCCTTCACCCTTTTATCTGCCCTTGTCCTGGAGACTGGCTGAAGTTCAGGAAATAGAGATTGCTTCCCCCCCCATGCTGAAAATTTCTCTCTGAAAATATTAGTCTTAGAATCCTAGCCCAGGAAAGGACCTTAGAGTTCGTTTATTTCAATAGTCCTCCTGCCCTCGTCCGTTTTACAAATCAGGAAACTGGAGCTCAGGAAGGGTAGAGACTGGTCTAGCACTGCGGAGCAAGCTAGGACCAGAGCCAGGATTAGCACTCAGGTCTCCTCATCTGAAATGGGGTTCCCTGTCCCTCCCAGCCTCTGAATATTTGAGGTAATGTGGACCTAGCCTTGAGACAAAAGATGCAGCCACAAGGCTCCTTAGGCTTGCACCTATCCCCACTTTTGAAAGGTTCTGAGCCGGCCCATCTACCCCTGACAGTTCAAACCTGCTCACCATAAAGAAAAGAAGATGCCCGGGTTGGACTCTGCTAATACCCTAGTGTCCCTGGTGCCACCTTTGCTTGCTGGCTGCGGGGGTTCCTGGGACGGTCCTGAACACAGAAGCCAAGGGTGTAGCAGAGGATGGGAGACACCCCTAATTTCTTCTCCTCTTCCTACAGGGGATGATGAGGAAGATGAGCCTGAGATCCCAGTAAGCCCCCGACCACGCCCACTGGCAGAACTGCAGCTGAAAGAGAAAGCAGTGCCCATTCCAGATGCCAGCTCCTTCTTCATCTTCAGTCCCACCAATAAGTGAGTGGTTCCCGGACTGCTGGGCAGGATGATGGATGAAGCTCTCAGAGATCTGCTTCCCTGCCCTAAAAAGACCTCTGTCAATTACACTAGAGGGAGCTCATCCTGTCATCTGCTTAAAATGCTGGAATCAGCCAGGCTCGGTGGCTCAGCCTGTAATCCCGCGCCTTTGGGAGGCTGAGGTGAGTGGATTGCCTGAGCCCGCGGGTTCGAGACCCGCCTGGGCAGGCAAGACCTCATCTCTACAATAAATTAAAAAAAAAAAAAATCAGCCGGGTGTGGTAGCGCATGCCTGTAATTCCGGCTACTTGGAAGGCTGAGGCGGAAGGATCGCCAGAGCCCAGCGGGTCGAGGCTGCGGTGGCCGGAAGCGGCCACTGCACTCCAGTCTGGGCGACAGAGTGAGACTCCAACTCATAAAAAAAAAAAAAAAAAAAAAGCTGGAATCACTGGGAGAAGTGGTGCTTTAAACCTGATCAGTTACACACCTAGGCGGGACCGTTTTCATTGGTGCCTTTCTGAGAGAAGTTTTAAGACAAGGCAAGGGCAGGAGAGTGGGGGAAGCTATAATGTTTTTGGCTTCATAATTGTGTACCTTTAGAATATATACAGACTGTAGTCTTCACATCTACCTTGTGAATAGAGATCAGCCTGCCCTACTCTTTTGGTGGGAAACCTCAGGGTGGTGGTGTACTGGGGAAGAGGCAGTTGGTGGGAGGTGGTTGGTTGGGAGATGGGACTGAAGCTTCAGAAACAGAATGGGGGGGGCAGGCCCCCTGCATGTCCAGCCAGGGACCCTGTAGATGCAAGGCTATGCTTACCTGCTGACCCGAAGAGTTGAGTAGGCAGCGGGTGGATCCAGCTTCCCTCCCCAGGATGGAGACAGGTGCGACCTGAGCACCCAGTACCTCACAGCTGCCCTGTACCCCAACCCTACCCCACCAGGATCCGCGTCCTATGTCACCGCATCGTCAACGCCACCTGGTTCACCAACTTCATCCTGCTCTTCATCCTGCTCAGCAGTGCTGCACTGGCTGCCGAGGACCCAATCCGGGCTGAGTCCATGAGGAATCAGGTGACGGTAGCCCTGCCCCCTCTGCCACTCAGCATCCCCGCTCCCTCCAGCCTCAGCCACCCCACACCTCGCTCTGGTGCCCAGAGTTCAGCTGTATCCTCTACGTGGCTATCGGCCTCAGAGCGGAATTCCTTAGGGCCAGGACTGCCCACTCCTTCTGAACCGCGCTGGCACAGCCGGAGGCACAGACAGGCTCTTGCCACCTGCTTTGATGATGATGGTGATGTTGCTCCCTCCTCTCACTGGCTGCTCTCTCCCCACCCTTTCCCAGATCCTTAAGCATTTTGACATTGGGTTCACCTCTGTCTTCACTGTGGAGATTGTCCTTAAGGTGAGAGAAGACTGTGGGACAGCCCCGGGCGTGGGGCTTCCCTGATGTGGCTCCAATGCACACATATTGAATTCACTCAGAGGCTGGCATCTTGGGGTTGGAAGAGAAACAGGAAGAAGGTGAAGAGCAGCGGGGAGGACTCACAGGGCCCAGGAGACGGGATGAGGTTTAGGCTCATTGGCTGGAGGGAGGGACAAGCAGGTGTCTGGTCTCTGGAAAGTGAAGCAACCCATGGTGGCCTGGCCTTCTCGGCATGGCACGGCCCATGTCTGTGAGGCATCCAGCACTGTACTTCGCTTGGAAGGCACAATTAGCTTAAGGGCAGACCTCGGAGCTATGTCATTCCTAGACTTCTGTTCTTTGTGACTGGAAGGGCCTTTCCCTCCAGGAGTCCCCGGAGAAGTGACCACTGCTCTGAACTGGGTTCCTGACAGCTCTGCCCTAGCACGCCTTTGCCATGCCTTACCCACACACATCATTGCTTACCCGTTCTCAACATGGACACACTGGGTTCAAGCTGTCATGGTGACAGTGAGCTCTGGGGACAGAGGGAGGACCCATCTGTGTCCGAAATCCAGGAGCCCCAACCTGCACCTTTATGATTGAAAAGAGGGCCGCCTAGCCCGAGGAACAGATTCAGAGCAGGCTGTGGCATGAAATCAAGACAGTCCCTTATTTCAGGGCCTCAACCATTGAAGGGGTTGGGCAGAGGGAGATGGTGGCTTCCCTGAGGTCGAGGAGGGCTTTACAGAGCTGGGGCATTAGAGCCAGACCTTGAAGTTAGATAGGACTTCATTAGGGAGAGACTGCCAGGGCACTCTAGGAGGACAGACAGTGGCAAATGCATTATAAGGAGGTTTGGGGACATTGTCAGGCAAGAGAGAGAGTGACCCCTTTGGGCTGGTAGGAGCTGGGGCTGGGAAGCCAAATTGAAACAAAATTATACAAGGGTCTTAAATGCCAGGAAAGGCTTCAACTCTGCTCGACTTTAAGGGCATCATTTGTTTGTATGATGGGCCTGGGAGATGATTAGAGGATATAGCAAATAAGCTGAGAGGGGAGTAAAAAGGCAGACTGCTGGGAAGGAGATGCAGAGAGGCAGGAGAGGGCCCGGGGGCCTGATGAGGGTCTGAAGTCCCCCAGGGGTTGCTCAGCCCAACTCAGCAATCCCTGGGGCAGAAGGGATTTCCCAAGAAAATTTTTCCAGGGAGGAAGAGGAATTTCATGATGTCCTGTAGGAGAGAAACGGTTAGGGCTCTGTTTGGCTCCATGGAGGAGACCCAGAGCTCCCCATGGCATGTAAAGAAAGAAACTTGAGTTCTGAGAGCGGAACATGAGAAGTCCCTATGCTTCAGTGACTGTGACCAGAGAATGGGAGAAATGCATACAGGCCACAGCAAGGAGTTGAATGAAATACAGAGATCTTCTGGCGGGCTCTTTGCCTCAAGAAGTGCTCTTCCCGTGCTGAGGAAAGAAGCTATTGTTTGTGGGGGACAACTGTCCCCAAGCTCCTTCCCACCCAGGATGCTGCCTCTCTCTCCCCAGATGACGACCTATGGAGCCTTCCTGCACAAGGGCTCCTTCTGCCGCAACTACTTCAACATCCTGGACCTGCTGGTGGTGGCCGTGTCCCTCATCTCTATGGGACTTGAGTGAGCAGTGGCAGGGGCCAGCCCCAGGCGCGGACTTCCCTCTGCTCCATGCCGGGAGTCCCACCCACCATTGGTGGGCTCCACGCAAGAGGAGGGTCGCTCAGGGCCACTGATGGGGGTGGCAGGGGTCCTTGGGTTGTCACCAGCTGGAATGAAGTGACCATGTGAGTCGGCAGGGCCCTGTCCTGGAGACCGGCAGAGGATGCAGAGAACAGGAGGCAATTCCCCCTGCTCTGTGGGGAGCACAACCCCTGCCTTGGGGTTGCTCTCCGACCAGTGAGAGAGACAGAGCCTCCATCCACCCATAAAGAAAGCCTGCATCCTGTATACACATCCATGACAACACCGGCCCTGTTAGCAGGGAGGTGGTTTTACCCTGGGGTAGGGCACACAGGTGGGAGTGTTTTCAGGCAGAAAGGCAGCCAGTGTGGAGAGCAGGAGGCAGGAAGCAGCTGGAGGCTCCATGGCAGATTTGTCTGGCACCTTATCTGGCCCTTGTCTGGCATCCTTCAACCCCAGCACCTCTGCTGTTCCCTCCACCCCCAGGTCCAGTGCTATCTCCGTGGTGAAGATCCTGAGGGTGCTGAGGGTGCTCCGACCCCTTCGAGCCATCAACAGAGCTAAGGGCTTGAAGGTGAGAGAGGACATGGGCAGGAGACCATGGAGGGGGAATAGTAGGGCTGCAAGGGCCTGGCTCCAGAAACCTCAGCCCAGCCATGCCTGGGGCACCCGCCCCGTCTCCTTGTTCAAACAAGGAATAAGGTTGGGGCAGACTTGATGGGACACCATGCTTCCCTGCCAGCCTCTCTCTGCCTACACCTTGTTGGGAGGCAAGTCTTGGATGCCTGGGGTTCCATCTGCTGGAATAGTGGGGAGGTGGCTGGTGCACACCTGGACCCCCACACCCCTCTCTCCCCAGCACGTGGTGCAGTGCATGTTTGTGGCCATCAGCACCATCGGGAACATTGTGCTGGTCACCACGCTCCTGCAGTTCATGTTCGCCTGCATTGGCGTCCAGCTCTTCAAGGTGAGTTCCCACCTGCAGAAGCAGCCTCCCCTCACTTCCCCAGCCCCAGTGCTGGCTCTCAAGCCAAGGCAGGAATCCTTCAGCCATGTTTCTACTCTCTAAGTACAGGGAGTCCCACATTGAGAAAACACATGTCCTTGAATGCATAGGGTTTTTTTTTATATGAGAACATTTTATTTTAAAAAGTAAATCTTCACCAGACCAAACACATAAGTTTGTAGAAAGCCAGTAAGACGTCATGACATTTACATAGCAACTCGGATACCACAGAAGCAGCCCTGTGCATTCGTCAGATAACGTCAGAATGGCCAATAGGCCTAAAACACTGCCAAGTGGTAGCAGAGGGTCCTGTGTCTATTGAGTCGAAAATTAAATTACAATTCAGGCTCAGTCTCCTAAAGCTGTTTTCATACATTTAAAACCCTATCAGACAAAACAAGAAAAGAACTAGTTTGATGTATATCTTCTAAAAACAACTCTGATGCTTTGGACTATCAATACAACTCTCCTACATAAAACTTCTTTTTGATTTTATTTGATTTTATTTATTTATTGAGTTGGGGTTTCATTCTGTCACCCAGTGCAGTGGCACGATCACAGCTTACTGCAGCCTCAACCTCCTGGGCTCAGGCAATCCTTCCTCTTCAGTCTCTCGAGTAGCTGGGACTACAGGCATGTGCCACTATGCCCTGCTAGTTTTTTTTAATTTTTTGTAGAGATGAGTTCTCGCTATGTTGCCCAAAGCCCACAGGCTGGTCTCAAACTCCTGGCCTCAAGGAATCTTCCCTTCTTGGTCTCCTAAAGCGCTGGGATAATAGGTGTGAGCCAGCACGCCTGGCCTTCTACATCAAACTTTTAAAAGGCAGTCGCCATCTTTCAATGATAGTTCATAGCTTTAAGAGATCAATAAACTAAAATGAAAACTGGACAGCAACTATCTTAAAGTTTTTAAATATTAAATAAACAAGCAACACACTAAACTCAAAATGAGTTTGTCTCAGTCGAACATACACAGTTTTGAAGTTAAGATATGGTGAGTCTAGCTCCATGCTTCTGGGTGACTCCTGTCTCTGGCCTCTGCACTGCTGACCACCACTGCCATCCTATGGCTCTTTCTCTGTCCTTGCAAGACTTCTCCCTGGGAAAGAAGGCCCCGCCTCCCACAGCCCTGCAATCATACCTTTCCTTACCTCCTTTGACTGTTTCCTCCCATCCTGCCAGGCCCATCTAAAACACACACCCCGCCCCAGCCTCACCCCTCCCCACCTCCTTCAGTGCAGCTGGGCACGTGTTCCTGGCTGGTATGTCTGGCATCATCCATGTCCCAGCTTCTGAGGCTGGGAGTCCCTCATTTCACACCTACAGCCAACCTTAGTCTGTTCTCACTTTCCTAGGAGAACACAGCTATTCAGTTCCTCTCTAGGAATCAGCTCAACAAGGGTGTCCCCTCCCACAGAGCTCTGATTTCCAGATGTCTCTAGCTCTCAGATCATTTGCAGAACACAGAAATTGATGCCTGAATGCCAGGTGTGGTGGCTTACACCTGTTATCCCAGCACTTTGGGAAGTCGAGGTGGGAGGATTGCTTGAGCTCAGGAGTTCAAAACCAGTCTGAGCAACACAGTGGACCTCATCTCTACAAAAAAATCAAAGAGTCAGCAAGGCATGGTGGTGCATGCCTATAGTCCCAGCTACTTGGGAGGCTGAGGTGGATGGATCTCCTGAGCCCAGGAGATCAAGGCTGTGGTGAGCCATGGTCATGCCACTGTACTCTAGCCTGAGCAATAGAGTGAGACCCTGACTCAAAAAAAAAAGAAAGGGATAAAGAAAAGAAAAAAAGAAAAGATACTGATTCCTGAATGCACCCCCGACACCCTTGATTCTACTGTCATGACCCAATCTGTTTCTGCCACCAAGCATCAGTTTTTAAAGTCATAATTATATAAGCTCAATCAGTCTTAGATATGCAATCATCTTACAATTAATTGTTAATTAATTAATAATTAATTGTTATTATATTATAATTAATTATTCATTCATTCAACAAACATGTATGGAGCCATTTTTCCATACATGGGCCAGGGTCTCTGCTAGGGCTGAGGGAAGTCATAAGCCAAACCCTTCCTGAGGGCAAGGAACAGGCTTCAGGGGAAGCAGTCAGGGTGGAGCTCCCAGAGGACCTTCAGGGAACAGGGAACTGTTGGTCCCTGTCCTGGAGGGCAGACATACTTACAGTATTTGGCCACTCTGCCAACTGCATGTGACCTTTTCCTCCTGGACCAGACAAGGGTTGTTCACCCTCTGCCCCCGGCTTCCTCCTCTGCCAGGTTTGGGTCCTCATAAGCTCCCTGAGGACAGAGTCTGTGTCTGCCTCATCCCTTGGCCTGGGCCCCATCCCAAGGCCTGGTGCACAACACCCACCAGGCACATTTCCTGAAGGAGTGAATGAGAAACTGCCCCTCCTTTGGCTCCCATGTCCCTTCCAGGCCAGAGCAATTGCCCTTCAATATCCCAACCCCCTCTGTGCTTTAGTCACATCGAAATTTAGTCACCCCGGCTCCTGCCTATCCAGGCCTAGGAACACATCAGTTACAACTGGCATTTGACATCCCTGCTCTGTAGAAACTTGCTGCGTGCATTCCACAGCATATCAAAGAGTTGGGCTTTGTTTCCCACAGTAAGTTGGGTGATTGATACCAAGTGCCCAGAAACCTGCCCGGGTCAGCTGTGTCCATCCATTGCTTCTCCCCCAGTACCACTTGCCCACGTTCAGCCTTGGCTCCAAGAACCACAAAAAGGGGATGTGGTAGGAATAGCACGTACCTGTGTGGGGTCAGAGGGGTGTAGAGCAGGGGGCAGCTGTGCCATATCCGCGGCAGAGGCATATTTCTTCTCGGGGCCATTGTAGGCACTGGACCAGAATCCAAGAATTTCAAGCCTCATTTAGCCACATTCAGCCCTAGCCGTCAACTCCTTTTGTTCAAACGAAGTCTTTTGCAAGTGCCCAGTATGAGACACAGATAAAAGGAAAAACTGCTGAAGTCACTATAGGGAGGCACAGAGCCCGCCTGCTGAGGCCTTGGGTAGGACTTGCTGGGACCCTTGCTTGACTCTGAGACAACTTGAGTCATCAAAGTCTAGCTGGATTCCATCTCTGTGGCTCCTGTTCCCCAGCAGCCCTCCCAGCCAGAGGAGGAAGGTGGGACGGGGCCAGCCCCTCTTCCTTGCTCCAAAATGGAGAGCCTGGGAAGAAGGCCTCCTGTAGCAGAAGGAAAGTGAGGGGCTCAGGGGCACAGCTCCCTGAGGGGGTAAGGGGACAAGTTGTGTTCACATCTCCATCTCCTCACCCCAGCCTGGGATACTCAGTAAATGCCCGCGAAAGGCACTGGATTCTCAGCCTTGGCAGCATCTAGGCAGGTGGGGAGGGAAGCCGGTGGGAATGGATGATGGTAAAGGAAAAAGACTGCTCTAGGGCCCTGACCCAAGGGTGAGTTCATGTCTCTGAGAGGAAGAAATGGAGATGGGCTCCTCCTTCCAGACGCCCAGCTGTCCCCCTTCCTCCCACCACCCACTTCCATAGCCCGCTTTTCTATCCTGTTTCCATGACAACATGTCTCTCTCCCTTCCTGCTTCTCCTGGACACAGGGGAAGTTCTTCAGCTGCACTGACTTATCCAAGATGACGGAAGAGGAGTGCAGGTACACTGTGCTCTGCTGGCTGAGGTGGGACCGTCACTGGGCAGAGGATGGGCAGCCCTTCAGGCGGGGAACTGGGAGCCTGAGTCAACAGCCCAGGAGAGATGTTCACAGAAGCCTTGTTTCTTGGGCTGGCCTGGCAGGGTCCCCTCTGGTCCCAGATCTGGTCCTTCCTTTCTCCTGCACACTCACTGCCCTCGGCCCTGGTGGCAGCAACCCGGCCGTGCTCTGTGGAGTGACTGGGCCTCCCCACATTAGGGGCAACTACTATGTGTACAAGGATGGGGACCCCACGCAGATAGAGTTGCATCACCGTGAATGGATACACAGCGAATTCCACTTCGACAATGTGTTATCAGCCATGATGTCCCTCTTCACGGTCTCCACCTTCGAAGGATGGCCGAAGTGAGTTGGCAGAGAGGCTGGGTCCCCTGTGGCACGGTCAGGGTAAGACCAAATAGCCAGATGGCCCTTCTGCAGCCCTGAGAGCACTGCTGTAGCCCTGTGGCAGGTGCCCAAGAAACCCCCCACCACTCTCTGGTGGTTTCGCGGTGTGTTGACTGGACGCTAAAAAGTGAGCCTGATCAGAAGGCTCTGACAAAAAGTACCCAGTCCACCCATAGGCTCTCCACCCACAGGGGACCCTGTGGTTGTGATTGATAAGAGATATATGGCGTACCCTGTGGAAAGGCAGGGTCATTCCGGGTTCAGTTCCAGCCTTTCCTGGCCCGGTTCTCAATTCAGTGCTGTCGCTTGACGATTCAGAAAACTCCCTTGGCTCCTCCAGCCAGTGGAATAAAGCCCACCCTCCCTGGCCTGCCTCTCTGCCTCATTCCAAACCCAGCCCGCCCCATCTTCTCCACCCACCCCAAGGCTGTTGTACACGGCCATAGATGCCCACGAGGAGGATATGGGCCCCATCTACAACAACCGAGTGGAGATGGCCATCTTCTTCATCATCTACATCATCCTCATTGCCTTCTTCATGATGAACATCTTCGTGGGCTTTGTCATCGTCACCTTCCAGGAGCAGGGGGAGACCGAGTACAAGAACTGTGAGCTGGACAAGAACCAGGTGCTGGGCCGCCTGCTGGAGATAGAGGGCAGAGCCCTAACAGACCCTAGGTCTAGCCAGCAAAACGCGTCCTGGGGGCGGCCCCGGAACCTGCCATCGATGCCAAGCCCCAGTCTCCATGGACCCCATCCCGTCTCCAGCCCGGAGCAATACAAGTTGTTGGAGTGGAGGGTCTTCTCATGGAACCCCCTTGATGCCCAGAGAAAGGAAGCTCTTCCAAGGCCCTGGGCTAGTCCAGAATGGAATTGGAACTGAAGGGCCCTGGGGCATTCTTATCCTTAACAGTGCATAGAGTCCCTTAGCCGCAAGCTCCTGGCCACAGCTTGCCCAGAATGCATGGGTCCCTCAAGCCCATGGATGTGAGCGTGGAGAGGGAGGGAGGGGCCTCTGGGTGCTGACCTGCCCTGTTGTATCGTGCCACAGCGTCAATGTGTACAGTATGCCCTGAAGGCCCGCCCGCTGAGGTGCTACATCCCCAAAAACCCCTACCAGTACCAGGTGTGGTACATCGTCACCTCCTCCTACTTTGAGTACCTGATGTTTGCCCTCATCATGCTCAACACCATCTGCCTGGGCATGCAGGTAAGGGCCCCCTGGGAGACAAATGTCTGCTCAGACTGGGGCCTGGGGCCAGGGGCCTGGGCCCCAAGTAGGGCAGGATTCCCTGATTTCCCCAGCAGACATTTCTCATGCATTGTGTGGTGAGGTGCTGTGCAGCCCAGGGTACAGAAGTGAACTGGACCCAGGCCATGTCACCAGGCACTTACAGCTTATAAAGGAGATAATTCACGCATAACACCAAAAAAAATTTGAGATAATTGCATATAGTGTGGTCATTCTGCAAACAGGAGATGGCTACCACAGAAGGGGTGGCAGTAGAAAGTGCTCTCTCTGTGTTTCTTCTGCTGTTGTAAATCTGGATGGTAGAGTTGGCTAGACTCTTGGCTCTGGTCCTAAGAAAAATGGGTTTAGTATTCCCGGAACAGGTGTCTCTCTTAGGAGCTGAGCACCCTTTAGAGATGATATCATAATCAGCAGCATCAGTATCAAGGGTTAATGAAGCATGTGATACCTTAAGCCCTGTATAAACAGAATTGTAAAGCTAGACTCCCTGGCCCTAGGAGCCCAAGACACATGCCAGCATTGCCAGGTCATGAGGGTATGGAAAGAGAATCGCTGAACCAACAGACCCAGGTTGCACAGACAATCGTGAGCAATGGCTTGCGTCTGGTGCCAGGTCAGGCAGCAGAATTGGGCCATCCTGCCAAGAAAGGGCGGGGCAGGGACAGTCATCACATCCTTCTGAACTACCTGGGAAGGTTGTGTGGGAGAGGTGGAATTTTCATCACCTCTCAAAAAAAAAAAAGAGGTTCCTGTGAAAATTTACAAAGAAATAGATTTAAGCAGGATCATAATGATGGGCCAAGGGGGCCAAGGTTATTGCTTTTAACTGAGTCACAATCACAACGGGCAACATGCAGATATGGTAAACTTGGTGGTTCAGTTTCCCACCAGTGGCCCATGATAATACCAACTGTGGAGCCCAGGTGTCTTCTCTCCTAGTCCTGTGCCCAGAAGGTTAGGTAGAACCTGCCACAGAACCCTGCCCAGGAGACCACCTGTCCTGGTCATCCCAGAACTGACATGTCATGAGCCCTGGCCTTGCACCCGGCATGTAAATGAATGCACTGCACAGGACTTGAACTGGAGCCCCTCGCTCCTTGCATTACCTCTTTTGTGGTGGTGGTGTGGGGGTTATCCATAGATTTGGTGGAATTCAGGGGATTGCAAAATCTAGCTCCCAGTTTTGTGAGCTAAAATAAGGTGGGTGGGGGGGCCCACGGAAGGGTTGGGGGTGCCCAAGAAGAGGGAGAGTCTTTGGGAGCACGATCTGCTGAGTGGGGGGGTGGTAAGTCTGGCCCTCCTGGCCCTCCTCTCCCGTGTCCTTCCACAGCATTACAACCAGTCGGAGGAGATGAACCACATCTCAGACATCCTCAACGTAGCCTTCACCATCATCTTCACCCTGGAGATGGTCCTCAAGCTCATGGCCTTCAAGGCCAGGGTGAGTGTGGGGGCCACAGGGCCAGATGAACCGCTGGGGTCTGTCCTGGAAAATCCTACCAAAGTCCCCTTCACCCAGTACTTCTGCTCCAGTCTACTTACCCCCTTGCCTACTTCTGCCTTCAGACACAGGGCAGTAAAACTTCTGGCAGCCAGAAACGACTGATGACAGGAAGGAGCTGGGCGCCTCTTCCCTGCCCACTTATTTCAGCTTAGCTTGCTTTAAATTTCTGAAGGGCCAGAGGCAGTATCTTGCCCTGTTTCTTTGATTCTGAAGTCCATTCCCACAGATCGCAGCCCAGCTCTGTCAGTTCTACACTATCAGGTTCAGACAGACATTAAGTGGGGTTCAGGGAATGAAAGACATCTCCTTCTGGACCAGGGCTCCAAATCCTGAGGTCTCAACAACTCTCCCTCTCCCCACCGCCCAACCACTTTATATTCTGGAGGAGGGAAATTAAAGAGGATGGCAGGCATGGTGGCTCATGCCTGTAACCCCAGAGATTTGAGAGGCCAAGACAGGAGGATCACTTGAGGATAGGAGATTGAGAGCAGCCTAGACAACATATCAAGACCTCATCTCTATGAAAAGCAAAAAAAAAATGAAATAAATTATCTGGGAATAGTAACGCACACCTGTAGTCCCAGCTACTCAGGAGGCTGAGGCAGGAGGATTGCTTCAGCCCAGGAGTTCAAAGCTGCAGTGAGTTGTGATCCTGCCAATTCACTTCAGCCTAGGCAACAGAGCAAGACCCCTTATCTTTAAAAAAAAGAAAGAAAATCCGGGCTCGGTGGCTCAGCCTGTAATCCCAGCGCTTTGGGAGGCCGAGGTGAGTGGATTGCCTGAACCCGAGACTCGCCTGGGCAACTTGGTGAGACCTCATCTCTACAATAAATCAAAAAATTAGCCAGGCGTGGTAGCCGTGCACCTGTAGTTCCAGCTACTTGGAAGGCTGAGGCGGAAGGATCGCCAGAGCCCAGCAGGTTGAGGCTGCGGTGGCCGGGAGCAGCCACTGCCCTCCATCCAGTCTGGGAGACTGAGTGAGACTCCAACTAAAAAAAAAAAAAAAAAAAAAAGAAAGTTGTCAAATAATATTTTTTTAGAAAAAGAACCAAAAGGAGAGGAATATGAGAATGGGTGGGCCCATTGCAGCACCAGCGGGAAGTAGAACCACAGGACCCACCTTGGCCTGATCCAAGTGGCCTGAGCCCTGCAGTGCTCTGGCAGAACCACTGTCCTCTGCTGGCCGCCAGAGCGCCTTCCTCCCAAAGCTGACCCCGAGCTCTCCCATCTCTTTCCTCCCAGGGCTACTTTGGAGACCCTTGGAATGTGTTTGACTTCCTGATTGTCATTGGCAGCATCATCGACGTCATCCTCAGTGAGATCGACGTGAGTATCACACAGGCAGAGCCATCCCTGGGATGGGGCCAAAAACACCTGTTCAGTCCTCAGATATTTGTGAGGTGCCCAGTGCGTGTGCAACATAGCACCCTAGGTGTGATAAAGATGGATATGACAAGTCATGGCTTCTGCCCTCCTGAAGCTTCAACCATGCAGCAGAGAAATAACTCAGATCTAGGTGGGCATGATGAGTGTATCAGGCTGCTGGACACAAGAGCCATAGTGGAAGGGAGAGGTCATCTCTGGGTGGGATGATCAGGGAAGGCTTCATGGAGGTGATGTCGTCTGTCTGAAGGAAAGGGAGGTGATGACTGGAGTTGGAGAGGAAAGCGAGCACCTCAGGCAGGGGTGGTAGGAGAGGCCCAAAGCAGGAGTGCGACTGAGCGGCCCAGTTGATCAGAAGCATCTGAACATGCAGAGAAGCGGGGAAGGGCGGGGCTGGAGAGACACGTGGGGGAAGGACTTGAACTTTATGTAGCAGACAGTGGGAAGCCACGGGATGCCTTTGAACAGGCAGTGGAAGGATTAATGACTAAACATAGGGAGTCATTTGTTTATGACTCCAGCTAGGGAGTCATTCACTTATTCCTCAAATACTAACTGAGCACCTCGCATGCGCTGGGGATGGTTCTTGGTGCTAGAGGACTGCAGTGAACCAAATTCTGGAGGAAACAGACCATCCATAAGTCAATCTATGACACTCCAGATACGACCAATATGTATTATGAGAAAAATAAAAGAAGCTCAGGAATGGGCGGGTGGTGTCCAGATGATCTGGGAACAGAAACCTGAATAAAGCAAGGGCATGAGCCATGCCGGGGTGGGGGACAGTGTCATAGGGAGAGAGAAGGGCACGTGCAAAGCCCCTGCCGCGGAAGCGTGTGTGCTGAGTTGGAGAAATAGCAGGAGGCCTTTGTAGCCGGAGTGGAGAGTGGGGGGATGAGCTGAGAGAAAGGAGGCAGGGGTCAGATCATCTGGCCCTTGGAGGCCATGGTTACCATCTTGGGTTTTATTCTGAGAAAGATGAGGACCCTTTGGAGGATTTGAGTATGGTCAGACTTTGGTTCTGAAAGAATCATTCTGGCTGCTGTGTAGAGAACAAGCTGTAGGGGGCGCAAGGGCTGACCCAGGAAGAGCAGGCCGGAGGTTGTGGCGGTCATCCCGATGAGAGGTGAGAGGGTTGGGGGCTGGTGGTGGATGCAGTTGAGAAGGGGGTCAGCTCCCGGGCCTAGTTTGAAGGCTGAGCTGACCGGAAGGCAAGTGGTCCCAGGAGCTGGACCAAGAGGCTCCGGGTGGAGGGGAAGAGGTCCTGAAGGTGGAATGAGAAACGGCAGCAGGATCTGGGTGGCGAGGGGCGGACCTCATTCTGTCAGGATGAGGTTCCAGTCAGAGAGGGCCACACACAAGATCTCAGAAGTGGAGGCGCTGGAGTGGAGGCCTTGCTGAGGATCTGCAGCTGAAGGTCGCTGTGGAGTGAAGGAGGGAGCAGGAGACAGGATGGAGGAGATATGAGAATAGAGGCTGAATTCAAAAGACAGTTTCCCAGGCCAGGTGCGGTGGTTCATGCCTGTAATCCCAGCACTTTGGGAGGCTGAAGTGGGAGGATCGCTTGAGCCCAGGAGTTCAAGACCAGCCTGGGCAACAAAGCGAGACCTCATCGCTACAAAAAAATTAAAAAATTAACCAGGCATGGTGGTGCGTGCCCGTAGTCCCTGCTACCCCACAGCTATAAGCCGTGAGCTGTGATCATGCCACTGCACTCCAGCCTGAGTGACAGGGTGGGGCCCCCACTCAAAATAGTAATAATTATTTTTAAAGAAAAGACAATTTCCCAATGAGCATCCTGGGGCTGGGAGGGGCTGCCGTGGAAGAGGGAGGAGGAAGGAGGAGAATTGCATTCTTCTTTCTGAACCACGGTAGGATTCTGCCAATGGGTAGCTGATTTAGCCACAGGGGAGCCTAGTAGGGGACCAGTCCCAAAGTCAGTGGGCTCATCCTTGTGCAGGGCTTCCTTCTGAACTTCCCACAGCTCAACAAAAAGCCCTTATGCTGTGCGAGTCCGTAGGGTGAAACTTCCAGTGATGGGGGTGGTGAGGTGAGCAGCTGAGGAAAAGTCTGGGGCCTGTGAGGAAGCAGCCTTCGGCCAAGGCTCCTAAAGGCTGAGCCCTGGCAAGAAGTGACAACTTCTGGGAACTTGGCTGCCTCACCAGCTGACTGAGTGCCAGGGGAGGGTCCCGGTGGGAATGCTGCCCACCCCCCCATGTACAGAACAGACAGTGACAGACAACCCCATCTGCTCAGATCCCCTGAGAGGGCAGAGCCATTGAGGGGCAGGGTGGGCTCTGGGCAAAACCAGGGCGTGTGCGTGTGTGTATGTGTGTGTGGATATACATGTGTGCGCACGTACGTATGTGTTGTATATTCCACCCATGCTCAGATTTTGCTGGGAGGTAGCATCCTCAAAGGCTCTATGGTTTGAGAGCAGCACTTCTCATCAGCACAGTCAGAGGAGAGAACTCTAAACAGCCAAAATAAACAGCCCAAACTAAAAAGAGTTACTTCTTAAAGTTTGTGATCTATGTAGGGGAGGCCTGATAAATCAAAACAGTTTCTTTGGTGGTGGAGGACGAGAGGGTATTATGGGTCATGAGTTGAATTTTAGGAGCAGCAGATGTCCCTTGCTACTAATGTCTACTTGAAGTCATGTGAAGATAGATTTATATTCCTGACACAGAAACCAGATAAAGGTCTAGGAAGGCATGTCAGTTAGGACTTTCTGCAATGATAGAAATGGTCTGCCCTGTCCAATACAGTAGTCACTAGCCACGCATGTTCTCCTGATCACTTGAAATGTGGCTAGTGGAACTGAAGAACTGGATTTCTGGTTTTATTTCATTTTCATTGTAATTCAAGTGGCCACCGGCTACCATATTGGACGGCACACGTCTAGAACACTGGTTGTTATCCTTGGCTGCATATTAGAATCACCTGGGGTGCATTTAAGCCTCTGAAGCCAGGTCTCATCCCCTAGAGACTGACTGAATTGGCCAGGGTGGGGACCCGGCAAAAGTATATATATTTTTTAAGTTCTCTGTGTGATTCTGATACGCGGTCAGGAATGAGAACCGGGAGCCCAGGGGAAAGCTACTGGAGAGAGTGTTGCTTGATGGGAAAACCAGCATGCTGGGGATCAGACGACCTGTGATAATGGGAAGAGAAGACAATGACTTCTTCTAACCCAGGACTCCAGAACAAGGGCTTCTCATGAAAGGCGGCCTAAGGGAAAAGCTTGGAGTAAACAGGAGCAGTTGCCCCACGTGTCCAGCCACCTGCTCTCTTAAGAGCCTGATCACTGAGATGTGAACGTTGGCCCCAGACCTGGGCAGAGAGAGACACTTCTGCTGTGGGGATCTCAGACGCCCCCAGAGAGCTTTGCCTCTGGAAGACGGGGCTTCCATCCGGGTCCCAACTCTGGCCTTGGGGGAGAAGGCTGTGGACCCACTTACAGTGATGAGCGGGTGTTTTGCAATATGCCCTTGCAGGGATGTCCCCAGCATCACATCACCCAGACTCGCAGGAAGAACCCGTGCCCTTGTCACCTGTAGCTGCACCTTGGAGATGAGAAGGGACCTGTTGGTGTCCGGTCTTCCCTCCCCGTCTTGCTCCCTTGTCTCCAGCCTTCTGCCTTACTGTCCCACAGAGCTTCATCCTCACTCCCACCCACTCCACCCCTGATTGACAACCACGTGGGGTCTCCGTCCCCTGCATCTCTGTCTTTTTCTCTTTACCTCTCCCATGTGTCTGTCCTTTCTGACACGTCTCTTCACCTCCCTCCCACGTGTCCCTCCTCCTCTCTCTCCTTTCCTTCCCCTCCCTTCGTCTCTTTTCTCCACAGACTTTCCTGGCCTCCAGCGGGGGACTGTATTGCCTGGGTGGAGGCTGCGGGAACGTTGTAATTTCAGGCCGCATGAGCCTGCCCAGCACGCCCGCTGGCTCCTGCTCTGCCGCCTGCATGCATAGGCCTGGCTGCATGGATTGCATGGGCTGGATCAGAACTCAGAGCTCCCTCCTCAGAGCAGGCTCTGCTGAGGGGGCAAGCTAAGAGTGGGGGCAGAAGCTCTGCAGTCAGATGTGCATGGATAGAGTGGCCACCTCGGAGCCCTAGGAAATGAACGAAGGTTCTCTCTGGCACCCTCTAAGCAGATGGAAACACAGTCCAGAGAGAACTGTGATGGCTGGCAAAGGACCTTAGTCACAGTTCATCGGGCACAAGGCCTTTGGGGGACACAGGAAGCAGAGCAGAGACAGCTCTCCCTTCCAGAGTAATTTGTGTGTTGGGTAGTGGCTTGCCTGGCTTAGAACAGCCGTGTGCAGGGTGGGAGCGATGGGGAACAGCCACACTGAGTTCATGGCAATAGAGCTGCCGAGCTTTGGGGACACTTTGCCCTGGGAAGACACCAGGGGAGGGGGCCGAGGAGGGCCATCAGGGTCCTCAGCTAAGTGGCAGCTTGAGGAGTAGGTGAGATGAGCAGCAGGCCCCAGAGGGCAGGCGGTGGACCCCGCTGCAGCCTTACCCCAGGGCCGAATCCCGGCCACTGCCCCAAGCATTGGCTCACACCCTGCTTGGTGCCCACGTCCTCCTCCCAGTCCTAAGCCCAGGGTGGTCCTGAGTTAGTGGACAGCAGGGACTGGAGGTGGGGCAGGAACGCCTCCCTCCCGCCATGAACATCTCTCCAACACACACATTACACCTCCCGCCTTGCCCGCCCCTCACCTCTCTGAGGCGCCGCCCCCAGACTGACTTCTGGGGCTGCTGCCTGGCAGGATCCAGACGAGAGCGCCCGCATCTCCAGCGCCTTCTTCCGCCTGTTCCGTGTCATGAGGCTGATCAAGCTGCTGAGCCGGGCAGAGGGAGTGCGCACGCTGCTGTGGACGTTCATTAAATCCTTCCAGGTGGGGACCCCGGAAACTGCATTTTCTGGAAAGGCCACCAGGGGCATCCTCCTCCGCCCTGGTGTGAGGCAGGGCCCCGGAGTAGCTGTGGGGGGGGGAGGCTGCAGAGCCTCCGAGGGAGCCCTCCGTGCTGACTCTCCTGCCTCGTCCGCAGGCGCTGCCCTACGTGGCTCTGCTCATCGTCATGCTTTTCTTCATCTACGCCGTCATCGGCATGCAGGTGAGAGACAGGTGGCCCAGGCCCAAGCACGAAACTCGGCCAAGTCAGGCTGGGCTGCAGTAGACCCTGGGAGCCTGATCAGCCCACAAGCTGGACCCTCCACTCTCCGAGTCTAGCTCCCCCAGGCAGCCTTGGGGTTCAGCCGCAAGACTGAGAAAGGAGGGCGTGCACCCCCTCATTCCCATGACTGCAGTGTTAGATGCTTGGAAGCAATCCGGGAGAAACCTTGGCATGTAGATGGACAGTAGGTGTCCAGATTGCATCTTTGAGGCCTGACCGGAGGCCCAAGTGGTCTCCTACCGCCCTCCTCTGAGAGCTACCCTCATCCCTCCACATTGACACCCCAGGCCTGCCTGCTGTTGGGAAAACTGGTCTACCCTCTTACTTTCCTTTGGCCTGGTGGGAAGAACTTCACCCAGCCTAGAAAAGAGTCCAATTTGTTTGGCTTCAAGTTTGACACACCCTGAAGTGAAGAGGAATTGGAGGAGGCAGGAGTGAAGGCTGGGAGCAGGTCGGGTGGGAGGAGACAGTGGGAGATGAGCTGAGGGGATATTACCTTGTTCCCAAGTCAGAGCCCTTTGTGATTTGCAGATGTTTGGAAAGATTGCCATGGTGGACGGGACTCAAATCAACCGAAACAACAACTTCCAGACCTTCCCACAAGCTGTGCTGCTGCTCTTCAGGCATGAGCCCCTCGCGCCCTCACCCCGCTGACGGGTCCAGCCTGTGCCCTGCTCTGATCTGCACCAGAGATGGGGCTGGCTTCCTGGGTGTGTGACCTGTGCAGCCACACAGGGCCCTACACTTGGAAGGGTCACCTACTTGGCTGTCACCCTCTTGAAGATTTTCATCATTTTTGAACAAGTGACCCTGCGCCTCCATTTTGCACCGGGCCCCTCCCCTAAATCAAGCACAGCACGTCTCTCCAATCTCAGCCCCCGAAGCAGGACACGGAGGTCAAATATCTTCTTCCAACGTCTGCACTCAGAGCGTAGGAGCATGGGCAAGAGCACAGGGAGAAGTGGAGCAAAGAAGTAGGTAGGAGGGTGCCAGGGGTGGGGAGCAGGAGCGTATCCCAGGCCAGGGCATGGGGGCTGGAGCATGGACCACCACCATGGACCCCTGGCTTCAGGCTTGCTGGGTGTGCAGGAGCTGAGCGAGAGAGGTACGCTTCCCAGCCCTCAGTGGGACACTCCACTGAGGCCAGATGAGGGCAGGGGACACCTGCACCCAGGGCGCCTCCTCAGCCCATGTTGTCAAGGCCTCCACAAGGTTGCAGCAGCAGCCCACAGCCCTTTTGACCCTTGAAAGGATACCACCACCTTGCCGTATGCAAGTGGGGATGCCCCCTCACTCCTGCTCTGCACCTCAACCTCAAACCAGGGCCACTCTGCACTCGAACCCAGGACCACCCTGCTCCAGGAAGGAAGAGAGTTTCCCAGAATGAATCTTTTATTAAACACAGAATGAAGGGAAGCCATAGGATCAGACTGAGATTTGACTAGGGGAGAGGTGGAGGGAGGTTGGCTATGGAGCAGCTGGCAGCCATTATTTGAAAAAGTACAAACCTCTGATGCACTGAGATGCTTTACTCAACTATGACACATGCACGAGGTGTGGAACAAGGGATGCTTGTGCAGCTCAACCAGAGTGGGTGGTAACGTCAGCAGAACTACATTCAAGTGTAGGGTTACCTCACCAGAGTCAGTTAACCACTCTGAGGCCTTGACCTCAGACTCTGCCTCGACTTTGGTCAGCAAAGTCCCTCTCTTGCTGTTCTTCCTCAAGGAACTTGAATCATGGATTGCTTTTTGCCCCTCTAGCCAAGAAACCTCTTTTCTATCACTTAAATCCAGCTTGAAGTACCCCTTGAGGGCTGCAGCTTTGAAGGGAAACTGAGGCTCGGCTCACACTGAACTACATAGTAAACCTGGGGAGCTGACGTCCTTAATTCTGGGCAGCAGCCCTAGTCTGTGCATTAGCCACAGCCTGGTCCCACCAGGCCTCCAGCCTCCTGAGGGGCCACACAAGAACGGATAGGCGACAGGATCCTCCCTCCTTCAGGTGTGCGACAGGTGAGGCGTGGCAGGAGATCCTGCTGGCCTGCAGCTACGGAAAGCTGTGTGACCCTGAGTCGGATTATGCCCCCGGGGAGGAGTACACATGTGGTACCAACTTCGCCTATTACTACTTCATCAGCTTCTACATGCTCTGCGCCTTCCTGGTGAGATACCTGAGGGCCTGTGGGGCGGGGAGAGGGCTTTGATGAGCTGAGGCAAGGAGGATCCTGCCTTCTTCCTGGCCCGAGACCCCTTTCTCTCCGGGGATCCAGTTTAGGGACACGGGAAGCTCTAGTTTGATCGTCCCTCATTCTGGTCATCCTGGGTGTGGCTTTGTTTTGTGAGTTGTGCTTTTTCATGCTCCAGAGGGGTTGCCAAAAGTTTTTTTTTTGGTTAGCAATTAGTCATTAAAGGGGATTGAATTAGGCTCTGTTCTAACTGGGTGGGGGCTTCCTATAAAGCCATTTACCCTTAGCCATTGCTTGGAAGAGAGCACTGTCCTATTATGCAGAGGCTGGGACTCTGGAAGCAGGTCCCGTGGGAGGTCCCCGCTGGGGTTAGAGTCAGAGCAGCAGATCACTGTGAGGCTGCTAGGTCTCTGTTCGTGTGGAAGGCCGAGAGCCAGCAGCATCTGCTGGGTCTTCATTCCTTCACTCTTTTCTTTCCTATGTTCGCTCAAAACAGTTGTTTGAGTGTCTACGTGTGCATGAGGCTAGAAACATGAATAAAACACCTTGTGTCCTGAAGGAACTTATGGGGCACAAGAGGAGTTTGTGTGTAAGCAAAACCTGCTATTCAAAGAGCACCAAACATATACCGAAAAGGCTTGTTCTGGGGTGCACAGATGAGGAGAACATCTCTCTGGGGTGGGGACGGGAGACTGCGACAGGAGTGGCTTCCTAAGAGATGTTCAAACTGGGTTTTACTTGTTTATTAATTAATTTATTTTAGTCTGTTCTCACTCTGTCGCCTAGGCTGGAGTGCCGTGGCAGGATCATGGCTCACTGCCGCCTCAACTTTCTGGGCTCAGGTGATCCTTCTGCCTCAGCCTCCTGAGTATCTGGGACTATAGGCGCACACTATACCTAGCTAATAGTTTGATTTTTTTTTTTTTTTTTGTAGAGATGAGGTCTTTTATGTTGCCTAGACTGGTCTTGAACTCCTGGGTTCAAGTGATCCTCCCACCATGACCTCTCAAAGCGCTGGGATTACAGATGTGAGCCACCTACCTAGCTAAATTTTTGTTTTGTTTTGTTTTTCTGTAGAGATGAGGTCTCGCTATGTTGCTCAGGCTGGTCTCAAACTCCTAGGCTCAAGGAATCCTCCTGCCTGAGCCTCCCAAAGTGCCAGGGTTACGGATATGAGCCACCAAGCCTAGCTAAATTTTTGTTTTGTTTTGTTTTTCTGTAGAGATGAGGTCTCACTATGTTGCTCAGGCTGGTCTCAAACTCCTAGGCTCAAGGAATCCTCCTGCCTGAGCCTCCCACAGTGCCGGGGTTACGGATGTGAGCCACCAAGCCTAGCTAAATTTTTGTTTTGTTTTGTTTTTCTGTAGAGATGGGGACTCATTATGTTGCCCAGGCTGGGCTTAAACTCCTAGGCTCAAGGAATCCTCCTGCCTGGGCCTCCCAAAGTGCTAGGGTTACAGGTGTGAGCCACCATGCCTGGCCTAAGCTAGATTTTAAAGAATGAGCACTAAGACCCTGGAAAAGGGCACAGTCCATGCAAGAGCAGAGAAGTGTGACACAGCATTTCATGTATATGTCATGTAGGTCGTGCAGAAGGGCTAGAGCAAAGGACACGGGTAGAGAGAAGCCGTGGACCGGCAGATACTTCCCAGCTTCCCACCCTACCCCTGTACCCCCTGCCCTTTTGTGTTGGGAGCCCTTGGTTCCTCTCTTGCAGGTCATCAACCTCTTTGTGGCTGTCATCATGGACAACTTTGACTACCTCACGCGGGACTGGTCCATCCTGGGCCCTCACCACCTGGATGAGTTCAAGGCCATCTGGGCAGAGTATGACCCAGAGGCTAAGTGAGTCTAGTCTGGGGGCTGTGTGGGGTGCCCTCCCTAAAACTGTCTACCCCTCCCTCCTGGACCCCGTCCTAGTGTCTCACAGGGAGTCACTCACCAGTTGGCTCCTCCTTCTCATGTCATTTATCCAAGGACCCAGATCAGAGAATCAGAGTCTCTCCAGACTGGAAGGGATCCCACAGCTTCCCAGGGTGGAAACGCCCTTGACTTAATTGGGAAATGGTAATCCAGCTTCTGCTTGGACATTCCTAGGAATGGGAACTCAGAACCTCACTGGACGCTCTATCTGCTCAAAGTATGGTCCTCTGACTAGCAGCATCCAAGTCTGATTAAAATGCAGAGTCCTAGCCCCACCTAGACTGACTGTATCCGACTCTGCATTGCTCTTAACGTGGTCCTCAGGGCATTTGCGTGCACATTACATCTTGGGAAGCACTGCTCTCTCATGTTCTTTTCCAAAAAGTAGTAAGCTCTCATTTCATCACTGTCTCCCAGGTATCAGATATTGTACAAGCCCTATGTGTATCATCTCATTTAGTCTTTACAATAACCTGTGGCACAGGTCTCCTGATCATCTCAGTATCAGAGGAGGAAGCGGAGGTTCAGAGAGGTTAAGTAATCTGCACTGGGCCAGGAAGCTAGTAAGAGACAGCAACAGGATTCAATGCAGGAGTGTCTGGTGCCCATAGCAACCATGCTTTAACATGCTTATGTCAGAGGGAGCAACACCAACCTGTCCTCTGCCAGCCCTCACAGTCCTAACACAGCCCCTGGACACGGGCAGGAAATGTTTTACCTCTTTTTCATGGCTAATCCACCAGAGAAGGAGGAAGTCAGCAGGACCTTCCAAAATGATTTTTCTCAAGTAACGCACAAAAGCTGCTCTGGCCTTGGTGGTCTTTTTATCTGACCTTCCTTGGTTATTCTGCTTCGTGTCTATTGGGATCATGGTCCCAATGAAATTGTGGTTTCCAGCTCTGGACCAGTTTCTGGAAGTGAATTTCTGCTTCCCTTGATCTACTTCTAGTGATATGCTCAAGAGCCTTCATTAGCTTGACGAAATCTAAAAAAGGTCTTGATGGGGGAGAATGAGGTCCAGATTCCAAGACCCGTAATCCCATATTTGAAGGAATGACCAGAAAATGAGAGCCCGTTTCTGGTGGTAGGCAACAGTGATTCCCAACATTATCTCTTCTTTCAAAAGGGAGCTGGGCTCCTACTTCCTAAACACAATGGGAAAATAAGGACGTTTCCATCTCCTGGCTCTCTTCCCCTTTGCCCGTTCTCTGAGCAGTAGGGGAGCTTCTGGGGAGGGGAGTGTCAGGTGTACAAGTCTGTGTGTTCTCCTGCAGGGGCAGAATCAAACACTTGGATGTGGTGACCTTGTTGAGAAGGATCCAGCCTCCTCTGGGCTTTGGGAAGTTCTGCCCACACCGGGTAGCATGTAAGGTAACCAGAGCTGCCAGGTAGGGGTGGCCCCCAGGAGAGGAAGAGGTGCCCTGGGCCAGGGAAGCTGGTGAGGACCTGATGGAATGAAGCATTGCAGGGTCCCTAAGTCCCTCCTGAGGACCTAAAGTCTCAACGAGGTCCCCTACTCATCATTCCATCCCCCCCGAAGGGTGTCCTGGTCATCCTGCACTGCCAGCCCTCATGTCCCATCCCCTCCCGGCCCACAGACCGGGTGAGGATGACTTGGCAGGCTTGGCCAGTCCCAGCTCAGCAGCAAGCCATGCCTCTCCCTGTACAGCGCCTGGTGGGCATGAACATGCCCCTGAACAGCGATGGCACGGTGACCTTCAACGCCACACTCTTCGCCCTGGTTCGCACGGCACTCAAGATCAAGACAGAAGGTGAGGCCTTCCAGTGTGCAGACAGACTCTCCCTTCTCTCAGAGCTGTTTCTGGAAGATTCTGCCAGGTTCTCAGAGCTAAAGGTTTTACTCGAGAGCTGTGGAGAGAGGTAGAGAGAGGATGCCCAGACCATGGCCCCAAAGTCCTCATTCCCCTCAGGGCTCAGAGGGAGCCTGGGAGTTCTCTGCAGGCAAAGGTCACCAAGGGTCTGTTTCCATCCTCCTCCACTCCTCTGTTGTGTAGAAGATGGGGGCAGAGAAGTATCAGTGTTAGTGGAGGGATGAGTGAAATGGGACCAGGGAAGTGCCGGTGCTAGTGCAGGGTGGGGGTGTCCTCTGGTTCGGCTCTGGGTAGAAGCAGGAGGTACTCAGGTGGCACTGGGCAGGTGGATGGGATCCACATTGGACTTCACTAAACCTGCAGATCCTCACCTGCCAGGAACGCAGGCATGGCAGGAGCAGAGGAGGGAGTCAGGTTGGGGTCCTGGTGTCCCTGAGCCCTTGCTCAGGGTTCCAGTTGCATCTGGCCACCCTGGCCTTGAGGGCACACTGCAGGAGATTTCCCTGAGAGGGCAATTTGAGGAAGGCCAGGAGTCAGGGAAGAGCAAGTCAGAGCCACAGGAAGGCTGCTTGGGGGTATTTGGGAAAGACCACGGTGCCTGGGGAATCGAAAGTTTCTGAGAGAGAGCAGGAGGTGACAGCCTACAAAGCCAACCACTCTGGGCATTGGCTGTCAAGGCCTATAGGGAGCCACTACATGACCCAAGGACTGGGCTGCCTCAAGAGGACAAGGGTCCCTCCCCACATTGCCAACACCCAGCATAGCCACTGCCACAAAAGAAAACTTAGCCACCGTTGCTGAGTGAGTGACTGGCTCTCTGAGAGATTCAGAAAGTACTGGATGGCCCTATCAAGTGCAGTTGGGCCTGGTCTGGATGACTTTGACCACTCCTGCCTTTCCTTTGCCCCAGGTAACTTTGAGCAGGCCAATGAGGAGCTGAGGGCCATCATCAAGAAGATCTGGAAGAGAACCAGCATGAAGCTCCTGGACCAGGTCATCCCTCCTATAGGAGGTTGGTGCTGCTCTGGAAGTCCAGAGTCTAGAAGCAGCCAAGGAATGGAGGGAAGGGGCTTCTCCAAGAAGCCCCTTGGGGATCTGAGAATGGCTCAGACCCTCCATAAATACCTTAAGTAGACCCCTGGGGATCCAACAGAGCAGCCACCAGCCTCGGGGTGCAAAGTGCTTACTGACCAAGTCAAGGGATGGCCCGGGTGCCTGGGCCTGACTGCATCTGGTTTCCACTCTGAATCCAGTGTCGGGTTCCCACCAGCCTTCAGGGCATCTTTATTGCCTTCTCTGCAGATGATGAGGTGACAGTGGGGAAGTTCTATGCCACGTTCCTCATCCAGGAGCACTTCCGGAAGTTCATGAAGCGCCAGGAGGAGTATTATGGGTACCGGCCCAAGAAGGATGTCGTGCAGATCCAGGTAAGCCCAGCCCAGGGAAGTTGCAGCCTGATGAGCTGGGTCTCCAGACGCCAACTCCCTCTCTGTGCCCTTGAGGGGCCAGTGATGGTTGCATGGAGGGACAAAGGGTGCCCAGAGGAGGAAATGAGGGGGCCATTCTGGATAGTCCACAGCAGAAGATGGTTCAACTCAAGAGAAGAGCCAGGAGCTCTTCATCTCTGGATGGTGGGACCAAAGAAAATAGGATTCGTTCAAAGGAGAGATAAAAGCAGGGGTCCCCAAAGAAAGCAGGTGCGCCAAGGGGTGCTTAAAATGCTTCACTGGTTATGAAAAGAAAACCAGAACTTTATGTTTTATCTTATCTGGTTTTTATGTCTATTTTTTTGTGTTCATTGTAATGCACCCAATTTACAAATTCCAAAGATGCACATGCATTTGGGTTCTGTGCTCAAAAATTTATTTTAATGCCCATTTTTATGCTGAAATAATCTCATGCCATAAAAAGTTGCAAGATACAATACAAAAGCCTGTTATTCTAAACCATTTGAGAATGACTCCAACATGATGGTCTATCATCCAGAACACTTTAATGCACATTTCAAGGTATTATGTGTATTCGAGGCATAATTTGTATTACAAGGACATTCTGCTACATGATGCTTGTATATCACCACAACATGACCAACAAAATCAGAAAATTAACAATTTTTTTAAATGCTTTTTTTCTTTTAAAAAATAGAGTCTCACTATGTTGCCCAGGCTAGTCTTCAACTCCTGGGCTCAAGCAATCTTCCTGCCTTAGCCTCCCAAAGTGCTGAGATTATAGGTGTCAACCACCATACCCAAGCAGGAAATTAACATTGATACATTACTATAGTTTAGTTTCCAGCCCCTATTCAAGTCTCAGCTGTTGTCTCAATAAGTGTCCTTTTAGCAAAAGGATCCAGTCCTGAATCACACAGTGCATCAAGTTGTCATATCTCTTTAGTCTCTTCCATCTGGAAGAGTTCCTCAGTCTTTCCTTAACATGACCTTGACACTTTTGAAGATGACAGGCCAGCATGTTCCTCAGTTTGGGTTTATCTGATGTTTCCTTGGGCTAGATTTAGGATATGCATCTTGAATAGGGATGCCACAGAAGTGATGTGGTATTCTTATTGCAAACTATCATATGACACCAATTTTGGTTTGTCCCGTTGCTGATGATATAAAATTTAATCAGCTCAAAAATATATGTATTAATGGCATGTGCAATCAGAAGACATCAGTTGTCTAGAAGACTGCACTGAATAAAAAAATTTCTCAACCTGGAGGCCTATGGGAGGTATGAAATCTCCATTCATGGGGTCAAGAGAGGATTCCTTGGGAACAATTAGGGTATGGACTATCCCAGAGGCCAGAGCAGGACCTGGTGGCCTTATAGAGCCCTGGGACATTGAATAAACCAGAGGAAGAGTGGGGACCAGGCTGAGCCTTCAGGAGAGCTCCAGGTGTAAGGATTAGAAATGAGTGGGTAGGCCTGGGGGATCACTCCTGTAATCCCAGCACTTTGGGAGGCAGAGGCGAGGGGACTGCTTAAGGCCAAGAGTTCAAGAACAGTCTGAGCCACACAACAAGACCCCCCACCTCTATGAAAAAAAGGAACAGAATGGAAAAGAGATGAGTGGCCTATGGGGAGCAGTTCTGGTCTCCTCTCCTGAACTAGAGGGGTCACTTGGTCACTCTGCCATTCCCAGGCTGGACTGCGGACCATTGAGGAAGAGGCAGCCCCCGAGATTCACCGCACCATCTCAGGAGACCTGACCGCTGAGGAGGAGCTGGAGAGAGCCATGGTGGAGGCTGCCATGGAGGAGGGAATATTCCGGGTGAGGGAGAACCATGACTACCCCCAGTGGTCCAGACACAGTGAGCAGCAATGTCCGTACAGGAAGGGACGTGGAGGCCGAAGACACCCTTTCCCACCTCACCACCAGCCTCTCTTGAGAGTCAGAATCCATGACCCAACCCATTTGCGGTGCCACATACAACACACCCTTTCTCACCTTTCCCTGCGAGCCTTGCCTTTCCTTCTCTCCTCACAAACCCTAGACGACTTCTCATCTCCCACAGACCACCCTCCCCCTCGGGATCAAGGGCCCACCTGCCTCCAGCTACGCCAGTCCTCGATTCTTAGCTCTGTCTTGTGTTTCTTATAACACTTCAGAGCTGGAAGGTCTTTCATGACCACCTAGTGAAGCTTTTTTTGGGTCATTCTTGAGGAAAGGATGGCCCAAAGGCACGATGTGAGATGTCCGACATCACTTAGTAAGTTGTTTTCAGTGAGGGAACCTAGTTCGGCAGACTTCCAATTCAGTGCTCTCTCCACTACACCACATTTCCCTATCTGTATGTTTGTGTCTCTTATATGCTTCCTTAGGTATGTTCTGTTTACTCCATCAAATCTAGACCTTTCTGAGAGATGGATTCTCTTCTCTTTCTGGTCTTAATGCTCAGTCACTCTCCTCTAGCCTTATAGGATTTGTCTCCCAATATTATCACTTGTTCCCACACCATCGTCCCAGGGGGACAGTCCCCAGTCCACGTCCTGCCCTCATTCCCTAGTCACTGGTCTTCTCCCTGTCCCTAGAGGACTGGAGGCCTGTTTGGCCAAGTGGACAACTTCATGGAAAGGACCAACTCCCTGCCCCCCGTCATGGCCAGCCAGAGACCCCTCCAGTTTGCTGAGATAGAGATGGAGGAGCTGGAGTCACCTGTCTTCTTGGAGGACTTCCCTCAAGATCCACGCACCAACCCTCTGGCCCGTGCCAATACCAACAATGCCAACGCCAATGTTGCCTATGGCAACAGCAACCACAGCCACAGCCAGGTGTTTTCTAGGTATAGTAGTGGCAGCAACTACCCGTCCTGGGTGTAGGAGTACTGGAATGGGATGGGGAGGACAATGTTAGCAGGTTCCAGCCTGGACTGGAAAGGGTACTCTGAAATTTTTAGGGTGTCCTTTGCTTGCCTTTGTGTCCTTGGGGATCTCCCACACCTTCATGCAAGAGGCCAGCCTGGACTGCAGGGACTCCTTTGGCCAGCAGGGGGAAGCCTCATGACAGCATCGACCTCAGTGCTGAGCGATTCTTTTATTCCATTATCCTCAGCAAGTCTAGGAGCTGAAATGTGCAGAGCATATTCTAGGTTAGGAGTCAGTAGGGTTCAATCTTTGGACTTGGGTTCTGAGAAGATCCCATGGCGCTGAGTGTTTCCCATTTACCAACCTCAGGCTGTAGACTAAATAAAAGCTGTGATTCCATACGTGTCATGGAAAGCAGCAGCATGGAGGGGAGAGCGTCTCGGCCATCACAACACAGGATCTGGGCTCCAAGTAGAGCTCCTGTTCTAGCCAGCAGGCCAGCTGAGTGGAGGTCTATTTGGTCTGGAAAAGCTAAGTTCCAGGCCTCGGGAATAAGCGGACAAGGCAGAAGCCAAGTACTTCCCATGACCAGGGTTGCTGCACCCCTTCCAGTCAGAGAGAGCCCTTGAATTCAGCCCACAGGTCTTGAATGGCGCATGCGCCTTTGGGTCACCTTGGTGCAAGATGCTGTGGAAATGCAGCTTTAGCCCTGGGCCCTACCCTGAAGAGGGTGTAGTCTTGTTGACAGATGCATCATGTGACCAAATAACCGCAGAGACTGGGTGTCCCGAGAGCGCAGAGGGGGCATTGAGGACCATGGCTGGAAAGGCCTAGAACAGTTCGCAGCCACAGCTGTACATCAGAATCATCTAGGAAGCTTTCAAAAAGTCCAGTGCCTGGACCTCACTGCAGACTCTGGCGGTGGGACGTAGCCGCCACTCATCTTTAGAGCTCCCCAGGTGATCCTGTGGGCAGCCAAGGTTGAAAACTAGTGTCCTAGAGGTTATGACATTGTGGGTGGGCCTTGGAAGATGAAAGAATGTGGAAAGAGTAGGGTAACCACCTAGTGGAGGAAGGAAAACATTTGGTTCATTCCCCTTAGAGAGTCAGAGCTGTCTCGGGCAGGGCTGGTGGGCTCTAGCGTTAGCCTTAGAGTCAAGATCACTGCACGACATTGGGTCCAGACTCTGAGGGAAAAGGATGTTTGAGGCCACAGAGGAACAGAGATGGCAGATGAACCATCAGCCTCTCTGGTTCACCCAGCCTTACTTCTGTTTCAGGGTCCACCATGAAAGGGAGTTTCCAGAAGAGACAGAGGCAACTGCCACCAGAGGAAGAGTCCTCAGCCAACCCCGCAGGGCCCTGGGTCAGTTCCTTCTGTGCACCCAAGAAGCTAAGTCTTCTCCCAGAGAGGCTTGGGAAGCCACGCTCTTTTCTTGCAGTATGGGAACCTGGCTGGGAAAGCTGGCTTGGGCCTGTTCCAGTGGGAGCCAGCCAGGCCCTTGGATGGGAGAACTGTCAGGGCCAGCTCCTCATCCAGGAAGGGGAGAAGGGCACCATCTAGGTGGCTGAGTGAGGAGGGAGGCAGGAAGTATGTGAACTCTAAAAGGGGCCTCCATCGGCCTGTGAGGAAACTCAGCTGCTCCCCATACCAGCCCGTGCATGGGAGTCCCCCCATCACCCCAGACCCCTGGAGGGGCAGCCCTTGAATACCTGACACCTGGGTCTGGGACCTTCAGCAGATGATCATGCAGTGGTCCTGGTCCACTCTGTGCAGGAGCTCCAAGGATGCTGGCATCCAATGGTGCTAAGAATGCTTCCTCTGGTCCTCAACACACACACACTCTCACATGTACACACAAGGACACACTGAGGAACGAGTCCTGATCCCCTTTCTCGACCCCACAAGAACAGAGACCAAAATCAACAGAGATAGGAGTTCTGCCAGGCCTGGAGTTGACTGGACCCCGTCACATGTCCACACTTTAAGATACTTGCTGCAGTCGGAGGATATCAGAGAGCTGACAGAGTATGGCTGGCCGGCTAGCAGGGCTCTGTTGACATGAGGCTCATGGCAGGAGTTAGCAGCTCCTCTTGTCCCCTCCCCATCTTGTTCACAGCACCTGACAGCAAACCCTGTGCAGAAAAGCTGAAGGTACAGCTGACTCAGAAGGTAATGCCTGGAGGCCAGGCATCTCCTGCCCCCTGCCAGGTAACAGGGACAGAGGCCAGGGAGGAAACCCCACACGGAGACCCTGCCTGGCCTGGTGTGTGGAATGGGGCCATAATGGGGGGAGGGTGTGGCAGCAATGTGTCCATCGATACAGAAGGGACCGGATCCTGGGTCCTCCCCTTGCGGTGGGTCTTGGTTGGGGTACCCTCAGTTGAGCTGCAATGCGCCGGATCTCTGGGCTCCAGCAACCCCGTGGGGATTTTTGCTTTTGTGTATTTGGAACAGCGCCCCATGCCTGAGGGCAGAAAGACCTCCACACCAGGGTCTCTGAGTGAAGAAATACCCCGTGGCAGGAGCACCCAGGAGAATACTTCCAGGTGCCCAGTGCCAGCTACGGCCCTGCTGATCCAAGAGGTGAGCCCAGGGCTGGGCCAGTGGTGGCTGCATCGAGGGGTGGACCCGAGGTGGCCTGGCATGGAGAGAGGGTAGGGCCAACAGGGGCCCCCTAAGGTGACTCCCCAGGAAGATTCCCCTCCCCAGCCTCCTCTCCTCCCTGCAGGCTCTGGTCCGAGGGGGCCTGGGTACCTTGGCAGCTGATGCTGACTTCATCATGGCAACAGGCCAGGCCCTGGCAGATGCCTGCCAGATGGAACCAGAGGAAGTGGAGGTTGCAGCAGCAGAGCTACTGAAAGGACGAGAGTCCCCAGAGGGCATGACCAGTGCCCTGGGACGCCGGAGCCTTGGGTCCTCCCTGGGCAGCCTTGACCAGCATCAGGGTTCCCAGGAGACCCTTATTCCTCCCAGGCTGTGAAACCCACACAGCACCAGCATGGGCTTAGAGCTAGCACTACCAACAAGGGGAAGCTGGGGGGTGGAGAACACTTAGCCCACCGCGGTGGCCTCCCCCTTCCCCCCTCAGTGGCTAGGTGCGTGGGCTGAGCAGGGGTGGTCAGGAACCACCTCAGAAAGTCAGGAGGAAGTAGATGCACAGGATGGAGCTTCTACTGTCATCCCAAAAGACCTGGTCAGTGCCAGCGCTGGTCTGGCCTAAAGCCACTCCCACCAGCAGGACATTAAAGTCTCCAGGTCTGTGATGCTGGCACCTGGCCTCTGTTTGTCTCCTTTTTTGGACTCCTACACACACACTTTCCCCTCCCTCAACCTTTCCCAGGAGCCCTGCCCATGGGCTTGGGAGTCTGGGCCTCGGAGAAGAACAGAGGGGCCATCTGGACTCTTCTTCTGCATGAGGCAAAGAAGGACCCGTTGTGGAGTGTGTGGGTTCTGGAAATCCACAGCCAGGTTCACTGACCAGTGCCGAGTAGCTCCAGGAAGAACTGGCGGCCTTGGAAGCAGCCACACCGTAGCCATCTTTCTTTGAAGCTATGACTGTGTCTCATTGGCCAGGGGCCACCGCCAACACAGCCTCTCAGAGCCCTGTTAATGGCCTTGAATATCAAAGCTCTGCAGTCTCCCCATTCCTCCCAGCCACACCAAACTGTGATGAGTACCTGTGGCTACTATTCACCAGGTGCCTCCTGCCTGCCACATACATACCTGATCACCCACCAGGGGTCTTAATACATCCTACTCAGAGAACACTTTCACAAACAATATCCATTTTATTCTCACCAAAATTTTGCAAGGTAGATGTAGATTCCACCTTAAAGATGAGTCAATGGAGGCCTGCAGAGGCGACATGACACGCCTGTGTGCACAGCCAGGGAGGGGCAAGATCAGGACTCTGTGCTGTGCCTCTGAGTCCCCACAGGGCCCTCCTGCTTCACTGAATTTTGCTGTTCTTGCCATTCCATCACTCAGCGTGGGCCAAGCACCTACTCCACGGCTATTGCTGAGCTAACCACGCTGGCCTCCCCTGCAGCCCCTTGGCAAACCCCAAGTGGTTCCTCAGCTTCTCAGGCCTGCCCCAGGCTGCCAGTCACACAGAACAGGGACACTCACATTCTCAGTGCCCTGTATATCTGTGTCCCCAACCTCAGCTAGGCCCTAAAGCCTCCGGGGTCCCCCGTCAGTGCAGCAATTTCAATACGCTCTCTCCGTGACACCTATAGCTGGCTTGGCTCCCTCCTCCACAAGAAATAGGAACCCCCAAAAGGTCGCTCCCTCGGCCCCTGTCCCCACACCGATGAACCCATCTGATACTGCTCTTTTGCTCTCCCACTTCCCTCCTGACCCAGTGGGAGCCAGCTCTCTCCTCCTGCCAGGTCTCAGATTCTACCCCAGCCACATCTTCTCTCCTGGCCTCTCTACTCTCTGCTGGCTCTCCTTCTGTCTGCATTAGACACATTCCTGGTGCTTCCCCCTTAATAACATGACCCCACAGCTGTTTTGTCTGTCTATCTACTATCTACCTATCTATCTATCTATCTAACCATCCATCCATCATCATCTACCTGTCTGTCTGCCCATCTATTATAAAGCTTTCTAACTATCCATCTGTCTATTGTCTATCATCCACCTATCTACTGATCTCTTTCCATTATTGAGGACAAACTTCTCACCTGAGCAGTCTCTTTGTCTACATTTCTGTTTTTCCTTCCCACTTCCCCTCCTCACACAGTCTGCCTTCTGCTTGCCCCTTCCCTGAAACCATACGCACCAAGTCACTAGCAATCTAATTGCCCCCAAGTCTTGAATCTCCTGAATCTCCTCCTACTTCTCAAGTGGCCCAGCTCGAGGCTTTCTTGGGCATTCCCCCACCCGCCTCCCTCTCAAGTAAGTTCTGTCTCCTTGACATGTCTTTCTTTAGTCCCCTAAATTCCACTCCAGGAGTGTCTCCTCCCATCTCTCACTTAGTCCACTCCATATCTTATGTAATTCCCATCTCATACTGCTAGTCCAAATCTCTCCTAAGCTCCACATTGTTGCATCCTACTCTTCCAGACAACTCTGTGTAGATGTCTCACTTGTATCTAAAGCTCGCCTCGTCCAAAGGTGGCTTCTCATCCCTTCCCCAAAGCCTGCTATACCTCTGGTGTTTCTGGTGTCATTCCTCATTCAAACCAGAAGTCTGGGTGATATCCTGGATGCCTACTTGCTCCCCCATCATGCCCCATAGATTCTTCCTCCCTAAGAATTTCTCATACCTGTCTCCCTCCCTTCATAGACACTTTCCTGATACATCCAACCATCATCTCCTGCCTCATCTGTTGCAACAGCTTCTGGACTGGCCTCCTAGCTTCCTGTCTTCTCTGCTGCTCAACCTGTCTCTGATATTTCTAAAAGGAAGAACCCATCATCTTATTTCCTTGCTTAAAACTCTTAAAGACACCTCCAGAACCCTCATGAACATCACACAAAACACTTGCCTCGGCTCACAAGCCTCTCTCAGGTTGGCTCCACACACATCTCCTGCTCACCCTAGCCAGAGGGGGCTGCTCTCACCTCTGAGCTTAAACGAGGAACATCCTGAGCCCCTCTACCTGTCTGACCCCAGGCATCCCTCAAACTTCAGCTTTGCCATTTCTTCCTGCAGAAGGATTTCCCTGAACACCCCGTAGCCCTCTGTAGCCTAGCTCAGAAATTTGGCACATGCCTTTCCCACATTACAGTAGGGACCGTGTGTTGTAACTGCTTGGTTATTTTTACCCCAGCCAGACACCAAGCTCCACAAAAGCAGGAGTTGTGTCTACCTTTCTCACAGTTTCCAGGCCAGGGATGAACACCTTCCAACACAGACTGCTGGCTCCATACTGCGTGTTAAATACATGCAAGAAAGAGCCAATGGGCAAGAGCCAATGGGCGTGGCCCCTGCCCACACCAGGCTCCCTGCCCAGTCACCTTCCCTGCTCTGCTGTCCATCTAGGCCACAGGGAAGCAGGGAGGGAGAGCTCTGTTTCCGGAGTGTGGCTGATTCCAGGGCCAGCTCCCACATGTGGGAGGGAATGCTCGGCCCAACGCAGCCGCTTACAACATCTGGCACTCAATCAACTCATCTCTGGGAGACAAGATCATATGGAATATAAGTGTATGTTGTACAATTCTATATAAGGATGAGGGACCTGAGCATCTTATATGAATACTTGCCATGTGTAGAATGCTAACTATATGGCAGGCCCTATTCCCAGGGCTTTGCATATATTAATTTATTTTATCCTCACTTTGTAAAAATGACACAGAGAGAATAAGTAACTTGTCTCAGGCCACACGGGTGGTAAGACAGCCAAGGTGGGAGCCAAACCCAGACAGTTTAGCATCCAGTTCCATGTCCTGCTATACTATTTGTCAAACCTGTGCTGTTCCTCCCAGCTTGACTGACAAAGATATATTTACACACAAGCTCTGCAAACTCTCCTGTCTGTTAGGCCTTCACCCTATGAAAAAGTTTATGCAGTTTCCCTTGCAACATATAAGATGTTCTCATTTACTAGAATGTGCAAAATCCTGCCTTGACCCCAGCTTCACTTGAAGTAGTAGAGGACAGGCATGATGGCTGACACATGTAATCCCAGTACTTTGGGAGTCTGAAGTGGGACGATTGCTTGAGCCCAGGAGCTTGAGACCAGTCTAGCATAGTGAAACCTCGTCTCAATAAATGAAAAAAAAAAATTAAAAACATGAAACAAAACAACAAAAACCAACCAAACAAAAAGAAGTAGTGAATGAGTTTCCCCTTACAGTGCTGCCAGGCTTCTCAAAGCCTTTTTAGGAACTGATTGTGGAAGGATGAGGACTGAGGTGGGAGTAAGGGGGAACGGGAAGATTTCAGATAAGACAGATGCTCCTTCAGCAGGACCACCTCACAGAAACTGTGGACCCCTAGGAGCATTTGTGGCCACCTTCTGTCACATGGGGGCACTGGCCAGGGGCAGTGTCTGCGGGACCCCTCTCTTCTCCCTGACAGTTCCCTGCAGACTTGGGGCCCAGCTGCTGGCTGGAGAATCTACCAGAAGGGGCAGGGGTGTGGCTGGCAGGAGGGGTGGGCACAAAGCCACATACTGGGGCTGTGGGGACCAGGGGAGCCCTCCCTCTGGAAGGTACGGAGCTCACATGGAAGGTCCTGGAAAGGCCAAGAGAGGGGGCACCAGCTCCAGGCCTTTCTCTGAGTGGGGAGAAGCTCCCTGGCTCTGGCCTGGGGCATGTTAAGTCCCTGCTCCCGGCCCCTCTCCTGGGATTTTAAAGGATGAGCATGGCTACTCTCTGCAGAGTGTTAAGCAGAGCCTCGGGAGCCCAAATCCCACTCGCCTACCTCCATGCTGTATGATGATCAGGCAGTTTGCACAACCCCTTTAAGTCTCTGCTCCTCCCCCTGAAAAATGGGAGAATAAGTCCTAGCTCCAGGGTTGTTATGAGATATGAATGTGACAATGCAAGGACCTAGCACAGACAGAAGCTGTTCTGATCTGTCCAGATGCCAGCTGGTGAGAGGGCCAGACCTTTAAGATGGGAGGAAGCACCCTTAGGTGGGGGCACTTTAGGGGAGGCCCGGTAGCAGTAACACTCAGCCCATACACCTCAGCACCAAGTCACATCCTCTTTTTTTTTTTCTTTTGTAAATAGAAGCAAGGACTCACTATGTTGCCCAGGCTAGTCTCAAACTCCTGGGCTCAAGCAATCCTTTCCCTTTAGCCTCCCAAAGTCCTGGAATTACAAGTGTGAGCTACCGGCTGCTCTCACCAACCCCCCAACTGTCGTGGC
This sequence comes from Cephalopachus bancanus, assembly GCA_027257055.1. Classification (NCBI taxonomy): domain Eukaryota; kingdom Metazoa; phylum Chordata; class Mammalia; order Primates; family Tarsiidae; genus Cephalopachus; species Cephalopachus bancanus. The sequence continues at coordinate 985,974 of JAPVLO010000297.1, forward strand.
TATAGAGGCCAGTCCTACCTCAGAGCACTACAGAAGACACTGCTAACCCAAAACAGACTTGACTCCAACTCTTATTTTACAAGATCTTTCCCCTGTTCTACTAGCATCAGATCCCAGGAATGTATTACGCTTGCCTTGGGGCTGACAGCTCATAGTGCCAGGTGACACCCCCTACCCTATCATAGGCTGTTTTACTGCCATTTGACTGATGAGGCAACTGAGAGGCAAGTGGCCAATAAGTCCCATAGCAGGTAAGTGGCAGAGCTAGGATGTGCCTTCAAGCCTTATAATTCCATTGCTACTTTTCTTATGTTACACAACCGTGCCCCTAAACAGAACAAAATCCAGTTAAGAAAACCAAGGCACAAAGATGTTTAAAAAAGAAGTTGGCCATAAATACAAGGAGCAAATAATAATTCTGGTGTTTAATGTCAATTAAAAATGCTAATGGGACCAGGTGCAGTGGTTCAAGCCTATAATCCCAGCACTTTGGGAGGCTAAGACAGGAGGATTGCTTGAGGTCAGGAGTTTGAGACCAGCCTGGGCACTATAATGAGATCCCCATCTCTACAAAAAAAAGTTTAAAAATTAGCCTTACTTGTCTGTTCATGCCTGCAGTCATAGGTAGTTGGATGGATCGCTTGAGGCCAGGAGTTAGAGATGCAGTGAGCTATGATTACACCCCTGCACTCCGATCTGGGCAATGGAGCAAGACCCTATCTCACAAAAAAAAAAGAGAGAGAGAGAGAGGAAGGAAGGGAGGGAAGAAGACGGAGGGAAGGAGGGAGAGAAAGAGAGAGAGAGAAGACAAAGGGGGAAATGCTAGGGTGTCAGCATACTTTGGTGGGACAGACACTGGGTTTTGGAGGGTCAAAGTGGGGAGACTTAACTGGTGTTGGTTTAAAGTCAAATGAACAGAGAAAGAGATTTCATAGTGGAGAGAAGGGAAGCCAAGACGCAGAGAAGGAAAGAGCTGTAGGTACCTCCATCAGTGAGAAGTCAGGAAGAGACCCCAGGCTCCCTCATCCACGCTTCAGAAAGGCCACAGTGAAGTGTGCAGGGGGCACCAAAGCGAAGCGCTGTACTTAGAGAAAACTGAATCCCATTCCTAGTTGTGTGTTCTTTTTAAAATGCCTTTTGGTGTTCTCATCTGTAGAACAATTATAGCGAATACTCATCGAGCCCAGTTCATTAAGTATCTTGCCTTTAATATCTCATTTAATCTTCGCAACATCACCTATAAAATAGGTATTATTGCAAATCCCATTTTATGATGAGAAAACTGAGGTTCAGAAAAGCTAAGTGAATTACTCAAAGTCACCTGGCCACAGAAGAGTGAAGCCAGATGTCTAACAAGAGCCTGGACACTATTCTTAAGCTACTTACTCCTTGTATTATTGTGGGGATCACATGCCAACCCATCCCTACCCCCTCCAATCCCCACCTTATCCCCTACTAATCTGGCCTGAGACTCTTGGTACACCTTGCCAAGCACCAATCCCACCACACTCAATAACTCCCTCTAGGCACAGGCCAAGTGCTCTAATGATTCTGAAGCCCACAGAGCCTCTCTGCACCCAACAAACTCTTCCTTTGGCCTCAGCCTGAGGTCAACTCTAGCAATTCTCACAAACCTTCTCTGATTGCCCAAGCAAACTTAGTTACCACTACCTTAGTGCAATTATAACACCTGGTGATTTTTACTATGGCATTTATTATATTGTATCCTAATTAAGGTTTTGCCAATTGTTTTCTCCAAGCATACTGTGAGCTTCTCAGGGGTAGGGACTGATTCTTCACCAACTTGTTATCACTTTGTATCACCAGCAAGGCAGAAAGGAAGGAAGGGATAAAGGAAGGAGGGAGAAAGGAAGGGAGGGAAAGAGGAAAGGAAGGTGGGCAAAGGCAAGAGACTGATAAACAATGCATATGAGAGTGAACCATTTGAAATTATCAAGATTCTATGCCTCCTTATCTACAAAATGGCAATTTTATAATATTTAACCTGGTATAATGAGGGTGGATTTCCCCACTATCCAGCCTCACCCAAGTACCCCTAGTGCTTCTCTGGTAGTCCCTGCTCTTGACCTTTTGTTTCAGGACAATTGACATGGGTTCTGACCACACAAACTTGTTTGCATGGGGGCTCACCAAGGTGGGATCCTGTGCAGGGTGGTTTTGAGGCAGCTGCAGACTGAAATTGAGGGGGGGGGTCTTTTTGCACCTGCTCTCTCATTTAGACCAGCTTCCATCACCTCTGAGGGGGAGGCAGAGGCAGATGCTCACTCACAGCGACGGTGGGGCATGGTCTGCAGGTGGAGACCCAGCCGCCCAGCGTCAGCCACCATCAGAGTTGGTTATCTCCCCAGGAAGACCTTCCTCCTCTCTCCACAGCACCCCAAGTCTGATCCTCTTGTCTTAAGGCTTGACCTCCTTCAAGGTCTGGGCTGCATCTCTTCTCTCTTTGCCAGCCGAAGAGACCCTCATCATTGGAGGGTGAGGAACAAGGGAGATAAATGATGCGCCTTTTCTTCTAAGTTCTTTACAGTTTGGGTTATGGCTTAAACTCTTTGCTCTACCCAGTTCTGGCCTTGTATTTGAATCCTTCAACTGAGTTTGGAAGTTAAAGAGAGAGAGAGAGAGAGAGAGAGAGAAAGCTATTTTCATTCTTCTCTACATCCTCAGTAAATTTATCCTAATTCCCTAATTCTCCTTAAGACAAAGGGTCTCCTCTGATACTAACACAAGTGTCAGGATATAGGGGACGATAGGGGCTGGGGGGAGAACACTAATGAACTTTTCAAGAGTTATTTTGCCCAGGTCATTGATCACAAAGGCCTTTGAAACCATTCCATGAGATCCAGCACACACACTGCCTGGAATGTTGGTGTTCATGCCTGTGCCTTAAAACCCTCAGTCTGGTTGCATTTCTGGAGAGCTGGCACTTTAGAGGTTAACCTTGTGTGACTCCCCTTACCCCCAGGCTATCTCCAACCCCTCTCCTGTGCTCTTAGTTTTTAAAGTGCTAAATGCTCATTTGTGGCAGTTTTCTCTCCAGGGTCTGGCCAAAGCAAATATCTATTAAAATCCAAATGATGCATCCTCGGGGCTGAAAATCAAGAGTCTCCAAATCTTTTATGAGGCCCCCAGCTAGGACTGCCAGGAGCAGGTCTGGGAGGGCACCCACCTCCAGACATGCCTGTTTTATGTCACTTTCCCTCTCTGTGCTTCTCTACTTCCCTGCCACTGTCCCCCTTGTCAATGAGCCCACAGGTCACATGGTACATGGGAGTCAGGCCTTCAGGTGGCCAGGATTCTAGGTGGCTGTCCCGGTGAGGACAAGTTGCCAGTCGCTTTGTACCTCTCTTTTTTTTTTGAGTTGGAGTCTCACTGTCGCCCAGACTGGAGTGCAGTGGCCGCTCCCAGCCACTGCAGTCTCAACCTGCTGGGTTCTGGCGATCCTTCTGCCTCAGCCTTCCAAGTAGCTGGAACTACAGGCGCACACTACCACTCCCAGCTAATTTTTTTGATTTATTGTAGGATGAGATCTCGCCTGCCCAGACAGGTCTCGAACCCGCGGGCTCAGGCAATCCATTCACCTCAGCCTCCCAAAGGCACAAGATTACAGGCTGAGCCACCGAGCCCAGGTGTACCTCTCTTGAGGTTGGGAGGCCAGGCACGGTGATTCATGCCTGTAATCCCAGCACTCTGGGAGGTGGAAGTGAGAGAATTGCCTGAGCCCAGGATTCTGAGAACAGCCTGGGCAACTTGGCAAGATCTCATCTCTGCAATAAATCAAAAAATTAGCCTGGCATGGTGGCACACACCTGTTGTCCCAGCTACTTGAACAGGCTGAGGCAAAAGGATTGCCTGAACCCAGCAGGTCGAGGCTGCAGTAGCCATGAGTGTGCCACTGCACTCCAGCCTGAGTGACAGAGTAAAACTCTGACTCAAAGGGAAAAAAAAGCAAGGTTTGGATGAGTTACTTTCCAATTTTATTGAGGTCTAAGTAGTATACAATAAGCTACACATATTCAAAGTGTATAATTTGGTTGGTTTCAACACCTGTGAAGCCATCATCACTGTCATGACGATATACCCACCATCCCAAAAACATTCCTCATGCCTCTCTGTAATCCTGGCTGCTACCTACTCCCCTCACTGCCCCTGCCTCTCTCCTCCCCCCTGACCCCATAGTCCACCACGGGTCTGTTTTCTGACATAATAGTTGACAATTTATAGAATTTTTATATCAATGGAATGATGCAGTATTTGCTCTTTTTGGTCTGGCTTCCTTCACTGAGCATAATTCGTTTTGAGATTCATCCACATGGTACCATGTATTAGTCCATTTTGCGTTGCTATCAAGGAATAACTGAGGCTGGGTAACTTATAAAGAAAAGAGGTTTATTTGGCTCACAGTTCTGCAGTCTGTGCAAGAAACATAGCGCTGGCATCTGCTTCTGGTGAGGCCTCAGGAAGCTTCCAATCACAGTGGAAGGTGAAGACAGAGCAGGCGTGTCACATAGTGAGAGTGGAAACAAGAGAGAAAGGAGGTGCCAGGCTCTTTTAAACAACCAGCACTTGCATGAACTGATAGAGAGCTCATTCATTACCATGAGAATGGCACTAAGCCGTTCATGAGGGATCTGCCCCTGTGACCCAAAAACCTCCCACCAGGCAGGATCCACCTCCAACACCATGGATCACATTTCAACATGAGACTGGGAGAGGACAAACATCCAAACTATATCATATCATGTATCAATAATGCATTTCTTTTCATTGCTGAATAGTATTCCATTGTATGACATACCACAGTTCCTTTATGTTCCTGTGATGGACATGTGTGTCATTTCCAGGTTGAGCCTCTGATGAAGCTGCTGTGATCACTCAGGCACAAGTCTCTGTGTGGACACATGAAACCGATGACTTCTTAGGGTGCTCCACAGCCGCCAAGGCCAGATGCCTCATTTTCTGTCACTGAAATTCAACACGGGATGAAACTGGCATGCAGCATGGTTGAGTTTGAGCCCTATCACGCCACTTACAGTGTGACCTTGCACAACGCCTGGCATTCTGGTTTTATTTTATGGGGATGATCATTACTCCTGCCTCCTAGGGTTGTGTGAACATTATATGACAGTGTGAATGTGAAGTGTTTTGTGCAATGCCCAGCACAGTGTTGAGAAATGGCAGTCATTAGTATTTTGCAGGCACCTCTGCGGAGGTCTGCCCAATCCAGAATGGGCATCCTCTAGGGTCTCTGAGCAGTTACCCTAACCCTTTTGCCTTGGCTCCATTTCACAGAGGAGTAACTGAGTCCCAAAGGAAAGAGTAAGTTGAGTAGGGTTGATCTTGAGGTTGGGAGTTAACACAGGTGTGTCCTGATACCCAACTATCTCCTAGCCAGGTGATGAGCAGAGGCAGAGGAAGTTGTTGGAATGTTTCAATTAGTTCACAGGGTGGCTCCTAAAGAGCCCTGGGAAGAACCTCAGCATAGCCGACCCAGAAGTCTCTGAGCCCCACAAGGGTTAACCCAGAACCATACTCACGTAGGCAACCCTCCAGGACCCAGTGGCCTGGGAACATGGCAAAACCTCAGTCAAATCATGAGGCATAGAGATGGGGGTAGAGAGGCTGCCCACGCTCCTCCACCTGCCCCGTAGGGCTTTGAGTAACCCAGCTAGGATGTAGAGCCTTAGATAGCCCTGGAGAGCACCTGGGCCCTGTGGCATCTTTATGAACCAGGGCTCTGAATGTTGGCTCTCCCTCTTAGTAATTGTATCCATCAGGGTAGGCTAGGCTATGCCATGGCAACACACAACCCACAAGTTCAGTGGCTTGATACAATAAAAGTTTATTTCTCACTGGCATGAGCAACATAGGTATGAGGGTGCCAGAGTCTTAAGGCTTCCACTAGAGGTGACACACATCAGTTCTGCCACATTTCATTGGTTAAAATGGGTCACATGACAACAGCTAACATCAAAGGAGAGTGAGGACATGGAGTCCTACATTGTGCCAGAAGGCAGAGAGCCGGAAATATTTGGAGAAGGCACTAATGAGAGCTACCCTAGCCAAATGACCTTTGAGCTCATTTCCCCTTCTGCTAAATGGGGACAACAACAGCATTTGCCTCACAGATTATTGTGAGGATTAAAGGAGAAAACTTATGTAATACCCTTGGCACAGTGTGGCACAGGGGTGAGGACAATCACATTTCGATTCCCTTCTGGGGAGCCCTGGTAAGGCTGAGATCAGAGGTATTTGTGTGCCATGAGGACCCAGCAGGCCAAGGATAGCTCCTTCCCTATAAACATTGGCCCTGGATCCCAAGACCCCGCCCCGACTGGTCAGCAGAGGATGGATAATTTTCTGCAACTCCGTCATTTCCCACCTTCCGGATCTGACACTGACCACTTGGGCCAGGCAAGCCTCATTGCCGTCAACTCCCAGCCCCCAGCCTTACACACACTCATCTGAGACTTCCTATCCCTCACGTAACTGATGTCTGACAAATCCACACTTCTGTCCAGCTAATGAATAGAAGCTCATGGAAGAAGGGGAAGAGAATCTCAGCGAAGTGTGAAGGAAATTAAGGTCTACTTTGTGCTGAGCACTGTGCTGGATGATTGGCGCGGGTGGCCTCATTTAACCTTACACTAGTCCTGTGATGAAGTGAGAGCGACTATCCTCATCCTGAGATGTGGAAGTAAATAATGGCCCAGGGTCACGGAGCTAGTCAATGGCAGAGTGGAGTTTGAACCCAGATCTCTGTGACTCAGAAGATCGTACTTCAGCTTCTGGGTTGTCTTTTGTTATTTTATTCAGGCCTAACTTTTATCCAGACCATAAACTCACCAAGAGCCCAATCTCAGATGCTTAGCCTTTGGATCCTACTGTGGTCTTGTGAAACTACCCTACTCTGGGAGTATAGAGACCGTGCTTTTTAACTACTGCTCAGCCCTTACCTTTTTTTTTTTTTTTTTTTGAGTTGGAGTCTCACTCACTCGCCCAGACTGGAGTGCAGTGGCCGCTCCCGGCCACCGCAACCCCGACCTGCTGGGCTCCAGCGATCCTCCCGCCTCAGCCTTCCAAGTAGTTGGAACTACAGGCGCACGCTACCACGCCCGGCTAATTTTTTTGATTTATTGTAGAGATGAGGTCTCACCAAGTCGCCCAGGTGGGTCTTGAACCCACGGGCTCAGGAAATTCACTCACCTCGGCCTCCCAAAGCGTGGGATTACAGGCTGAGCCACTGACCCTGGCCAGCCCTGACCTTACTGTGCAACTTTGAACAAGTCTCTTTACCTCCCTGGGCCTCAGTTTCTCCACATGAAAATGAAGGGGCTGGACTAGATGATCTTGGGCTTCTTTCCAAGTCTAGGATTTGGTGATGTTGAGAAGTGCCCACACCTGTTCCTGTCTTTGGCCCTAATATTATATTAGAAAACATCACAAAGTAGAAGGGTGGATAAAGAGCCCATGTTTAAAGTTATTAATTAAATCCTCATTATTATTTGAAACTGAAAATAGGTGTTTTGGGTTTTTTTCATGACTGATGGGGTGTTTGTAATCCACAGCAGTGCTCTCCCTTCCTTGCTATTTATAACAAACTCTGGTTTTCTCTGTGGCTAAGTCTGTCTCCCCCTATAAAAGAGGAAGTCAGGCTAGGCCCACGCCTGGGCTAAGACCTCCTGAGTCTGTAGCCCAGAAGACCCCTTCTGGGGTCCTGTGCTCCTGTTGGTGGGCAGAACTGGGCTCTGTCTCTAGGTGGGCATTGGAGGATGTGGCTGGTTGATCTGCCAGAAGGATGGGCTGTGCCTGTTCTTCCATGGAACCATGCACAGCTGCTGCGATGGGACTGGGGTTAGGACTAGGGGTCCGGAACGCTGTCTCTTCTACCCCAGAACTTTAGGTCATTGCTTACCATTTTTGCAAATGTCAATGCCCTGTGCTAACCCTGAAGAAGAGAAAAGGAGACAGGGCTCAAGTTCAGACCACCTTTGGGGACATTTCTAGTGCCTACAGGTATCTCCTAGGTGTTTTGATTTGTTCCCACAGGGTTGCTGTTGAGAGCTGGGACATGCCTGAGAGATCTCAGCCAGATGGCTGTCCCAAGTTGCTGCGGAAGTATTTTAACTACGGCAGCGTGGGAGCTTCCTGACTGAGACAGTGCCCCCCACACCTCCCCCAGGTTCCCATCTGCCCAGACGCCCACAGCTCCTTTCAAGAGAGATGGAAGTCCCAGGATGCCTGGGGAAGGGCCTCAGCTCGGGACGAGAGCTGAGGCTCAAACCCCAGTCCAGTAAGGGAGCTCACAGCCAGTTCATGGATGTGTGTGTGTGTGTGTGTGTGTGTGTGTTTGCATGTTTTTGTCAGGCAGAGAGGAAAGAACAGGGATGGGAGATATGCATATGAGCAGCTTGTCCTCAGGGTTTGAAAAGAAGAGAAGGAAAGAGAAGATGGGAGGAGGTAGGGGAGTGGGAGAGAGGGGGGATGGGAACAAACCAGAGAGAGGAAGTGGTGGCTGTATTGAAGTTGGACAGAGACTAAAAGGGTAGGGATTGTCCTAGACTTCCTCTGACCCAACTAACCTAAATCTCCCCAAGCTGTGGCTTAAGCCTTTCCTACCTTGGATCTCTGTCTGACCTCTGCCCAGTTACCTCCTTCCTTCTGGGCAGCAGAGCCCAGGAGCAGGGTCTAGACACAGGTTCCCTGCTGCCGCTGGCAACCTCGGAGGGAGCCAGTGAGGTGTGGGGTAGCTGACAGCCTGAGGCCCTGACCTTTAGCAGGCCTGGGTTCCAGCCCATGTGCCTCCCTGTTTCCTCGGCAGGACACTCTGTGACCTGGGGGGATGCAGAGGAGGCAGGCAGCAGCTCTGGCGGCATTTCCCAGCAGTGGAACTGTGAGTCAGAAGGGTCACCTACTGTCGGAAGTCAGAAGGGACCTCCTGCAGGCAGGAAACCAGAACTGGGCCCCAGAGAAGTCCAGAGATGGGTGGGTGGGGGAGCAGCTCTGCAAAAATGCAGCATTATCATCTGAGAGGGCTAAACCTTGAGCTTGCTGTGTCTGGAGGAAAAGCCTGCACCAGCCCAGCTCCCCCCAACCCTCCAACCCTATACACACAGTTCCTTGGAGATGATATGGGGAGTCTGGAACCAGATACACGAATTCAAATCCTGAGTCTGTTGCTATGCGAGACTTCATTTCCCCATCCACAAAATAATAATATAACCTTGTTCCCAAGGTTATGGAGATGAAATGAGAATGTGCACAGAAAGTACCTTGTTTGTGTAGGTGGTCCATATGTGGTAGTCTCCTCCCACTTATTTTGGTTGGAAGATGGGGAGACAATGTCCAGAATCTGACTCCTCAACATTCTGCTAGACTCCTGTTCTAGGAGAGGTGATCCACTGACCTGAGGGAGAGTTTCCTCTAGGATCAAATGCTGATAAAGGTACAGGATCCCACCGGGACATCCTTTCCCCGCCCCCCGGGGGCACTGCTGTTGGTGCTCCTGTTTGCTATGAGGATAGGGAGGGTGTGCTAATTTGCCCTTGAAATGAACGTTGTTTTGACTTGACCTTCCAAGGTCAAACAAAACAGGGACCTGAGCTACTGGAGCAGTTACCCATGGAGTGGGTGGGTGAGGAGAGGGGGAGGAAGATGGCATCAATAGATGCATCCTCAGACCCCAATTGGCACCCTTGCCAAAAGGTTTCATCATCTGAGGGTGACGCAAGAGGCTTGGAGTCAGACTCTCCTTCCTTCCCTCCCCCAGAAATCCCAGCCACATCTGGAGCTGCAGCTGGGTCCTCCTCTTGGGCTCTTTCCAGGAGAGGGAGCTGGGTGAAGCCAACGAGAAGAGGGCAGCTGGTGAGGGGCCCTGTGAATGGCCCCAATGTTGGGAGATGGGGGGCAGGGAGGAGGAGTCTGCCTCAGAGGGAGGGAGGTGGACTGGAAAGGGAATTGTGACTTTGCAGCCTGGGTCTCCTCCGCCACCCTTGCCCAGTGTTAAAATCTTCACGGTCCCCCCTGTCCTTTATACCCATTCCTGTTGGCAGTTGCCCGCCTCCTTCTTCCCTTCCTCTCCCACTTCACCGCCCAGCCCCTCTACTCAGGTGCCGGGAATTGAGTGCCCCCTTTGTTCCCTCTTCTCCCCCAAGGGCAGCTCAGGCCTCTCACTCTGACCCTCTGCCCCCACTGCCACAACAAGCAGAGTGTGAGCCAGGCCCAGTGGGGTAATCAGTGGGTCACAAAGGTCAGTGAGACCGTGGTCTAGCCGTAGGGAGGGGCCGGTCTGGGCTAGGAGCCTGGCCAAGGCTCAGCCAAAAGATGAGCTTTAAAATGCTGCAGGGGAATTTTAGTTAGAACCCCCTTCAGTAAAGGTTGGCGAGCTTACTGGAATAAAGGCAGAAGGGAAAGCGCTCATGGCTCTTTCCAACTATAAACCGCTACTCGATGTGGGACGCTCTGAAGGGCAGCGCCCTGCCTGGAAGATCAGGGTTCTTACCACTCTTCCCCACTAACTCGCTGTGTGACCTTGGGTAGTTCCCCTCTTTACGTCTCATTTTCTCGCTCGTGAAATGAGGGTCCTGCGGAGGCTGAAGCTCTGCGGCTCCAGGGGCCAAAGCTCCAGTGGCCTCCCTCGGCCTGCGCCCCACTCCCGCGCCCCCACCCCCGCTCCCACCGCGGCACCCCCGGTCTGCAGCCGCGCTGTGGACGCGAGCCAAGAGGGCCCTTTAAAGGCGCAAGTCCCGCCCCCGCCGCTCGTCCGGGCCGTCGATTGGCGGCTCCCGGGCGGGGCGGGGCCCGGCGCGGGCTCGGCGCGGCTTGGGGGCGGGCTCTGGACCCGGCCGGCCCCCGCCCCCTTTGTTCGCGCTGCGGCGGGAGGCGGCGGCCGGGGCGGGAGGTGTGTGCGCGCGTGTGCCGCGCCGTGGGGAGCGGCGCGTCGGCCGCCCGCTGTCAGCCAGCTCCGCGCCGCGCCCGACGGCGACAGGAGGCGCACGGGCCCAGCCCCGGGGGCCGGCCGCGGGTGAGCCCCTCCGCCGGCCGCCCGCGAGCATGACACCCCCGGCCGCCGCGGCAGCCTCCGCCAGCCGTGCCCGCGCCCCCGCCTCCCGCAGTCGCGGCCGCGGCCTCGGGTATCGGCCCCCGGACCCCCGCCCCTGATCCACGCCCAGACCCCAGCGCCAGAGGACCATGGCCGGCCAGGGCGACTGCTGCGTCAAGGTGGCCGTCAGGTAGGCAGCGGCGGCGGGGACGGGGTCGCCCGGGGAGGGGGGCTCGGGCTTTGTCTTGCGTGGGCTCGGGGGACGCGGACCCAGCTCGAGCTGGAGTCCGCACCGCGGGGGGGGCGGCGAGGGCCGGGCTGGAGGGCGCCGCGCGCGGGCCGGGCTGCCGCAGGGACGCGGTGACCCTGCGGACTGCTGGAAGGTGGCTTTGTTTGGGTGGTAATTTCGGGCCCCTCTCGGGAGCCCTTAATGATCAGAAAATCGAATAAACAAGGAAATCCGGTATTTCACACCCAGCCCAGGCCCAGGCCGGAGCGTCTGTGCGTTTCCTCTTCGCCTCCCCACGAGGCTGCTGTCTCATACGGGGATGGATATTGGGGAGGGGACATTTTCCCCTTTTCCACCCAGGCAGCTAGTTCTGTACTCCTGGTCCAGCTAGCGAAGGTAGTATGCCCACCCCAGAACCGGTTCCGCAGACAAAGATCGGGCGCAGGGACCGATGGAAGGCTGGGATGGTGGCTTGGCCTTCTGTGGGGAGTCCGTGGCTTTTTGAGAGGACCCTAACGGTCCTGCCCCAAGAGGACACGGGGTTGGCAGGGGAGGAAGAGATGCATCGGAGGTGCTGTCCTCTGAGAGGAGGGTGTGACGCCAACACCTCCGTCCTCAGCGCTCAGATAAAATGGAGTGGGGGAGGGTTGCTAGACTTATCTGCGGTTCCATTCTCAGACAGCTCTGGGGCTCCCAGACATATCCTGACAAAAATGAGATGGGGAGAGGGCATGGCTGGGTGGGTCCTATTGGGAGGGGCACCCAGAGGTGCAGGGGCAGGAAATACTGCAAAGTTGAACCATCTGTGTTCTTTGTGCTGGGTGGAGACGATTTACACCACACCACCTCTCTGAGTTTTTGTTTTAGGTTTTTCTCTTTGAGAGGGGTGTATTGGTGGCAGGGTTCCAATCTGGGACTGTTCACCAAGCTAGAGATGTGGAGAGGAACATCTCTCTCTGTCCCAGCCCTGTATGATGGCTGGGGGAAGGGGTCCAGGTCTAGGGTAGGTCTCTGAGACAGGTCTCTATATCCTCTGGGTCACATGTGACCCAGATTCCAGGGGTCCAGGGAAGTTGCTCTTAGTCAGGATAGGATGGAAAAGGGACGATAGTGGAAAAGCTTCCCTCTTTCTGCCCCAGAGCGGGTGCCCCCAGCCGCCTAGCCAGCCCTCTGCAGCCCAGAGAAGAGGAGCTGACCGCTGACCAGTGCTGGGGCCGAGGGAAGGACGTTGAGGCATCCCCACCCATGCACCCAAGGCAGCACTCTGAAAATCACTTGAGCACAGCCTTCCTGGCCCTGAACAGCCAGAGAGACAAAGAGGAGCCCCGCAGGTGCCTGGTGGGCTGGCTGGGCGGGGCCAGGCTGCTGCTGGGGCTGACATTGCAGCAGGATCTAGTGGAGGTCGAGGGAGGAGGTGCAGGGGTGGAGGGTGGGAGTGAGAAATGTAAATATGGCATCTGCAGCGATTGAGAGAGTCCGAGAACACCATAAAAGGGAAATGAAGCTCTGGCCCCCACCCACTGTGAACCAGGGCTGGGAAGGAAGGGGCTTGGGGTACCCCTCCACGGGGGCTTTCCTATAGACTTCATCTTGTAGGAGGGAGCCAAACAAAGCCCCCCCCACCTCTGTCTAGGGTCTCCAGGCTGGACGGGGGCATGGTAAGGTGTGGGACGCCCACCTGGGCCGCCTCATGGGCTTGGCACCTTATGTAGAAGCCTGAGGAGAAGCTGATGATCCCTTCCCACCACCACCTTCTCCACAGACAAGGGATTATGTCTGCCCTCTGCTCCCGTTCTTCGAGTGATTGATGTGTGTCATCTCTGCTTCCCAGTCAGATTACCCTAAGTGAGGTCCGGGTGCCCACGCCTTGCCTCGAGTGGCCGATCTGGAATGAGGGCTGGCATCAGAAGAGCCAGGCTTTCGGTCTCTGGAAGGTGTGGGCCCGCCCGCTCCTCCCCTCCTGCCCAGCATGAGCGCCCAGCCCCGGCACACGCCAGACCTCAATGGGCAGCCGGCCGTGGAAGGCAGACAATGCCTGGACAGAACCCAGTTTCTAATCAGAGAGCTGAGGATAGGACTGGGCTAGGGCTGGGCTGGGCTGGGAGGAGGAGCAGATGGTGCCAGTGACGTGCTGCAGGAGGGAGTTCTCCTTGTCTTTGGATCCTCTTCTAACCCCCTAATCCCCCACCCTCAGAAATCACTTGTCTCACCTAAAAGACCAGGTGTGAGCTACACTGAAATGGAGTGTTTACGGGAAGGGCAAGAATTGCCCAGAGTCCAGCCCCAGGACTCACTAGCTCCTGCCAGGTTCAGCTGTCTTTCTGACTTCCTGGAAGTCCTTTCTTGTATCTAACTGAAGTGCTTTCTGAATTCCCATGAGAATAACTTGTGGTGTGCCCTGAAGTCCACCTTTTCAGGCAGGGAGACCAGGAGTGAGATCGGATTGGTGTGATGCAAGCATATATGCACGTGTGTGTGTGTGTGCGTGTGTGTGTGTGTGTGTGTGTGTGTGTGTGTGTGTATGTGTGTGTATAGGGGAGAGGCCTCCAAACTGTTAGACTAGGTAAGAAGTGCCAGACCCAGGGCTCTTGGCCCTGCAATCTGTTTGGGGTGAGGATCAATGCTGGCTGACCGTGTAGGGCGGCAGGAAAGGCCTGAGCTCCAGGAGAGCAGGGAACTTTCAGGACCCGGGGCTTCAGGATAAGGGGAGGAGGTCAGGGGTGAGCAGACCCCAAAAGCTCCGCCCTATGGTCTTCCTAGCTAGACAGAGTCTGGCCTATCTGCCCCCGAACGAACCCTGGCTAGGTGGCTTTCCACAGAGGAGATTCCCAGGCCAGCCCCTCCAGCCTGCCCTGTGAGCCCTTTATCCGTTAATCCCTTGTACTGTAAAGATTCTCAGCTTCCTGGGCTGGACTAGAACTGGCCTTTACCTGGGGGAAGGAGGTATGCCGCAAAGCTAGGAGAGGTGAGGCTGAGCCATGACCTGCCCCAGGCTGTGGAAATACAGGCCTGAGAAATGGGGGTGACTGTTAAGAAATGCAAGTTGGCAAGTCGAAATTGGGGAAGGAAGCCAAGTCACATGGCAGGTTTATTTAAGACCCTTTCAAGCCCCCAGTTCTGGGCCCCCACCGCAAGGGGAGCCCTCCGTGTTGCCTAATCGCCTGCCCCCTTATCTCTGCCTGACTTCCCTAAGCTTCCTTCCTTTGGTCTGCTGGGGAGGGGGAGGTGCCTGGGCCAGGCCCACATCCACCCTTTGAGACTGCAAGGTTAAGCAGGAGGTGGGGAAGTGATGAAGGGACTCAAGGGACAGTGTTAGATTGAACCCCTGCTCTCTCCCATTTTGGTTTTTAGTTGCTGTTATTTTCCTAGTTCTAGGCTACTCTGAAATCTTGGTCAATGACAGTCTGAATTTTCAATCCAGAGCATCGGTGGGTTGTGAGACAAAGACTGAAAAAAATAGAAACTGTGTGAGGGCGGGTACGTGGGGTGCCTACGGAGTCCCAAAGCCAGTCAGTGCCAGTCAGTGCCACCTGTGTCCCATGCTATCCAGTTTACAGATCTGGGAAACTGAGGCCCAGACAGGACCTCCTGTGGGCTGTGTAGAGACCTGAGAACCTTGGTGGTGGCCTCTGGCTGCAGAAATAGGGCTTATGTCATCACAAGGAAGTGTGGTAGTAACCACAGGCCCCGGAAACCTTCCCCCTCCCCCACCCAGCCTGCCTATCTGATTGGATCTCAGCTTTTGAAAACCTCTGAGTAGAGGTGGGTGGTGGGAAGGAGTCTGAACTGGGAGGTGGCTAAGTACCATGCTTTATTGAACACTTTCTCTGGACGAGGCATTGTGCCTGCCTTATCCCATCACACCTGCCTGGTGACTGATGTTACTCCCATTGTACAGATGCACAAACACCGAAGGAGGAGGCAGGATCTGAACAAGAGGCACTCTCACTTGTGAGTACATGGGCCTCATACTGCTCTCAGCTGCCTCCTAATTCAGTGGCTAATTAGTTCTGTGTTCAGGGTCTCTGTGCCTCGGTTTCTCCAAATACTTTACCACACACAGTGGCCATGAAGTGGAAAGACTCATGGTGCTTGGGCAGGGATGAGGCAGTCTGGATGGGTCGCGCCCCCCCCCCCCCCCCCCCGCTGTGGTCCTAGCTCTTGAATCCTTGCCATTCCTTTCTATGTTTGGGGAGTTTTGCCCTCCTTATTCTCCCTTTCTTAGGTTCCTGCAGCCATCCCTGGCATTTGTCTTCCCACCTGAAATCCACCTTGCCACTCTTTAGGGAAGAAAGTGAGGTGCAACCAACTCTCCTCTTGCTACCCCTCCCCCACACCAGTCAAAGAGCAGAACCCCAGGTGGGTGTGCTGGGTCTCCTAGGCTTCCATTTTGCCCTCTGAACAAAGTGTGTTGAGAACTTGAGGAGGAAAACAGTGTCTTCTGTGGCTCTCCATCTTAGAACAGATGGAGGGGCTCTGAGAGGGAGTGGACTAGCGGAGGGGAGGGTGCATCCCTGCCAAGAGGGAAGCTGGGCTGGGTCTGGTCTTCCTTGGTCCCAGAGATCTACCCCTCCATCCCTGCGCAGAGACAGAGGTGGTAGAGCTCAGGGAGAGAGGCTGTGAAGGCATGTGGCAGTGTGTTGGCTACTGTGTCATGTTCTTGGAGGACTCTCTTTCACCCCCAGCTGTTCTGGGGTGTGGAAAGGAGGTCATGCTGATGGCCCATCCCCAGATGCCTGAGTCTATCCCTCTCTTCCTGGGGGGAAGCTCCCTGTCTTCTCTGTAGGCCGGGCTGGTGCTTCCTGAGGCTGAGAGAAGGTGCATGCATGTTGGCAATGGGGGCTGGGGACCAGGGCCAGCGTTGTGGGGAGAGGCTCCCTGCCCTCCACTGCCAGCTGGCCGCCTGTTGCCCTGCATTCCTCAGCAGGGGAACATCCCCAGGGCCCAGTCCCCACTGAGCAGTCCCCCACCAGATGCAGATGCCGATGCCGTCACAGCTCTGGGCTAAGCCTGACTCTGCAGCATCGGCTCCTGTCTCCCGGGAGGTCATGGGAAACCCCTGCCAGATGCCCCAAGATGGGGGTGGGACAGGGAGAATGATGCTGGAACACAGCTGAGCAGCACTCCCTGGGCTGGGCTTGCCCCTCTTCCCAGGCCCCAGAGATGAAGGGGTTCGACCCCAGGCTCTGGAAGCTCCTGGCTTCCGCTCACAGCCAGGCTTGTGCACCCATGGCAGGCTGGGGAAACGTCCAGCTCAGAGCAGGAACTGGTCCCTTCCCTCAGCCCCTCCTCCACATTCCCACTCCCTGGCTTCTGACATCTCACCCCAGTCTGCCTGCTTCCTCCCCTATACCTAGTTGCAGTCTTCCTGGGGCTGCCTCTGAGATCCTGATGCTCTGAATTCCTGGAGGGCCGTAGACAACAAGACTTCCCTCAAGGCGCCTCATGGCAGGGCTCCCTTCCCTGGCTGCCTGCCTAAACCTGGGCATTGCTCAGAAGTCAGTGGCCAGGACTCAGTGAACCGAAATGAGAGTAAGGTCAAGACTCTCCCAGAGGAGAGAGTGGGGTCAGAGTCCTGAACCCCAGGCATCCCAAGTTGACACCTCAAGGCCTCTTGTAGTTTTATTGGAGTGTCACACCCCCTCCTGGTGCTCTCAGGAATGTGTTCGGGGGCTAAAGTCAAGCAGAGAGAGTTGACTGTCCCCTTGTACCAGGTCTGCAAGGGCCTTCTAAACCCATACCCTTTGGCCCCACAGTATAAAGCCTTCTTGCATGGGAGTTGGGAACCAGCCTGGGTCTTTTCCCTGAGGGCAGCCTCAGAAAGGTTGAGCTGGGGGTGGGTCTAAGGGGCCAGGAGAGGGTCCAGTAGGAGGGCAGCAAGACCCTCTGGTGGCCCCAGGGCTCTGGCGGCTCTGCCCCCAATAGTGCTGGGCTTGTCCCACACTTCACCCCTGCAGCTAAAAAGGGTCCAGCATCCCAGATTGCCTCTTACCACCCTGTTTTAGAGAAGACTGGCCTCTCTGGGAAGATGCCTGGTCTGGGCTAAATCAGCTGAAAGCCCCTGGGTGTCTGGGAGCCAGACTCCCCTGAGAGAGCAGGGATTTCGCTTCCAGCCGCCTTCCCCAGAGCTGGCAGGCTGCCATGGGAGGAGGAGAGGATACTCATTAAAGTGGGGGTGTAGACGTCCGCTTGCTGCCGCACAGGGGAACTGCCTTCCTCTGGCACAGAAGCAGCCTCCTGGGTTCCCGCTCCTTACTTCTCCAGGCCCTGGGCCTTGGCTTTAACTATGACGTGGGGAAAATGCATTCCCAGAAAACAGCCCGTGGCACTGCTGGCAGCTGTTGGTGGGATCAGTGCAGAAGATTCTGAGGGGATCGTTTTTCTCCAGGCCAACCTCTTTCCTGCCCCGGTGCAATGTTGCCTGGTGGATGCAGTAGGATTGGGCACGGGCAGGTTTGGTTTGAATTTCATCCCCATCGTTTCAAATTGGGTGACTTTGGATTTGTTAAATTTCACCTGCTGAGCTTCAATAAAATAGGGCACATATCCCCAGCTTTGCAAGGTTGTCATATTACATGTGCTCATGTACATAAGCGAGCCTGGCGCATAGGCTCTCAAAAAGTATGATGTCAGCTGGTGGAGAATGCCGAGGCAAGAGTGATGTCAATGACGAATGATTTCTGAAGAAGATTCCACAGACTCCACCAGGCTCCCTTTTCCTGGGTTTAATCATCTTTGCAGGCAGGAAGTTCTTTTGCTAGCTTATCTAAATCCCTCCTGCTGTAGCTGAGTTCCTCTTTGATCTTGCCCTGTTACTGACACGGAAGAGCTAGTGCCTGGCAGGTCACTGCTTTGCTAAATGACCCTGTGTGCCAGGCAGACTAGAGACCACAAATCTCCTCTCTTTGTGCTCCTGACCCTCAGCTCTTCGGCCACGGGGGTCATGACAGCTTGGATCCTGCTCTGCCCTGCTGCTCGTGGCAGGCATGTGGATTGGGGGCTGGGCATGAGGAGAGGTCGTGGAATCTGAGCAGACATCGCTTTTCCCCTCAGGCTTGGGTGCAACACGCCCAGAGATGGAGTGTCAAGCTTTCTGGCTTTGCAGTCCCTCCCTGGGTTGTCCTACTAGTCTCTGGTGGGGTGGAGGACTCTTTTTTCAGGATTCCAGAAAGGCATTAGGGGTGTCATAGAAGAAAACAGCAGATATGTTTTAACCTCCTGGGGCTTTTTCTGAAGGAACTAGTCATGTTGGCTATTTTGGCCGTCCAAAGGGTGACTCTAGTCCTGGTCTCTGGTGCTTCTCAAAGACTTTGAGGTAGACCCTGGGGAAAGGGTGTCCCAGCCAGAAATCCCCCAACTACAAATTATACACAGGTATTTTGCACTTCTCTGGATTGAATCTCCAGGCCTGATGGCTTATACAGGTGAAGACTTTGTACATATCACCTATGTGACCTTGAGCCAAGTTATTTCCCTCTGAGCCCTCATTTGTAAACTAGGGACAAAAATATCCACTGTATGAATAACAATATAATGCCCTAACATGTGCAAAGCATCTAGATGGTGTCTGTGAAGAGACAATCTTGCTCCGTAAATGTGGTGGCTGTTATGAATCGAGGACATTGAGTAAGCCAAGGTGTGATGGGTGGGGCTATCATTACCAGCAAAGAAAGGGCATCAGGAATCACAGACACATCACTACAGTTGTAAGAGTGTTCTTGGGTTCTGGAACTCCTTTTAATTATTACCACAGCTTATTACTGCTCAACAGTGAGAAGTAAGAACGCTCAAGTCTTACTTAAGAACTTGGGACTGCACCTTTGGGGGTCTCAGGGTCAAGATTTGAGGCCGGTCAGTTGTGAACCAAGGGAGGACCCCTAGCTAGCTGATGGGGTGGGACTAATGTCACCTAGAAGCTGAGCCCGTTCCTAGGAGCCCAAGGTTGCTGAGCTGGAGCTCCTGGGAGGGGGGAGGAGGGACTGGCTGGCTTTGTGTGATGTCATTAAAAGACAGGGTTGGGGGTGAGGCCGGGCCAGCGCCACCTGCCCCCCCATCAAGCAATGGGGTAGGGTGGAGGCTCTGGGCACGTGTCCGGATGTGCCCAGTCGGTACCCTTTGCAGTTTTCTCTCCTTGGCAGTCTCTCAGCATCCCACGGCCTGCCTCCTCCCTGTCTCCTCTGTCCTCCCCTTCCGCCCTGTCCTCCTGGCTCCCCAAAGAGCCAAGGAACCGCTGAGCTCAGCTCTTCCCGCAGCTCTGGGCTCTGGCTTGCAGCCTTTGTCCCGCCGCCACCGGCACCGAACGGGTGGGAGCAGGGGCTGGGAGTCAGCCGAGAGGAGGGGGCTCCCCACCAGCAGCCTGCGCATCCCTCGGGCTGGGCGCCTTTCTTCGAGGTGGGGGGTGGGGACGGCTTCCCACATCACACCCGCTCCTACTCAATTGTGAACAGAGGAAGCTCAGCGGCCTTACGCCGGTGCCAGATCCTGCCTCTGAAAAGCCCAGGCCCATTTTCCTCGCCCTGCTCCAGCTCTGCCCACCGCTCAGCCTGCGGTTGCCAAGTGGCGAATAGGCCGGGCTCTGTTCTGGGAGATTCCGGGGGCCTTTCTGAGCGGGGTTGTCCAGGGGGCCCTCCGGCATTGCAGAACCTCGAGAAGGGCTGGAGGACCGGAGGGGTGAGCTTGGGGTGTGGTGCTCCTCGGCGATGCTCAGGAGGTCTCTGAGCAGAAGTGACACTGGGTGTTTTGTCCACAAAACTTTATTGATGAAAACAGGCAGCTGGCCCCTGGGCCCTAGTTTGCTAATTTTATGTTTAAAAATAATAATAACATATTTATTTATATTTGAGGAGAGGGTCTTGCTCTGTCATCCTGACTGAAGTGCAGTGGCTGGTTATTATTAGCTCACTGCAGTCGAATTCCTGTACTCAAGCCTCAGCCTCTATCTGGGACTACAGGCACACACCACCACACTCTGCTAAGTTTTTTTTTTTTTTGGTAGAGATGGGGGGTCTCACTATGTTGTCCAGGTACATCTTGAACTCCTGGCCTCAGGTGATCCAACTTCTGGCCTCCCAAAGTGCTGGAATTACAGGCTTCAGCCACTGCACCTGACTGATTTTGTAAATATTGCATTCAGTTATAACTTCGTTTGTTACTGAGGTTTCTTCCTTGCCTTCTTAAAATTTGTACTTAAGGCAAATACCTCCTTTGCCTCACCCTAGTCCTGGCTCTGGTCTGCCCCCAGGGCCCATGGTTTAGTTGGAAGACCCTAGAGACTGAACCCCCCCCCATCCCCAGGGAGGAAAGGGGTTGTGAGTGGTTCTCATCCTTACCACCCTGCTTTGAGGGGAAGCTTCTTCCTTCCCCTTATCTGGGGTGGAGTGGGCCACTGCCACTTTAAGGGCATCCCACAGAAGTGACCTTACCCAGGGTGGGGCCAGGAGGGGAGGATGATGGAGTTCTTAGAAAGTTAAAACTGGGAAGAGATCATCTAGATAGCCCATGATGAAGCAGAGACAGAGGCTCATATGCCACAAGAAGGCCAGGGCAGAGGCTCAACAAGGTCTCTGGTCTTTTGCCCTCAGCTCTCTTGTCACCTGCCTGTGGGGCATGGGTTTGAATTCTCCACCTGTCAGGGGTGGGGAAGAGTGAGCCCTGGGACCACTGAGACGGTGTCTTCTCTGCTGGACTGTGAGCCCTTGAAAGCAGGGCAAGCCCAGAGCCCAACCAAGCGCATGCGTGAGGGGACAGGCAGGATTCCTTCCAGAGAGCCTCCCTGGCTCTGATGGTGGGCTGTGGGATGAAGTTTATTTAGCCATTTGGGGACTGAGGGTTTTTCTGAGAGGAGTCAGCTGGGGAGAGGAAGGGCATTCATAGTCAGCCTGAGCAGGGATTGATGCTTAATTTCACAGTGTTTACTGTGGGTGTGACTTAGCTACTTCAAGCCTTGACTTTCATTTCTGGAGAATGAGGACTCGTAGCATTACTGAAGTGAGGTAATCTGTGAAGGGTGGCTGACCCAGCGCTAGCACTGTGAAATCTTAGCTCCTTGCTTCTGTCTCCAGGTGCTCATTCAATCCCATTCCTGGGACTAGCATTCTATCCCTCATCCAGGCAGTTGCTTTGGGAATTAGTGATTCCTCTAGGATTCATGTCCTCTGTCCCCCACCCATTTCTCTGCTCACCCACCTGCACCCTGACAAAGTACCCTGGTGCTTAGAATGGGCCAGCATGGAGCTGTTTAGCTCAATCTGACCACAGAGGACCCCACATCAGGACGTGCTGGGCCAACAAAGGGTCCTAAGGTAAATGCCCGACTGACCCCACAACTCCTGGACCCTAAACCCTGGAGTCCCCTCCTTCTACATCTTCTGTCCCAGACTGCTCTTCTGCCTGCACTCTTGTTTCTGGCAGGCAGGCAGGCAGGCTCCCCAGGTGGTCCGGGGTCTGGCTGCTGAGAGAAAAGCTGCCCCTCTTGTTGAAGGGCTCTGACTAGCAGGGCTACAGCTCCCCCTCCCCTGCTCTCACTGTCTCCAGGGATGCTGATTCGATTTCCTCCAATCGCCAGCATTGCCATCTGCCTACAGTAATTAAATGATATTTGAATTGAATCCAGAAATCCCACTACAGGCAGCCACGTGGTAGGGAGGGTGTCTTCGGGAGCTGATGCCAGCCAGCAGAGCTGGAGGGCCCTCAGAGGCTACCTGGGCCAAACCCTTGGTTCACCTGAGATCACTTGGATACCCTGAGGGCAAGTGCTTGGTCTTGGGTCTTGCAGCCCTGGGCAGAGCCAGGTCTGAGAGCCAGAGTGCCAGATTCCTGTCTTGGGCTATCAATGCCACACCCCTCCCTCTAAGGCTGCTGCCTGCTCTCTCTCCCTGCACATATGAGATGTTCCTTTCCCTGGGCACTCTGAACCCTGGTCCTTAGAGACAAATGTAGCGTGGAACCATTGAAGAGGCAGTGCATGCAGACTGCCTGGGTTCGAGCCCTGGCTCTGCTCCTGACTGGCTGTGACTGACTGTGCACCATCTCAGCTCCCTCATCCATCAATGAGGGTAGTAATACTTACCTCATGGTGTTGTCATGAAGATCAAGGGTAAACATATGGCAGGGCTTAGACACTACCTGGCAGGGAGTGAGTGCTCAGTGTATGTCATTAGTGGTAGAGGTTGGAGTGGGCAGAGACCTTACTGATCCTGAGCTCTCATTGGAGGCTCAAGTTTCTGGTCTGCAGGTCCAGAAGGATGAGCAAGAATCAGCCATTCCCTTCCCAGGCAGAAGCCCATTCAGGTGGGACACTGAGAAGCTGGGCTCCCATTCCAACTTGGCCCAGGATGGCCGGATAAGGGTGGTGACCATTGCTTTCTGGGGAGAGCCACTGACAACACTTCTAAAGAAAGCCCAAGCCGGGCTCGGTGGCTCAGCCTGTAATCCTGTGCTTTGGGAGGCGAGGTGAGTGGATTGCCTGAGCCCGCGGGTTCGAGACCCACTGGGCAACTTGGCGAGACCTCATCTCTACAATAAATCAAAAAAATTAGCCGGGCGTGGTAGTGCGCTCCTGTAGTTCCAGCTACTTGGAAGGCTGAAGCGGAAGGATCGCGGAACCCAGCAGGTCAAGGGACAGAGTCTGGGGACAGAGTAAGACTCCAGTCTGGGGACAGGGTGAGACTCCAACTCAAAAAAAAAAAAAAAGAAAGCCCAAGCTCCCATTCATGGGTAGGAACTCAGCCCCTCCCCCCAGGGATTACCCCACCTCCCCACCTCAGGTGAGCACTTCTACCAACCTGTAGCTCTGAGTGGACCTTGGGGGCTGGAAAGCTGGGGACAGAGACAGGATGGCAACTTGGAGACCCTGAGCTCTGCAGCTAGACGCCTCTGGGCCCTGGATGGGTGCTGGCCTGGCCCCTGGCATTCTTTCTTCTTCTGGTAAATGTTGGCTTTGGGAGAGGGAACCTGACAAGCAGCTCATTGTGAGTGCCTGCTGACAGGTTAGCTTGTGTGAGCCCATGGGCATATGAGCCTAGCTCACCCTTCTTTTGCTTTAGGGAGTTGGGGGTGCTTTCTGCCAATCCCTGCACATGCATGCTCACTGTTTGGGGTTTGGTTGCCATGGAGACCTCGTCATGGTGATGGCTGCTTGGAAGAAGGAGTAAGGGGTGGCTGGATGGAGACAGTTCTGTCCATGGTTGGCTCCTTACTCAGTCCTGGTGCCACTTTTCCCCCTCTTTACAGGGTATCCCACCAGGATCTGGGTTGTGAGCCCACGCTTTGGCTGGTCTGGTATCCCTTCTGGAGGTCCCTGTCCTTGACTGGGAACTTTGGACTTGACCTGGTCAGCCAGGATTGTGCTTGGTCTGGCCTCTCAGCTCCTGGGAAGGAACCAGAGCTTGTGTCTGAGAATGTCTGCCAGGCTGCAGCATCTGAGAAGTGGACTCCCGGGCTGGAGGACCCTAGCAGCCCCCATAGGCATTGGCAGGGCCCTGGCCCCCTCTAGAACTTAGTTGTAGCTCTGGAGATGTGGTCCAAAGCAGTGGGGAGCAGCCAGGCCTGTCTCTCTCTTCCCCACTTTGGCCCTGAGCTTTGTGTCCCCAGAGGTGGACAAGTTGTCTTCTTCTGAAGAGAGTCTGATTTCTAGGGCTCCCAGTCCAATCAGGAGTATGTGTCTTTATGTCACACAGACCTGAATTTGGCTCCATCACTTTCCATTATACAACCTTGGGCAAGTAATTTAAACTCTCTCAGCTTCAATTTTCTCATCTGTAATATCAGACAAATAGTAGGTACCACAAAAGTTTATGGTGAAGAATACATGAATTCATTTATGTAAAGTACTTTTTTATTGTTGTTGTTTCTTGAGTTGGAGTCTCACTCTGTCACCCAGGCTGGAGTGTAGTGGCATGATCATAGCTTTCTGCAGCTTTGACTTCCTGGCCTTTCTCAACCCTTCCGCCTCAGCCTCCTGAGTAGCTGGGACTACAGGTGCATGCCACCACACCCGGCTAATTTTTTGTTTTTTTGTAGAGACGAGGTCTCACTATGTTGTCTAGGTTGGTCTGAAACTCCTGGGCTCAAGGCAGTCATCTCGCCTTGGCCTCCCAAAGTGCTGGGATTATAGGCACGAGTCACTGTTTCTGGCCAATTTATTAATTAATTTATTTATTTATTTTTTTTTTGAGTTGGAGTCTCACTCTGTCACCCAGACTGGAGTGCAGTGGCCACTCCCAGCCACCGCAGCCTCGACCTGCTGGGCTCCGGCGATCCTTCCGCCTCAGCCTTCCAAGTAGCTGGAGCTACAGGCATGTGCTACCACGCCCGGCTAGTTTTTTTATTTATTTATTGTAGAGATGAGGTCTCACCAAGTTGCCCAGCCGGGTCTCAAACCCGTGGGCTCGGGCAATCCACTCACCTCAGCCTCCCAAAGCGCAGGATTACAGGCTGAGCCACCGAGCCTGGCTTCTGGCCAATTTATGTAAAGTACTTTCAATGCAGTTCTGATGATATACAATAAGTGCTTAATAAATGTTAGCAACTGCTGTTTTGGTGATGTTGATATTGTTATTATTATCTTATTACCAAAATTAACTCTATCCTCTGGGGCGCTTCTGAGCATCCTTCCTCCTCCTCCAGCTTCTGGGGGTTGTGACAGCTTGGCCGGCCGTGGGAGGGAGAGGTTTGAGGCAGCCCCTCCCCCTACCCAGCTGGACCTGACCCAGGACTCTCTCTGTCCTGGGCAGGATCCGGCCCCAGTTGTCAAAGGAGAAGATTGAGGGCTGTCACATCTGTACCTCTGTTACTCCGGGAGAGCCCCAGGTCCTGCTGGGGAAGGACAAGGCCTTCACCTATGACTTTGTCTTCGACCTGGACACATGGCAAGAGCAGATCTACTCGGCCTGTGTGAGCAAGCTCATTGAGGGCTGCTTCGAGGGCTACAATGCCACAGTGCTGGCCTACGGGCAGGTAAGCCGCCTTCACTCCCACCAACGGCCACCCCAGCCTTGGTCCCCCATATCTGAGGGGGGTAGTCCCATCCTCAGAGCAGGTGAGTTGCGGCTGCACAGTCTCTTCCGTTGTCCGAGGATGCTGCTGCGCTGTTGCTTAGCAGAGGGAGGGCTGTCAGTCAGAGATGCCCTGGAGTGTGGCTTTGGGACCAAGCAAAGGGGCAGGAGAACCAGGCCAGGAGGCAGGTGGGCTAAGGGGATTGGGCCCAGATGCAGGGCTTGCTGAGTAACACCTTCTGAATGTCTTTGCCAATGCAGACAGGGGCCGGGAAAACGTATACCATGGGCACTGGCTTTGACATGGCGACGTCGGAGGAAGAGCAAGGCATCATCCCGAGGGCCATCGCGCACCTCTTTGCGGGGATCGCCGAACGCAAGCGGCGGGCACAGGAGCAGGGTGTGGCTGGGCCTGAGTTCAAAGTCAGCGCTCAGTTCCTGGAGGTACTATGGGCCAGAGGGAGACTTGGTGGACTGCAAGGTGGAGTGAGTCTAGGGAGTCGTGGGGGCATCTACAGGTGATGAGTTTCCTGCTGCCAGAAGAGTCCAAGCAGGGGCTGGAAAACGACGTGGTAGGACCTTCTGAAGGGGTTTCCTGCATCAGATGGAGCTCGAGTCAATGACCTCTAAGGTCTCTTCAACCTTGACTGATTCTAGCTCTGACGCTTATCAGCCATGTGGCCTTGGGCAAGTCAGTTCACCCTTCTAAGCCTCAGCTGCAAAATGGGGATGGTACCTGTTTCCCTGGGGGTTTTGTGAGGGTGGCACAGAGGCATAGACCTGGCACATAGGGGCAAGTCTAGTTTTCTCCTTTCCTTCTTGCCTTCTCTGGGCCCTTCCCTAGCCTCAGGGGCCGGCCCTATCCCTTTTGGCTGAGATGCCTTCTGTCCCTCTGAGTCTTCTCTGACCCCAGGCCCCGCCTGTCTCTGGGAGAAGTCAGGCCCAGAGCTGTGGCAGTCAGGGGCTTTTAGGGGTGGGAGGGGTCTCTGGGCTCTTCCTTTGGGCCTTTGCTGAGCCCTACCTCAGTGCCCTGAGGTGGCAGCTCCCTCCTGTAAAAGGGTTCCTCTCAAAGGGGTTTCTAGGAAGACAGGCAGACCTGAATGTTTCTCAGAAGAGCCTGACTTAACCCAGTTCCTCTCTAAGATACTTGAATGGGAAGCTTCAATTCTCAGCATCTAAAAATTCAACACAAGGGCCACGGCGCTGGTATGCTGACCGGCTTTGGAGCCCTCCTGTACACTTGCCTCATCAACCCCGATGCTCTGATGGTACCCAGGTTGTCCTGTGAGGGAGGGCTGTGGCCTCAGCCCTCTCCAGGCCTTCCTGTTCCCCATGCCCTGCCTGTTGCACCAGAGTTATTCCTTCCTGCCACACAGGCTATCTACTTTCCCCTAAGGGTGCCCAGTATTTTAGATTTGGGAGTTTTTGTTTGTCCTTCCGGACTTTTGCTTCTGATAAGTGTTGTGTGTGTGTGTGTGTGTCCTGCTCTTTGTGTATGTCCTTAAGCTTTCTCTCACATCTTGTTTTCATCCCTTTTTCACCCTGTTACCATAGAGATCCCCCAAGAGCAGGCTGGTTCTTAGAAAAATCAATGCCAAAGGATGAACCACAAGTGGTTAAATGATGCAGCGTGTCTGTCCCAACACAGACAGACAGACACTATGGCCACCCATCTACCCCATCCCTTCTGTTTCCTCTTCCCCTTCCTGTGGGATATTTCTGTCCCTTTAAGCCATCAAAGCCTCGGATGTCCGAGGGCTGCGGTCTCCCCCTTTGCCCTGCAACTTTTCTTGGCTGCTGTCCTAGCCATCCCCGACCCTTTTCCCACTCCCCTGCCCCAGCTCCCAGCCTGCTGGGCATCCCAGAGCTTCAGCTTTCCCTGTCAGGGGTTCCAAATGCAGGAATCTCTATGGCTGACACCATCCGAAATGGGAGACTACTCCTGGCCAGGCCACATCTGCACAATGGCCTCACCAGGCTCTCTCTCCAGCAGGCTGGGCCGTCATGGCATGCTCTCCATGCCCACCTCTGCTCCTGAGCACAGTGCAGGCACACAGACGCATTCCTCCGCCACCAGAGCTTGTCGTCACCTCAGCCCCCAGGGATGGTCAGGATCAGGGCCTGACTCCCCGGTCTCCACTGAGCTCTGTCCTGATTCTCATCAGGAATCACGTCCCCATCCCCTGTTTCCCAGCCCTGCTATATGATAGGACCTGCCCACATCATGGACATTCCTTCCTCATCTCCTACATCTGGGACCCGTGTCCCTTTGAACCCATTAAGTCCTCAGCCCCTCGCTGGGACTGAGAGCTGCTAAGTGCTGGTTCCTTGGGGAGCTGAGAAACAGGGTACAGCCCCAGGAGGGCTCTGCACAGGGCCCCACTGTCCTCCCACTCTGTCCTGGAGAGAGATCTTGGGATTCAGAGCCCGGAGGGGACCCTCCAGAGCTTCAGCTTCTACATCTGCAAAACAAAGAGAGTTTGTGAGCATGTGACAAGCCCCTAGAGCCCCACGCTGTGTGCCCTACAAATCAGCAGCCATTCTTCCCCTCACAGCTCTACAACGAAGAGATCCTTGACCTGTTTGATAGCACCCGTGACCCCGACGCCCGCCACCGCAGATCTAACATCAAGATCCATGAGGATGCAAATGGTGGCATCTACACAACGGGCGTCACTTCTCGTCTCATCCACTCCCAGGAGGAGGTGAGCATTCCCCGGAGGTCTGGGGCAGACACAGGCACCCTAGAAGGGCGAGGACTGGCACCAACAGCAGTCCTGAGGCTTCACTTCTGTTTCCGTCCCCAGCTGATCCAGTGCCTGAAGCAGGGAGCCCTGTCACGCACCACAGCCAGCACCCAGATGAATGTGCAGAGCTCCCGCTCCCATGCCATCTTCACCATCCACCTGTGCCAGATGCGCGTGTGCACCCAGCCCGACCTGGTGAGACCTCGGGGGAGCTGGGAGCTGGCATGCTGCAGGGCATCCCAGGGAGGGTAAGATGAGGCACCACAGATGCAGAGATAGCACGCCAGAGTTGGGGCTTGCCTCTGTGTGCCACTGTGATTTTTCCTTTTTCTTGGGTCTCATTGATCCCATCTGTACAATGGGCTCCTGCTCTCTTTACAGCATCATTGTGTCACAAGGGTTAAGTGAGAAACAGGCATGTGCAAGTGCTGTGTGGGCTGTCAGACACTCTGCATGTGCAAAGGGCAGGGAGCCCGGCAACCTTCCCTGCCTCTCCCAGATGGCAACGCTGTGAGCAGAGGAGCAGCAAGGTGGGCATGGGCTGGTGGAGTCAGATGCCAACTTCTGCTGCAGGTGAATGAGGCAGTGACTGGGCTCCCTGAGGGTACAGCTCCCACGAGTGAGTATGAGACACTCACCGCTAAGTTTCACTTTGTGGACCTGGCTGGCTCAGAGCGGCTGAAGCGGACAGGGGCCACCGGCGAGCGGGCCAAGGAGGGCATCTCCATCAACTGCGGCCTGGTAGGTTTATGGTGGGTCACGACCCCAGTGACAAGCACAGCTCAATCTCAGACCCTCCCAAGGCCCCCCAGACCCCTTGGCTTCCTGGTCCTCTTGGGCCTCTTGCCAGCTAGCCCTTCACCTCTCACCCCTGCCCCCAACTTTCTGATTTCACCAGCTTGTCACATCTGCTTACAAACCCACCCAGGGAGCCCGAGGGCTGCTGGTACAGATGGCAGAGCCGTCTAGCCCCTGCTCCTCCCTTCCTGAGTGACTCTTGAGTGCCAGGGCCTGTCTCCCACAGCTGGCCTTGGGCAATGTGATCAGTGCCTTGGGGGACCAGAGCAAGAAGGTGGTGCACGTGCCCTACAGGGACTCTAAGCTCACGCGGCTCCTGCAGGACTCGCTGGGAGGCAACAGGTATCTGATGATCAACGCCCAGTGAGGGAGGAGGGGAGGTAGGGAGCCTCCTGGAGAATACTTATGTGAGGGTTTGGTACATGATGGCCCCGTGGTGGAGGAGGCCTTCCCAGCCAGGTGTGGTGCTCGTGCCTGCAATTCTAGCACTTTGGGAGGCCAAGGCAGGATTGCTTGAGCCCAGGAATTCGAGGCCAGCCTGGGCAACATAGCGAGACCCTGTCTTTATTTAGAAAGGAAAGAAACCCTAAAAGTAAAAAAGGAAATGGGAGCCCTGAGACACTCCATGACTTTTGACCTGTTAGAGTCAGACTCAGTTTCCTTATCTGTACAACAGGGAGGGATATTTCTAAAGGAAGTCATATGACCCAGATAAGATAATAGCTGGGAAGTGCTAGAAAGTATAGGGGCTGTGGCTCATCCTCACCAGAGGAGTCTGGCCGTTACACAACATAACCTCCTCACGCTTGTTGGCCACCTCCACTGTTGTCACCCACCTTTGCAGTGGAGTCTTAGCCAGGTGGCTCGGGTCCCCACATCCCAGGTTCTGCCTTCCTGAGTGCCCAGGTCCTTCAGGCATCGAGGCAGCAGGGGATCGGGGTGGGAGCAGAATCTCTACTCTGAGGCAATTCTTCTGGGGCTCACGGTGTTCCTCCGTCTCACCCCACCTTCCTGCACCCCCAGCCAGACCATCATGATCGCCTGCGTGAGCCCCTCGGACCGAGACTTCATGGAGACCCTCAACACACTCAAATATGCCAATCGGGCCCGCAACATCAAGAACAAGGTGGTGGTGAACCAAGACAAGACCAGCCAGCAGATCAGTGCGCTGCGGGCTGAGATTGCGCGCCTGCAGATGGAGTTGATGGAGTACAAGGCGGTGAGAGCATGCTCACGGGCGCTGACCCGTGCCCTGGGCATACTGTGCCCTGCGGTCTTGCCCTGACCTCCCCAGCAGCACTTCTACCTCCCCATCACTCCCCACACCCCTCCTGAGCACCAGCTGTGTGCCAGGCAGCAGACTGGGGCTCCCCCCGGTGAAGCAAACACAGTCTGAGTCCACAGATTTTAGAATACTAGTCTGAGAAAGAGCACCTCGGCTTTTGGAGCATGCATAGGGCAGGCACTCTCAGGGTGTTTTGTGTGTGCTGAAATAGGTGAGACTGCTGGACTGTGATACAGAATAGTTGATAATGGCCAGCCTGGGCAACCGAGTGAGATCCCATCTTTACAAAGAAAAAAATTGAATAAAAAAATTAGTTGGGCATAGTGGTGTGGACCTGTAATCCCACGCCTGGGGGAGCTGAGACAGGAGGATTGCTTGAGCTCAGAGCTCAAGGCTGCAGTGAGCTATGATCCCACCGCGGCATTCCACATTCCAGCCTGGGAGACAGAGGAAGACCTTGTCTAAAAAAAAATTGATAATGGGGCCACAGGAGTAGTCCGTTGTGCTGCAGGGGGACAGAGGAAAGAGTTGGCCCTACTCACTCAGGTAGTCAGGGAGAGCTTCATGGAGGAAGGGAGCTTTATGTGAATTTTGAAGAACAAATGAGGTGTCAGCAAAAGGAGATAGGGCAGTCATGCTAGGTAGAGAACAAGCCATGTACAAAGGAACAGAAGTGGGGGGGAAATGGGTTTTCTGGGGAATCTACTTCCATGTTACTAAGGCAAAAGTCACAAACTGTTTCAAATAATGCACCTTGTCACCCTTTCTGTAAACCAGGGTGCTTCAGCTTTTCTGGAAAACTATGAAGATCTAACAGCATATGGCACTAAGTTGACTGGGTGGCATAGCAGCTTCCCTTTTTAGACTGAGTCTGGACTCTGTTAGCTCCAGTCTCTACCACTCCCTGTTGTCTTATACCCAGGCTGACTCATTTATGCCAGCTGCCTGACCAGGGAGGGTTTCGACCCTTAAACTAGCATTTATGGAGACATGACAGTGGGCAGTAGGGTGGATGGAGAAAGTCTGTGGGAGTCTTTGAGTGGCTGGTCACAAATTTGGATTTTTGTTGTTGTTGTTGGCAAGGGACGTTATATAAGGTATTTGAGCATTGTTACGGGGAAACTGGGCAGGAGAGGCTGGCATGTGCTGCCACATCCAGGGGCAAGGACAGGGCACTGGCAGAGGAAGGTGCATCGTTACCCCTTTCCCCTGCCTGCCAGCCCTGGCACCTGACAGCTCTCACATGCCCTGCTCCCAGGGCAAGCGGGTGATGGGAGAGGACGGTGCCGAGGGCTACAGTGACCTGTTCCGGGAGAACGCCATGCTGCAGAAGGAGAATGGGGCACTGCGACTGCGGGTGAAGGCCATGCAAGAGGCCATCGACGCCATCAACAACCGTGTCACCCAACTCATGAGCCAAGAGGCCAACCTGCTGCTGGCCAAGGCCGGTGAGTCGGGGTGTGCCAGGCCAGCTCAGAGCACCCATGGACTGGGACCCACTCACCCACACCCACCCCAGGGCATGGGGCTAAGCCCCCCGTCCGTTCACAGATCAACTCGTGTGCATTCTTTTCCAGCGGAAACATTTTTGGGTGACACAAGTAACATGTAAACACATCCTTCTTAGGAAATGTACAAACAGAATGTCCGTATAAAAAGTGAAAGGTTGAAATCCCTTTCCCCAAACTCTTCACCCCAAGCCCTCTCCACTTCCCAGAAGGGACCTTCATGACAGCTTGGTACATTTTTTCCCAAACTTTCTCAGAACATTTGTTTCAAGTATTACTGTGTATTTATAGACATTGTTATATGTCTGCGTGGATATATATTACTTTTTCTATGACTTCCTTTTTTCATTTAGCATTATGTTGTAGAAATTGTTCCATATTAAAACCTACACTTAAGCTGGGTATGGTGACTCATGCCTATAATTCCAACACTCTGTGAGCCTGAGGCAGGAGGATCGCATGAGCCCAGGAGTTGCTCAGCCTGGGCAACATTGTGAGATCTTATCTCTACAAAAAAATCAAAAAATAATTTTAAAGAACCATAACATGCACAAAATTATACATACACACATACTCAGTAAAAACTTCTTTTAAACTTCTACATGATGTTTTGTATGTGACAGTGAAGAATAATTTATTATAACAGCTCTCTATGGTCGGACGTTTAGGTTGTTTCCAGTTTCTTGCTGTTACCAACAGTGCTGGGTACGCCTAAGAACATGTACAAGTATTTCTTTGATATTCATTCTTTTTTGGAAAAGGCCCATGGGAGCTACCCTGTTGGAGAGACAGATCCAGGACTGGCAGCCTCAGAGCTGAAGCCCTTGCTGTCATTTCTTTTCTTACCACACCCTCCTTCTGGCCTCCCTTTGCAGGTGATGGCAACGAGGCCATTGGCGCTCTGATCCAGAACTACATCCGGGAGATTGAGGAGCTGCGGTAAGTAATGCCCAGCCGGTGCAGGCAGGCTGCGGGGCCTGGGCCGGGCAGGGCCCAGAGAGCGATGCTGCCTCACCTGGCCCCACCCACTCGTTTTGCCCACACAGGACGAAGCTCCTGGAGAGTGAGGCCATGAACGAGTCCCTCCGCCGCAGTCTCTCCCGGGCCTCAGCTCGGAGCCCCTACTCCCTGGGCGCTTCTTCGGCTTCCCCAGCCTTCGCTGGCAGCCCAGCCAGCTCCATGGAGGATGCCTCTGAGGTGATCCGCAGGGCCAAGCAGGACCTGGAGCGGCTCAGAAAGAAGGAGGTCAGGCAGCGCAGGAAGAGGTGAGTGGGTGCTGCCCCCGTAGAAGCCCCCCCGGTGGACCTGCCCACCTGTGTTCAGGAAGCCGCACCCAAGGGAGCACATGGAGCAAATGTGCTCAGCCTTTCGGGCAGAGAGCCCTCGCCCCACCTTCTCCAAAGCTATGCTTTCCCGCAAGGAGAGAAAGTATAGAGAGTGACCAAGGTTTGTTCTGAGTGCTGCACTGGAGAGGAGTTGTGGGATTCTCTGCAGAGCAGGAACCCAGCCCTATTCCCCTGTCCTTTGGGCAAGGGTATTCCTTGTCATGCCCCATGCCCCTGCCACAGGCCCAAGGCAGGGTTAGTCTCCCCCGCCCCATCTGGCCTCCCCTTTATTCCACGAGCAGCCCTGAGAAGGAAGCCTTCAAAAAGAGGGCAAAACTCCAGCAGGAAAACAGCGAGGAGACGGATGAGAATGAGGCTGAGGAGGTGAGGACCGCATGCCCCGTCCTCGTCCCAATCATGGGCTGTGTCCCTGCTGGGGTTGGGCCAGTCAGCATCTTTGCACAGGGTGAGGGAGGGGGTGGGGCCTGCAGTCTGCATCCAGCTGATGCTTGCACTTCCTAACGTTGCTGACTGGTTGCCATGGTGATCTCCGTTCCCCAGGCCCCCATGTCGTCCCAAGGGGATGATGGGGCAGAGGGAAGCTCTCCCGGGGGGCTCCGTCTGGGCTGTTGGGGAGCTGGCACGCTTCCCGGAGCGAGGGTGGGCAGAAGGGCCTCCCCTGGGGCCTGCCCAAACCCCTGCCCTCCTCACACCCCTGAGGCATGGTGTCCGGATGGATCTGTGCTTCTGGGCTCCCCCCTCCTGAGGCTGGGCCCACCCCAATGGTGCTTGGTACCCAGGAGGAGGAAGAGCGAGATGAGAGTGGCTGTGAGGAAGAGGAAGGACGTGAGGACGAAGATGAGGACTCGGGCAGCGAGGAGAGCCTGGTGGACTCAGATTCTGACCCCGAGGAGAAGGGTATGTGGGCCTGGGCTGGGGGCCAGGGGCTGGTGGGGCTGAGGTACCTGGCCACCAGTGCCCAGGGATGGGGTTGGCCCTGCCTTAATCTCAGAGGTAGTGGTGTCCAGAGCCCCAAACTCCCAGATGTGAAACCAGTAGCAATAACAGCAGCAGCAGCAGTGATGTTGATGGTGCAAACACTCTGAATGTTTGCGGTCTGCAGGCACTGGGCCTAGCTTAACCTTTCACATGGCTTGGTTCTTTCACTCCTCACCACAACCCTATACATAGGCATTGTGAGTTTCCCTGTTAGTTACCACTGAAGAACAAGCTCAGAGAGATTTAGTGACCTTCCTCAGTTTGGCCCTTGCAGAGCAGGGCATAAATCTAGGTCCAACTCTGGTACGGAAGCCCTCTCCTCTAAATAGGGACGTCTGCCCCCTCAGCTCTGCCCACTGCCAGCTCTGGCCCACAGCCCTGAATGGTGCTCTCACTTTTCTCACCCTGTTCTACCCAAGCTGGGTCTTGTGTCATCTGCCACAGGTAGATGTTGGCTTTGGGCATGGCAGGACTGGGAAGGATGTCTGGACTCCCATTCCAGCTTCTGAGCCCAGTCTTGCATTCCTGGGGCTGCTCTTTAAACATATTGCCCCTCTCTGGTCACTGATTGGGCATGGCTGACCAAAGGAGGGCCCAGCCGCCGAGGACTGGCACATTTGCTCCCCATCGCCCCTTGCCCTGGTGCTGGACTGAACTTGGCTGTGCCCCCACAGAGGTGAACTTCCAGGCAGACTTGGCTGACCTGACATGCGAAATCGAGATCAAGCAGAAGCTGATCGATGAGCTGGAGAACAGCCAGCGGAGGCTGCAGACGCTCAAGCACCAGTACGAGGAGAAGCTGATTCTGCTGCAGAACAAGATCCGTGACACACAGCTGGAGCGTGACCGCGTGCTGCAGAACCTCAGTGAGGCCAGCACCTTGCCCCGCCCCCAACCCACCCAGACCCCGCCCACCCCCCCACCGCTTTCCCACACCTGAGCCTCTCCTCTGTAAAAGCACTTCCTGCAGCTGGCATCTTGGGGATTTGCCTGGCCTTCCAGGCAAGGGACTTTTGACCCTCTGACTGGGGGTCCTTTGACCCACAGTTAAAAGTTTCTATGTTGGGCTGGGCACTGTGGCTCAAGCCTGTAATCCTAGCACTTTGGGAGGCCGAGAGAAGAGGATTGCCTGAGCCCACGGGTTTCAGACCATTCTGGGCAACTTGATGAGACCTTGTCTCGACAATATATCAGAAAATTAGCTGGACATGGAAGACTGAGGCAGAAGGATTGCCTGAGCCCAGCAGGTCAACGCTGGGGTGTCTGAGAGTGTGCCACTGCACTCCAGCCTGGGCGACAGAGTGAGACTGACTCAAAAAAAAAGTTCCTATGTCTAACCCGAGTACCTGTGCTACATTCTAAATTAACCTTTTTATTTCTTACTATCATCTCACATATTAGAATCCTGTATCTACCTAGACACGTGAGTGTGCCACTTGGTCTTTTCTCCTACATTCATCTGCTTGGGGCTTTTCCTTTGTACCTGTTGGTAAGCTCTCTGTCACGTTCTGTCTTCCTTACTTTGCCCTTACTCTGCCACTCATTCTGTGTTTCATTTATTCGTCTGTTCATTCCCTTACTCAGCAAACATGTTGAATACATCTTTCGGAGCAGATATCGTCCTAGGTGCTGGAGCTGTTAGAGTGAGTAGACTCCCTGCTTTCATGGAGTGTGCATCCTAGTGCGGAGAGACAGGCATAAAATGGCATGGCAGACGGCGATACGTCTTATGGAGAAAATACAGCAGGGAGGAGGATGGGCACCAAAGGGTGGTCCTGGAAGACTTCGCCAAGAAGTGACATTTGAGCAGAGATTTGAAGGAGATGAGATAGTGTTGGAATGGAACCAGCCAGGAGAAGAGCATTCCGGGCAGAGGGAACAGAAGATAGCAAGGCCCTGAGGCAGGCATGTGGTGGAATGACAAGGGGGCCAGAATGGCTGCAACACAGTGAATGGGCACAGGTCAGAGAAGAAATGTGGTGCTAGGTCATGCCAGTCACTGCAAGAACGCTGCCTTATACCCTGAGGGAGATGAGAGGGTGTGGTGTTTTGAGAAAGCTACTTGTTGTAAAATTAAAAAGCATTTTTAAAAGATCACTGCAGCTGCTGTATGGGAGAATGAAAGCAGCAGCTGGAGACCACTTAGGAAACTGATATAAAGACCCCAGGAGAGATGACTTGGACAGGAGGCGGTGAGAAGTGGTTGGATGCTGGGCATATGATTGTGCGGGTTGAGCCAAGAGGCTCTGTTGATGGATGGGAGGCAGACGTGAGAGAGAGAGGAGCCAAGGGTGCCTCAGGGTGTGAGCTTCTGGAGGGATGGAGACGATACTTACTGCGAACGGGGAGGGGTAGAAATAAAGAGTTGGTCTTGTACCTTTAAGTTTGAGATACCTGTTGACAGGGTGGAGAATCAGCTCATTCTCTGCTCCAGTCCATGTTCCTCTGTCTTCGCTTGCTAACTCTTCCCCTTCCCACTGGCTCCAGTTCTTTCTTACTTTTTTTTTTTTTTTTTGAGTTGGAGTCTCACTCTGTTGCCCAGACTAGAGTGCAGTGGCCGCTCCCGGCCACCGCAGCCTCGACCTGCTGGGCTCCGGCAATCCTTCCGCCTCAATCTTCCAAGTAGCTGGAACTACAGGTGCGCGCTACCACGCCTGGCTAATTTTTAATTTATTGTAGAGATGAGGTCTTGCCAAGTTGCCCAGGCGGGTCTCGAACCCGCGGGCTCAGGCAATCCACTCACCTCAGCCTCCCAAGGCGCGGGATTACAGGCTGAGCCACCGAGCCCGGCTGGCTCCAGTTCTTTCATCCAGCACTGAATCCTGGGTCAGAACTGAGCCAGAAGCGAGGGCTGCAGGACCTTCATGGGAAGCTAGGGACCAGGAGAACCCCAGCTCAGGGATTTTAAGAGGCAAAGACCCCCACTCATTCCAGTAGTATGTCAGAGCAGGAATGGGCCTTGGGCATCAAGCTAGTCTGACCCCCTCGTTCAAAGGATGCAACAGGCTTTGAAAGGGATGTGACTTGCCCAAGGTCATGCAGTGAGACTAGAACCCAGGCCTCCTGTCTCCACTGTCAATGAGCCCACATTGGGTGGGATCCTTGGGAACCTGGCACTGACAGCTGCCTCTTGCTGCCCTCAGGCACCATGGAATGTTACACGGAGGAAAAGGCCAACAAGATCAAGGCGGATTACGAGAAGAGGCTGCGGGAAATGAACCGGGACCTGCAGAAGTTGCAGGCTGCCCAGAAGGAGCATGCCCGGCTGCTCAAGAACCAGTCGCGCTATGAGAGGGAGCTGAAGAAGCTGCAGGCCGAGGTGGCCGAGATGAAGAAGGCCAAGGTGGGGGCCAAGGGTGGGAGGAGGGGACCTGGGGTGTCCCTGTGGCATCTCCCCTGACCATGCTCAAAATAGTCATTGCTGTCAAATGTGGATTCTCTGCGTCGCCTAGTTCAGCCCTGTGCTGGCCTTGGACATTGTGCTCTTAGTCAAGTGCATTTTCCAGGGTAGAACAACCTGACCCCAGTAGTAGGCTGGCAAGGAGGATGGGGGATGCATGGGGTCATATAAGGGCAAGGAGGATCTCAGGGGACTCTGCTCAGTGCCGCTCCTTGTGGTTGAAGGCTGCACCCCAATTGCCTCCTGTCTACACAAAGCATGTGAGCCCCTCATTTGATGCACCCCTTGCCTTGAATAATAATAATTTCCATTGTTTGGATGCTTTCTGAGTCCAGGCGCCAGGCTAGTCATTTTTACAGGTGATCATATTCAGTCCTTAGGAGAACCTCATGAAAGAAGCCCTGTCATTATTTCCATACTACACATGGGAAAGAGGCTCAAAGAAGTTCATTCTGGCTACTAAGAGGGAGCACCAAGATTTGAACTCAGTTCTCTGCCTCCCAAGCCAGTATGTGTTCTAGGTAGCACCCTCTTCCACTTTGACACAGCTCAGAGTGCTCTAGTATTTGGGGCCTGGTGTCTGCCGGTGGTTCTGGCTTCTGGGCACGGTCTTGTGTCTTTGGTGTCTGGTGTGTTCTGGCTCCTGCCTGGGGTTCCCTCTCTGTCTTTCTATCTCCTGAACTGTCCTAGTCCTGCATTCTTGCTCTGACCCTCAGCCCCTGGTGTGCTCTAGTTCTCCACAGCCCTGCGCTTGGCCCTGGACTGGACCCCCTAGCAAAGCCTGACACTGATGGCAGCCCCTGCAAACTGTGGAGGCTTGGACTTGGGAACAGAGATACAGGGGAAGGGAGCTCCCAGTGCTTGGGGCCAATGGGACAGGGGTCTGCATTCTAGGAGCCATTTACCACGGACTCAGCTGGTGCTAATCTATAT
Source organism: Cephalopachus bancanus (assembly GCA_027257055.1). NCBI lineage: Eukaryota > Metazoa > Chordata > Mammalia > Primates > Tarsiidae > Cephalopachus > Cephalopachus bancanus. Next base: position 1,024,251 of record JAPVLO010000297.1, read on the forward strand.
GCAGAGAAAAGAGGCTATCGATGCAGTGATGGCTGGCGTAGATTCTGAGAGGTGGTAAATGCACCGCTGTCACTGAGGCCCAGCTACCTCCCCTGGGTAGGCTGTGTCCCACGCATGGCCCGCAGGTCCAGGGGCCTCATGAGCCTGACCAGAGTGGAAAAGGCCCTGCCTCGCTGGGCTCAGACCTGCTGGGTCTGCGCTGCCTCCAAGGAGCCCCATTTCCGCCATCCACTTCAGTGCATACACTCTGTGGGGTGTTGAGACAGGACTCAAATATGCACAGATTACCTAGGGCCCCAGGCACCCACTGGTGGTGTAGAGGGAGGGACCCGTGGGCCTCTGTTGTTCCCAGAGTGGATCAGACCTACCATGGGCCTGCACATTCTGCAGCAGCTCCTGGAATGGTTCTAGGGTACGCCTGTGTGTGTCCTAGAGGTCCAGGCTGATGCCTCTGTGGGGCGCCCCAGCCTGCAAGCTCACATCTCGGTCAGCCAGGATGGCCCTGGAGAGCCATGAGGGAAGATCCTCATGTGACTCTGAAGTCATGTGAAATTGGCATAATAAATAAAATATATAATACCTGGCCATATTTGAAAGACAGAAAGATCCACATACACACCTGTGTTCCGGATTGTTGAGGCCCTTCCGCCAGGTGCTGAGCACATTTCACATGACTGTGCTCTTATGAACCAGGGCTAGTTGCTGAAAAGAGCACCCTTGGCTCCTCCCAGGGGTGCCCCAGCAGGGGTCCAGGTTTTCTGTTGGAAAGACAGAGAATGCAGCGGCCAAGGATTCTGACCACAGGCCATAAGAGCCTAGGGTCTGCTGTCCAGCTGCAGGGCCACTGCTGTCCAGCTGCAGGACCCCAGCGAGTCACAGAATGGAGCCAGGTAGGGGTCTGCAGCCACAGTGTCTCCCAGGGAGAGGACACACTGCCTTTGACTTTAGATGTGAGGAGCAATGCTGGTCTCTGGTACCGTGGCCTGTGGTAGTGTGCCATGGGCCTGGATTCACCCATTCTGAGACCCCCATAGAGCTTGGCTATACATGCAAAATGGTGGATGGGCCTTTGACCAGGAGAACACAACACCTCCCCAGGAAGCCTCAGACCCCTGATCCCGGAAGGTACTTGACACCTTGTATTTACATAAAGTCCCTTGGGATGCTAGAGTTTTCAGGTCCACTTTTAGCCAAGGGTCTGACTCGGCCTTCTCGGTCCCAGTCCTTTGGGAGAACACTCATTCTGGGCCCCAAAGACCCAGCAAGCGGTAGTCCTCCCTGTTCTCTGTGGATTCACCCCACAAGAGCCTTTCTGCCCTCCTAGGGAGAAGCCGCCCCTGTTAGTTGCTGCCCACTTAGAATATGCCTCCCTCCTTCCTGTGTCATTTCCTTTCTTGACTGTCCTCAGGGCAGGGCAGGTCGGTGATGGTGACTGGTTTCTGGTTCTATCTGAGGCTTCAGTGGCAGAGGAAGAACTGGCTTCCGTGTGTTTCACATGCTCCTGTCACTTGGAAGGGGTCAAAAGCTCTGTGTACACTGCATGCCTCTGTTTGGGGCACCAGAAATGGAGAGGCAGATACTGCAGGGTCCCTGGTCAATGGCTTCACAGCACAAGGGGTCATCTCTGGCCATGCTCTGGTGCTCTCTGTGCCTTTGGCTAGGCTTTCGAGAATGCTAGGTTTCAGGCCCTCTATACTTGGTCCCTAGCTTTGCTCTGCCCTGCCATGGAGCCAACCCCTGGGCCAAAGTAGGAGCTGGATTGGGAGGCAGAATGACCTGGACTCCAAGTCTGCCCCACCATTACTAGTTTTATGACTCCAAGTCCTTTTGTCTCTCCCAGGCTCGTTTCCTTGTTTATAAACCAGGAATGCTAATGCTTCTCTCATGCTTGTCATGAGGGGGGTGCCTGGCATGCAGCCAGTTCTCGGTAAATAATGGTGGTTTTTATTGCTGTCACGGTGATTCTGGCCCTGGAATGTAGCCCTGACCTTCACCTTAGCCCTGTCCATAGCTCAGGCTGTTGGTGGCAGGCTCTCCTGTCCAGATTCAGGACAGTGGCTTTGGGTGAGGGCCATCAGGGCTGAGACATTCTGGGGGGGTTGGGGCCTTGCAGAGTAGGAGTATCGGCCTCACCAGACTGGCTAAGACCATGCCTTTCAGCAGGTCACCCAGGTGGCTTCAACTCCTGTGGGGGAGTTGGGGGTGGGCCTCTCACTCCAGACCCCAGGCCCTGGGCCACGTGGGCTGGCCAGCTCCCATCCCTGGCCGACGTCCTCTGAGCTAGCCACTCCCTGGAGGGTGTGGGCCACCTGATGCCCATCCCTGCCTCACACTGCCACCTCTGCCCATCCCAGGTAGCCCTGATGAAGCAGATGCGTGAGGAGCAGCAGCGACGGCGGCTGGTGGAGACCAAGAGGAACCGGGAGATCGCACAGCTCAAGAAAGAGCAGCGGCGACAGGAGGTAAGGAGTGGCCCTTGAGACTCCCGGGAGCGTAGCCCCAGCACCCCCAGTCTCCCCCTGCAGCTGGCTTTATCTCCTGACTAAGCAGGCCTCAGTTCCTGCTGTCTTGTGTGGTAATGGTCATGCCTAGAGGAGAGCTCAGCCTGTCAGAGAAGGGCAGGACTATGTGGCTTGTGATCCAGCCCTGACATGTTCAGAGGAGGAACTTGAGCCCCAGAGAGGGACAGGAACCTGCCCAGTCACCAGCAAGCCAGAAACATGCCGCTCCAGGCCCTGCAGAGCAGAAGCCCCAGGAAGGCCAAGCTCTCTCATCCAGGATTCCTCTCCCATGGAGGGGAGAAGGAGCCAAGGGAATCGCCCTTGAGGAGAAAGGAGACTTCACTGTGACCTCTAGAAGGGCAACTCAACAGTTTGGCTGCAGTAGAATCACCCTGAAACCTAAGCTTTCAGCCACAGAACTGGCCAGCCTGTCCCCATGCCAGGCTGGGCAGATATGGCTTAGGTGCCTGCGTGTGGACTTCACCCTCTTCTCTCCTCCCCAGTTTCAGATCCGAGCTCTGGAGTCCCAGAAGCGGCAGCAGGAAATAGTCCTGAGGAGGAAAACCCAGGAGGTGAGCTCTCCCACCAGGCGCAGAGGAGGCCCTGTCCCTGTGGCGCGTGGGTGCCATTGCTCTCCTTCCCCTTCTGGCCTCCTCAGACTTCCTGGTGGAGGGCTGGAGGCAGCATTTCCCAGTTCTGCCATAGCCAGCAGGGAGGGGAGCTCCACCTGTGGTTCCAGCACTACTTTCTTTCATTCAACAAGTGCAGGTGGTGCCCGGCTTGTATCTGGCCTGTTAGAAGGTCCTTGCTCACAGAGAGAGCCCAGGCTAGAGGGCAGGCTTCGGGCTCTATCCCAAAATGTCTGAGTTGTGCATCTTTTTAAAAAAAAGGTTAAGCTGGGCTCAGGGGCTCAGCCTGTAATCCCGCGCCTTTGGGAGGCTGAGGAGTGGATTGCCTGAGCCCGCGGGTTCGAGACCTGCCTGGGCAACTTGGCGAGACCTCATCTCTACAATAAATCAAAAAATCAGCCAGGCGTGGTGGCGCACGCCTGTAGTTCGGCTACTCGGAAGGCTGAGGCGGAAGGATCGCCGGAGCCCAGCAGGTCGAGCCTGCGGTGGCTGGGAGCGGCCTCTGCACTCCAGTCTGGGCGACAGAGTGAGACTCCAACTCAAAAAAAAAAAAAAAAAAGGTGGCAGTCTCCTTTACGTTCGTGTCACATCAAACAGAGACCCCTTGGTCCTTCTGTAGCCCCAGGCCCCAGCCCACAGTGGCCTCGGTGTTCCCCCTTTCTGGCACCTCAACCTGGGCCCTTCAGTGAGGCTCCAGGCCACCCTGCTCACTGGCTCCCTCTTTTCTCACACTGCTCCCCCCCCAGGTTTCTGCATTGAGACGCCTGGCCAAGCCCATGTCTGAGCGGGTGGCGGGGCGTGCAGGACTGAAGCCGCCCATGCTGGACTCCGGGGCTGAGGTGTCGGCCAGCACCACCTCATCTGAGGCTGAATCGGGGGCCCGCTCTGTCTCCAGCATCGTGCGCCAATGGAACCGCAAGATCAACCACTTCTTGGGGGACCACCCCACACCCACTGTCAATGGCACCCGCCCTGCCCGGTGAGGTGGACTGGCGGGACCTGGGCCTGTGCAGACAGAGAGGGTGGGAATCTGATGACTGAATCAGGGTGGGAGAGGGAAGCTCTGGGAAGTGCTCCGGGTCCCTGTGGCTGTCAGCTCCAGTGTGGGCTCAGTGGAGCTGCAGAGGGTAAAAGGAATCCCACCAATCCCCTTTGCCTCGGTCTCCCAGAAAGAAGTTCCAGAAGAAGGGGGCCAGCCAGAGCTTCAGTAAGGCTGCAAGACTCAAGTGGCAGTCCCTAGAGCGGCGGATAATCGACATTGTCATGCAGAGGATGACCATTGTCAACCTGGAGGCCGACATGGAGCGGCTCATCAAGGTGGGCCCTGCCCCCTCTTCTCTGTCTCTTCTGCCTCCTGGCTCTCAGACTTCCTCCACCACCAACGCCCCTGCCCCCCACTCCCTAGGCCTGCTCTGGAGGCTAGAAGTCCTGGGGAGGCCTCCTACGCCAGCCTGGGGTGGGCACTGTGGACAGGGCCCAGCAGCTTCCTGAGGCCTCTCCTCCATCACAATCACCCCCAGAAAAGGGAGGAGCTGTTCCTCCTGCAGGAGGCGCTGCGGAGGAAGCGGGAGCGGCTACAGGCTGAGAGCCCCGAGGAGGAGAAGGGGCTGCAGGAGCTGGCCGAGGAGATCGAGGTGCTGGCAGCCAACATCGACTACATCAATGACAGCATCACTGACTGCCAGGCCACCATCGTGCAGCTGGAGGAGACCAAGGTGCCCAGGGGGCTTGGTGGGGCAGAGGTGGGAGAGGGAGGTGGCAGGGACAGTGTCAGCTGACCGGGGTCTCTGCTTCCCGGTCCTAGGAGGAGCTGGACTCAACGGACACATCGGTGGTCATCAGCTCCTGCTCCCTGGCAGAAGCCCGCCTCCTGCTAGACAACTTCCTCAAGGCGTCCATTGACAAGGTGAGCTGGCAGTGTTCCTGGGCAGGGGCCCCTGTGGGCACAGGCGCCTCCGTGACATACCCCAGTGTGAAGCTCACAGGCCCGGCTTGTCTTCACCTCTCACTTACAGTCTAGAACAAGCTGCCTAACCTCCAAGCCTTTGATGTTGCAGCTGTAAAGCTGGGACAGTGATAGTACCAAACTTGTAGCTTGTTGCATGGCTTTCATGAGATGATGCATGTAAGGGGCTTGGCTTGGCACCTGGCACACAGCAGGGCCTCCATTAAAGGTGGCCCGATGTGTCTGGCCCCGGCCCATCCACAGTGACACTGGGCTTGAGTCTGTTGGAGCTGGAGACAGACAGACCACATTTCCCCTGGGAAGTTTTACACCAGAACATAGGATGTTGCCTCAGCGTTTCTTGGGTTCCTCCACTCTCTCCCTGGCAAAGAGCTGGCCAGAGGGACCCATGGTCTTTGGGGACAGATGGTCTTGGGGGACAGATTCCACATAGTGTGTATCAGTGTAACTCTGGAAGGAGGCAGGAGACTCTAACCTCCTGACCCCTCTTCCTGTCCCTGATGAGTTCCTCTTAGCTCTGCTTTGTGTCTAGTTTGCTAGGACTGCCATAACAAGTACCACAGTCTAGGAGGCTCAAACAATAGATTTATTTTTTTCATAGTTCTAGAGGCTGGGAAGTCCAAGGTCAAGATGTTGGTAGGGGTGGTTTCTTCTGAGGCCTCTCTCCTTGATTGTAGACGGCCATCTTCTCCCTGTGTCCTCACATGGTCTTCCCTCTATGCCTGTCTGTGTCCTAATCTCCTCTTCTTATAAGGATGTCAGTCCTGTTGAATTAGGGCCTACCCCTGTGACCTCAGTTACCTTTTTAAATGCAGTCATGTTCTTAGGGAATGGGGTTCGGGCTTCAACAGATGAGTTTTGAGGGGACACAATCTAGTCCATAACAGGGTATATTCTAAGGTGACCTCCATTAATGTATATGGGAGCTAAGGGGGCTGGGGACTGTCTCAGGTCTGTGACAGCTACAAGGCTGGTGTCCAGGAGCTGGAAGGGAGCCCTCCAAGGTATCTTGTGGGGAGCAGGTTGTGTGAAAAGGGGGACCCACAGCCCGAGGTCAGAAGTAGTAACCCCAAGCCTTGCTCCCTGCCCTCAGGGGCTGCAAGTCGCACAGAAGGAGGCCCAGATCCGGCTGCTGGAGGGCCGGCTGAGGCAGACAGATATGGCGGGCTCCTCCCAGAACCATCTGCTCCTGGATGCCCTGCGTGAGAAGGCTGAGGCGCACCCCGAGCTGCAGGCCCTCATCTACAACGTGCAACAGGGTATGGGTAGGTGTGGGCAGAGGCCTTGCAGCTCCTTGGTTCTTCCGGTGCCCCCTGGTTCTGACACTGGGGAGGCCCTCACTTCCCCAGAACTCCCCCAGAAGTCCAGGTCTGACCCCAGTTGGTGAGATGCAGGAGAAAGGCTATCCCCCCTCTCCCCATACCCTCTTAACCCCCCTTCCCTCCCTCCCACAGAGAATGGCTACGCAAGCACAGATGAGGAGATCTCGGAGTTCTCTGAGGGAAGGTGAGTTTCCCAGCGATGAATGAGAGACTGGCTCACAGCATGTGCCTGGGACTGGTGGGGAGAGATTTCCAGAGTCCCAAGGATGAGCCTGAATTTGTGGACTCTTTGGGACCCATAAGTCTAAGTCTTAGAGAGCCAGAGCATAGGATATCTGGATCCTGAATTCTCCACTTTTTCCTCAGCTTCTCCCAGTCATTCACCATGAAAGGCTCCACCAGCCATGATGATTTCAAGTTCAAGGTGAGACCAGCCAAAAGTAAGGCAGTAGATACAGCAGGGCTGCCTCCCCACAGCCTGGTTCCACTGTGGGTCTGCCTCACCCCCAATCCCAACCCAGTATTGTGTCCAGCTGGGATGGAGGTGCCAAGAAGATCTAGCCTGGAATCAGGGACTGTCCAGGTGTGTGACCTGTTATAGCTCATTCTTTTTGAGGTGGGTCAAGGTAGGAGAAGTGCCCAGAACCACTGCTGACCTGTTTCCACTTTGTCTAGCAGTATCACCAGAGGCCCTGCTTTCAGAAATCTCCCCCTTCCCCACCCATGGCTCGACCTTATACTCTGAGTCAAAGCCTAACTGTCGATGTCTGGTTATCTTGCGTACAGATAGTTGATTCAACAGCAGGGGCGTCAGCAATAAGAAGGCTTATGTAACAGCTAGGGATCAGTTATTAATCTGAACCAAGATATAGGAGTTATTCAAGAGAGAAGGGGGCAAAATGCTACAGACTGGGAATAGTAAATGCACAGTTTTGGGGTAAGCTGATTAGCTGAGGACCAGCAAAGAGGTCTGACTGGGCACTTTGTGTTTCCAAGTAAGAGCAGTAAAACAATTTCAGTTGTTCTGGGTTCTTTGAAAGCCTGAAGCGTTTAGCTGTGGATCATAGGAGGCAGTCTGTGGGTGATGTCTGCCTGGATCCTTTCATCGACTCCTCTACTCTAGGCCAAGACGGCACCATTTTCCTTCCCCTGGCTTCCCCTTTATGTGCCTTTAAGTGGATCCACCCTGTCCTTCTTGTCGCAGGGTGAGCCCAAGCTGTCTGCCCAAATGAAGGCTGTGTCGGCTGAGTGCCTGGGACCCCCACTGGATATCTCCACAAAGAACATCACCAAGTCCCTGGCCTCCCTTGTTGAGATCAAAGAGGACGGAGTAGGTTTCTCCATCCGAGACCCCTACTACCGGGACAAGGTCTCACGCACCGTCAGCCTGCCTACCCGGGGCAGCACTTTGTAAGAATGGGAGCCAGGAATGCGGGTCAGGGTGGGCATGGAGTTAGGTCTGGGCCTCACTGGATCCTTCTCTTCCAGCCCCCGGCAGTCCCGAGGTGCAGAGACGTCCCCTCTGACGAGAAGGAAGTCATATGACCGAGGGCAGCCCATTAGGTGAGAGAATATCCTTGGGTACACGCATGGTTGTGCTGTCTCACTCTGTAGATCATCTTGTACGCTTTTTAACCTGGGCCACTTTGAGCTATTTAGCTTTACCCGGTGGTCCCTTCCCAACAGTGTCAAGTACAGACTCAAGAAACGTAATCTCCATAAGGCACCTTGAGCTGGGTCATGAAGCCAGATGCTAAAAACTGTTTGCTGATGCTCATTCAACCTAGGCAGCTTTGTAGTGACTTGGACGGGTCATTGCACTGATGTGCCTCAACCCCTTTTCCTGACTGTGGGTCCTTGGGAGCCTCAGCTCTTTTTAAGGCCTTGTCATGGGAGAGGAGATTAGAAATTCAAAGAAAAACCAGAGTGATCAGTGCAGAATGGCAGTAGAGTTTCCAGCTGGTCGGTCACACATGGTACCAGGTCCCACAGAGCTTCTGCAGATCACAAGATGACTCTTAGAGACTTCTGGTCCACGCACTTAATTTTCAGAGGTTTGGTGACATCCCCCAGAGTCCATCAAGGTCTTAGACTCTTCCTGGAATACAGTCGGTTCCTGTGATTTTCAGTAGTTTTCTTCCATAAAGTTGTCATAAATACTGAATTATTGAATACTAAACCATTGTTTCTAGGGAAAATACAGGGTGATGTTCCTCGGAGCCTCTGGTCATAACATTTTTATCAACTGGTCAGCATATAACCTTGTGTTACATGAGTTCTGTTCCAAGACACCTTATTTAATGTACATTGTTGACTCATGAATATCAACTTCATGGACAACAGTGCTAGAACTCACACCTGCATGAAGCTCCTGTGAAAAAGAAGTCAGGCTGGGCTTTTTGTGTTTCCAAGTAAGAACAGTAAAGCGATTTCAGTTGTTTTTTTTCTCCGTGAGGCATGTCACAGCCTCCTTGACTTAGGAACACCAGTCAGCACTTTCATAGTATACTTGGAATCTGTTTTATTTTATTTTATTTTTTTGAGTTAGGGTCTCTGTCACCCAGACTGGGGTTCAGTGGCACGATCATGGCTACCACAACCTCTATGTGTTGGGCTCAGGCAGTCCTTCCACCTCAGTCTTCTGTATAGCTGGGACAACAGGTGTGCAGCACCACGTCCGGCTAATTTTTTTTATTTATTGTGGAGACAAGGTTTTGCCATGTAGCCCAGGCTGGTCTCAAAATCCTGAGCTCAGACAGACTCCTGGACTCCTTTAGCCTCAGCCCCCCCAAAGTGCTGGGGTTGTAGCCATGAGCCACCACATTTGGCTAAGGGATCCATTTTATATGGTGAAATCTCCAATAAAAAGCACAAAAATGCGAACAAACAAACAAAAAAAACCTGTCACTGCATAGGCCACGAGAAGGACACATGATTGCAGTATGAGAGCCAAAACAGGAAAGCTGCATGTGTACTTGTTCAGCCTTAGCTGGGCACATGCACATTGAGCAACTCAAATGTTTTGCTACTGTGCACATGACCGAGAATGGCCACACAAGCGCCCCAAGTATTGATTTTGGGGCTACAGATACATGCTAACGAGTAGGTGAATTCTCAAATATGGAATCTGTGGATAGTGAGGATCAATTCTTAAAAATAGCATCCAGTGGCTTAAGTTGGGGTTGAGCTCTGAGATTACTGCCTCACAACCAAGACAGAAGCTGGAATTCCAGAACCACGTGTGGGCCTGTGAGCAGGCGGTGGTCACTAACAGGCTGCACTCTGTCCCAACTTACTAGGTCCACAGATGTGGGATTCACGCCCCCGTCGTCCCCTCCCACTCGACCCCGCAATGATCGCAACGTCTTCTCTCGTCTCACCAGTAATCAGAGCCAGGGGTCAGCACTGGACAAGTAAGCAGGGCTGAGGGGCGAGTGGGGAGGACACCAAGGTGGAGAAGGGGAGCCTGTGGGTGGGCTTGGCTGGAGGAGGGCCCTGCTGTTCCCCTCCGAGGGCTGAGGCCCTGATGCCCCCTTTGGCATTTCTTTATTGACTGTGGGCCCTTCCCTTCCCTCAAACATGCTGGGTCCTCTTTTGAGGGCCAGAAGGAAGCCACAGGAATAGTCGGGGCAGGTGCACACAGGGCTCTCCAGAACGGCCCCTTCTATCCACCTCTGCTGGTTCTTTGATTCTTCTCTGAAGTCCTTCAGCTTCAGCCACTGCACTCTCCAACCATAATGCTTCAAACAAGACCCCAGTGGTCCTTATAAACTGCCCCAGCAGGAGACCCCCAGCTTACCCTTACTTGGCATGTTCAGGTCACCCTATATTTACAGCTCCTGTTGCAATGCTGTAGTTACAAATGGTGCTGTTTATGTTAAGAGCATTCAGAAGGCACTCCCAGCTCGCTGGACATCCTGCTTTCATATGTGGGATCTCATCTGACTATAAATCAGCTGTGAGGATTGTCTTCCCTATTTTACATAAGAGGAAATAGGACTCAAAGAGAGGCCCAGGGACATTTACCTAGAAAGTGGTGGAGTTGGGCTCAGAGCCCGGGCTCTGCCTTGGGAAAGGGGGAGAATCCCATCCTCCCTGTGTTCCTCTCTGGGCTCCCCCAATCTGCTGGGTCCACCCTGGTCCTCTCTAGTTCCCTACAGCCCCTGAGAGGGCTCCTCTCTTGGCTCCCTAAAATCTTCCCAACCCCAGGGGCACCAGTGCTGTGTGCTTCAGGGGAACCCCAGGCTAGAAAGTGCTTGTCCTTACACCTAGTGTCTGACACCTGCCCTTCCCACTTCCCCACAGAAATGCCCTTTCCTGGGTCAAAATACTGCTCAATGAATGCTGAGTTCAGGGGTCAGAACCCTGCAGACCTGGCACCCCAGATAACCTTCCCCAAAACTGCCTCAGCTCAGGCTGCCTTGAGGGGAATTGTGGATCACACCTGGTCCATCCCATGCATTACAATGGACAGGTCCCCTTCCAGAAGGATTGGGATGGAACTCCACCCATCCCAACCTGGTGGTCTCCCAGAGGCCTTGGTCCTGTCCAGTGGTCCATGCCTTGGGGCCTGAGCATGGTACAGAGCTGGCTTCCAAAGGGCTCCCTGGGGACGGTAGGCTTTGTAAATAAATGAGCCCCTAAGGATTGCTGGAGGAAGCTGGCTCCAGGGAGGGGTAGCATCAGGCATGCCTTCCTCCAGCCTCAGGCAGGTATGGGTTGCTGAAGTGGGACAGGTGCCCCCAGCTTGTGCGATGGGGCAGCCAGAGAGCTTGGAACCTGCAAACAGCCCTGGAACTGTCTCCCCAAGTGTGGGTCTGGTGCTCCCACGCCTCCCTGTGGCCCTTTCCTTGCTCCTACCCTGCTAGCTGAGGGACCCTGGTGGCCCACTTCAGGAGGCGGGAGGCGTCTCCCAGCTCCCAGGCCAGCCTGCCCCACCGCTTCCTGTTCTCCCTTAAAGGCCCTACTTCCTCTGCCTCTCTCTGCTCCCCTTCGAAGAGAATAACCCGCCCTCTGACCTCCCCATGCTGCTGCCACCTCTGCCGTCCCTCCATGTCCGTCTTCCCCTTGCCCCCCTAATCCAGCTAATTTTCTGCCCTCCCCAGGTCTGATGACAGCGACTCCTCTTTGTCGGAGGTCCTGAGGTACACACAGAATATCTCTCGTGTTTGGTTCCCAGCTGTCACTCTTGGCATTCTCTCTTCTCTGCCTCTGGCTGCACCGCCCCTCCCGCCTGCACACCTTGTCCTCAGCATGCAGCCCCTCCACTCCCCTCCCCCACCTCCCTCCTCTCCTAGACTTGTTCCTGCGCCCACAGTTCCTCCCTCTCAGGGTGGCCGCATGGCCTCTGACTGCGCCGGCTGGAGCTGGGGGCTTGGGGAGGGTGCATAGTTGCTTGTCGCAGACGTTGTTCTCTTCTCCCTCATCACCTGGGCAGGGAGGGGGCGCCGCATGGAAGCCTGGGGGGACTGCTGAGTGATTGGAAGGCAGGTGAAAGCCCTGGGGGCCGTTGGGCATCCAGGGCACGGGGCCCTCTGCCCAGATCTCTCGGCACACAGATGTGCATGTACCTCCCTGCAGCTTGTAGGGTGGCCAGGGGCCAGTTCTCCCCCGCCAACCAGACACAACACCCCAAATAAGGAACCCCTAACAAGCAAAGGGCCTCTCGTGGACTGAGAGCTTCCTCTAGCTCTCCCGGCAGGCGTCCTGTCCTTGCACCTGCGGCCCTGCGTGTTGATATCCAGTGGACCACGAGGCTTTACCACCATGAGATGTTAGCTGGCCTGCCAGGCTCTCCTCGGAGGGAGAGTTGTCCTTCAGCAGTCTTGGACTTTTCCCCAGCCACAGCCATGCAGCTAGGCCATACCAGTGTCAAAACTGGGGCAGTTTAGGCAACTATTTGTGTGAGTGTGACACATGACTTGCAACTGGACGTGTCTGACCACCATCCTTGTGGGTGGACCTGACAGAGTCCATAAGGGACGGTGCAAGATATACCACGGTTGGAACCTTGGTCATTTCAACATACCCTTGGCTGCAGCATCACTGTCAGGAGCAGCGTTCTCTTTGGGGAAAAAAAAAAAACTAGGAAGTATTTTCAGACATAACTCAGCCAGGATCTCATCTTAAAATCTGACGACCCCCTTAAAAGTCATCCTCAGAACCTCCAGGAGACTGGTGCAACAAAAATCCCCCCGCTCACTGGGGTCTGCCTCATCCCCTCGTTCCTCAGAGCGTCATGGGGAGCAAGGAGATGCCAGTCCAAGTCCCCATAACCTTCATTCCAGAGTGGCCAAGTTGGGGTCCCCAAGGGATTTAGCCTTTGTAAATGACAGAGATCTGATGCTGCTGGTCCTAAAGGGACCCATGGGTACATGTGCATGTAGTACATGTGTGTGCACATGCACACATGTCTCTCTCTTGGGAGGTGCCAGCCCCGGAGACAAGTCACTGGCAAATGGGTATACTGGGGTGGAGTGCTTGGGAGGTGACATCCTTCTCTGCACCCCTCCATGACGCTTGGCTGACTTGAAGTGGCATAAAAGTACTGATGGGAGCTGCTAGGGCCAATTCCAGCACTTGGGGCTCTGCCCTGCTCAGCTGGGGCCTGGTTGCCTTTATGTCTCAGGATCTGGGTCAGTCAAAATCGGACAGACACTTTCTATGCCAGGGCCCAAGATTCCTGCTCTTTCCAGCCATGCCTTGCACAGGGCTTGCTCCCCTGGAAGTGCTTGGGACGGTGCCTGATCATACTTACAAGACAGGCCCGCCTCACCCTACGCAACCCATTCCCGGCTCTCAGACTTGGTGAAATTTGGCTGGAGTCCCTGGAGTCTCCATCACTAAGCCTTCGTCCATTCTCTACCCGGTTCCTCTCACCCAAGTGCCTCAGTCAGCCTGGCTGCAGTCTCCCTGACTGATGGGCACACCTTCTCTCCCTCTCTCCCGGGAAGGGGCATCATCTCCCCCGTTGGAGGAGCCAAAGGTGCGCGAACAGCCCCGCTGCAGTGTGTCTCCATGGCCGAGGGCCACACCAAGCCCATCCTCTGCCTGGATGCCACGGATGAGTTGCTGTTCACAGGATCCAAAGGTACGTGAAACCCTGACTGGCCAGGTAGGGTCAGGGTCTTCCACCCACCCCGGCCTCCTTTGGCGGAGTGGTCCAAAGAGGAGGTAAGAACATGGAGCCCCCAGGAATTGAGGGGGTCAACTGGGTTACTACCCTTTCTCTCCTTGGTTCCCATCCCATGTACTCCTAGCCAAGCCTTCCCTCAGGCCTGACCGTGTTGGCTCCATCCAGCGTTTCCTGCTAGACCTCCCTGAGAAACTTCAGGAAGCTTCTCAGTTGCCCCTCCTGTACTTGCTCACCCCAGGCCTCCAACACCACTGCTCACCTGTATTCTAAGCACTTTCTATAATCTTGGCAACAGGATTCCACATGGTCATGCCCACCTCATCACAGTAACAAAGTCCAAAATTTACCAGCAGAAAGAACAAGTCTGTAGTTAACACACATAGTAGAAACATGACTATATGCACACACATGTGCACATACACATGCACATATATGTATATCTCCATAATAGGAGGGGGGATAGCTGTCAATCTAGGTGTAATTGATCAATTTCAAGTTTTCCCATGACAGTTCTTCCACTGTAGAAGGATCACTTGAGCCTAGGAACTTGAGGCCATCCTGGGCAACATAGCAAGACCTCGTTTCTACAAAAAAAAAAATATATATATATATTTATTTATAATATTTATTTATAAAATATAATATATATGTTATATATATATAATCACTCCAGACATTTTGGCATGCACCTGTAGTCCCAGCTACACAGGAGGCTGAGGCAGGAGAATCACTTGAGTCCAAAAGTTAGAGGTTATAGTGAGCTATGATAACAACACTGCACTGCTGCCTGGGCACAGAGCAAGACCCTATCTCTTAAAAAAATGAATAAATTTATTGCCACCGGTTTGTTTATTTTGTCAGCTATTAGCATTTGTAGGAACAGGCACCAGTGGCTTAACAATTTTCTTTTAGCCCAGGACACCATAGTAATGCTTACAGAACTCTGGTGTTAGTAAAAAGTTTGCTTGAGAAACTCTGGTCTAAGTTTGCTGGGGTTTCTCTCTCCCTGAGTTTTTCATGAGCACATGCACATGCTGATGAGCACACACATGTCATGTTTGTCTCTCTAAGGGAGACTTCCTCTAGACCTCTCTAGATCACTTCCCCCAGCCTGGGCAGCCCCTGTTGTAGAGAAAGCTGCCTGACCCCCTAGTGGCTGATATCACCCCTCTTGTCTCTCGCAGACCGCAGCTGCAAGATGTGGAACTTGGTCACAGGGCAAGAGATCGCAGCTCTAAAGGGCCACCCCAACAACGTGGTCTCCATCAAGTACTGCAGCCACTCGGGGCTTGTGTTCTCTGTGTCCACCTCCTACATCAAGGTGTGGGACATCCGAGACTCAGCCAAATGCATTCGGACCCTCACGTAAGTACCTCTGCCTGCCTCACAGTGGTGCCCTGCAGCAGGCTGGGTCAGATGCAAATGCTTCCCAGCTCAGGTGACCCAGTGAGTACAACCCAGCCCAGCCACATGGGCACAAAGGCCGTTACCAGCCCACGAACTTGGTTTTACTCTGGGGAACAAGGCGAAATCCCTTGGGCTGGGGAACAGCTCGGGGAGCCCCTGGCCGGCCTGGTGCCCACCCTCCCCCTTGAGGTGTGTTGCATATCACCCTATGCATCCAAAGGATGAGCTGGGGAAACGGGGCAAGCCCAGCAAGGGGGGCAGCCCCCAAATCCCCTGGCCACTGCCTGCACAAATGACTACCCAGATGTGGCCCCAAGCCCTGCCCCCTGACAGTCTCAGGGATGCGGGCATAGGACGGGGAGACAGACTGAGACCAGGACCCCTACAAGACCAAGTGGGTTCTTTTTTCTTTTTTTTTAAGCAAAAGTCATGCTTTGTCCTTACATTTACATTGTAAGCTACTATCTGTTACTTAATTTGGTGCTTAAAGAGTACGCACACTGAGGCAGGAGGATCGCTTCAGCCCAGGACTTCAAGGCTGCAGTGAGCTATGATTGCACCACTGCACTCCAGCCTGGGCAACAGAGCAAGACCCATCTTTAAAATTTTTTTTAAAAAGTTTTTTTAAGTAAACACAGAATTTTTAGGGCAATGAAATTATTCTGTATGATACTGTCATTGTAGATACCATTTATACATTTGTCCAGATACATAGAATGTGTGCATTGCCAAGAATGAACTCTGACACAAACTTTGGGCTTGGACAATAATGATTTATCACTGTAGGTTCATCAGTTGTAACAAATGTACCACCTGGTGGGGTGCTGATGATGGCGGAGGCTGTGCCTGTGTGGGGACAGGGGCATAGGAGAAATCCCTGTATCTTGTGCTCAGCGTTGTGGGCTGTAAACCTTACTGCTCTAAAACAACAACAACAAAAAACCCCAAATCTTAATACTCGTTTCATCACCTCTTTTTACAGATGAGGGAACAGCCTCAGAGAGGTTAAGTGATTTCCACAAGATGCAGGTTCAGACCCAATCTCATGACTGAGTCTGGCAGTCTCTCCAAGCCAGTGCCCAGGCAAACTGGCGGGCCCTGGGGACTTGCCTTTTTGGGGTGGAGTGGAGCTCTCCCCCTGGTTTGGCTTCTCGGAGAAAGTGCTGCTCTTCTCTGTCAGTCAGAGAAGGCTTTCTGGAAGAAGTGGGCTAGCAAGGTTGGCCTGACAGAGGTTTTACTGGTTTCCTGGCCATGTGGATAGACCGCTTTGACCTGTGGCCTTCCCTCTCTCCCTCACGGGCAGGTCCTCGGGCCAGGTGATATCAGGGGATGCCTGTGCTGCCACATCCACGCGCGCCATCACCAGTGCCCAGGGGGAGCATCAGATCAACCAGATTGCCCTCAGTCCTTCAGGCACCATGCTGTATGCCGCCTCAGGCAATGCCGTCCGCATCTGGGAGCTTAGCAGGTGAGGTGCCTGGGGAAAGAAGACCTTGGTGTGCCCAGGAAATATCAGCTCAGCGTGAGAGGAGCCGCCCCTGGTGGACTGGACCTCGGCGGCACCTCTGTCCCCCATGCTGCTGGGCTTGGGCTCCCTCCTCTGAGATTCCTGAAATTCAGGGAAGCTTGTGTCTGGGTTCCTGATCTTGCCATGGCGGGGAGGGAGAGGACCCTGACCAGGTCCGTTTGTTCTGGGGCAGAACCCCCACCATGACCCACAGTTCCTTCTGATCCACTTCCCCCTTTGGGGCCCATCCCCACTGCAGGTTCCAGCCTGTTGGGAAGCTGACCGGCCACATCGGCCCTGTCATGTGCCTGACAGTCACCCAGACCTCCAGCCAGCACGACCTTGTGGTGACAGGCTCTAAGGACCACTATGTTAAGGTACCTGAGTCTGGGTGGGCTGTTTGCAGGGTTTCTCTCCCCACCCTCGCCATCTCTTGTCTTGGGAATAATCATGGAAATAACAAGACTTCTGGAGGTTATGCTGAAGAAATCACCCCGAAGAAGGCAGGAAGGTGTGTGCAGAAGGTTACAGTTTGCAACATTATTTCATAAGTGGTGGAAAATCAGAAATAACCTAAATGCCTAAGGGTAGAAAAACAGCCAAGTCAATTATGGGAAAATGAGTCAAACAGTTGCATTGCGACTATTAAAATGATGCCTAGAAAAACAAAACACCACGTGTTCAAACAACACTGATTTATGGATAATGCCATTAAAAACCAGATGTACGCAGAAACCATAGGGAAGCAGGGAGTCAGGGGTGGCAAGTGAGATTATACTGAATATCTTTATTAAAAGTTCAAGTCATATATTTAATTTATTTTTTTAAAAAAGAACTCTAAAGGGAGGCTTACACCCCAAGCCCACCTTTCTCCTTAGCAGCCGCCTGTTTATTTGTGGGGTCTCTGCATAATCAACTGATTCACTCTCACCTTAACTTCAGTGGGTCTTCCCCAGCCCCAGCCCCAGCCTCCATGGGAGGGGTCAAGACCTGAGCCTCAGAGGTCCCAAACCCTCCGAAGGAGCAGCCCCTGCTCCAGGGGCCTTGGCTTGCTGGGAAAGCTCCTCTCCCCAGCAGGGCCAGACCCCTGGGTCTTCAGGCCCCGGGGACCACAGTGTTGCAGGCCCTGCATCCCCACCTGCCACTCTGGGCTCTCCCTGCTGGCTCTTCCTCCCGCAGATGTTTGAGCTGGGTGAGTGCGTGACAGGCACCATCGGCCCCACCCACAACTTCGAGCCCCCGCACTACGACGGCATTGAGTGTCTCGCCATCCAGGGCGACATCCTGTTCAGTGGCTCCCGAGATAACGGCATCAAGAAGTGGGACCTGGACCAGCAGGAGCTCATCCAGGTGTGGGTGGGAGAAGGGGAAAGGGTCGGTCTGGGTGAGGTGGCAGGGCCTCAGGGACGCTGGGGCCTGGGCTCGCTGGCCCCAGGCCAGATGATTTGCAGAGCTTCCCAAGCCTGCCTGTCCTTCACCTTCTCCCCATCTCCATCTTGCTCCTCCCTCTCTGCAGTCTCTCCTGACTCCCCCGTAGACAGCCTGCTCGCAGCACCTGGGTTTGAATGTGAAGCTCCAAGACCAAATTCCCTTTCCTAGGAGCATTTGCACTCTAGCCCGACCCAGCTGAGGGCAGAAGGGTTCTCTACCAGTGCAGGATCTTAGGCTTCAGCGTGGGAGGTGGGGCATCTCTGGTCCCCGGAACCCAGCACAGGCCACCCTGGACTGGCTTCTAGGACGGATGCCATACAGGCTAGAGGCCGGGGGAACCTGGAAGCACCTCCACCGCTAGCAAGAGGGGCCCCGGGGCAGTCCTCTCTCTCCTCCCGTCTCCTCTCAGCCCTCACCAGCCCTGATCCTCCACAGCAAATCCCCAACGCGCACAAGGACTGGGTATGTGCCCTGGCCTTTGTCCCGGGCCGTCCCATGCTGCTGAGTGCCTGCCGTGCAGGTGTCATCAAGGTCTGGAACGTAGACAACTTCACGCCCATTGGTGAGATCAAGGGCCATGACAGCCCCATCAATGCCATCTGCACCAATGCCAAGCACATCTTCACAGCCTCCAGGTGGGTGTTGGTCAGAGAGGTCCGCCCCTGCTCCCCACTCCTGTCCTGGTGTGGGCAGGGGAGGCTGGGTGGTTCGGGGCCCTGCAGCTGCCCCGGTAGGCTCGGTGCACAGAGCAGGTCCCACGGCAGCCTCCCTTCCATGCCTAGCCCATGCCAGCCTTCACTGGGTGCCCACCGTGTGCTGGGTACGGTGCTAGACAGGGGAGGAGGAAGGTGCTGGGCTCTGGGCTGGGGCTTGCTCACCCGTCTCGAAGCCTTTTCTGCCCCTCCCACAGCAGACCCACCCTCTCCAGCCCCAGTTCTGGTCAGCAGGGAGCACCCAGGCCCTCTGTCCCGTGGGCTGCCACTCAGACGGCTTTCTTCTTTTTCCTTCTTGTCCCCACCTTGTCCTTCTCTGTCCTCCCCTTCCCATCTCCTCCTGCCTCTCCTCTCTGCCCTTCACCTCTTTCCCCCACAGTGACTGCCGGGTAAAGTTGTGGAATTACGTCCCTGGACTCACCCCCTGCCTTCCTCGCCGAGTCCTGGCCATAAAGGGCCGCGCCACCACCTTGCCCTGACCCTCCCCGCCTCTCCCTGGCTCTTCTCTCCTTCTTCCCCTCTTTCCTTTTCCCTCTTTTTCTCCACTTCGGTCTGAGCTGCTTCTCAACGGTATGAGATTGTTTTACTCCTCCTCCTTACTCCTTGCTCCCCCCCTTCACACCCTGCCTGGCCCTGAGCACTTGCCCGTGCCCACCCTCTCGCTCCCGCCGCCTCCTCTGAGCATGAGCAGCGGGGCAGTCCCCCAGGAGAGGGGTGCCAGGGAGCAGGACGCAGAGCGGGCAGCCTTCGGGTCCGGACCAGACCAAACACCAACAAGAGAAACACCCATGACAGGGATCCTGCGGGGACCCTGAGGCCGCAGGCCCTCCCCCTCTGCCCAGCACCCACCCCAAAGTTCACCTTCCCCTAAGCAATGCTTGCCTTCTGGCCCCAGCCCCATTTGCGGAGTTTGGGGAATCTAGCTATCCTCGACTTTGGGGGGACAGCCAGCCGGGCCCTCTCTAAGAACTGACCAGCACCCTCTCTGTTGTCCACTCCAGTGATCTGACGGTGAAGTTCTGGAGCGTACGGCGGCCACCCCATGGTGGCCCACCCTAGGATTGGGGTCAGAGGGACACCCCCAGGCCCTCAATCCCAGCCGCCTGGACAGCATGGAAGGGAAGCCGTGGCTGGGCCCGACGGGGCCAGCTCTCCTGGGGACTGGGTGCGGACTCCTCTCCTGCCCTCCTTTCTCTCCCTTGGCCTTCCCACGGGATACTGTTCCCCCAGTCCTTCCCCTGCCTCTTGGGAGCCTCTCCGTGAGAGAGGTTGAGGAGAAAATTAAGCTGTGAAGCCAAAGGGCATTATCCCCACCTGTCCCTCCCTGGCCACCTTTTCTCCTGCTGAGCCAGCCCTGCCCCTTCCTCCAGGCCTCTGGCCCAGCCGCGGTGGGCCCTGGGGGAAGGTGAAGTACCCAGTCGCATCGTGCCCCTCCCAGGAGCTGGCCTCCCCCCTCATCTTCCAGCTTGGCCTCTGGAGCCACTGTACCTGCCTCTGAGCCCAGAAAGAGTCCTCAGGTAACCATGGAAACCAGGTGGCGGTGGCAGCAGCTGGGCCTTGCAGCTGACACTTAACCCTCTGGCCACCAGCGAGTTCCGGTTGGCCCCAGCAATTCCCTGGGGTCCCTTTCTGATGGGGCCAAGGTGGAGCTGCCAGAAAGATTCCTTGGGGGGAGATGGTCAGGAATACTTCAATTATTTATTATTTTTTTATTTTTATTTTTTGCCGTTGCCGCCTGGAAACTGACTTGAAGTTTCTTCCCACGTGGTCTTTCCCTCAGCTCTTGGGGGCCAGGAATCCCAAAGGGAGTCCGCTCCCCAGGCCTCCTTTATCTGCTTCGGAGAGGAGGGAAATGCCCCTTTGGCTTTTTACAGCTCAGGCTCTCCCCAACACAGCCCCTGGGGACCCTTCTAGCATGCCCCTGGCCTCTAGGCCACCCGATGCTTCAGTGCCTTCCTCCATCCCGGGGCCTGGCATCCGAGCTGGGCAGCCTTACACCAGCCATGCCCGTGGCACCACATGTGTCTTCTCACTCGCAGGGTCTCGGGCCCACCGCCTCTGAGACCCACTGCCCCGGGGAAGGTGGGGGAGCTCACCCCACAGCGCAGGACCAGGGAGCCTCACTCCCCAGTGTCCTGCATGGGGCACATAGGAAGCAGCTGGGTGGACTGTGTCTGTTAGGAAGCGGCTTGGATGGCGAGGGCTGCCTGGCACCCTTGCCCCTGCTACCTCCCCAGTCCACCTGTATTTTCACCCCGGACTGGGACAGGAAGTTTCTCCAGCTTCTTTCTCTTTGATTGTTCAGGAGACACATTTTCAGCCTTAAAACTGGCGTGGGGCACAGGCCCTCCCTTTTAGGAGATTAGGGAGTTCTTTGGGATTCTCTTTTTCCCTGGGGCTATGGACTCACTGCTTCAGGGAGGTTGTTAAATCAGTGTTTGGGCGCCCCCTCTTGGGGAAACTCTGAATTTACAGGAATGGACTTCGGGAGGGGCTGAGCTCTACCCTCCGCTAGGACCCCAACCCCATCCTGCAAGCCTGTCCACACTACTTTTCCATTGCTTAATTGGCCTTGTGCTTCCTGACTCAGTCTGGGAGCCAAGAACCCCAACTCCGTTCAGAGGACACAGTGAATTTTGGAATTTCCAGAGGTGGCTCTGTTTCCGTCCCTGCTCCTCTCCCTCTGGCCAGGGTAGTTGGAGCCTGTTCCATGGGACCCCAATGGAGGCCCCGGTGGAGGCTGAGTAAGGCCTGCCCTCCTCGGAGCTGCCCCGGAGGCTAAGAAGTCCGTCCTGCTTGAGTGTGGCTCTGCTGGATGTAGTATTGAAGTCTGGGTGAGCTGACCTGCAGGAAGGACACACCCCCAGATACTGGTCTCCTGGAGCCTGGACAGTCTGTGATAGCTGGAAGTCCCTCTTCCTCTGGCCACCCCCGAGGTGCTGGGCAGCCCCCTTAGCACTAAGAAGTGGCCGCACGTCTCTTCCCACTCCTCTCCGTCCTTCCCCACCTGAACAGAAAGTTTTGATCTTGAATCCTGTGAGAGAGAATCCGTCCGCATGACTGTTTACAAGCTATCGAAACACATAAATGACTTGGTGTGATCCCCACGAAGGGCTGGGGATGCCCCAGCCTGGAGTGACTGTCCCGTGGCTGCGAGCCCTGTTCTTGCCTGAGGTGTGACCCATGGCCCCGCCAGAGGTGCTCATTGTTATTGCCCATTTCCTGCTGTTTCTGCTGGGTCAGCTACCTCACGGTGGGGCCGGCTCTGCTGTTCTGGCGAGTGTTATTGACTTTAAACTTGAAGTCCTTCAGGAGCCCTGAGCCCATCGTCCCTGAGCTGCTCTGAGTTGGACTCCATGCGCGTTGGAGTCTCCGCCCACTCCTTCAGGGATGTCCAAGGTACATAGTTAGGGGCAGGCCCCCAGCTGCACTCATTGCACAAGCATCCTAAGTGTGGGAAGCACAAAATGGTTGTGATTTGAGCACAAGGACAGAGCCCTTAGCAGGTGGTCTTGGCAGACCTGGGCCCAGGAGGCTCCCCCAGGTTGACTCTGTCCAAAGCTAGATAGGGGATGCCTGTGTCTGGGGGCAAGAAGACTGCCTTTTCTCAGACCAAGGTTTGGCATGTCCTAGCTCTGGGACTCACCATATTACTTCTTATCCCCTGTGCCCATCCTGAGACTTGAGGCCATGCCCAGGCAGGCCAGGCCACATCTGTATGCCCAGGAGTAAAGCCCTCTCTAGACCCCACACCCCAAATTTTCAAATGCCTGAGCGCAGGCTGGGTCCCAGTCCTGTGGAGCCTGAAGAGAGCTTGGATCCAAATTCCCTGTCTCCTGGGCCAGGCCCCCCCCCAGTGCTTTTGAAGCTGATTTGCAAGTTCTATGCCCTGAGGCCTTCTCAGCCCAGTCGTGTGTCAGGACCCCATTCTCAGTATTAACCAGTTCAGTATTTGCTTTTATTTGAGCGACTGACTCTTAAGGCAGCCAGAATTCTTGATGGCAGCACCTGGAGTTGCCTTTGGAGATTGCCGAGGAAGGAGGAAAGGCTAAGAGGCTGGCACACCCAAGCCTTTGAGGTGGTCAGGATGCCTCTTTCAGCCCCTTGGGAAGGGACAGCTGTGGGTCTGGGCGTGGCCTCGCCCCAGCTTCAGCCTGGGAAACTCTCCACCCTCAGCTCTCCGGCCCCGCTGTCTGCCCGGGGTTGTGTGTCTTAGGCGGAGGGCCACTTAAAGCACAAAAGCACGCACACAGGGAAACCGCCATGTCACTGGAACTTTCTCATGCGACCTGCTGTATGGTAGAGACACGGGCAGGCAGCGGCTGTGAAGTCAGGGAACATCGTGCTTCTTTCGCCTGCTTTCTCCCAACTCCTGGGGGGCATCCCCTGATGTCATCTGGCGTGGGGGCAGGCATACTCCCTTGGTTGTTCAGACCCTGCCAGTACCCGATGTGTCAGCCATCGTGTTTGTGTGGGCAGAGGCTGCCTTGCGGGAGTGGTGAGTCCTTCCTACTTCATGGCTCAGGTCTGTGATGCCTGTCCCTCTGCCATCCCAAACAGGAAACTGCTTGGTGCTCTTCACCTGGCACAGCCTCCTATTCAGTGCCCTTTGCCCCCCACAAGCCCTCCTGGGCCTGGCCCTCCTCTCCTGGCTCCTAGATTCTTCCCCGCCCTCTTATGTGCAAGGACAGAAGCACAGGGAGAGTTCTGTTTCTTCTTTGGCATCTTTGTTCGGTCCCGTACCCCCACCCATCTCCATCACTCAGACAATCCCGAAGCCCCCGCCACACCCTAGTTCAGAACCCCATCCCGAGGGCCTTGCATTGGGAAGCAGAAACTGTTCCACAAAGAGCCAAGGGTCAGAGATGACCCCTGAAGTGAATCTGGGCTCTGCTCACCTGCCCACCAGCTCTTTGCTAGCAATCACCCCCCTGCCCGGACTGCAGGGGTCACTGGGCCCACACTCCCTCCGCGATGTGGCTAGCACAAGGTGTATATATGTTTTGTACCTCTGCCGCTGACTGTACATAGTGTATGAAAGTTATTTAAGCCGCCTGCTGTACATTTCTGTTCCTAGGTTGGATGTGTGTGTTCTCAGAAGTTGTCATAAATAAAACCCGAATGACTGTTGTCTATGGAGGTGTGGCCCCTAGGGCTGCTGGCCTTTGGCTGGTGACTCTCCTTTGGAGTGGGAGCTGGTGTTGGTGGTGGGTGGGGCAAGCCTCAGGCTGGGTGCAGCCTGATGAGAACTTCCAGGGCCCTGAGTTTGGTGCTTACCAAGCAGGGAGCAGAGCTTTGAGAGTGTGGCATTCTCCAGTCTCCGTATAGTGCTTCCAGGAGCAAGGGAAGTCACTGGAAGAGCAGGCAGTAGCATTTATTGAGTACCTACTGTATTCCAGGCACTGTTCAGGGCATTTTTCATTGGCTCTGCACTGTCCTGTGTGACAAGTGACATTCCCGTCTGACGAAATGAGAAAGGTCTCAGAATGGAAGTGACATGACCAGGTTCACAGCTAGTAAGGTCAGAGTCGGGTTTCGAATCCAGACCTGCCTGACCACAGCACCCGCTGCCTTTCACTAATGTATCACATGTCTCTCTGGGGCCTGGAATACGCTGTGCCTGGTGCATACCAGACACGTTTCCGTCTCTTGTCACTTACGGAGAGAAGACAAATGCAAAAGATCCTATGAGAAAGTAGCTCTACAAAGGCCGTGATTTTTTCTAGGTCAGTGTATCTCAATCTTTCAAAGCCCATCTTTCCTTGGGATAACCATAAATCACTTCATCAACTCCAGGAGATTCTGGCCCAGCCCCTGGGCAGAGAGGCTCCTAGGGAAGAAGACACACCATCTTCAGCTATGGTCATTTGAAAACTTTACTTTCTGATTTTTTGTATCAGGAAGACAACAGGGTCGCTGTTTGCGTTGTTTCCCAAATATAAAACCAAGTTGCTTCCTCAGCTGCTTGTCCAGACCTACGGCTGTGGCAGACGCTCCTGGAGCCTGCAGGAGGCAGAAGTTGTTGCTGTGAGTGGGAAGCTGAAGGCTTCCTGTGAGATCTCCTCTGGAGAGGCTTCTGGTCCTCAAACAGAAGGGCCTTGGTCAGTGAGAGTGGACCCTGAGCCACAGAGGCAGGCACAGGTGGGGCAGCATTGCCCTAGTTGCCTCCCCACCCCCCTGCCCCCAGTGGGCGTAGAGCCTCCTGCCTTGGGAAGCAATTGTTTTCGGCAGGCCTTTGGGTGGCCGGCGCAGCTCCACCCCATGCCACTCCCTGCCCCACCTTCACTCTCCACAGGCCCCTATTTTGCATGGAATCCTGCCCAATGATGGGACAGAGTCCACTGTGAGCCACAGGAAGTGACATCTGGACATGGCCAGCTGCAGGCTCAGGGGGGTGCATGGGGCATGTGGGTGGGACCCAGAGACCTGCCCTGCTGTGGCCTACAGCAGCTGGTTCCTCCTGTGACTGCACTGCTCCCCCGGACGGTTTGCAGCAAAAGGTAGTTTCCCCAGATTCAGATCACTGTGTTTTGGAGCATGCCAAGGCACTTGAGGGATGGGGTGGGGGCAGAACCCTGGGTCAAAAGAGTATATTTTTTATTCTTTCAATGTGGGATGTTGGGGTATTTTAGATTATAAGTATAATGTCTGCTTACTTTAGAAAATTTGGAAAACAAGAGTGTCAAGAAAAAACCCGGTTAGGATATAAGCAAAGGGGCAGCTTTTCCAGACTCGAGGGAATGACTCCTCTCAGAACCTGGCAAGAGCCATTCATTGTCAGAACCAGGCGGCACCTTCAAAGATCACTTTCCCAACCCTTTCAATTTACAGATGAAGGGAATCGAGGCACAGAGGAGCCAAAAGAGTTGGCCAAGATCATACTGGGACAAAGATGGCCCTAGAATCCATTACTTCTCATGTACTCAGCACCTTGGCTTGACCAAGGTGAGGGGGTGATTTGTGGGAGTGTCAGAACAGTCTGTGAAGTGGGTCCTATCCCAATGCACTTGACCTGTTCACAGGGTTTTTTGTTTGTTTTTTTGAGTCTCACTCTGTCGCCCATCTGGGGGGTAGTGGCATGCTCACGGCCACCGCAGCCTCGACCCGCTGGGCTCCGGCGATCCTTCCACCTCAGCCTTCCAAGTAGCTGGAACTACAGGCACCCGCCACCACACTCGGCTAATTTTTTTATTTATTGTAGAGATGAGGTCTTGCTAACCCACGGGCTCAGGCAATCCTCTCACCTTGGCCTCCTAAAGTGCTGGGATTATAGGCGTGAGCCACCGTGCCCAGCCAACAGGGTTTTAATATCTACCTTCTAACCAACAGTGTGGGACAGAGCCCGCTGTGAGCTGTAGGAAGTGATATCTGGGCAGGGCCAACTGCCCAGGCAGGGCTTGGGGTGTGTGGGTGGGACACAGACACCCGCCCTGGTGTGGACTCCAGCCGGCTGGTTCCTTCTTGTGATTGTGTGGCATCCCCTGCCCCACCTTCTTCAGAAGGTTTGCAGCAAAATGTGGTTTTCCCAAACTCGGGTCACTAGCAAAGCAAGATTGCCTCTTGAGGCTCCAGGAAGGGGATGTGAGTGTGCTGGGTCTTGTCATCGTTCCCACTCTTCCATTTATAAAAGGTTCAGCGAAGGCCCCTAGTGACAGCTTGTAGCAGTTGACATGGGAACCAGAGAACAGGCTGAGGGAAGTGGGTGAGAAGAGTCTGCTGTCCCACGCAGAGGTTAGTGTGGCCTTTAATGCCACCTTCAAGGTTGTTTGCAAGCGCGACTGAGGGACTCCTGCTGCCAGGCCCAGGCTGAGACAATGCTGTGAGCAGCACCGCCATGGCCAAGCACGAGACACAGAGGGGTGGGGAGGGTGAGCAAGGAGGGAGCTCCATGTGTTCCCGAGGGCTTGGGTGCAGGTGGCAGGGGCCAGGCACTGCAGGGCCTCACTGTGACCAAGCTCCGTTCAAGACCCAGCATCCTTGCCCATAAGAAAGTCTACGTTTTAGGACTTCAGGTTGTTGTCCTGTGAGCTTTGCCCAGGGCCCAGCTGACTGAAGGTCAGAGGGAATAGGTGACACCCTAGCTGGGGAAATTGGGGGCTGGCTATGGGAGCAGCAAATGACCCTGCTTCTACCCTGAGAATGGCCTCAGGGACTGTCTGCTAGATGAGCCTGGGTAAGACTGATTCCGACAGGAATAATGGGAGGTAGTAAGTGCAGACCCAGCTCGTGCCTCGGCCTAAGGGAGGGACAGCGGCCAAGCTTCTGGCACACAGGACTGAGTGTTGTCACTCGGACTGTGGTTTGGACTGTGCCACGGGGAAGCCATGATGGTGTTTCTGTAGAGCACTCCTGTTCCTGGCCATGTGGCACCCCAGAACATTTTGTGAGTGTGTTAATAACCCTTTAACAAGTCACTTTCCTGCCTGAACTGAGCCAGAGTGGACTCTGTGGCTCACCCTCAAGGGCATTGCCCAGTACAGGTAGATACCTTATGAGTCCCAATATCACTTTCCTCCCAGCCCATAGATGAAGTTGATCAAAAGAAACTGCGTGCTCTGGCCTCAGGTCACTTGGCTGAATGGAGGAAGGACGCAGAGGGATGGGGCCGGGAGAGGCCAGCCCGGCCCCAGGTGTGTGTTGCAGAGAAGGTGGCTCACACAAATGGCTCTGCCCTCTTCTGCCACGAATGGACTCAACTGGAAAGGCAATATAGCAGTCACTTGCACAAAGGTGAATGTTCTTCTTTTATTATAACGGTTCTGCAGGGACACACCTCCGATTCCAGAGTGGGGCCCAAGAGGCTGGCTCTCTTATCACAATCTCAGAGCCAGGCCTACATCCGGGTCCCAAGGGTGTGGGCTCAGAAGCGGCTCCTTTGGGGCCTCCTTCTGCAGAAGCAGGATGTCGGGGGCTTGGCCAACTGCAGTTTCCTGTTGGCTTCCAGTATGTAGAAGGTCTGCATGGTGAGGCAGCTGACTGAGGGGTTGGAGTCTCTCTGCATGTGCCATAGGGCTGCAACACAGACACTGCCATGGTACTTTGAACAGAGAAAGGCTGCTGGGCTGGGCGGGAGGACTGGGCCTTGCTACGGGGGAAGGCCCGGGCAATGGGATCAAGACTGGCAGCTTTGAGTATATGAGCAACAGGCCGGGTGTGATGGCTCACACCTGTAATTCCAGCACCCTGGGAGGCTGAGGTGGAAGGAGAGCTTGAGCCCAGGAGTTCAGCACCAGCCTGAGCAACGTAGTGATACTTTGTCTCTACAAAAACCATCAAAAAGTTAACCAGGCGTGGTGGTATGCCCCTGTAGTCCCAGCTATTCCAGGGGCTGAGGCAGAAGGACCACCTGAGCCCAGAGTTTGAAGCTGCGGTGAGCCATGATCATGCCACTACATTCCAACCTGGGTGAGAGGGTGAGACCCCGACTCAAAAAAAAAAACAAAGAAGAAAAGTGAACTTGGGACAAGAGGACTCTGGACAACACACCAAAACCTAAGTGCCCGGAGGGTAATCTACCACTTTGCTTTTTTCTGAATAATCACTTTTGTGAGCCCATCTGCCCATTTTCCCTAATTCTGAGCCTTCCCCACCAAAGATGCAGGGAGCCGGCGACTGGGTTGCCACTCACCTGCATAGGCCTCCTCGACTTCCTCGGTCTCTTCCAAGTCTAGGGTTTGGATGATCTGGCCTACAGGGACACACAGAGCACCGCAGAACCTCAGTGGCCCCACAGGGACTGGGGGCCCTAGCTGCAAGTGCTCCTGTTTCCTTCCCCAAACACTCGCCATTTCCTCCTTTGTTTGTGTCTTTCCTCCCTTGGCCACCAGCCTCAGATCTGGACATAAAGTCAAAATTGCATCCCCTGCTTCTCTGAAGGGTTCCCAAGCAAAATGAGCTGGGTGAAGGAGTGGGTGCCCCTCTGCTCCAAAGGGACTCCTCCCTGGGGTGGCACGAGATAGTCCCCTCGTATCAGAATTTCCCACACGGAGCAGCTTCCACGCCCCTGACACCCCCTTTGGGAGCCCTGCTAGCTGATCTCCTAGGACTCCGCCCATTCCGCCGTGGGAAGAGTATCATCCGACCCAACCAGTTCCTGCAGGGAGGAGAGCAGGCAGGCACAGGCCCCTTCTGGCCCTCCAGCGTCATTACCGTGGGCCCGTATGTCCTCATGTCTTGCGTCCTCAGTCTGCTTGAAGGACACTACAGCAAGAACACAGTGGCTCCAGGACAACAGAAGGCCATACCTGCAAACCACACAGCTGCCAGGCGGATGGGGGCCTGGGGGCTCTTGAAGAGGGTCACACACTGCTTCAGAAACCAGAGGGCTTTGTCCGCCTCCTGCTCCAGCTGCAAGAAGAGCTGTCAGGTGAGGGAAGGAGCCCATGGCCAGTGCTTCTGCCCCCTCAGCCAGTCTTGAGACTAAACTGGAGTCTTGAGACTAAACTGGAGTCTTGAGGCGAAACTGGAGTCACCCCTGAGTGCAAAAATCTGTCAAAACATTCTATATCTCCATCCCCGCCTACTCCAGCTCCCGAAATCTTATTTCTCCCATGAAGCCTTCCTGGATTGACCAAGGCGCAGGAATCACTTTCCCTGGCCTTGACCCAGTTGGAGCATGAAATTCATACAGATTCACTCAGATCGCTGGCTCACACACGTTTTCCTCCTACTCCCAAAAGTAGAGGAGTGAACCCCATTGTTTAAATATTGCTTCTTTATATCTTGACTTAAAATCTTCATGGTTATATGCTTTAGGCTGCAAAAAAATCCAATCATGTGCAGCGCAGCAGCATGGAATTGTTTTCTTTCTTTTTCCTTTTTTTTTTTTTTTTTGAGTTGGAGTCTCACTCTGTTGCCCAGGTTGGAGTGCAGCGGTACACTCATGGCCTCCCCAGTGTCGACCTATTGGGCTCCAGCCATCCTTCCGCCTCAGCCTTCCAAGTAGCCAGAACTACAGGCGTGCACTACTATGCCCAGCTAATTTTTTGATTTACTGTAGAGACGAAGTCTCACCATGTTGCCTGGGCTGGTCTTGAATCCGCAGGCTCAGGCACTCTTCCCACCTCAGCCTCCTGAAGTGCTGGGATTACAGGCTTGAGCCACTGCGTCTGGCCCATGTAATGGAGAGGAAGTTTGCCCAGACCACCTCTCTCGGAGGTTCAAAGGATGATGTGTTCTTCCCTTCGCAATGTCCACTAACCCTAGCCCAGTCTCCTGCATCTCTTTCCTAGTTACTACCCTACTCTCCTCCTCACTTGTCAGTCTAAGTTCTCATAATAAGAGGAGGCTACTGCTGGGCTCAGTGGCTCAGCCTGTAATCCCGCGCCTTTGGGAGGCTGAGGTGAGTGGATTGCCTGAGCCTGCGGGTTCAAGACCCGCTTGGGCAGCGAGACCTCATCTCTACAATAAATCAAAAAATCAGCCAGGTGTGGTAGTGCATGCCTGTAATTCCAGCTACTTGTAAGGGTGAGGTGGAAGGATGGCTGGAGCCCAGCAGGCAAGGCTGTGGTGGCCGGGAGCGGCCACTGCACTCCAGTCCAGGTGACAGAGTGAGACTCAACTCAAAAAAAAAAAAAAAGAGGAGGCTACATCCATGTTTTTCTCCAACCTCTTTCAGCTGCAGGATCTTTTCTTCAAATAAAGTATATTGGCTGAATATGGTGGCTCACACCCATAATCCCAGTACTTTGGTTGGCCATGGCAGGAAGTTTGCTTGAGCCCAAGAGTTCAAAACTAGCCTGGGCAACAATGCCAGATCTCGTCTCTACAAAAAAAAAAATAAAAATTAATAATTAGCATGGCGGTGCCTGCCTCTGGTGTCAGTTACTCAGGGGGTTGAAGCAGGAGGATTGCCTGAGCCCAGGAGTTTGAGGCTGTAGTAAGCCGTGATTATGCCACTGCACTCCAACCCGGGTGACAGAGTGAGGCTCCAACTCAAAAAAAAGAAAAGAAAGAAAAGAAAAACCTTAACTGGAAATCCAACATCCCAAACCACCAGAAGTTCGACTGCTGGATTGAAGGTGGTGATGAGGCCAAGCCCATCCACCGGCCATCCCCCCATCTTTTGAAGTTACCTGAGAAACCCTAGAGTTTCTGCACCACAGTTTCCTGGACTCATGCTACAGTCACGCTGTTGACCCCTGACTGCTTTGTAAAACTGTCCTTCCCAGATGACCATGACCCTCCTCTCCTTGCTCTGCTTTGACTTTTCACCTGATTTCCCTTCCTACTCTCCTTGCGGGGTCCTCGGAACGGTGCCTCCTGGGACTCCCGTGGCGACTCCGCTTCTCCTGCCACACAATTTCCCGAGGAACGTATGCAGGCTCATGGCCACACTCGCCGTCTACCCCGCAAGGGCTGATCAGTGTTCATGCAGCCATGTCTCCAGCACAGCCCTGTCTGCCAGGCTTCAGTGATTTCTGTCTAACTCCCAACAGGATTGATCCACTTGCGTTCCCGCTGACATTACAAACTCGACATGCACAACTTGAAGCCACCATCCTCTGCTCTGCACCTGCTTCCGCCTCTGTATTCCTGACCGCAAGCATCAACTTTCACCCTCACACTCCACATCAAATCAGTCCCCACGACGGGGTAAATCCTCCAGAGTCTTTGTCTTCATGACTTCGTCACCTCTCCCCAGACCCTCCCTAAACACAGGATCCAATTCTGTCTCTTGTGAACTTGCTTCTGGCTTGTAGCTCGGGTCATTCGTCTAAAATGCACAGCTGTCTAACCAGGCTACCCGCTTGCTTAAGACGCTTCAGTGGCTCCCATTGCCCACGGCATCAAGTCCTGCTCCTCACTGGGCCCAAACCTCCCTGGCACAGTGTGGCCCAGCCTCCTGCTTCCTGCTTGGTGCTCTCCTGCTGAGACTGCACACTGCTTCCCAGCCTGCAGATTGTGCTGGTCAATCCACACAGTTTTACATTGTAAATTATTTGTCAACACAAGTGGGGGAAAATTTCACCTAAAATCAGGATGTCCTGCTTCTCTTAACAACTTAGAAAATCTAGCAATCCTGAGCCCACTTTTATAGAAAAAACTGGTTAGCTCTCAACTGTGGACTGCACTGTTTTCAGAAGAAATTATGAAACTGGGAGGGAGAGGGGGTTGTCAAAATGATGAGGGATACACCAATTTCTAATTACATATTTGCATCAATTAAAAACATATTTAGGCCAGGCACGGTGGCTCAAGCCCGTAATCCCAGCACTTTGGGAGGCCGAGGTGAGAGGACTGCCTGATCCCATGGGTTTGAGAGCAGCCTGGGCAACTTTGTGAGACCCCATCTCTACAATAAATCAAAAAATTAGTCAGGTGTGGTAGCACGCACCCGTAGTTCAGGCTACTTGGAAGGCTGAGGTGGAAGGATCACCTGAGCCCAGCAGGTCGACGCTGGGGTGGCTGTGAGCGTGCCACTGCACTCCAACCTGGGCGACGGAGTGAGACTCCAATCAAAACAAAAACAAAAACCTATTGATAATCATCTGCGCCCAGAACTGGACTCTATCTTTTATATAGAGTATTTTTTCACAGTTCAAATACACAACTGGATTTTCTAGGAATGTGTCTGCAATAGAAACACAAGACTATATTTTATTTTGTTCAGAATGTCATCAAAAATTGTTCATCATTTTGGAAGTCACATCACCAATTGCAACCCTTCTTATGATATTTGAATTCCCAGTACACTACTACTCCATTCTACGTTGGTAGATGACCTCTTCATAATTATTCTATGTAGAGGGAGGGGCAAGAATCCAACTACTACATTACATCTTCTAGAGTAACTAGGCCCAAGAATTTACATATGCTATATGGCATCATTATTACATTATGCTGTTATGTTATATTGTGTTACATGCGAGGGGACCCTCCCCCCCAAAAAACGGAATTGTCTTTTGCAGTACATACCTCCCCCACTAGGTAAGTGTTCTAGGAACCCACTGGCATCAGCGTACCAGTTAGAGTTGTTGTGAGAGGCTGTGTTCAACTTCAGTGATTTTTTTTTTTTTTGGAGATTCAACGCATTTGCCTGTTTCATATGGGTAATTTTTTTTTTTTTTTTAGAGTTGGAGTCTCACTCTCTTGCCCAGACTGGAGTGCAGTGGCCGCTCCCGGCCACCGCAGCCTCGACCTGCTGGGCTCCGGCGATCCTTCCGCCTCAGCCTTCCAAGTAGCCGGAATTATAGGCATACATTACCACGCCTGGCTGATTTTTTGATTTATTGTAGAGATGAGGTCTCGCCTGCCCAGGCGGGTCTCGAACCCGCAGGCTCAGGCAATCCACTCACCTCAGCCTCCCAAAGGCGTGGGATTATAGGCTGAGCCACCGAGCTCGGCACTCATATGGGTAATTTATGAGCACACCTGCCCACACCATGCTGAGTGTTCAGCAGTTTTTGACCAAAAACAGCATTACCCCCATGCCTCATCCTTCCCATTCACCTGATCTGGCCCAGAGCAACTTTTTTTTGTTTCCCTGCATGAAGAAAGTCCACAAAGGGAAACATTTTGCTGATGTGGAAGAGGTGAAACAAAAAACAGCAGAAGCACTAAAATACATCAAAATTGATGAGTTCAAAAACTGTTCTGAGCAGTGGAAAGAGCAACTCGATAGATGTATTACATCAAACAGAGTACTTTGAAGGTGACTGAAGTTTAAGAATAAATACAGGTCCACTCGGTGGCTCAGCCTGTAATCCCAGCACTTTGGGAGGCCGACGTGAGTGGATTGCCTGAACCTGCAGATTCGAGACCAGCCTGGGAAACTTGGCGAGACCTCATCTCTACAATAAATCACAAAAACTAGCTGGGCATGGTGGTGTGCGTCTGTAGTTCCAGCTATTTGGAAGGCTGAGGCCGAAGGATTGCCTGAGCCCAGCAGGTCCAGGCACACCAGCCTGGGCATCAAGACTGAGACTCCAACTCAAAAAAAAAAAAAAGAATACAGAATCTTTTATTAATAAATTCCAGTTTTTGATGTGTCTCCCCCCATGTATTCGTATATGTAATTTTGTTATAAATTATTTTCATTTCTCTTTTGGAGTTAGGCCATTATATTTATTTATTCTGGAAATATGCATGGGTAAAGGATATTATGTGTGAGTTTCACTTTAGGAGATTAAAGACAGTGTTAACAAATATGTACTATATAGAGAAAGTGCGGTATCTGGCCACGTCGAGATGCAGCCTGAGCTGGACCTCAGGGTCTGCAGGTCCCCTCTGGGCCCACCCACTTTGATCTGTTCATGTTTCCTGTACGGCCTTGAAGGCATTGCTCCCCACACATCAGGCACTCGTGCCCTTATTTCTCAGGATGGTTGTGAGAATCAAATTATATATATAAGATCATGTGTGAGCCGGGCTCAGTGGCTCAGCCTGTAATCCCGCGCCTTTGGGAGGCTGAGGTGAGTGGATTGCCTGAGCCCGCGGGTTCGAGACCCGCCTGGGCAGCGAGACCTCATCTCTACAATAAATCAAAAAATCAGCCGGGCGTGGTAGCGCATGCCTATAATTCCGGCTACTCGGAAGGCTGAGGCAGAAGGATTGCCGGAGCCCAGCAGGTCGAGGCTGCGGTGGCCGGGAGCGGCCACTGCACTCCAGTCTGGGCGACAGAGTGAGACTCCAACTCAAAAACAAACAAACAAACAAACAAAAAAAAACATCATGTGTGCAGAGTCCCAGGAACAAATGCCCAAGGTACAGCGTCACCTCATCCTGCACCCCTGATCCTTTCTCTTTGCCTGATTGTTACCCTGCCTTCCTCTCCTCCTCCTGAAGATGACACCTCCTCCAGGGAGCCTACCTTCAGTTCCAGACTGAGCTGAGTATCCTTTCTTTGTACTATGAAGTACATGCCTCTCTTTTTTTGCCCTTACCAAAGTATTCTGGGATTCTCTACTTGTGTGCCTGGCTCCCCACTTTAGACAGGAAGGAAGGGGTGGACAGGAACCACATCTAGATGCTGACAAAGTAGATAATCCATGGGTCTCATTGCTGAACTGTTGCTCCTGCAAACCCCAGAGCTGCAGCTCAGGGGACCTCGACTGCTGGGGACACCGCTTGCCTCACACAGGGGCAGAATGGTGAGTAAGCTGCTGGCTTACCAGGGCCCTCAGGAGAGTCCATACATCTTTTTCAGCAAATACCGCTTTGAGCTTAAACCAGCCCAGGATGGTAGCTGTTTGACAGAGGGCAGAGCGGCAGATCTGGAAGACAAGAAGGTTCTGCATTGAGGAATTGTGGGGATGAGGCTGGGCGGGGCAAACGGGCATAAAGCAGGGAGACAGGTGGCAATGTGTCCAGCCTCAGTGGGACAGAGACTCCAGTGAACTGACAGGCATCCAGGGTTTGGGAGGAAGGCAGGGGTTGGCCGGGCACTTTTACTCTACCTACAACCCCCTTTTCTGACTAAGAAGAAGCTTAAAAACCAGTTTTGGCTGGGCACAGTGGCTCACACCTGTAATCCCAGCACTCTGGGAGGCCAAGGCCAGAAGATGGCTTAAGGTCAGGAGTTCAAGACCAACCTGGGCAACATTGCAAGCCCTCTCTCTCTTTTTTAAAAATGACATTTCTAAGGATTTTCCCAGTTGTTGTGGCATTATACTGAGACCAAGAACAATGAAACCACCCAACTCATAGCCTTACTCACCAGGCCCATTGCTTCCCACCCACCAAAAACAGACTCTCTGAAAACAAATTTCCCTAAAGTCTTAATCCCTGAGCTAGGTGGTCACTATTCTAAAACAGAGCTGGCTCTGTCAGGAATGACCCCTACTGGGTTCACTGGGTGGGACTCCCCTCCCCGTGTTCAATCATCTGCTCAGCAGCTTCCTCAGATGTCCTTAAGAGGCCTTGGGGACAGCAAAATAGCTTGCTCTGCAGAAGCCGAGTGTCCTGTCACAAACGGAGTCAGCTAGTTTTCAAGTGCTCAAGCCGCACTTCATGTTCCTAGGACTCCTGGGCTCAGAGCTGAGCACATCCGTTCCAGAACACAGGCCAGTTCTAGGCCCTCTCTGTTCTACCCATGACACTACTTCCCAAGAGGCCTCCCTGCCAGCGGGGAGTACGCAGAAAGCGACGTAGAGAGGAGGCCCTAGAGCCTCTCAGGAAAGCAGAGGGAGGGACCAGTCCCAGTCATGGGATTTTCCTCCTCAGAGTTTCACATCTACATACTCCTCTGGGGGTTGGTGGCCAGCTGGATAGAGGCAGAGGCTGGAGAAAACTCCGGTATAAGTGTCTGGTCATCTTTAGTCCCCTCCTGAAACTCTCCACGGTCAGAGAATAGCTAATGCCTTCAGCCTCATCCAGGCCTGCTACAACCCTGCCCAAGTGTGTAACAGGCTTAGCATTCATCTCCCATGAGAACCGGGGGCGGAAGACCAGGCTCCAAGGCCTGGTTTCTCACCAGAGCCACATCAGTGTTCTCATCCTGCAGGTGGAGCACGAGGATGACTAGCAAGTTGAGGATCTGGTTCTTCAAGGGGAAGACAAGGACCACCCTGTTGACCTTGGCCAAGAGACTTCCATAGATCTCAAAGGCTGCCACACGCATAAGTTCCGACCCCTGGGAGAGAAGATATACATGCCCGCGGGAAAGACAGCTCTGCCTCTGTCTGTCTTCCGGTCGCCCAGGGGCAGACGGCCCCAAGTCCCATGCCTGCCAGCCTCCCGCCCCCACGCGAGTCCCTCTTCTGCTTGGCTTGTTCTCTCACTCCATCTCATCCTCTTGACAAGCACGACACAGGAGGGCAGAAACAATCAGGATCCTACAGAATGGCATCACATTCGAGCCGGAAGGGCCTTTTGAGTCATTTGGCCCAACTCTGATTTCATAGATGCCTATAGAAAGAAAATGACCTCCCAGAGGGCTTCACCTCCTCAAAGAAGGGCACCAGCATGAAGGTGAGCTGAATGAGGAATGAGGAGGAGTGCTGCCAGGTGAGGTGGCCGAGGAGACTCTTCAACCCCAGCAAAGTCTCCATCGCAATGTCGCCATTTAAGGAGTAGCAGCAGTTCAGCAGGTAGGGCTGGAGGATGCGGAGCCATTTCACCTGCAGGCGACAGCTGCTCAGGGAGTGGAGAGCTGAGGAAATGAGAGTTCCTGCTAGGCCAAGGAACTCTCATTTCAATTCCATCCAGCCCCACAGATGAGAGCCAGAGGTCACACGCTCGGCAGAGCTGGGACTGGTCCAGCAAGTAGGCGGCAGTCAGAGAGCCTGCCCAGGTGAACACCTGGGGAGGTGCCTTCTATCTAGGGACAAAGGGAAAGGGGGAAGACAAGGGAGGCCCCTCCTTCCACGACACGGCAAGTTCCATCTCTGCTGCCTTCCTCTTCCCTGATGATGAGCCCAGTCTCCAGGAGACCTGGGTACCCTGTCTGGGATCCTGGGATTAGCTTAGCCTGTTCTCCGAAGCGATCCAAGGGAAAACTTTCTCCTGGGTCCCTTCCTGGGAGAGAGAAATCATAAATGGCTCAAGCCCCAATCCCTGTTCTCAGTGGACTAGCCTCATGAGGATTTGATCCCAAGAGTGTGTCCCACTCTGTTTATCACTGGACACCAAACCTCCAGGTCTATCTGTTCTTCCCCAAGTGACACCACGTCCTGAAAACATGCTCTTGGTCCCTGCCCCGTTTCACCATTCTCTCATCTTTCGTAAAGGTCTCTGCCATCTGCAGCAGCAGCTTCACTGTGGCCAGCTCCTCACACTTGAACCAGTTTGCCAGAATGTGGGTGGCGATGTCATCCACCATGGCTGCCACATCTGGGGAATGGAGCAGCTGGAGGAAAGGGGACCAAGAAAGACCATAGGCAAGAAGGAAAAGTCCCTAATAACTTTGGGTCTTGGTCCCTATTTATTAGTAAAGAAATGTTCTTAAATGTCTAGAAGAACTGGGAGAGAGACCAAAGCTTAGTTAAAGGGCGAATTCACACCCTCCCATCCCAGAAGTCATTTCTTCATTCTGCAAGTTTCCTTTAGGTATCATTGCTAAGGGGAACCACAGGAGATAAGAGTAAGAAATGTACTGTGCCTTCAGAGAGCCTAACCATTTTGTTGGGGAGTGAAGATTTATGTAAATGAACCATTTGGTAAGAATTCCAGGGCAGTCACAATGTTGTCCAACTTTCGTGGGGTCTCACCTTGTCGCCCAGGCTAGAATGTCGCGGCAACAGCTTACTGCAGCCTCCATCTCCCAGGCTCGGGTGATCCTTCCGCCCGAGTCTCATGAGTCTACAGGCATGCACACCTGGCCAATTTTTTTGTTTTTTGTAAAGATGAGCTCTTGCTACGTTGCCCAGGTTGGTCTCAAACTCCTGGACTCGAGCGGTTCTCCTACCTCAGCCTCCCAAAGAGCTGGGATTACAGGCGTGAGCCACTGGGCCCAGCCCGTTGCTCAACTTAAAAGTAAGTAAAATGAGGTGAGCGGATTGCCTGAGCCCGCGGGTTCGAGACCCACCTGGGCAACGAGACCTCATCTCTACAATAAATCAAAAAATCAGCCGGGCGTGGTAGCGCACGCCTGTAATTCTGGCTACTCGGAAGGCTAAGGCGGAAGGATCGCTGGAGCCCAGCAGATCGAGGCTGCGGTGGCCGGAAGCGGCCACTGCACTCCAGTCTGGGCGACAGAGTGAGACTCCAGCTCAAAAAAAAAAAACAAAAACAAAAGTAAGTAAAAAATCATTATATACTGGTGTTGATTAACCTTGGAAAATGTAAAAAAGAGATGGAACTTGAACTGAACTTGAACTTTTTGAGACAGGGCTTCCCTCCGTTATTATTCATGCTGGAGTGCAATGGCACAATCATAGCTCACTGCAACACTGAATTCCTGAGCTTAAGCAATTCTCTTGTCTCAGCCTCCTGAGTAGCTAGGGCTACAGGCACGCACCCCAAGCCCAGCTAATTATCTTAGTTTTTGTAGAGGTAGGGTCTTGTTACATTGCCTGGACTGGTCTCAAACTTCTGGCTTCAAGCAACCCTCTTGTCTCAGCCTCCCAAAGTACTGGGATTACTGGTGTGAGCCCCTGAGCCTAGCCTGTGAATTGTTATTTCTTCTTTGGAAAACTATCTGGCAACATTGTGTGTGTGTGTGTGTGTGTGTGTGTGTGTGTGATAATTTGAGGATAGAGAATGATACATGTTTGGTTGCTTGCATCTGAGATACCTAGAAGATAAAGAGGTGAGGGTGTAGGTTTACTGTGATAGGAAGAGACAAGGCAAAAGTAGGAAAACCTGGGTGATAGAGCGAGACCTTTGTTCTAAAAATAAAATAAAATCAACATGCATGATTTTATTTGTATAAAATTGTATGTGTATATAGATTACTTAAAATAACATTTAAAGAGACAAAAGTTAATTGAATACATTTAAAATACATGCACCTGCTTTTGCATGCATGCATACAAGCACATATGAATGGATGTTTTTATGTTACTGGGAGACCCTAATGGCAAAGACGTTTCCAGAGACATCACAGCAGTGTTCACTTATCTTTGATTGGCAGCCAGGCAGATCCACCCTAACTTACTTTCTAGCGAAGCAAGTAAGCAATTTCTTAAATTCGCTAAGCCTCAGTTTCAACCTCTACAAAACAGTGGTAATAATACCTTTTTAACAGTTACAGTAAGAATTAAAATAACTGAGCAAAACAAAACAAAAGTAACTGAGCTTCCCTGTTTCTTGGGTACAATGAAGAAAAACACACAGTCTTTCTGTCTTAAATATTTCCACTGTGGTCATCCCAGGGAAATGAATGAAGGTAACAAACAACAAACAGGAGTTACAAAGGCTGTGGAATACCAAGAGGCTCCCAGCATGGTCTCCCACGGTTCTCAGCCCTTCTTGGCTGGTGCCTAAAACCCTGCTGGTTTTCCACCTTAGAGCCTACTGATTCCCCTCCTTTTCTTTCTTTCTATTTTTTGTTTGTTTGTTTGAGTTGGAGTCTCACTCTGTCACCCAGGCTGGAGTGCAGTGGGACGCTCACGGTCACCACAGCCTTGACCTGCTGGGCTCAGGCGATCCTTCTGCCTCAGCCTTCCAAGTAGCTGGAACTACAGGTATGTGCCACCATGCCTGGCAAGTCTTTTTGTTTATTGGAGAGACAATGTCTCACGGAGTTCCTCAGGCTGTTCTTGAACCCCTGGGCTCGGCAATCCTCTCGCCTCCACCTCCAAAGCGCTGGGATTACTGGTGTGAGCCACCATGGCACCTGGCTGGTTTTCCCTTTAATTGCTGAGAATAGGGTTCACTCACCTCTTGTTCAGGTGTCCATTTGAGACTTTTCCCAAGTATGCTGACCCCTTAACCCCTTCTCAGCCTGAAACTGCAATCAGGATGGCAGACGAACAGATGCCCAATTATGTGTCCACTTGTTTCCACTGGGCATCATGCATGAAGGGAAACTTTTAGAGTTGTTCTCAATCCTGGCTGTGTTTCTAGCACACAGTTTTAAATTTGGAGGCTTCTAAAACAAACCAAATCAGCCAGGCGTGGTAGCGTGTGCCTGTAGTTCCAGCTACTTGGAAGGCTGAGTGGAAGGATCGCTGGAGCCCAGCAGGTCGAGGCTGCGGTGGCCAGGAGCGTGCCACTGCACTCCAGTCTGGGCGACAGAGTGAGACTTCAACTCAAAAAAATAAAAAAATAAAAATAAATAAAACAAACCAATGCCTGGACCTCCATACCAGACCAATTCAAATAAAATAACTAGGCAGGGAATGGGGGAGGGGTGGCAGGCTGGCAATAGTATTGCTTAAAGCTCTCCAGAGGATTCTAGTATGCAGCTCCGGGGTTCAGAAGCACTGCTCTAAAGAGAGTGACAGTCATCTCAAGGTGGCCTCCTGTCCAAGGACTGCCTGTACTACAATCACCGCTGAAGTACTTTTAGAAAATGAAGACTTCTGGGTCTTACCCAGACCTACTGACTCCAAGTCTCTGGGGACA
Source organism: Cephalopachus bancanus (assembly GCA_027257055.1). Taxonomy (NCBI): domain Eukaryota; kingdom Metazoa; phylum Chordata; class Mammalia; order Primates; family Tarsiidae; genus Cephalopachus; species Cephalopachus bancanus. The sequence continues at coordinate 1,064,810 of JAPVLO010000297.1, forward strand.
CAGCCTGGCAATCTACACGTGGAAAAGCTTCCCCAGTGAGGTGATGTTCATGAACACTTGAGACCCCCTTCACAAAGGCATCCCTTTCCCATCAGGATTCTGCATTCTACATGTCTTAGTTTCCGCATCCTGAGCAGTTCTGCCAACAACACACATGTCAATGCATGTGCATCTCAGCACCCCATACCAACATGCACATTTTGGCACATAGCAGTAGGCACCTTCCAACAAGACACCTATGTCCTATAAGCCACATAAGAGCTCACGACAACACATTAACATCTGTTTACATGCTAGTATTGGTATTATTTTGTCTTTTATTTCTGTAGTTATGTTCAAAAGTAGACCAGCTTCTGTTAAAATAAATAAATAAATAAAATAAAAACCAGGTAACTTAGATTTTTAAAGATACCTACTTAAAGCTGTGCTAGGGGCCAGGTCGTGGTGGCACTTTGGGAGGCTGAGGTGGGAGGATTGCTTGAGCCCAGGAGTTTGAGACCAGCCTGGGCAACATAGTAACACTTCGTCTCTACAAAAAATCAGCTGGGTGTGGTGGTACACACCTGTAGTCCCAGCTAATTGGGAGACGGAAGAAGGTGGATCCCTTCAGCCCAGGAGGTGAAGGCTTAATTGAGCTATGATCAAACCACTGTACTCCAGTCTGCAACAGAGTGAGAATTCACCTCATAGATAGTTAGATAGATAGATTGACTGATAAAAAGAATAAAGCTGCAGAGGGCCAGAAACTCTGAAATTCTCCCACATACCATTGGTAGAAATCTAAATTTGTGCAACTTTACTGGAAAGCAACTTGGCACTCATGTCAAAAGTTATGAGGACATTCATACTTTTTCAACCAATACTTCTACTTATATTCACTATTTAAGGAAATAATCTGAAATGTGAGCAAAAACTTTAAATAGAGATGTTCTTTACAGTGTTGATTATAATAGTGTAAAATTAGAAACAGAATGTCCAATAGATTATAGAACATCTTTGTGATGAAATATTATATCACCATTAAAAAGAAAGTAGACAAAGAACATGTAATGACATAGGAAGATACAGGATACAGAATATGAATAGGGAATGATCTCATCACAGACACACACACGTGCACACACACTCACCACACACACTCACCACACACACACCTCTTCATACCAGCAAAAAACTGAAAGTAGTTTCCTCTGGGTATTGTGATTATTAAGGGTTTTATAATTATTGCTATACTTTTCCATATTCTCTAAGTTTTCTTTTTTTTTTTCTGTCAGATGGAATTATATTGAGCCAATCAGGAATTCCGAGCAAAGATTAATTTTAAAAAGCTGCTCAAGGCTGAGGTGGCTGAGGAAAAGAGCTGTGCTGTTCCAGAAGGTCAAGGTAGAGTCAAACCTTCTTGAGATTCAAGGAGGAAACAAAGCCCATGGCTCAAGGTCACCCAACAAAGTGTCATTAGCAATGTTCCCCACCCCTTCCTGGCAGTAAGCCAGGCTTCCTGCTCTTCCCAGCAGCCTTCCCTGGAACCATCTTTTGGGTGTGGCTGCCTTCCTGAGAGACCACCCCCAGCTGCCCTCCTCCCACCAAGAGCCAGTCACCTCCAACAGGAACACAAGGGCTGTGAAGTGATTCTCACAGTCTGGGTCCTGGAGGATACTGGTGAGGAGGCTGAAGATGGGGCAATTGTGCCAACAGTTGTTAATGACCATGGACCTGCCAACAAGAGCACAGTGCTCAGGGTGAGGCCTGGGTGGCAGACGCAGACCAGGGCAATGGGAGGTCCTTCCACCAGGGACCCAGGTGCAGCTCACCTGGCCAGCAGAGTGACTCCATCATAGTGTCTTTCCGGATCAATGAGCAACTCCCAGACCTCAAGTTTATAAACAGAAGACATAAGGTCTCCATACCCAGCACTCTGCAACAATGTCTTCAGGGCCTCCACAGTACAACTGGGGAACAAGCAGAAGGCAGATAGGAAGTCATCCGCCATGGTTCCTCTCACTCCCCAGTCACCTGCCAGACTACCTGTACTGCCCTCAGAATCATGAACTGCTGGTGGTGGAACAGCCTTAGAGACTGTTTTGTAAAAACTCTCTCAAATCGATTTTTCGTCTGTTCTCACACCACCACAACCACCATCAACACAGGAAAGGCGTCTGTGACCAAATTTGGAGATTTTCCTCATGCACCAAGCAGCGGACACCAACAGGCATCCTCCAATTCAATCCCAACACTATCTACCTGGAAACAGTGTCAGATCCCACAGGGTGAGGGCTCAGTCCCCAAGGCTGTCCGCCACCCGACCCAGACACCAGTCGCAAGTCTGGACCTCTGGAACTTCTGACCAACCAGATTCAAGTTGGAATTCTCATGACTCCCCTCTCTCAGTTTGATTAATTTGCTGGAGTGGCTCACAGAACTCAGGAAAACATGATTACCAACTTATTATAAAGGATATTGCAAAGGATATAGATGAAGAATTGCATAGGGTGAGGCAGGGGGAAGGGATGTAGAACGTCCATGCCTTTCCCAGTCTTCCACCCTCCAGGAACCTCCACATGTTCCGCTATTCAGAAGGTCCCCAAACTGTGTCCTCTTAAGTTTTTATGGAAGCTTTATTCCATAGGCATGATTGACAACCATGTAGAAATTTGAGTGGAGGAAAAGGGTGTGATTGCATACTAAGAGACTGAGTAGGAAAACCCAGCAAGACCTGTTTGTTCAGATTCTTCTTGGCCTCTCTGTGCAGCATTCCTTCCCCAGGGTATGGGGCAGGGAGGACCCTCTCTGGAATGAGGGTCTTTTGGCCCACAATCAGATTTGAGTCCTGCCTTGGGCAGGTGAAAGAAAAACAGGAGACTATCAGAGAGGGAGAGAGATTCTGTTTTCTGAGGGCATCTGAGGCCTAAAGTGCCCCAACATTATAAAGAAAGACTGTCACAAAGGCAATGGGAGTATAAGCCAGGAACTGTGGGTGAAAACGAATAGATACATCATAACACCACAGAGACCCAGGCTAACATTTTACAAATGAGGCGGCTGAGGCTGAGAGGGACATAGCATCTCCAAGGTGACACAGGAAGCCAGCAGAAGTGCAGGGAATGCAATCCAGGACTGTGAACCCAGACGCATTGTTTTGTGTTATCAGTTTATGATGCACTGACCTCATTTGGAACAGAATCTCTGCATTAACCTAGTAAGCCAGAAGTGCAGGAAGACATCTTGACATGATGTGGGGTGAACAGGCTATTTGCTCATTTAAATGATGGAGAATATGCTAACTACCCTAGCACGAGGATGTAAAAAGAGGTGCCTGGGCCCAGCAGGACCAAGCCGGGTAAGGGTGCCGAGTTCATGAACACAATCGCTCGTAAAGGGCCCAGGAGCCAAAGGTACCTTATAGGATCCACCCATTTGATTACATGTTGCTGATCCTGGATGGTTTCAGTACCCCCTTTGACCACAAAAAAGGAGAGCTGGAACAGCAAGGCCATAAACAAGGGGGCGAAGAAGGACTGCACTTCCATCCGCCGACTTGGTTCCCGCAGGAGCTCATGGATGGCCTTGGTGACCTGGGGATGAGGAGGGGAGAGGGGGCATTCTCAGTTTTATCTTCAACTCTTAGGTCTTGTTGCTAGGAAATATCTTCCCACATCCAATCACCAGGAGGGGCTTGCCCAGGAAAACCCATGCTGCTAGAGCAAGTGAGATGAAATTCATGTGAGCCAGAAACATACAGGGCCATTTCTAGAATGCCATTGTTTTAAAGTGCTCTCATGATCACGGTGGCTATTTTTTTCTCTCATTAACTGTCCCTTGAGAGTTAATGAAGAGTTGGGAATCCTCCCTCCAACCCAACCCTAAGACCCAGTGTTGTTCCACCAAACACTAATACCTAAAAGGTCAAGGCCCGAAGAGTCCAAAACAGCAGAGAGTCCTCTCCCAGCTCCCACCCACCCCCCACCACTGGTCCCTCCATACAATCAAGGGAGAGATCTCTGTTCTGTGGCTGGACTCCCGGCCCTGTGCGCTCTGGTGCAGAGTCAGTCTCCGGAGCAGATATTCCATGATCGTTTCGTAGCCTTTGGGGAAGGATGCCAGGATTTTCCAGGGATTGCGGACCCCTCTGCAGAGTTAGAAGTCCGCCAGCATGGTTACCCTCTCCAGGTAATCCACTCTCCACCGCTCCCACAATGCTTCCAGGGGCGAGGACACCGAGCTCCTTTGCCCCGTCTTCTGTCTGCCCTGCTTTTTCCTTCCCCCTTGTTTCCCTCTTTTTGTCCCCTCCTTCTTCTCCTTTTACCCTTTCATCTGTTCATCCCTGCCAGACCTCCCTGTCCTCTGTTATCTCACATGTAGGTAAACCTGAAGCTGTTCACTTGGCCTATGAACCTGATTTGAGAAAATATCTGAGGCTAAAGTTTATTGGCCACGCTTGAATGTGTCAGACAATAAGAGCTTCCTTGTGAGGCCCATCTCTATGGCCTTGCTACTTATCCTAGAACACTGCATCTAGCTTTCCCTTGTGGTCTGTGGCACCCAGTGTGACCACACCCCTCTTCAGGCCCAGTCTGATTATAACCCTGCATCGCACCGCCTAGTCCACCTCGTGCATGGCTCTCTTTCTCCTCCGTACTTGGGCAGATGCCTTTTCCTCTGCATTACATGTCTCCCCACTCATCTTCAACTGACAAAATCACACTCAGAAGAAAAGAACCTATAAAAGCATTCTCTGCAAATAATGTAATAAAATTGTATCTATATACAATTTTGGAAATCAGGCCAGGAAATCATGGCCTTTTTGAAACAGGAGAGAGCAAGAAGGAAATAACGGCAAGATGAAAGGTGAAGACAAGAGACTTTCACAGTTGGCAACATGGCACCCTAGATGCTCTAGGGACAAAGACAGAGAAAACAGTGGGTTGTCAACAAAAGAATGGTAAGGAGACTGACAACCAGTTACTCCACTGGAGTGGAAAGCAGAAGACAGCAGCATACACCTTCCAAGTGTTGATCAAAAATAAATGTCAGCCTACAACAAGTTTCCAAGCAGATCTATCACTTAAAGGGGGTTTGCTTTATTTATAGATAAATAAAAATAGATGGTTTGATTGACAGACTCTCACTAGAGGATAAATTCCTAAAGGACATACTTCAAGGGAAAAAAAATAATTCCATAAAGAAAGTTTGAGATGCAAGGAGGAATGGTAAGCAAAAAAATGGGCAAATATGCCTATAAATCTAAACACAATATTAATATAAGAATGTGCATAATAGCTGTTTGCTGTGAATAATAGCAAAAATCTGGAAGCAACAAAGAACCATTGACAAAAGAATGGGTAAAATAAAATATGAAATAATCACATAATGGAATATTATGAAGCAATTAAATAAGCCTGGTCCAATAGGTAACTTTGCATGCAGTAGAGAATTTTTTTTTTTCAAATTTCCAGTAAACTGAAGCTTTTCCTGTAAGATTGGGAACACAGCAAAGATGTCTGCTCTCACCACCCTTACTCAGTATTGTACTAGGAGTCCTAGCCAGTGTGATAAAGCAAGACAATACAAATTGGAAAGAAAGAACTAAAAACGGTTTCTATTTACCAATAACATGATGGTCTTTTAGAGAATTCCAATGAATCTACAAAAAAGCTCTGAGAACTAATAAGTGAGTTTAGCAAGATTGTAGAATATCAGGTCAATATACAAATATCAATGTTATTTCTATACACCAGAATATCAGGCTAATATACAAATATCAATGTTATTTCTATACACCAGTAATAAACTACTATAATTTTAAAAAATCATGGGAGACCATTTACAATTGCACAAAAAATATACAGATATAAGCTAACAAAATACTTGCAAGACCTATGTGCTAAAAATATAAAAGAGTGATGAAAGAAATTAAAGACCCAAATAAATAAAGATATACACCATGTTTATGGATCAGAGATTCAATATTGTGAAGATGTCAATTCTCCTCATACTTATCTATAGATGCAACATAATCCCAATAAAGATACCACCATTTTTCTTTTCTTTCTTTTTTTTTTCTGAGTCGGGGTCTCACTCTTTCACCCAGGCTGGAGCTCCTGGGCTCAGGCGATCCTTCCACCTCAGCCTCCTGAGTAGCTGGGACTACAAGTATGAGCTACTAGGCCTTGTTGATTTTTTTTTTTGTAGAGACAAAATCTTGCTATGTTGCCCAGGCTGTTCTCAAACTCCTGGGCTCAAGTAATCCTCCCGCCTGGGCCTCCCAAAGTGCTGGGAAAGGAAATAGAATATAAAAGGAAAGAAAATAGAACAGCCAAAACAATTCTGAAAAAAAAGATGAACAAAATTGAAAAACTCACACTACCTGATTTCAGGACTTAATTTAGAACTACACTGTTAGATACATGAAAGAAATGACATGTAGATCAATGGACTGGAAGACAGTCCATAAACAGAACCACATGAATATTGTCACTTGATCTTTGATACGTGTGCTAAGACAATTCAGTGGAGAAAGGTTTATCTCTTCAACAAATGGTGCTGGAACAATTAGACTAATACCACAATTAATCTAAATACAAGAAACCAAATGTCAACTTATTTTTCATATTTTATAAAAAAATTAAAATGAATTGTAAATATAAATATAAAACATAGAAGTATTAAACTTCTAAATAAAACACGGAAGGAAATATCTGTGACTTTAAACATGCTCCATAAGGAAAAAAAAAGTTGAATTTAATCAAGTTAAAAACTTGTGCACTTTATAAGAGAATGAAAAGACAATCCACAAAATGGGAGAAATATTTGAAAATAATATATTTGGCAAAAGACTTATATGTAGGATATATAACGAACTCTCAAAAAACAAACATCTCAATTTGAAATGGGTAAAAGATTTGGATACTTGACCAAAGAAGAAATATGGATGGCAAAGAAAGATAGGAAGTTATGCTCGACACCACTAGTTGCAATTAAATTAGGCAAATGCAAATTAAAACCACAATGATCGGCTACCACACATTTGCTAGAGTGGCTAAATGTTTTAAATGACTACATCAAGTGTGGATAAGGATGAGAACAACTGGCTCATATTTTGCTGGTAGAAATGTAAAATGCTACAGCCACTGAAAAGCCATTTAACAGTTTCTTTTGGAGTAGAATATATACCACCCATGTTGCTCAGCAATTCAATTCCCAGGAATTTATCCAAGAGAAATTAAAGCTTATGTTTACATAAAAACCTATACATAAATGTTCATAGCAGCATTATTTATAATTACCAAAATTTGGGAACAACCCAAGTGATGAATAGATAAACCATGATGCAGTCATACAATAGGATACTATTCTATGCAGCAGGGAAAGGAATAAGCTATAGATACATACAACACACAACCACGTAGATGAATCCCAAACGCATTATGCTGAATAAACACAGCCAGATTCAAAAGCCCATGTGCTATATAGTTCTTACTTTCTGGAAAAGGCAAAACTATAAGGGATAGAGAACAGATCAGTGGCTGCTAGGGTTTGGGGCTGGTGGAAGAGTTAACTCCAGAAGGGTAGCACAAGGGAATTTTGAGGGGATGGAAATGCTTTATATCTTGATTGAGGCAGTGATGCTTATGACTTTGCATTTGAGAAAACTTGTAGAACTATACAGCAAAAGGATGAATTTCATTCCATAGAAATTTTTAAAAATTGAAAAAAAAAAGGAAATTATAGTGTAGTCCATCCATACAATATAACATCAGTCATTAAAATTATGCTTACAAAGGCATTTTAAATGGAGAAAATGTTATGATAAAATGTCAAATGAAGAAAAATGCAAATTGATGAATACAATATGAGCTTCACTATATACCTTTTAAAAAATAATTGTAAAGGTAGATGAATTATAAATTACACCAAAGTGAAAGTCAGGGTTGCCTTTGGAAGGGGGATTTTTTTTTCTTTTTCAAAATTTTACATGCTTTCTAAATTTTCTAGAACAAACCATACTATTGTAATCACTGCACCCCAAGCAAGTAAGAAAGTATTACAAATAGAATGTTTTAAGAATAAGCAACTAGAAAGACTGGTGGGGCTTTGTAGGCCTGAAATTGATAGTCACCTACCTTTGTGACTGATCCTCTATCTTAAACAGTGTCAGGACAACTTCATCAGTGTAGGACTGGACCAGCAAGTACAGGATCTTCTTTATGGTATTTTGGGCTGTGGTTTCAGTGATGCTGTCCATGTGATAGTAAATGTACTGGATGATTTCCGGCACCTGAAATGAGGAAACAGGCGGTTCTTTCCAAGTGCTCGACACCAGTTCACCAGCACTCAAGTGACTAGGCAACCACGTAATACATAGGACTGCACATGTTGCTTACATAGAATGTCCAGACCAAAGAAGTCACCATCCCACTACACTCTGCCCTGGTCAAGTCACTCCTGCAGGACTGTGGACTATCTTGGCCCCCGTGGAGGCTAAAGCAACTCCATGTTAGATGCTAATCTGCTGTGCTGACTTCTGATTAACTCCTGTTCCAGGAATGCCTCTAAGACATCTACTTTACCTGTTGTTACCATAAATCTTGCCCTTAAGTCAAAACAACCTTGACAATAAAACAAAGGTTTTATTTGCCCTTAAACAAGCAAAAAAATCTCTATCAGGTACAATGTACACAGGTAGAGATGGTGGGTACACTTAAAGCTCAGACCAAAAACTATTTGTGCCCCCGCCAAAGCTATTGAAATTAAAAATTTAAAAAAACTCTGCACTTAGACAGATTCACACTGCATTCTTGCCTTTTCCTGAGGGGTCAACTTCAACAGGTCTATACACTCTTTCCCTATGGTATATAAACCCTGGGTCTGAGGGCAGGTGGCTAGTCTCAGGACTGTCAGAGATGTGGCTTCTGTTTGTAAGTCCCTATTAAATACTACTTTCTGAGAAACTGGATTTGTCAGCCTCTTTCTTAGGCCTCTCAGTTTCCTTGGACTTTGGGGGTAGGTTTCCAGAGACCTGTCCACTGGGAATACCTCCCCATATTTTTAAGGGGTGAAAAATAGAAAGCAGCCAGGGAAGGAAGACCAGAACCAAGTCTGGAAACCATGTCATGAAGAATGAAGGAAGAATCTGAGAGTAATTTGGAGAAGACAGGGGGCATAGGATTGCTGCCTACAAATATCTCAGGATTGTTATAGAGGAAGGGAAAGGTTAGTCCTCTCCATGCACTGGCCAGAGGCAGCCCAGTGATGAACAGCATGAACCCTGGAGTCACACTTCATGGAATTTCACATCCCTACTTACGAACTGTGTGTCCTTGGGCAAGATTTTCATTCTCTCTGTGCTTTATTTCCTCTTATAAAAGATAAGGAGAACAATTTTACCCACCTCAACAGTTCTGAGTTAATACACCTGAATTGGTAGGAACAGTGTTTGTCACATAATAGGTGCTCAGTGAACCTCAGTAATTTAGGCTCATAGCCTCTTTGAACCTTTTCCCATTGCGGAAAAGAAAATAATTCTTACAACAGTCCTGTTGTAAGAATTCAATAAAATAACATGTGCATGAAACTAGCATGGTATATATAATCTAGTATTTGTAACACCTGAATATTAACTGAATTGTTCACAGGCCCAAAAAGCAAACTTGAGCCAGGGATCAGAAACTATGGGTTGCAGATTTCAGTTCATTATAAGGTAGAACGTTCAAATAATGAACATCGTTCACCCTTGTATGTTGGTGGGAATGTAAATTAGTACAACCATTATGGAAAACTCTAATACTATGGAGGTTCCTCAAAAAGCCAAAATTACCAATTCCACTTCTGGGTATATAACCAAAGAAAATGAAATCAGTATCTGGAAGAGATATCTACACTCTCATGTTCATTGCAGCATTATTCACAATAGCCAAGATACAGAAATAAGGGTCCATCAACAACAGATGAATAGGTAAAGAAAACGTGGCATAAATACACAACAGAATACTATTCAGCATTAAAAACAAGGAAAATCTGTCATTTATGACAACATGGGTGAGCCTTGAGGACATCATGCTAAGTGAAATAATCCAGGTTTAGAAAGACAAAAACCTCATGATCTCATTTATCTGTGGAATCTTATAAAGTCAAACTCAGAAGCAGAGCGTAGAATGGTGGTTACCAGGGTCTGGTGGTGAGGAGGATTGAGGAGATGTTGATCAAATGATACAAAATTTCAATTTAGACTGAAGAAATATGTTCAGGAGTGCTATTGTACAACATGATTAATAACAAACAATGTATACTTGAAATTGCTGAGTCAGTAGATTTTAAACGTTCTCACCACACACAAAAAAAATGTGAGTTAATGGATATGTTAATTAACTCGATTCAGCCATTTCACAATGTATACATACCTCAAAATCTCACATTGTATATCATAAATCTATATCATTTTTTTCCATTAAAAAATTATTATTATTATTATTTTAGAAAGCAGGATTTATTGAGAGGACAGAAATTTTCTGCTCCCACAGTGGGAGGAGACCCAAGGGGGTTACCCAAAAATGAATTTTTTTTTTTTTGAGTTAGAGTCTTACTCTATTCCCTAGGCTGGAGGGCAGTGGCATGCTCATGGCCACCACAGCCTGGACCTGCTGGGCTCCAGTGATCCTTCCACCTCAGCCTTCCAAGTAACTGGAATTACAGGCAGGAGCCACTACGCCCGGCTTTTTTTTTTTAATTGTGGAGATGAGGTCTCGCCAAGTTGCCCAGGCTGGTCTCGAACCCGTGAGCTCAGGCAATTCTCTCATCTCAGCCTCCCAAAGTGCTGGGATTACAGGCATGAGCCTCCGTGCCTGGCTTTTTTTTTAAAAAAAAAACAGGATTTATAGCCGGGCTCAGTGGCTCAGCCTGTAATCCCACGCCTTTGGGAGGCTGAGGTGAGTGGATTGCCTGAGCCCGCGGGTTCGAGACCTGCCTGGGCAGCAAGACCTCATCTCTACAATAAATTAAAAAATCAGCTGGCCGTGGTAGCGCATGCCTGTAATTCCGGCTACTCGGAAGGCTGAGGCGGAAGGACCGCCGGAGCCCAGCAGGCAAGGCTGCAGTGTCAGGGAGCGGCCACTGCACTCCAGTCTGGGTGACCGAGTGAGACTCCAACTCAAAAAAAAACCAAAAAAACAGGATTTATTGAGAAGACAGAAAAGCAGTGGGAGGGGACCTGAAGGGATTGCCCAATTTTTTTTTTTTAAAAAGGTGATTCACAAAAATGAGCTATGGTTTAAGGTTGTGGTTTAAAGTAGTGTTGCTCTCAAAACAATCTGGCTGCCCAGGGGTCTAGAGTCCTCTAGAAGAGATTACAAGCATCAATTGGGAAGTTGGAGTACTTGGCCTCCGGAATCCCCTCCAACTCTCAGAGCTTATCAGTAGTCTGCTCTGAGACATTCAATCAAATGGCTCTCCAGGCCAGGGAAGTAGAAAGTGTAAGACCCAGAAACTGTAGCAGGACCTACTGTAGACATGTCATGAGCAAGGTAAAGAAGTGGGTTAGGCTGTTAAAATGAGAGTGCATCCATCAGTCCAGAAGATCTTTTAAAAATGGTATATCAGAAAGGATAAAGATAAACTTCTGTCTTAATTCTACTGTAAACTAGTCCCACCTCTGATAAAGTAGTCTCTGTATCCCATCTCTTATTCATGTCGGTGTGTCATAAGTTTATACAAATATATGTACACACGCACCCCCCCTTGACTGTTCATTCTCCCACCCAAATGAAAAAAGCTCCCACAAACAGGCATATCGACCATACTGTCTAGCAGCTAGAGGGATGACTGATGTCTCTCCTTGTCCCAGGAGCACCTGGTAGTCTTCTCCTGCTACAGTTTTGACTCAATTCTTCTTCCCTTCCTGGTGGAAGGGATGCCAGACGGTCACCCCTTCCCATGAAAGGGTCTTTTCCAGCATCGCAAACAACTCCTCATTTTAGCCTTTTCTTCTCTGGGTTAAAGGGTTGTGATGCCTTAAACGCAAGCCAGTAGGAAACAAAGCAGAAAAGACCCAAAACAGAATAGAAAGGAAGAGTCCTTCGTTTGGTCCATTGAGCCATTAGGTCCCCCAGAGCTGCTACCTTTCCAATCTCTGGAAGGGTGTACTTCAGGATCATCTTTAACATCGTGGAAGCTGCAGACACGCTGTGTCTGCTGGTATTTGTCATGGCCTCCATGGCCACCATGAGCATGTCTGCTCTCTCCTCGGGGGTCAGGTATTTCTTGAAGAACTGAAGAGAAAAGAACAACAGCTGTCTTTGTAATGCCAACATCCCACTCTGGGGCTGCCCCAAAGCCTCTGGCCTCCAAAGAGACCAGTGAACCAGGGTCCGGAGGAGGCTGTCCCTAACCAGCATCTGACTATTCTATGGTGTGAGGCCAAGCTTCAGAGTGCCACCAGCTCTGATGTCCCCAGCAAGGAGCAATGGTCAGACAACATGATACCGAGGACAATGCTAAAGGCATTTCTATTCTAAATTTGGAATGCAATTGGGTAAGTCAATCGGAAATGGGTCTGATGTCCAGGGAGTTGGAGCAATCCAAAGAAAGTAGCAAACAATATTGAGTCCCAACTCTGTGCCTGGTTCTACCGCTGGGAGCTGGGGACAGCTCTGAACAAGAAACTCACTGCCTCTGCCTTCAAGGAATTCACATTAGGTCAGGGAAAGTAAACAGGTGGTTCTAGTGCAGTGTGAGACATGGCGGTAAGGAATGTGGTGGGGGCGCTGAAGTTAGACTTGACAGATCAGAGAAGGCATCCTGGAGTTCCTACCCTGGGAACGTGGGGAAAGAGTTCCAGGCAGAGGGAGCAGAATGTGCAAAGGCTTGGAGTGGACAGGCGTTCAGTCTGACTACTGTGTCCTGCCAGGAGGAAGAGGGGGATTGAGAGAAGATGAGGCAAGACAGTGATGGTGGGGCCAGATCGTACAAGGCCTCATGGGCCAAGTGGAGAAGTTTGGGCTTTGGAATAAGGATGGGGAAGTCCATGCAAGTCTGAAGGGAAATAATATGATGAGACTTGTACTGCAGAAATAGCTCTCTGACTGTAGTACAGAAAATGGTGTGATAAAGATCGTGGCTGGAAACAGGAAGGTCGGGAAGAGGCTGCTCCAAGACCCAGGGAAGAGATGATGGTGAACCGAGTCAGAAGAGCCACGGTGGAGCAAAGCGGAGATTCGAGAGCTATGTAGAAGGCAGAGTGGACAGACTTGGTGTGGAACCGGATGTGGAGAGTAGGGGGAGGAAAGAGGAAAGCATGACTCCCGGATTTCTGGCTAGAGTGATTTGAGTTGAAAGAGCCTGGGACACCATACCTAGGACAACCAATATGCCTTGGCTGGATAAGTAAGATTAAAGCTAGGCCACACTTAAGGCACAATGGCACAATCTGCAGGTGAACAGTTGGGTTGACTATACTTCTTTTAAAGAACTCTCTCAGTGACTTCAAATTTCAGTCTGCTCAAGTGCAGCTAGGGAAATGGGTCTTGCCCTTCCAGCCTACCGTCCCTGATATCTTGAACGTTGGAGATACTCCCTATGTGGGAGATCGGTCCTCTGTGGCCCCACCCAGGCCTACCACAATCTCTCCCCAGCCCCTCTTCTCCCCTGTCAAAGCTCCCCATCTGGGCATCCACGCATGGTGGAGAGCGAGGGTTACCAACGTGAGGTTCTGTATACTGGCAAACCACTCCCCGTGGAAATGCTTCTGTAAATCCTTCAGGATGATCTCTGTCTTCTGTTTCATACCTCCTATCCAAAAATAACAATTAAGGGGGGCAGGGCCTTAACAGGGAATAAGGACCACACCCTTGCTGATTTATCCTCCAAACCCCAAAGAAGATCAACAGAGTGAAATAACACTTGCCCAACAGAATGGAAAGGACTCCCCAGCACCAGGCCAGTGGGGGGAAGGAGATTGTGGTGGGTGACGCAGTCTGGTCCACTTGCAGCACTGTTCCTGCACAGGGCCAGAGTGTGGACACTTCCCACCTGCAGGTGCTGGGCAAACACCCTTGCCAGAAGCATGCCCCTACTGAATCACAGGAAGCCAGGGGTTCTGAAAGTCCTTTGGGGATATTTTCCCAATTCTCTTGGCACCTCTGTAAGTATGTGCAACTATTCTGCATCTTTGGTTTTCTCCCAAATGTGTTCCTTGCGGAAGGATGTTCTTTTTCCCACTCTTATGCTGAGCAGTGACTGGAAAATATTGAGTACCCAAGTTGATCACATGGGTGGCAGCACCTGAGATCCTAAGGGATTGTTTTTTCAAGGACTCTCTTAGGATCTCCTAAAAGAGGGGTCGGAGCTCGTCCAGATAAAGTTTCCAGATCTGCTGGTAACAAGGCTGTCTCGTCTTGGAGCGCCAGGGCATAATCACTCTAGCACCCTTGTGAGAGGGAACTATCCTTTGGCATGGCCTGATACGATATAGGCACTGAATGAACAATGCCGATTTGCTCTTGTCACTCGTGGCTCCCCCCAGCTGCAGCAAGGTGGCCACCTGGGCTCCCACTGCTTACTTCTCTGAAGCACAAGGGTTTTGAAGAGGTAATGCAATGCCTCTGATGCCTTCATGCTGATCTCACTGTTGGAGTCCATGCAGAAGAGACCAAAGATGCCCGTCAGTTTCCCGCTCATCCAGAACTCTGTCATGTGCTGCCAGGAAGAGAAAATGACTTATGTCTCCACCATCCTGAAAGGAGCTTCTCCCCGCCATGCCCTCATGACCAGTTTCCCTCTCCAGCCTACTGCCCTTCCGTATCACTCAGTCCGTTGCCTACATGTGTCCCCCCAACCTGACCATCTCCACACTCTGGCCTGGCTGAGAAAAACCTTCCAAACCAGCACCCAGGGAAATGGGGCAACCAGATCCCTGAAACATGTTAGTCAGTGAAAGCTGTGGACCCAACCAGGCTATCCAGGGCAAGGTCCCTGACAAAGCTGAGATGTGTCTGCCTAGTTAGAACTCACTCAGTCAAGGGCAAACCAAACAAACAAGACAAGCTTCTGATTCTATGGGACAAGAAAGGACGCTAATGCAAAATAAAGGGGGAAGGTACTCTGACCACCCACCCTCCAGTTACCCCCTGCAGAGTTACAGCTCACTCAGGTACTCCATGTGCAGAGAAAGGCCCGCTTTTCTCCCCACCCCAGACACTCACTGAAAGTTCGGAGAAATTGCAAATAAACCTCAGTAGCCGGGAAATAGTGCCCAAGGCCCGGATCTGCTCGTGCACTTTGTCTGACGATGACCAAGGCAAGATGATCTGGAAAAGGAGCAAAGAGGCCTAGTCAGCATCCCTTCTGTGGGAGCACTGCTCTTTACCTTTCCTTTCTTTCTCTCTTTTCCTCTTCTTCCTCTCCTTTCCCTCCTCCTCCTCCTCCTCCTTCTTTTTTAATTGAGACAGGGTCTCACTCTGTCACCCAGACTGGGGTGCAGTGGCGCACTTATAGCTCACTGCAGCCTCAAACTCCTGGACTTAAGTGATCCTCCTGCCTCAGCCCCCCAAGTAGCTGAGACTACAGGTGTGAGCCATCATACCCGGCTAGCTATTTTGATCTTTTCTGGAGACAGGGCTCTCACTATGTTGCCCAGGCTGATCTCAAACTCCTGGCCTCAAGTGATCTTCCTACCTCTGCCTTTCAAAGCACTGGTATTACAGATGTGAGCCACTGTATCTGGCTCTCTTCCTTTTCTTGATTCCATATCCCTGATGGCCAAAAAGACAAGCAAGAGAGAGCTATGGCAAGCACCAGAGTGCACAGCCCCATGAACTTGGCAAAGCAAGAATGTGTTTAGGAGTCTCTGGCACTTCACCCACTACCTTCTAAGTCTCCTCCTTCAGGAATGTTTAAAAACAGCACAGTGCCTTAGAGGTTGAATTACAAAGCAGAGAGCAAGGAAGAATGGGGTAAGATGGGGAATTGAAGTCCTCGTATCTATACAACCCCTTCCTTAGCTAGGCCAAGGGCAGGGGTAAAGTTGTCTCTGAAGGATGAGATTCAGAGCCATTAATTTCTGGAAATTAATAATAATAGTGACACAGGTAAGTATTCTGAGTGTAATAACTTACCATATCCTCCCAACAATCCTGTATTATTACTACACTAGCAACTAGGTTGAGATGCCACCAGGTGGGAGGAGCCTGTGTCCTTCTCAGTGCAAACTTTTGGAAAAGTGTATGCTGTATTATAGCTGCTGGACAGGTGCCCTTCAGGGTGGGCTTTCTCCCAGAGCATTATACCCCGTAATAGACAGTCGTGTAAAACAAACAAACAAAATCACCACCCATATCAGACTTCCAATACAAAAATTAATTCAGAATTGATCACAGACTTTAACTTAAAGCCTAGAGTTATAAGAATCTGGAAAAAAACAAGAGAAAATATTTAAAACCTTACTTAAGGCAAAAATTCCTAGATAATACAATAAATGTATGACCATGAAAGAAATAATCATTTTGACTTTATCAAAATGAATACCTGTGGTTCTTCAAAAGACACTGTTAAGAGAATAAAAAGTCAAGCTACAAAATAGGAGAAAATGTCTGCAAATCACATATCTGAAAAAAGACATATGCAGAACATACAAAGACCCCTCAAAACCTCCAAATAAGAGAACAACCCAATAAAAAAGGGCAAAAGATTTGACTAGATACTTCACCAAAGCAGAATACAGATGGAAAATAAGTTTATGAAAAGACACCTAGTATCATTAGTCATTAAGACGTCCAAGTTAAAATCACAAAGATCTGTAAAAATCACTAAAATAGAACACTGATGATACCACTTGCTGCAGGGAGGCAGAACAACTAGAACTCTCACACATTGCTGGTAGGAATGCAAAATGGCATGGCCACTTTGGAAGTATCCTATACAGTATCCTAAGCAGACTCATGCCATGCAGTACAGCAATCCTACTCCCAGGTATTTACCCAAGTGAAAATGTCATGCTCATACTAAAGCCTGAATGCAAAAATTTACAGCAGCTTTCTTTGTAATCAAACTGGAAACAATCCCAAAGTTCCTTAACTGGAAAATGAATGCACAAACTGTGATCCATCTACACAGAAAAAAGAAAAAGAAAAAGAAACAAACGACTGATACAACACCCTAGATGAATCTCAAATGCATAATGCTAAATGAAAAAAGACTCCAGAAACTATATATGGCATAATTATATTTACAACATTTTAGAAAAGGCAGCATTATAGAAACAGAAAACAAATCAGCCATTGCCAGGGGCAGAAGGTGGGGAAGGGGTTGACTCATGGGGGGAAAATGTAGGGATGATAGAACTGCTCTATAGCTTGATTGTGGTTGTGGTTATATGACCACAGGCGTTTGTCAAAACCCACAGAACTACACACTAAAAAGGGTGAGTTAGACTATATGTAAATTATAATTAAATTAATTTTTTTAATGGAAAAAATAAAGATCAAAGGAAAAGGAAGGCCCTTAAGAAAACCATTTAGCCCTCAAATATTTGTGCACAAATGACCTTTTCGATACAGCTGTGCAAAGTCAAATGTGAAATAAAGGATGCTGCAATATGTTGTCATGTAATTTTGTGAGAAAAATTATGTCTAAAATACATGCACTTGAATTTTTGTTTTAAGAATTACCTCAAGCCAGGCTCGGTGGCTCAGCCTGTAATCCCGCGCTTTTGGGAGGCTAAGGTGAGTGGATTGCCTGAGCCTGTGGGTTCGAGACCCGCCTGGGCAGCGAGACCTCATCTCCACAATAAATCAAAAAATTAGCCGGGCATGGTAGCGCGCGCCTGTAAGTCTGGCTACTTGGAAGGCTGAGGCGGAAGGATCGCCAAAGTCCAGCAGGTCAAGGCTGCGGTGGCCGGAAGCGGCCACTGCACTCCAGTCTGGGCGACAGAGTGAGATTCCAACTCAAAAAAAAAAAAAAAGAATTACCTCAAAGTAGCAAGTATCTAAATTGTGTTGCATATAAAAATAACATATTTTGACCAGTCACGATGGCTCACGGCTATAATCCCAGCGCTTTGAGGGGCTGAGGCAGGAGGACTGCTTGAGCCCAGGAGCTCGAGACCAGCCTGGACAACATAGTGAGACCTCATCTCTTCCATAAATCAAAACATTAGCCGGGTGTGGAGGCACATGTCTGTAGTCCCAGCTACTGGGGAGGCTAAGGTGGGAGGATCGCTTGAACCTAGGGGGTCAAGGCTGCAGTAAGCTGGGATTGAGCCACTGCACTCCAGCCTGGGCAACAGAGTGAGACCCTGTCTCAAAAATAAAAACAAAAACAACAAATAAACAAATTTTAACTGTATTTATCAAAATAAACGGATTCCCCCCACTATGAAATGTTTGCAGTGCTTTTGTGGCACACCATTTATCATTGGATAATGAGAAATCCAATAATGATCTCTTGAGGATGTCCCCCTGACTAGGGCCAGGATTTTACATCTTCATTCTCCATTAACTCCAAGTTCAACAGAATGTTTGTTACTACATTTATAATGAGGCTGCCTAAAAAGTACAAAAATGCTTTCCAACAAACATAGCAGAAGTGATCCATTCCAAAAGAACTGTATCACTCACCTAAATATGGACAATTTTCCCTCTAGATACAGCCCTTGTCAAGGTCCTTATATAAGATACTTGGGCAGTTTTGTCTCCTTATTTGTAGTCACACTTAATGTTTTATGCAAAATCATATTACCCTAGTTGATTATCATCTTGTTCATAAAAGTTGGTTTCAAGTGACTCCTGTCTATTTCTCAAACTCACGCTTAGGAGATGACAATTTGTCGTAACTAAAAATATTTGAAATGCTCTAAAGATGATTAAAGACGTGATTTGTAATGCTTTGAGTCTCTGGTCGGGATTATATTAAGGAATATAAAAGTAGCCTGGATGGGTGGGCTCTGAGGTCTTCTCTATCATAGAGCAATGTCAGACACTGCAATAGGGAAAATACTTTGAAGATTAAAGTCTGACATGGATATAAAGGTTATTATTGATAAAGTTCCAACATACTCCAGTTCTGAACAGAAACAGGTCCTCAGCCTGATGGCCGGTGTTCAAAAACACCATCCTCTGAACAACACTTCAGTGAGGAGACAGGACTTTTTTTGCTTATACATGCTGAAGTTTTAGAACAACACCCAGACAATCTTAATATTATTTCCTTTCCTCCCAAACATACCAGAATTAACATGGGGTTTCAGTTTCTCTGATTTCCACAGCCACTTACCTCCAGGAAGTTTTGCAGTATGAGCATGTTGGGGTTCATATCGCCCATCACAAGAGCTTGTAACATGTCATCTAAGGCCTGCACCGTCTGGCAAGTGAGGAGACATGGAGTGTCCTGGAGAATAGACTGCCACAGCACCAGCTCAGCTCCTTGGGGACACTCCCCCATGTCCCTGTCTCCCTCCTTGGAAGGAAGGAAGTGGCACCAGCCCAGCTCTCCCATCTCAGGCATTCTCTCTGTCACTCTGCTCCCCCTGGGACAGACCTTTCTTGGCCTCACTGAAGACTAGACCAGATACCAGGTCCAAATCGCAGGCCAAATAGGAAAATGCAGGCATTGAGCAGTTCTCTCCAACAAAGTCAGCCTCCATGCAACTCTGACCATTAGGGAGTTATTCCGTCAGATTCAGGAATCTTCTATTTTTATTTTTATTTGTTTGTTTATTAATTAAATAGAGATGAGTTCTCACTATGTGGATGTGATGTGGAAATCACTCCTTAGTCTCAGGACGCAGGCTGCTCAGAATTAGGTGAGCTAAAGAGGTCTCTTGTCAGAGTTCCTAGGCTGGTCTTGAACTCCTGGGCTCAAGTAATCTTCTCACCTTGGCCTCCCAAAATGCTGGGACTACCAGCATGAGCCACTGCATCTGGCTGGAAACTTCTATTTTTAAAGTTAGCGTGCTTGGGAAGATTTGGCAGTCTACCGGTCTGTTGTCCCATAGGATCTATGGATTTTTATTATTAGACTATCTCCTCCCAACACTGAGGCTGTTGTGAGCCTTGGTGACAGTACATGGATAGGCACAGTTAGGACATGGATGGACACAGGAGCATAGGCCATCCCTGGGAGGACAGGTCAGGATAAGGCAGCCCCGAGTGCCTGAGCAGCCTAAGGGCCACAGGGTTATGGGCTCTGAAGGAGGCATCAGAGCAGGAAGAGGGCAGGAGGTGATCCCGAAGACGAATCCTCCCCATGGAGATCCCCAGCAAAGGGTGGGGCCTACCTGGCTGTAGAGATTAGAACTCTCCCTTAGGTCTAGACTGGGCACGATGAGTGGCAGAGAGAAGGTGCTAGAGATGCCTGCATTGACCAGGTCCAGTTTCTGGGATAAGTAGAATGGTGGATTCACCTGGCTGGGAAGAGAGGCGAGGAGTGACCAGGGGCTTTGCGGGGAGTCTCTGTGAGAGGCTGGGTTATGTCTCCAGGACCCTCTTGGGGTGTTTTCTCTCCTGTTCTCTCTGAGGTGCAGGAGACAGTGGGGACTTGAGCCTCAAACACTTTCCAGTGGCCTCTTCTCCAGGGAAGGAAGACCTTGGCTGCTGGGAGAAGCTTCCCTATCCTGGGTGTCCTAATAGCCTTTCAACAGTAAAATTGCAATCCCCCCCACCACCACCTCAGGATGCAGGCAGATAAAGTGGCAGCAATGGGGCCCTGCCGTCCACAGCCCCCAAACCTTGCCCTTCTTCCCAACCCAAATGCTGTCAGCACCAAAGACCCAAGGGCTCTGAAGGGGTGATGGCAGGAAAGGAACCTCAAGGCCACAATGCAGAGCATGGCTTGCCGAAGCACATTGCCTGTCAAAGTCTCTGTGGATTCTTGGAGGATTATTGCCTAGAAGGGAAACAAGAATTTCCATCAGAAAGAGATGCTGGGGGGGGGGCTGAGGTGAGTGGATTGCCTGAGCCCGCGGGTTCGAGATCCGCCTGGGCAGGCGAGACCTCATCTCTACAATAAATCAAAAAACCAGCCGGGCGTGGTAGCGCTTGCCTGTAGTTCCGGCTACTCGGAAGGCTGAGGTGGAAGGATCGCCGGAGCCCAGCAGGTCGAGGCTGCGGTGGCCAGGAGCGGCCACTGCACTCCAGTCTGGGCGATGGAGTAAGACTCCAACTCAAAAAAAAAAAAAAAAAAAAGAGATGCCAGTGGCAGGGCACAGTGGCTCATGTCTGTAATTCTAGCACTTTGGGAGGCAAGAGGATTGCTTGAGCCCAGGAGTTTGAGACCAGCCTGGTTAGCATAGCAGGACCCGGTCCCTACAAAAATTAAAAAAATAAAAAGGCCAGACATGGTAGCTCATGCCTGTAATCCCAACACTTTGGGAGGCCGAGGTGAGAGGATTTTCTGAGCCCAGGGGTTTGAGACCAGCCTGGGCAACTTGATGAGACCTCGTCTCTATAATGAATCAAGAAAAATTAACCGAGCATGGTGGCACACGTCTGTACTTCCAGCTACTTGGAAGACTGAGGCAGAAGGATTGCCTGAGCCCAGCAGGTTAAGGCTGCGGTGGCCATGAGCATGCCACTGCACTCAAAAATAAATAACTAAATAAAAATAAAAATAATTAGCTGGGCATGATAGTATGTGCCTGTAGCTCCAACTACTTAGAAGGCTGAGGCAGAAGGCTCGCCTGAGATGAGAAGATTGAGGCTGTGGTGAGTAGTGATTGTGCCACTACACTCCAGTCTGGGTGACAGAGTGAGACTCTGACTAAAAAAAAGAAAAAGAAAAAGAAAAAAAGAAAGAGATACCAGGTATCCCCCAGGTCTGGGACTAGACATCTTCATCCCTGAAGGACTAACTCCCAGAGGAGCTTGGGTTTTTCTCACCTCAATTTTCTTGGCCAGGATGGTTTTAGAGTAGTAATCATTCATATTGCCGTCCACCTGGGCACACACCACACTACTCAAGGTTTCCACAGCCCTCAGGAACTTCAGCTTGGAGAACTCACGCTAGGACATAATAACAGACTGCTGCCCATAAGCTGGGCCTCAACCCTTAGTTCTGCCTACAGGCAGCACCTGAGACCTGCACCCCACACCCTGGCCCTCACACCCAGCCCGGACTCAGATCAACTAGGCCAAAGGATGGACTGCTCACCTGACTTCCTCAGCACAGTGTCCCCATCCCCAGGGCTGCTATTTACCAATGTGGGGCCATCTTTGTAGCCCTCTGGGGACAGTGGAGCTAGGGGCCTATGAAGAAGATTCTTCATACAGGAAGGAAGCTACAAGGCCTCATCCCCAGAAACCCTGCCCACTGGCCTAGCTACCTATGATTTGCCCAGGTCAGGAAGTAACAACAGCTGGTTTTCTGGTGGCCTCCAAGCCAGGCCTAATACTCAAAACCCAGGGAAGCATGCATCCTCTTTTTCTTCTACTTTCCTCCTCAGTTCTCAAAAAGGTCCAGAGAATTTTCTCACCATATGTACTTCTTCTAGAAATTCCACTATGAACTCGTAGGCTTCCCTTTCTGATTGGCGCAATCCTGAAAAGGGATGTAGTTGGGAGGAGTTGAGCTAATTCTACCAGATGAAATAGGAAGACAGAGCCATCCTGACTCCACCTTTCCCCAGGAAGGTCCAGAAGCCACCAAGGTCCAGTGTGGCTCTTGCTCCCAAGAACCAGTTCCTCTAGGCCAATAGAAGCCAAAGTGGAAAGGCCATCATGTGAAGAACTCAGTTATAAGATTTTCTGCATTAGGCATGCTGAAAGATGGAAGAACAATTGGGAGGGGAGAGTCTGAAGTCACTCCCAGTCGTCACACATTTCTGGGGCTGTCCTAGACTAGTTTTGAAATTCCTGGTTGTGAATAAACTCGAAATCCCAAGTCAGCTTGTCCACAGGGCTAACATAGCCTTTAAGGCACACCTCCCCGATCAGGGCCCCAGGTATGGGCACAAAGGCTGGGGGTTGAGATTAGTAATACAGCCTGTCCACTCCGGGTGGAGCCGGGAGGGGCCAAGCAAGAGGATGGGGGTAGAGCAAGTGATCTGATTCTGTATCCATGTTGAAGGTAAAGCTGATGGAAATTGTTGAAGGAATAGACATCAGCATGAGAGAAGACAGAAGTTAAGATTTTGGCCTGAGAAGCAGGACTGAGTTGGAAGGAGTATGCTGGCCATTAATTGATATGGGGAGCAGATATGGGGTTGGAAGTAAAGTCAGGAATGCAGTTTGGAACATGTAATGCTGAGACGTCTACTGCGCATCAAAGTGGAGGTATCAATAGGCAGTTGGATATAAGAGTCTGAAATTGATCTGGACTGCAGACACCAATCTGGGAGTTGTTGGTATGCAGATATTCTCTAAAGATCTGCTCTGGCTCTCCTGAACAGCTGTCAGAAAGTCTCAGACACCAGCTTGCTCCCAGCCCCACCCCCAGGCTTCCCAGGGAGGCAGGCCTGGAAATGGATGGTGCTGTGAAAGAGGCAGACTTGCTCCCATTAAATGACACCTCAAGCCAGGGCTGGGCCATCGCCACCACTTCCCAACCGCTGCAGTTAATTGAGAGACAGGACCCACGGCTCACCTGATAAGTTTGGCTTCCAAGAGATACGGAACGTCAGTGCCTCAAAGGTGACTCTCTTGGGATTTTGTTTGTTAGGATGTGGATCCATCTGCATACTTGGGGTAGCGGCCTGCAGCTTGCAAGGAGAACAGTAGGTAGGCCAGGGATGAGAGTCCTTACTAGAGATGCAGCCTCTCCACTCAAGGGGAGAGGCTACAGGAGGAAGGCCCTGGCCACTTACCACAAAAGGAATCGGCTGAGTGGGGCTAGGGCCAGGTTCCACTGTGAGCTTACCATTTTCTCCTCATGGGAAGGCACGGGATCCTCTGAAAGGTCCTGATCCATCCTAACTTGTCTAGGAGTCTTCCATGCAGGGATCTCCCTGCATAGGGAAATCTCAGGCTCACTGGCGGGCTCCCAGGTCACGGTGTCCATTCCTCTGCCTCTGGGCGGAATTGCCTCTGAGAGTCTTACTGCGAAAATCCTGAAGCCCCTTTTCCCAGAGGCTTCTGTCCCCATTTCCTAACCCATAATCCCACTTCTGCCCTATTGTAGCCCAAGTCTGCTCCTCCCAGACTTGGCCCAGGGAAACCTGCTTGTGGACCAGGAAGAAACTGCTGGTGGACCTGGTTCTCACTGCCCTGCACTTTGGGTCCCCAAACTGGCGCATCCTGTTGCTTTCCGCTCCTGGCTCTGCCTCCAGACCCCATCTCTTTTTGTATCCCCCTTCTTTTAGCCTGTCTCTGTCCTGCGGCTGAGGAGCTGCCTCCTCAGACGGGTCATCCCCTAGGAACTCGCCGAGACTCGGTCAGGGTTTCCCTCTGCCTACCTCATCACAAACTGTCTGAAATACAGTATCAAGCACCCCATTCCCCGAAAGTCACAGGGCAAAGTGTTCAGGTCTGAGATGGGGAGACCTCAACGTCTCCAGAGACCCTGGGGCAGTCTCCCCTCCCAGCCCCCTTCTCTGTAATGGAGGCCCCCAGGCCTAAGTGACCCGGGTCCGCGAAGTCCGTAGATTCCCATGATCCCCAAGGCCGAGTCCCCAGGGCAGAGCTGGAGTCGCCTTTCCCACAACCATCTGCCTGGGTCCTTCTTGCCCTGCCCCTTCTTTGGCTGTGGAGTGGGACGGGGGGCAGGGACCCCTCTACCTGACACGCCGGCGCCTCCGATCCGGGGCACAGGCCTCTCCCGGGCTCAGGCCTCTCCCGGGCTGTGGCTCCAGGGGGCGCTGTGCTCCCGGGAGTTGGAGCGGCCCCTGCAGGGCGGCCACGGAAGTGGTCCGAGTTGGCGCCCCCTACTCCCATCCCAGTCATTTCCCCTCCCCCTCCTGGGAGGGAGGAGCTGTTGGCTCCCTGGCTGAGTCAGGGGAGGGGGTTGTGGTCTCCCTTCAGCACCACCCCAGTTGTCCGGTTATGGGGAAGGGGCTGTTTCTCATGAGCCTGGGCTCTGGATGGTCAACGGCTCCACGAGTGGCTGGGAGGAGCAGGAGACTCGGAGCCACACCTCCCCACCCACTGCCTAGCCTGACCCAGCCAATCCCGTCCTTGCTTGGGGAAGCGACTCCCAGAGCACAGCTCCTCGGGTCAGAAGACGGTAGGGAGCTTTGATAGGGTTGGGCTTGCTTCCAACCTGCCAGGGAAGCAGAGAATGAGAGCTTCTCTTTACCACCCCACCCACCCACGGCTCCTCAGGGACCCAACCAGACCAGCTGGAGAGGCAGGTGAGGCCAAGCAACTTGGCCACCTTGGGCAGGCAGCCTCTGCTCAGGAAACTTGGCACCAAAAAAAACAAAACCAAACCAAAAACCATCCTCAGTTCAATCACAAAGAACAGACTTTATTGAAGTATTTGGCACTGAAACCCACACAGTTCCAGCCCCGTAGCCAAGGACACAGCCACTTGCCAACAGCACCAGGCGTTATATAGGACCAATAAGTTAATACGAAGGATGTTCAGGTGTGAGGGACCGGCGCACAGAAGTTTCCTGGCTCAGCATGAAGAGTTCTGGTTCAGGAAGGACACTGAGAGGGTCGAGGGTACAACTGTACACTGGGGAAAGGGGCTTAGAGGCAAACCAGAAGAGAGCAGCATCCAAAGTAGAGCGTTCAAACGTAATAGGGGACAGAGGTGATACAGGTAGGAAAGCTGCAGGATAGTGTGAGAACACAGTGAGAGAAATACCAGGTGTGCCCCTCAGGCTCGTCTTCTCCCCCAGATGCCTCTTGGTTCTTCCCTAAGCACCTCTGTGCATTGACTGCGTCGCTTTCTAGTAGGGCCTTTTTGCTGGGCCAGGCAGCAAAGTTCTTAGCATCTTCTGCTATATTCATGGTCTCTGTTCCAGTCAGCTGTCGCTACACCTCCAAACCTCACCTGAGTTGCTTTCTCATGGAAGCAGGAGCCCTACCTATGTATCTGACCTGGCAGCAAAGAAACCCCTAGGATGAGAACTCAGGGACCATCAGGTGGTCTTAGCACAGGCAACGTCCAGACTTCCCCCAGTCCCAGCAACTAGGCCAATTAATGCATACCTTCTAAAAAAATTCAGCATCTTGTCAGGGCTCAGGAATGAGTATGCCCATGTTTTATAAATAAGGACTTTCAGCTGGGCATGGTGGTTCACGTCTTTAATCCCAGCACTTTGGGAGGCTGAGACGAGAGGATTGACCGAGCCCAGGGGTTTGAGACCAGCCTAGACAACACGGTGAGACCTTGTCTCTACATAAATCAAAAAATTAGCCGGGCATGGTGGCACATGCCTGTAGTTCCAGCTACTTGGAAAGCTAAAGCAGAAGGATTGCCTGAATCCAGCAGGTGAAGGCTGCAATGGCCATGAGTGTGCCACTGCACTCTAGCCTGGGCAACAGAGTAAGACTCTGACTCAAAAAAAAAAAGGACTTTCTCATAGCAAAAGCACAGTTGTGAAAGGAGTAAGAACCTCCTTCTCCTACCAGAACATGCCGCAAAAGTGGTGCTGTTCCAAAAATATTTGTAAGGCACAGGATTTGGGGACTGTGATGAAAAAATATTACGAGCACCAGGACCACAAGCCGTTGAGATGCTCAGAGGTGGTCATCAAGGCCAGCCCCCAGCCAGATCCCCTGAAGCCAAAATCTGGCAAAGACTCAAGGTTCAGAGGTCTGGGAGCCCACAGGGCAGAGGGTACAGTGACTAGGTTCCCAAAGGGGATTTATGGGGTCAGGAAAATAGCAGGGTCCAGGAAGACAATACCCCACCGGGATACAGACCTTTAACCTACCACTTGGTGTGTGCATCACAGAGCACATTACAAAGGGGGAAGGAGCTTCTCCCTATCCCAGACTGGAGCACCCAGAGACCTGGAAAATGGGGAGAGTCATGGGCACGAGTGTATGCAACATCCAGCCCCCAGCAACAGTGGCACAGGAGGGCCAGGGGTTGTTCTTCAGGAAAGTTCTCAGAACCAGAGCACAGTGTCTGAGGAACCCCAAGGGGGCCCTATCTGCTTCACACATTCTCTGCTACTTGTCTTACACAAGGAGTCAAAATGCTGTCACTCAGACAGGCAAGGCCTTAAGACCAGTAGGCCAGACTCTAGGGGATAACGTATAATCATATCCCAGGGATCTCGAGGACAAATCACAGATATAAATCCTCAGGTCAGGGCTTCTGATAAAATGTGTATAAAAAAAAGAAAAGGTCTCAGCTCCAGGTCATCGACCTGCGATGGGGGTGAGGGAGCTGAAGGAGGCACTTGGGGTGGGAGTCTTAGCCCAGCCCCACGATGAAACAGTCTTTTCCAGTGAGGGACCCTGAGTTGCACCTGTCTGGGTTACACCTGGCTGATGATCTCTCCATTCTCAGGTACAAAGACTTGCACAGGGGCCCCCTCGGGCGATCTCCGGAGCACACACACTGTAGGCACCTGCCAGGGTCAGGAAGAAAGGAGATAGGTAAGCAAACCAGGTAGAAATATCCAGAAATGAACAGTAAGCCAGTTACACCATGCTTATCCCTTAGGGACACTGACTGGCTACAACATGGCCCTAGTGCTCAGCTCTGGTCTCCCCAGGAGGCTCCATTTTCCACTCTAGGTTCCTCTGGGGTATGACAGGCACGCTGACCTCTTCCTCCCCCACCTTCCCTGGGCTTACTTCTCACTGTCTGGCAGGTTGGGATGGGCTGGGCCTGGCCAAGGACAGGTCCAAGCTCGCAGGAAGGGAACACACGTCAGCTGGAGGGTGCAGCCTGGGACTGGGGCCAGGGTGCTGCCAGGCCCAGGATGCCAGCTGCAGCCCCAAGAGCCGTGGGTGGGGGAGGGACATGCAGCTGGGCCTCCTGGGAAACTGGGGTCTCAAAGAGGCGGCTTGTTGGTAAGTTCTGGAGCATGTCCCCCGCAGAGCCCTCCGTACCAGGGAGAAGGAATAAAGAAGGGATTGATGTGTGTTAGCCCCACTTCCAGAATGAAGAAACAGGGTCCAAAGAACCCAAGCCATCCCTACCCAGTATCAGGGTGCTGTATCCTGGCTCTGGGACTCCTGATGATAATAATATCATTTATCTAGTGCTTACTATGCCTCGCTTGAGTCAGTCCAGCCTCTTAGCACCCCTAAAATAGGTGTTGCACTACTCCCATTTCCCAGGGGGAAGTCAAGGGGAAGAGTATGCCCAAAGGGGTTAGGTTACTTGCCCAATCATATAGCTTACAAGTGGAGGGACTGGGATTTGAACCTGGTAGCCCAGCTCGAGGATTGGTGTCCTTAACTATTATGCCCCCCTCCTTCTCAGCTCATACTCTCTCTGTGGGAGAGTATCAAGGAGTGACAGATAGGCAGTCATAGGTCCTAGCTTCTGCAAACGTACCAGGGGTGCCAAAAAAAGTACACACATTTCAAGAGATGTTATCATGTATTACTTTTAGCACTCTGTAACCAGAAGTGTCTGGAGGCTGATGGTAACCACTCTGAGCACCTCTTGTAACTGCAGAAGTCAAACATGACTTGTATTCATCCTTTGTTATGGATATATGGAGTATTATAATTTTAATACAGTTTTTTTCCTTTCTTAAAAAATGTGTATTCATTTTTTGGGCACCCTCTGTTATTTCCAGACTCTTCCTTTGTCCTGGGCAGGAAGTCAGAAAATTAGGGGGGTTTATTTGATTGGACTTTGATTATGAAGAGGTTTATCTGCTTTGGGGATCATCTGAGGAGCCATCAGGAGAAAAAGCCTCTGCTATCAGTGAGATCATCTCCACCATGCATGTGCTCTGGAGCTAGATGTGGCAGGCAAAATCAGGAGGCGCCCCAGGTAAGTCAAGGGTGCCTTCAAAGCCAAGAGGAAATGATTTTTTGGCCTGTTCTTCTTAGTTGGGGATTACCCGGCCACTAGGCATCAAACTAGGTTTGATGCCTCACTACTCTGGGACCTTCTAGAATCACGGCCCCTTCCCAGAGACACAGCACTCTTGCCCAGTCCCAGGGTCCCTCGAGAGCAGACGCACCTGTGTCCGGGGTCCTGGGGCTCGCCCAAAGCCCTCTCTCCCGGGGGGCAGGCTCCTGACCCGGAAGGCCCCTTGGCGGTCCAGCGAGTGGGGGCGGGAGCTGCGCAGGCGTGCCCGCTCGTGCCACCACTTGAGCTCCTCAGAGACGGCCGCCTTGCTGAGCCCCCGGCCTGTGGGGCTGTCTTTCAGGGAGGGCGTCCGCACGATGCGGCTGTGGGAGGGCACCAGCCGCTGGTAGCGCAGGGGCGTGCCCTCCTCCTCATAGGCAGGGCCCAGAGCCGCTCGACACAACTCCCACTCGCCAGGCGGCAGGTGGCTCTCAGCCACCATCACATACCGCCCTGCTGGGAAACAGCCGGGGGGCAGCAGCAGCTTGGGGTAGTGGGGGACCAGCTCTCTGCTGCCAGCTGGGCCCCAGGCCCCACGGTGGCGACGGAGCTCCGGTGGGGAGAGGGGCCGCAGGAAGGAGATGTCGGGGCTGCTGCTGCCTGGCGAGGTGGGGTGGGAGATGCTGGACACATCAGAGCCGCTGTCTTCCGAACAGGAGTGGCAGGCGGCGTGAGGCAGCGGTGGCTTGGTCGGGGGGAAGCAGGAGTCTGGCACTGTCACCGTGTAGTGAGTGGGACGGCGGCGGGGAAAGGCGCTGCGACCTCGGCCCTCTGGACCGGCCCGGAAGGAATCCACCCTGCAGAGGGAAGGGAGGCATCCTGAGTCTGGGGGACACAGAGTCTACACTGCAGGGGATGGAGTTCAGACAGGTGAGGCGGATTCTCTATCTCAAGGTCAAGATCAAAGCACCGCACTCGCAGGGGTCTTAGGTCAGCCCTCCCAAAACAAACCAACAAGTCCCCGCTGGTCTAACATGTGAGTACAATACATTCCCTCACTACAGGCACATGTTCCCACTGCATACACGCACTGCAGTCCATGTAGAGGGAACTATATCCATGTCATGTATTTTCAGCCAGTGTGGGTACACTGGACACAGTGGCATTTCATCCTCAGGATCAATCTGTTTGGGCAGACATTGTCGGGTATCTAAATTGAATGTGTAAAATCTATTTAGGTAGATATTGTTGGGTATGTAACTTGAACATGTAAAAGCTATCATGTGGTACCCAAAGCAGCTGCATGCAGCCCAGGACCAATAGGGGCTGAAGTACAGCCCTCATTCTGCTAATACAACTGCTTCTTTCTAATTTGCATAAAGGCCTGGCTTGCAAAATGACCTTGATAGCATGTAAAATATAAAATTCACTGCTTTGACTGGGCTTGGTGGCTCAGCCTGTAATCCCAGCACTTTGGGAGGTCGAGGTGAGTGGACTGCCTGAGCCCGAGGGTTCGAGACCCATCCAGACAATTTGCTGAGACCTCGTCTCTACAATAAATCAAAAATGAGCCGGCATGGTAGCACGTGCCTGTAGTTCCTTGGAAGGCTGAGACAGAAGGATCGCCAGAGCCTAGCAGGTCGAGGCTGTGGAGACCGGGAGCGTGCCACTGCACTCCAGTCTGGGCGACAGAGTGAGACTCCAATTTAAATAAATAAATAAATAATAAAATAAAATTCATTACTGGAGAGCAGTTATTCCAAGCTGTACCCAGTCCAGTACTGCCTAACTAGCAAATTTAAGCCAGCAGAAGAACCCAGTAATGCTTTAATGATGCCTCAGGCCCCAGTGTGGTGTGGCTCACATTGCCTGCCATAACTCAGCCACCTAAATGATTGCCAAGCAGCAGGTGACATGGAAACTACCATACAGTCAATTCTCATCACTTGCAGATTCATTACTGGTGAATTTGCCTACTTGCTGAAATTTATTTGTAATTCCCATGTCTATATATACAGGACTTTCATGATCATTCTTGGACGTTCACGGAACAGCAAAAAAATGTGAGTTGCTTTAAGTGCACATTCCTAGCTGGAGTCAAACAAGGCCATGCTCTGCCTTCTTGTTTCAGCTTTTATACTGTAAATAAATGTCCTGTTATGGCATATTTATTTAGTGTGTATTTTTCATTTTGTGATTTTGCTGTTGAAATGGCCCCAGATGTAGTGTTCCAGTGCTGTATAGTGCTCCCAGTCAGAAGAAGACTGTGATGCACTTTAGGAGAAAACACGTACGAGGCAAGCTTCACCCAGGCATGATTTACAGTACCTTTGGCTGTTAAGTTCAGTGTTAATGAGTCAACAGTATACACTAAATAGGGTAAATTTAAGCAGAAACTCACGTAAAACCAGGTTACATATTAACTAGTTGGTGAAAAATACTGTGACCAAAGGCTTGCAGGAACCTAACTGTGTCTCCTGTAGGACAATGATTCAGTATTCACTAATTCAGTTTGTGGTGATTTTATAGAATATAACTACCACAAATAATGAGAATCAACTGTACATCGTCTGAAAAACTGAATCACCTATTGTCTGTGACCAGTAGTAATCTGCCAGCACAAGAAAACATGGCAAGTAAAAACCTTGAATCAGGGTATGCAAACAGACAAAACTGCAGTCTCTGGAAGAAAACAACTTGCTTCATAGATGGCCTTTGGCTTTGCTGGTTGTGGTGCAGCCTCTTTCAAGAGGTGCTTCAAGAAGGGATCCTAAGAGAAGCCGAGGCACCAACCATGAGTCACCCAAGGGTGTCCCACCTGTATCCTAGAGGATACCTCCTGAAACTGGTGGGTTCCCACCTCTCTAGAGTGGGCTGTCTCTTACCTCAGAGACTTTGACTGACCCCTCCTCCCCTGCATCTCGGGGGTGGCCGGGGCACTGGTTCGGCCTTGCCACTGGCCAGGAACACTACGGATGGGAACCACGTGGTAGGAGACAGGCTCCAGCAGCCACAAGCTGGAGGCGCTGGGCCCGTCCTGTGGTGTGGTGGCTGGGCTGCTGTAAACAGATTGGAGACAGGTCAGTGGCAGGGATGCCTCCATTCAGAGGCTCAACAAGTGCAGGAGAATGGGGGCACAGTGGAAGGGAGCCCCACCTGAGCTCACACCTCCACCTCACATGGAGGTGGGAGAGACCTCCTCCACCTGTCTCCTTGTCCATGTGCCCAGCCCGTACCCCCAGCCCCAGCACAGCTCCCACCTGCTCCCGGCCCTCCCTCTACCTTCCTCCCCATCCTGACCTGGACTCGCTACAGGACTCAGAAGCCTTCCTGGGCTTCTCGTATGGGTGGTCCAGGCTGGTCTCCTTCCAAGGGCTGTTCTGGATTGGGGCCCGCTCCAGGCCTCCCGACTCAGGTCCTGCTGGCTGCAGCCCCTCAAGGCTTTGGGGTGGGAGTGGCCGGGAAGGTAAGGCTGGGGACCCTGGGGGAGGTTTTGGCACTTGGGATTCCTCTGCAGGAATAAAAGAATTGGTAAGGGCAGAGGCTGGGAAACTGGCCCAACAAGAACCTCCATAAACCATAGCCCGTGCCTCACTCTCCCTCCCATAGCTGGCTTGTCCAACTGCTCCAGGTCATGGCTCCAGGCCCAGATGCTCAGACGTGTTTTCTTCTCCTCTGGGACGACTCCTTCCTTCACAGCCCTGGTTCATACCTTCCTCCTTCAAGAAGCTTTCCTAGATTGACTCTCCTGGGCCCACATCACTCTACTTTCTAACCTTTGTTCCGAGTGCCATGTCTGCAACTAACCTTTTGTTTACTTTTTCTGTCATTCCTGCCCATATGGCCCATTTCCTTATTGGTCTGGGCACTCCCCTGGGCAGGACTACAATACCTTCTCTGTCCACCTTGACCCTGGGTTTGTACGCAGGGTTCTTAATTTATAGACTTGTGTGTCCTACTCTAATATACCTTCTCTTCAAATGTGGCAATGACTGTGGGCAGATTGCTGTTTGGTTCTGACTGGTGCATTCTGAAATCAAGCCCCAGGGTGAAGGGACACACCTGGGGTTGACAGACTCTGCTGGAGTTCACCTTTCCCTTCCCTATCAAGATGATGAGCTTCTAGAATGAGAGGTGGCCAGCACATCCCCATCCCCAGCGGAGCATATGCAGGAGCCCACGGAAATTGGCGTCCGTTCTAAGTGGAGACCCTCAGCCTGGCACCCTTGCCTTCCCTCTCCCTTGAAGTCCTCACTAGCAAACTCTGTCAAAGCCCTGAGGTCTACCAGTAGGAGCCCATTCTTGATGACAGTCCCCAAGCCATGCCTCTTACCTTCCTCCAGGAGTAGCCCATCTGACAGGGAGCTGTCATCGGAGGCACTGAGCTCTGGGAAAGCCGAAGGGGAGAGAAAGAAGTGAGATTAACCCATAGATATGCGTAACCAGCAGTGCTGAACAGCCTAGACCTGATCCCTCCCCAGGATAGCACCCATTTATCAAGTAATATCCACTGTCTGATTTTATTACTCGGAAGGAGGAAAAAAAATAGAAGTCAGGGGCTATGAAACAGGAAACTTGATTTTAATCATGGCTCTGTCATTAGCTATGCAACCCTGAATAAACCATTTCCATGCTCTAAACCTCAAGTTTCCCCACTTATTAAAAAAAAAAAAAGCCAGGGTTTCCTTGGGCAGGGCTTCCTGGCTATGGGAGGAAAAAGCAAAGAGCCATTCTGGCAGGCCCTTGGGATGAAAAGAACTTTGCTAACTTTTCTCTAGTCTTCTCACATCACAGATACAACTCAAGGATCCAAATCTGTGAATTCCTGCCTCACCAGCAATAAAAGCAGTTTGAGGTGGGAATCTGAGCTGTGGGACTGTGAGGCCAATTTAAGTTAGGGTCTGGCTAGCTACCATAAGGAAGGTTCTTCAGCTGGTGACAGGGCAAGTCACCTGAGGAAAGGGAATGTGGCATTTCTGCATGGTACAGAATTTCTCTGCCAGAAAATCAGAGGGAACTTATTTTTGCCATTGCCTTCAAGCAAGCTTAAATCTTCAGATTTTAAGAATAAGCCTGACATTCCCTGGATGGAACTCACAAAGCATTTTCAAGTGTATTTGAGAATGAAGATGAAAAGCAATAATTGCTAATATTTCTACTGTGCCAAAACGTATTAAATATAGCACCTTATATATGTTTTAATTCATGTAATACAACAACCATGTATGGTAGATATTATCATCTCCAAGTGACAATGGAGGAAAAGGCGTCTCAGAGGAGTTAAGTAACATGGTTTAGGTCAATCTACCAAAAGGTAGTTGAGTCAGAATTCACACCCAGACAGTCTGACTAGAGTCTGTACTCTTAACCACAGACCTTTGTGGGCTCTCCTGTTAGCTAGTATAGGTCATTACTCAGAAAGTTCCAACCATCTTGAAATCCCTTACAACAAAGTTTTCAAACTACAGCCCAGAGGCCAAAACCAGTTCAACAGCTATTCTTATAAATAAAGTTTTATTGAAACACAGCTACAAGTGTACCTGGCTGCTGTTACACTAAAGTGGCAGAGTTGAGCAATTGCGACAGAGATCAAATGGCCCACAAAGCTTAAAACATGTATTATCTGATCCTTTACAGAAAAATTTCTCAACATTTACTCCACAATTTAAAGCAAATAAGCACTTATCTACAGCACTTTATCTATTAGACTTTGCAGGGCATGCAGTGCCAGGAGCTGGGCCTGACTTCTGAGTAGTCGGCCAGCCCTTACTTTGCTTAGCTCATAACTAGCCTTTGCTTTGGGATTCAATGGAGGAGACACCCTCTTATTGAATTCTAGTTTCCTGCCTCTGATCTTTTACAAAAACCTGGAGAACAAGGATTTATATCTTTCACAAATGTCAAGTGAATAAATTGTGGA
Source organism: Cephalopachus bancanus (assembly GCA_027257055.1). NCBI lineage: Eukaryota > Metazoa > Chordata > Mammalia > Primates > Tarsiidae > Cephalopachus > Cephalopachus bancanus. Next base: position 1,099,581 of record JAPVLO010000297.1, read on the forward strand.
ACTATCATGCCAGGTGGGGCAACCAGGGTTACAGTCTTGTGTTTTGGTCTGAATATATGATCTGAGAAGAAAGACATCATCCTCATCACCTCTAATCTTCATAAAAACAAGCAGATCAGCGTTTTATAGGCCAAAAGGTACAATGCAAAGAAGGGAGTCTGGAGACACACTGCCTTTGCAGAGGTGGGGGTGGGGCACCCGGATCTGCCAACCTAACACAAGGGGTTCCCTAGGGCTAGTCACTGTCTCAGCCACTGTCCTGATCTAGTCCTGCTCTCAAAGCAGCAGTGGGACACGCCAGGTCATAGAGGTAACTATGGAGATCGTACTCATAAACTCTGGGACATTTTTTTTTTCTGAGTTGAAGTCTTACTCTGCTGCGTAGGCTGGAGTACAGTGGCATGCTCATGGCCACTGTAGCCTCGAGCTGCTGGGTTCAGTCAATCCTTCCTCAGCCTTCCAAGTAGCTGGAACTACAGGCACATGCCACCGTGCCCAGCTAATTTTTTGATTTATTGTAGAGATGAGGGCTTGCCAAGTTGCCCAGGCTGGTCTTGAACCCCTGGGCTCAGGCAATCCTCTCACCTCAGCCTCCCAAATTGCTGGGATTGCAGGCCTGAGCCACTGCACCCGGCTGCTCTGGGACTTTTCAAAGGCTGTGCTGTCCAACACAGTAGTCACTAGCTCCATGTGGCTAGTTTCATTAAAAATGAATACAATAAAAAAGTCAGTTCCTCAGTCACACTAGGTATAGTTCAAATGCTCCACAGCCACATGCAGCCAGTGGCTACCATATTGGACAGCACAGATACAGGATACTTCCATCACTGTAGAAACTCTTAGAGTATGACTAAAGGCTGGCGCTGTCTATCAGCAAACTCACCCTGAGCCTCTGTTACATTTACAGCGGTGTGTGCTGGGGCAGTTCTCATCGGGTTCACCCTGGTAAATTAGTTCAACAGCTGACTGCTCCCTGCCACTGCAGAGTACTAACTAATTAGTCTCGTCTGGCACAGTTACTTTCCCAAAGTGAATAACCCTTGTGTGGAGACCAAGAGGTGGGATGATTTTTGCTTTAGGCTTTTTTTTTTCTGGTTTGTTTGCTTTTTTTCCTGTTAAATTCAAAACACCTTTCAGCTACTAACTAATTATTAATCCCTCTTTACTTCCTCCTTTCTGGGAGAGCACAGCTGGGCAGAAGAGACACAAAACAGGAATTATTTTTCTAGAACTGCCCCCTTCTGTGCTGCCAGGGCAGGACATGGGATCCCAGGGCCTGAGGTGGAGAGCAGGGTCTCGATGCCTGATCTGGGAAAGCCAGCCGTTATGCCAGGTGTTGCCTCTCCACATTTCTATCTTCACCTGGGCTGAGTGCCCCAAGAAGGTTTCAGAACCTCGGCCTCTTGCCTCCCACAGAGGGTTAAGCCAGAGCCCCAGGCATGCCCTGGCCTGCTCCCCACTCCCAATGAGAAGCACCATTAGTCACAATCGCAGCAGCAAGAGTAACATCCCGGCCGGGCGCAGTGGCTCATGCCCATAATCCCAGCACTTTGGAAGGCCAAGGTGAGAGGATTGCCTGAACCCAGGAGTTCAAGACCAGCCTAGGCAACTTGGTAAAATCTCATCTCTACAATAAATCAAGAAAAATTAGCTGGGTGTGGTAGCATGTGCCTATAGTTTCAACTACTTGGACATCTGAGGTGGAAGGATTCCCTGAGCCCAGCAGGTCAAGGCTGCGGTGGCCATGAGCGTGCTACGGCACTCCAGCCTGGGCAACAGAGTGAGACTCTGACTCAAACAAACAAACAAAAAAAGAGTGACACCCCTCCAACATCCCATTCATGGACAAAAGCTTACAGCAACCACAGCAACAGTGGGCAGGGGAGGCCACTGAGCAGGGTGAGGCTGGGCGGCGGGAGCACAGGAGGTGTTGCGACCACCTGGGATGGGGGCACATCTCACCACCCTGACAGCTCCCTACATGCACAGAGCAAGCCAGTCCTTAGAGACTTCCATGCCCAAACTGGCAGCTGTTTTTCCAGGGAAGATCAAGTCTTGGAAGCCCAGTGATCAGTTACACATTGCAATGCTCAACCCCTATGCTGCCTAACTCAGACCAGGGGAAAGTGCATCAGCTCGGAGCCTCGGGCTCACATGAGCCTCACACTATCCTGACCCAGACAAGCCATTGCCCCATGGACCCGGAGGGCAGAGGTCCTGACCTCCATCCCAGTTGAATGAACCCTTGGATGAAACTCAAGGTCAGCTTTGAGGAAGATGCAGAAGGAAGGAGGAGGCTCTTCTTTAAGGAGATGGGGGAGAGGGTCTAGCAGGATGGAGAAGCCTTGCTGGGGCTGCAGGTCAGGATGGGGTGGTGGTAGACCCAGGAGGCAAGTCTGCCTGGCTAGGGCCGACGTGGAACACTGAAAACATAGTGCTGGGCCGCACTGGCAGTGCTAGCCAAATGCAAAGGTGGTGGTGCGGGACTTTGCTACCATCCCACATAAGCTCGTCTAAGGGGCATGGCCCAGGCGGCCCGCCGGCCGCTGGCTCACCTCGGCCCAGGGGGAGCACGGTGGCCGGAGGCGGCTCGCTGTTACGCCGCCGCTCGCCCAAGCAGTGCTGGAGCTCCCGCAGCTTCTTCTCCTCTTGCAGCATGGCGTGCTTGCGCTGCCGCCGGGCCTGCCGGCTCAAGTTCTCCTCTAGGCACAGCCGCCGGGCTGCCTCTGTGATCTGCAGCTGCAGGGCCAGTTGGCGCTCCAGGGTGCTCAGCGGGTCCTGAGGCAGGGGATGGGAGTGAGACCCGGGAGAGGCAGGGAGCTGGGGGGCCCAGAGGACACAGAGAGAACCCAGTACTCTGGGTCCTGGTCCCAAGCCTGGAGGACTGAGGAGTGGCAGACAGCAGCACCCACAGACATGGAACAGAGAATGGAGAGGTGGGAGGGGCCCAAGAGCAAACCTGTCAGTCTGAAAAGCTAGCACGGGCACCCACCCATCAGCCCGCCTGCTTAACCGGGCAGGGCGAGAACCCAAGTGGGACACTTTCCCTCCTGACCCCAAAGGGTTGGGCAGGCCAACCCATGGAAAACTGCAACCATTCACGCCATGGGGAAGGGCACCCAGGGCCCGAGTCACCCTCTCTCCTCCTTCCTCCTATGCTGAGAAAGAGGAGGACCAGCCCTAGGGGCCAGAGTAACCTGTCTGAGCAGGCAGTTGCCTCTCTGAATTGGTGGCTGGCACTCTTAACTGATCTTCTGCCCACTGGGGCCAAGCCTAGTGTCCTCCCTTGAGCTTCCAGCCCCCTCCGTTCCTATGGTGGCACACCTTCCCCATGGCCATTTGGGCTACACGTTTGTGGTACTCTTGGCTGACATGGAGTCAAGCACCCTCCCTGGGTGTGAAAGGTGGAGGGAAGCCTGCCAGGGTCCCAGGATGAGGTGCTGCACCTCAGGGATCCGTCTTTGGGGAACGAAGGTTGCTAGCAGCTACCTGAAGCCCCTCACCTCTCTGTGCAAGGCCCACTCATCCAGTTTGTAAGCTGCTCCAATCCTGCGGCGGACCTTGGGGGCCTTTTCCCCAGGTTTGAGGGGATACTCTTCTGGCAAGGTGCCCGTCAGCTCCTGGGGTGGAAGCAGAGTCAAGCCAGGCCCTTACCACCAGCCCAGCCCTTAGCCAACCAGGAGACACCGGTCCACTGGCCTGTGTGCTGCATGTGCCCGCCTCCCACCGCAGCCCCTGGCTTGACCCAACGCCTACCCCATCCCATCCGCGGTTGTCTTGTCCGTCTTAGGGCCGCTCTCCCTGCCTTCCCTTTCCCTTCCAAACTCCTCTGATCACTTCCTCCAGAGCTATCTTGCCCCCATCACAATTCTCATATGCATCATGTCTACGTGGACCCTCTGCAGCCCTCCACGCCCTTTATTCCCTGTGCCTGGACCCCCCACCTGGGTCTAATGCTCCTCCGTCCAGGGTTCAGGTCAAAGGCTGCATCAGAGGGACACTAGGCACCAGACCCCAGGTTGACTTCCAGCATCTCCTCGGAAAGGGGTTCCCCTCCCTTCAGCCCCCACATCCCCAAACAGAGCTCTGGGGCTCCTCAGATGAACCCCAAGCATGTGTGGAGGGTTACTGGGGGCTGGGGGCCGGCCAGGTCCTCACCGCCTCCCTCAGGCAGAGTCTCCTCAGCTCTTCCAAGCAGGCCTCCAGGCGCGCCTCCAGAGCCCTCTGCTGCTTGCGCACGGCGTGGGTCAGCTCCTTCATGGGGGAGATGGGGCTGTCGGGGCCTGCGAGAGGAGGGCAGAGGACGCGCTCAGGGAGGCTAAGGTGGGGAGGCTGACCACCCCCGGGGGGCGCACAGGCGTGCGCGTGCACACACGCAGCCTCATGCCTGCCCACATATTACAGGCTAACTGCTGTGGCCTGTCTCAGTCACAAAAGACCGCGTCTCCTGACTGCCTGAGGGTGGTGACATTACAACTCAGAAGGAAAGGCTGTCCCACAAAGTGACCGACTTGGGGGAAGGCACGCACGGTCTGAATCCTCTCCCCGCTCCTTTCTCTCTTCCTCCTTCTCTGTCTCTGACTCTCAATCTTACTCTCATATGCATTTCTTCTTTCACGTCCTCTGTTAAGACTAGGCCAGACCAGGCCCACTAGCTCAGGCTGACCAGAGGAGATCTTTACACTGGCCAGATAAGATTTTCAACTTTTTAGTAATTACTGGGGCTAAAGTGGAACACTGCAGATCCCTCTTCCAGATAGAACCGAAACTCAGACTAGACCCCTCCAGGAAGGAAAACGCCACACATCCCTGAGGTCACAGCCCTCCCCTCCCTCCCCAGCCCTTGGAAGTTTCAGTCTGATCAGCCCGACGGCATGGGGATTCAGGACTCACAAATCAGGGCCAGGGACCAGGGCAGCGGGATTTCCCCAGATACTCACCAGACTGCAGGATGATGCCGCTATCGGTGTCGCTGACCTCATCCTTACTCTCCATGGTAGGTTTCTGGAAGGAGGGGGCACAGAGCAGGGAGGCGGGACACCGTGCCCAGCTTAGGCCAGGGTATGTAGGTAGCCTGGAGTTTCCCCAGCTTTTAAGAGAAAGGAGAACAAAAACAAAAAAGCTATAGCGAACCTCTTGATTACAAAGAGCTTAGGAATACATGCTTGAGGGTGGGGGGTTGGGGTGGTGGTGGTGGAAGTGAGGACCGAGCTTCAGGAAGGATCTAGGATGGAGGAGTCCTTGCCCCGGGGGGCACTGCCCAAGAGAAAGTGCTATGGGCCTTACCAGCAAACCCTGTTCTCAGCTGACCCAGCCTAGCTCCCCACCAGGCCACTTCTAGGCCAGATTCTAGGTCCAAGGGGCTGACACCAGTCGTGGCCACAAGAGCCACACAGACTGAGGAGAAAGACAACAAGGAAAAGAGCAGAGCAAAGATGAAAAGTCAGGGGACCAAAAAAAAATAAATAATGGAACAGGAACAGGCTCAGTGGCTCATGCCTGTAATTTCAGCACTTTGGGAGGCCAAGGTAGGATTACTTGACCAGCCTAGGCAACATGGCAAGAACCCCGTCTCTAAAAAAATTTTTTTTAATTAGCTGGGCATGGTAGACACTGACCACATGGCCAGGCCTTGGGCCTCCAAAGCCCAGGACACCCTGCCCTCAGGACTAGGCAAGCCATCTGCAGACAGGGGCAGCGACTGTGTGGCAGAGAGCTATCTCAAAGCCCTGAAATAGCTCCCAAGCCACCAACTACACCTAGAAGACTCTTCAAGGGGACATCAGCCTGAACCTCCTATACCCCACAGCCAGGGGAGACCCAGGGGTATGTCTCTCTGGTTTCTAGAACTTGGGGGCTGGGGTGTAGTGACTATGGCAGAAACTGCCCAAGGTCAGAAATGATACCACTCACTCCTCTGCCTCCCTGGGGCTTGAGGACACTTGGGTGGCATGGGCACAATCCCACTGTGTTGGCCCAGCCGAGCACCAGTCACCTAAATACCTGTGCCCGGCCCCTCTCTCCTCACCAAACCCATGTCGCTGGTTGGGGTCCCAGCTGCTGCCAAGGGTGGAGAGAGGTGGGCGGATCCCAGGCAGCGGTCTGGAAGGAGAGCCTAGCCACCTCCTCACTGAGTCAGCCCATTGAGCAAGAGTCAAAAGTCCTTCTGAGTTTCTGTCTGGAGCCCATCCTGCCTCCTAAGAGCAGGGGCTGCAGGGTGAGGGAGGTGGGCTCCACCCCTCCACAGGCAGCCAACAAGACAGAAAAGTAGGCCTTGGGAGAGAGGAGATGATCACAAAGCAAGGCAGAGAAGGAGAGGCGACCGCTGTCAGCCATGTCCCCAAGAGCACCTCTCTGCCTGTTGAGAGTGAAAGAGCAGGAACAGTAGAGAACTTTTACAGACCTATGGAAACGACACAGCCTATCAAAGTACCATGGGCTGCAGCAATTCAAAACACAGCCCTGAAAACATGTACCTTGCTCTTTGGAGTTTCAGTTTTCAAAGAAAGTCTAGAGAATGCATGGTAGGAAAATGCTTTTAAAGTGTATGTAGGGCCTTTGCAAAAGATTGGTCACATATTCTGGGACTCCCAGAGTACTTAGGGAGACTATTAGCTCTGCACTGTCCATCCGTCCCAAACCCCATCCCTCTTAGAGATAAGAACAGGACAACCCTATCCCTCCTACCACCCACCCTGGGCATCCTCCGTTCCTAGAAGCCGGAGAGGGATGGGGAGGACCCAGCCAGAGCTAGAAGGTAAGGCAGGCTCAGTGAGCACTTTGGACAAGGGGAAGAGGTCCTGTGGGAGAGGAAGCCATTAATGAGTCACACTTACTAATTAATTATTAACCTCTAAGGATAATTTAGCTCCTGCCTCTCAGGAGCTCCTAAACTGGTGTTGCCTTTGAAAAGTGGGGACTTACAGGGACAGAAGGGTGCCTTAGCAGGAGTCCTCTCTCCTCCAGTTTCCTCCTCCCCCAGGTTGCCTCCGTCCCTCACCGCCAGAGTTAAGGGGGAGGCACCGACATCCGCAGGGGTCCCAATCTGATGCTGGGTCCACTCTGGGCTGATTGGCTGCTCCAAGTAGGGCAAAGAGCACAGGACCAGAAGTCTGGGTCCTGTGGGGGAGTTACCCGGGGGAGCTACTCTGGGGGAGTTACCTGACCTCACTGGGCTTGCTTTCCTTATCTGAACAGTGAAGATGAGACCGTGTCTAGGGCCCTGGTCTGAATCTGGACATCTTGGATAATGTCAGGCTGAGAAGAAAACTCACACGGTCGTGTAGCAGACCCTCTCATCTGCCCCTGCTGAGTCCATTCTCCACAGCAGGGAAACCTGCTTCAGAGCCCACAGTTGGGGGCGGGGGGCTCAGGCCCCATCCCCACCCAGGAGGATGTGAATCTTCTAACATCCCCACCCTCTCCCCAACACAGGGTCCCTCCTGGGCTTTGGACAGCCCCAGCACTGGATCCTAAGACAGCCCACCTGGCTGAATGGCATCCTCAGAAAAAGGTAGAGGAGGAGAGCTGGGCTTTCCCTCAGGCTGAGCTACTGGGAACCCTCCCCATCACAAACCTGGCCCCCAGAGCCGGGTCCTGGGCCTATCTGTCCCAACTTATCTCCGCTTGCCCTCTCTCTGGTGGTCATGAAGGCCCAGGGAACCACAGGGACTGGGTCCCATCCAAGCCCACCAGCACTTCCCTATCACCCATGTGCCCCAGACCTGAGCTGGCAAGGGGTGGTGGGAAGGGGGTGACCGGCCGCCTCCTGGGCTCCCTCCACTCCCAGGCCAGTCTGCCCTCAGCTCCAAAGACCCGCTCCGCTCCGCTCCACCCTACCCCACCCTCACCTGCTTCCCACCCTCACCTGCTTCCGGGCTTTAGTCCAGGAGTTCGGGAGAACAGCCCCTGCTCCCAGTCAGGGGGCGCAGGGGCCTCGCATGTCACCTCAGAGTCTCCCAGGCCACGGGCCTGTGCTCTCTCTCCAACCGTGGTGGCGCTGGTAGTCCCTCTCGTCCTGCCTGCCGTCCCTCCCAGGCTGCCGGGCCAGGGGAACCAGGTTACTTGTTATAACTTGAGTCAGAGGGGAGGAGCAGGTGAGCAAGTCCTTCCCTGAACTAATCCCGTGCAACTGCTGCCGGCAAAGCAGCTCACTCGTGGGCCTCTGCACTTCCGGAAGGCAGGAGGGAATAAGAGGAGCGGGGAATAAGAGGCTCCCCGAGAGGAATCCCCACCGAAGACAACAGTCTTCAGAGCCTCAAGGAACCCTACTACAATGTGCTGGCTGTGAAGTGCCCGACTGCCCTCCTGTCCTTCTCCCTGCCTCCCTTGTACCTCAGTTTCCCTTTCCAAAAATCGAGTCATGTCGAGCCCTCATAGTAGGGTGAAATGTTCACTGTCCATGGAAAATACCGGCAGACAATTGACAAACTGACAAGACTGGACATCAACCCAGGGAGGGTGAAATCGAGGCCAAGGCCTGAGTCTTGTCTCTCCCAAATCAGGATTTTAAAACCTCAGGCAAGGAAGCTGGAATTCCACATGCGGAGAACCTAGGGTCCTTGAGAGGGAGAACTAGGCTGAACGAGGCTGCTCGTTCTTTTTATTCCAGACATTTCCCCCGATGGGTATCAAGACTATCACTTCCCTGCTTATTATTTACATCCGTCCTCCAGCAAAGGCCATTTAGGATCCGGGCACTGACTTGAGCCCCAGTCCCGGTCTCCTGCGCCACAGGATGTACCCCGTGACCCCAGGCTAAACCCACTCCCCAAACACAAGGGACTAGAAACCAAATGGAACCTATTCCGTATAAAATAATAAGCCTCTGGGTCTCCCACCCTGCCGAGCCTCACGCAAATGGAAAACTGGAATCTGGTCTATTTTACAAGGAGGAGCAGACTAGAGCTGTTGCCTGTCCCCAGCAGGCTGGGATATGCAGAGATACCCTGCAGACCATAGGCTGCACCCCTCAAATCTTCAAAGCACCACCTCCTTTCCCGTCACTCTCTGGTCCCCCCCAGTCCCGATGCCTCAATGTAAGTCTGGATCGCTTTCCCTCCTCCAGCTCCTAAGAGCCTCGTCCCCACTCCCCACCCCCCAGTGCAGGGAATGCCAAAGCCCGCTCTCATCCAGCACCTCCTGTGGAGCACAGCTCTTAGGGCCTGCGCTGCCACCCCCCACCCCTACACACACAGACCCAGCACACCTTCACATTCCTGTACACGCCCTCTTTCCAAACAATGCTAGCCCGAAAGCTCCAGGCTGACCATCTCCTTTTCTTCTCAGGCTGAGGGGCCCAGACAGGGGACAGCCCTCACCTTCCCAATACTGTGGAGAGCATGCTCTCTGGGTCTTCCAAAGGGCCTGCAGACCTTCCCTTGCCCCAGCCCTCCACGATTCAGCAGCCCCTACCCATGGAGGTTCGGCATTTTCTTCCAAAGTCAAACAGAGAGAGTCTGACTCTAGGCATAAGTGGCCCTCCCTCCACCTTGCCCATCCCCCATCTCCAGGTGGGGGGCGGTAGAAGTTTCTAGAATCAGCTCACAGCTCCTATTTCTTAATGCATACATAGAATTGAGAGACTCACTAAGAGAACCAATTATATTGAAATACAGTTCTAAAAACAGAAAAACACAGCCATATATATGCTTCCTTGTGAACATTAAACAGGATCTAGCAGTGGGTGCTTTCATAGGAGGTGAGTGTAAACAATATTTCAAGGCTGCTGCACCCACCGCAGTGTGATAAGAAACTGAACTCTAGTAGTGGCCAAGTCACAGGTCCTGCCAATGCTACTGTAGTTTGCTGCCTTCATTAGCTAGAGAGTATACTAAATTTCTGTTAAAGCTGGTGAAAAGTAAAGATGTGCTTGTTTTCCCCCAATCTAAGTTTACAAACCCTCTGAATTCTTCCCTCAGATGCCTCGGTATCCATGGGCTCAGCTAAGAAGCCCTGCCCTCGGGTAACCCACCACCTCTGAGTTTAGGGACAAGACATACAAATTCACTTTTTGGACTGATCCTCCGGAATTCTCAAAGACATTTTGCACCCTCAAATTCACACCTCTCATCTCCCAGACCGGCTGAATCGGAGGTTTGGAAGGGGCGCTGGCCCAACCAAGCCTCCCGCCAAGAACCCCAGGGTTCTTGGATCCATTGGATCTAGCAGACTGGCATGTCATTCTACTCAAAACGCTAAGGGGGAGATGGGCGCTCCAGAGGCCAGCTGGGAGTCGAGGATTCAGCACCACACTCCAGCCAGCCCGGGACCCAAACCCGGGAGCGGTATCATGGAGACCACCAGCTAGTGAGGAGTGGTGTTTCCTGGCAATAACATTATGGAGTACTCGGAATCTGATCTTTGTAGACAAGAGCCCTCTTCTAGCCCATTTCCTAAGTTAAAGCCCTGAATCAGAAAACTCTTCCACAGCCCTGTAGCCATCCAGTCTCCAATTTCTTTTTTTTTTCTCCCAAGTTTCTTCTGATGCACCAGATTGGAAGTTCTTGAAACCCAGCGCCCCATCCTACCATCTCCACAGCCCCAACAACCAGCAAAGCACAGTCTCAGGCACTGCTACCATTGTACTTACTGAATTAACGAATTAATGGTCAGTCGCTAGAGCCAACAGTGGGAAAAGGAAGAAGGAAATAGCCCGGGACCCTCCAGGCCGGAGGGGTGGGAGACTGTTTCTTAAACTGTTATCCCCTGGCCTCTGCCCCCTGCCCACTGGGAAAGGTGCTCGCCTCCACCAGGCCAGGATGGGGTGGCTGGGGCAGGGGAACTCCAGGCTAGCCTGGAATGCGCCCTGAAATCAGACCTCTAGGCTTTCTCTAAAAAGCCCCTTTGTCCTGTCCACCCTGCTCCCCTCCCCCACCGCGCCCTCCACAACCAGGCCGGCCCGAGACTTGGCTCCTTTTGTTTGGCTGCTTTCTGGCTTCCCGGAACCTGGCCAGGAGAGCCACAGGCACCGACAAGGTCGAAGGAGTAAGGTTGAGGGTTTGAAAATGTGCGGCTTTTGGTGGGAACTCAGAATTCCCACCGCCTGGGTAAAACGAACCCATTCCCCGCACGGGCCCCTCTGCCAAGGCTGAAGACCGTGGGTTCAGGGGCTGGATCCCCCCGGCTCACCCGCGCTGCGTCCCCCTGAATTTCCCCCTTACCTGTCCCACGGAGCTCTGGCGCCGCCCGCCTGCCCCCGCGCCCCCGGTTCCTGCCCCGCAGTTTCAGGACCTGCTAGTCCGGGCCATCTTCCCTCTCCCCGAGCCTCCCCCCGGCCGCCCCTCCCCGGAGGTATTTCATTTAACTTCGGCATTTGCAGCATCCCAAATGTTAAAGATCCCGAGACATCTGTCCCCTGGGGCATACCAAGGCCCACAGGAGAGAGGGGAAGAGGCGAGGAGGGGCTGGAGATTCCGACCCGGGGGGGGGGGGCGGGGCCGCATGCTGGGCTGTTAAGGTGCCCGCCGAGGTGCCGCTCGAGGGGCGGCAGCCGCTCGAGGGGCGGGGCTGTGCCCCTGCCCCCGCTTTCGGACGCCGGCGTGGCGGGACCCCCCCGGCGCTGCCAGTTGCCGCAGCCCAGGCGGGACGAAGCTCCACTCGGGTCCGGAGCCGCCTTTCATTCGCGCGCTCTGGCCGGGCCCGGGGCAGATTTCGTTCCTGGAGACCCCGGAGTGGAAGAATGGAAGGAGACGGCGGGAGGGCGCCCCCACCCCCTCGAACCCCGCCCCCTTCTGCTCCCTGCCGCCCCCCTTTCTCCTCCGGTGCACCGCTGCAGGGGGCAAAGCCCAGCGCGCCTCCCCTCGCCAGCCCTAGCCCCTTCCTCCCGCTGGGGGCCGCCGGGATGAAGGGGGGCGGGGAGGGAGGGGATGATAAACCAAAGGCGCACACTCTGGCGAGCGCCTCCTGCTGTTCACTGCGAGCCGGTGCATCCCCATCCATCCATTCATTCATTCACTCACTCAGACGTCACAGGTGTCATTAGTTCAGTAGACACTTTATCGAGGCCCTCCGCGGTGGTTCACGCCTGTAGTCCAGCACTTTGGAAGGCCGAAGAGAGAGGATCGCTTGAGGCCAGTAGTTCGAGGCAAGCCTGGACAACATAGTGAGACCCCCCCATCTATATATATTTTTTAACTAGCTGTTTGTGGTGGCAGCTGCTTGTAATCCCAGCTAACTGGGAAGTTGGATCATCTGAGCCCAGGAGGTAGAGGCTGCAAGTGAGCCGTGATCGCACCACTGAACTCCAACCTGGTAACAGAGCAAGACCTTGTCTCTATAAATAAATATTCTGTCTCTATAAATAAATAAATATACATATGGGGCACCTACTAGTACTCCAGGCTGGGAGACAGAGCAGGACCTTGTCTCTATAAATAAATAATAAAGCAAGACGGTGACAGAGCAGGACCCTGTCTCTATAAATAAATACACTCACTGAGCACCTCCTAGTGTGCAGTTCCATGGATCAAAGCTCAAGCTCCTTCACTGGAGGATTTTCCAGTCTAGAGAGGTAATCAAGCAGCAACAGTATCAGTGAAGTGAGGACCAGGACCCAGGGCCAGAAGAGGGGAGGCTGACCCAGGCTGAGGGTCCACGGGGCTTGGTCAAAGGAAGCAATGCTAGGGGAATTTGGGAGCTACCAGCTGGAACTTAAAAAACAGCAGGGACCAGCACATAACACCTGAGGAACACAACCAGTTCTAGGAACTGCAGGGAGCTCAAGTATGGGTCAAAGAAGAGGTAAGGGGACAGAAGATGGAAGAGAGATGAGGCTGAAGTGGCAGCAGGGACCCATCAAAAAGCAGGCAGTTCCCTGCAGTTGTCCAGGTTGTGCGCCATCCTAAGGGGAAGGTTCCCTCCTGCTCCCCCCGCATAGCCCTGTGCCTTGGCCAGGGCTGAGTCTGCCTAGAGGAGGTGGCATTTTCTAGCTTGTACAAAGGCACTATATGAGCTAAATCGACTAAGAGCTAAAAACTTAAGACTGAAACGGTTTTTTTCCCTTAGCATGTGAATAGCTAAGGACTTAAGATTTGTTTCTTTTTAAAATTTGTTTGAGTCAGTCTCACTCTGTTGCCCAGACTGCAGTACAATAGCATAATCCCAATTTACTACAGCCTCAGCCTCCATCTCAGACCATCCTTGCACCTCAGCCTCCTGAGTAACTGGGATTACAGGCACACACCACCATCCATGCTCAGCTAATTTTTATATTTTTTTTAATAGATACAAGATCTTCCTACATTGCCCAGACTGGTCTTGAATTACTGGGCTCAAGCAATTCTCTTGCCTCAGCCTCCCAAAGTGCTGGGATTATAAGCATGAGCCACCATGCCCTGCCAGGGTTTGTATGTTAAGTTGAGAAGAAGCTACTTGTATCAATAAGGGTTCCCCAGAGAAACAGAACCTCTAGGATGAGAGAGGAGAGAGAGAGAGAGAGAGAGAGAGAGAGAGAGAGAGAGAGGCGATTGATTTATTTTAAAGAGTTGGTTGACTTGTATGATTGTGGAAGCTGACAAGTCCAGAATCTGCAGGGCCGAGACCCAGCAGAATTCTTTTTTGCTCCAGGGAGGTCAGTCTTTGTTCCATCAAGACCTTCAACAGATTGGAGGATAATCTCCTTTACTCAAAGTCTTCTGATTTAAATGTTAATCTCATCTTTAAAACATCTTAGCCAGGTGCTGTGGCTCATGTCTGTAATGCCAGCATTCTGGGAGGCCAAGACAGGAGGATTGCTTGAGTCCTGGAGTTTAAGAGCAGCTTGGGCGACATAGCAAGACCTGATCTCTATCCAAAAAATCAAAAAAAGTTAACCAGGCATGGTGGCACACGCCTGTAGTCCCAGGTGAGACGTAAGGATCACCTGAGCCCAGGAGTTTGAGGCTGCAGTGAGCTGTGATTGTGCCACTGCACTTCAGTCTGGGTGACTGAGTGAGTCACTGACTCAATAAAAAACACCTTCACAGAAACATCTAGAATAATGTTTAACCAAATATCTGTGGCCTAGCCAAATTAACTCTCACACTACTGAAAAACGTCAATCCAGGAAGTAAGCTGGGCAGACTTGCCTTTAGAGGATGACCTTGGTGTGTGCGTGGTCAGAGTAGGGAGAAGTCACGGGAGACAGTAGTGCAGGCAAGGCATGCTCCCTTGTTGTGCAGAGGGGTGGGAGTGAGTGGAGGAGGCAGGCCAAAAGCTATGTAGGAGGTAGACCCATCCTGATTCTGTAGGCTTCTGAGAGTTCAGTTTAAAATGTGTTCACTAGCCGGGCTCGGTGGCTCAGCCTGCAATCCCGTGCTTTGGGAGGCTGAGGTGAGTGGACTGCCTGAGCCCGTGGGTTCGAGACCCACCCGGGCAACTTGGCGAGACCTCATCTCTACAATAAATCAAAAATCAGCCGGGCGTGGTAGCGCGCGCCTGTAGTTCCAGCTACTTGGAGGCTGAGGCGGAAGGATCGCCGGAGCCCAGCAGGTCGAGACTGCGGTGGCCGGGAGTGGCCACTGCATTCCAGTCTGGGTGACAGAGTGAGACTCCAACTCAAAAAAATAAAAAAATAAAAAACAAAATAAAATGTGTTCACTTTGGTAATGTCCAGAGAGCACTTCAGCTGGGGGATCTGGAGCCCAGAAAAGGGCTTGCACCACTGCAGAGCTGGGGCTCTGGGACTGGGTGAAATCAATGGGAAAAATGTATAAAATGAGAAAAGGACCAAGGGGGTTGGGGGATGGAATTCTGGAAGCACTTAAGGAGTGCACGAAGGGTAGAGCATTATCATTACTTACGAGACAGAGTAATTTGTCCAGACATTGATTTCTTCTCTCCCCCACCTCCATTCGCCCATACCTTTTCTCTGAATGGGGAGCAGAAGCTTCCTGAAGGCACCTGCCCTGAGCCTACTGAGACCAGGCCAAGTGTCCTGATGGGCAAGTGGGACTTGGAGGGCCAGGAAAGAGAGCTTGAAACATGGACTGGGAATGGGAAAGAAAACGCTGTGTCCCCTGAGCATCCTGGTAGTGCCCTTAGAAGGTGACAGCACCTCCTCAGGGATGGGAGTTAGGGCCTTGGGCTCTACGTTTCAAGGTGTCTGCACCCCACATGCCTAGGAAGCAGGACCCCCCAGGCTGCAAGAGATCCCTGCAGAGCAATCAGGCTAGAGCAACTACCAGGATGTGAACCCTTACCCTGGGTTCTGGGCTCTCCCTAAGCCTTCAGGATTCTGCATTTAAAAAATGGAATTTTTTGCCATCCCAGTTGGTTGGGGCCCAGGACAAAATCCAATACAATAATTAGTATGTCTGGCAAATATGAGTATGGGGGGGGTCCCAACAAAAAGTTTATTTTTATTTATTTAGTTAGTTAGTTAGTTTTAGTTGGAGTCTCACTCTGTCACCCAGGCTGGAGTGCAGTGGTACACTCATGGCCACTGTACCCTGACCTGCTGGGCTCAAGGGATTCTTCTACCTCAGCCTCCCAAGTAGCTGGAACTACAGGCATGTGCCACCATGCCCGGGTAACTTTTTTATTTACTGTAGAGATGAGATCTTGCCAAATCACCCAGGCTAATCTGAATCCCCTGGACTCAGGCAATGCCCTCATCTCTACCTCCCAAAAAGCTGGGATTACGGGCGTGAGCTACCACATCCTGCTAGAATTTATTTATTAAAAATTGTGTATTTATTCTTTCATGTTTAAACTTCAATCACCTTCAAAGTACTCTCCGTTTGATGTAATACACCTATCAAGATGCTTTTACCATGCTCAAAACAGCTTTTTAACTAATCAATTTTCATGCCTTTTAGTGCTTCTGCCATTTTTTGTTTCACCTCTTTCACATGGGCAAAACGTTTTCCTTGGAGGACTTTTTTTCATCTGGGGAAACAAAAAAAAAGTTGTTCAGGGCAAGATCAGGTGAATAGGGAGTGTGGGTCGTGGGGATCATGCTGTTTTTAATCAAAAACTGCTGAACACTTGGCACAGTGTGGGCAGGTGCATTGTCATGGTGAAGAACCAGTTACCTGTTTGCCACAACTTGGGACGTTTCTTCCACCAATCATGACGCAGGCTTCTCAAAGCTTCCAGATGAAAACTTTGGCTGACCACTTCATCCAGAGGAACAGATTTGGAGTGTACTACAAGGGATCTGCCCTCCAAAAGATAATTCTGGTTTTGGGGGGGTCCCCCCTCATATGTAGGTTGAAATTTGTAGCAATACTGTTGTCTTTACGTACAGATGAGAAAACAAGCCCGGAGAAGCTACGTAACTTGGGTCAAGCCACACAAGTCACAAATGACTGCTGTGGAATTGAATATAGATCTCCCTGATTCCATAGTCCTATGCCTGTGGTTGAAAAACTTCACATACCAAAGGGACCCGGCAGATAAAGAAATGAAGTGTGTCTGGTGCAAGAGAGTTCTGGTATCCAAACATCATCCTGTTTAGTTGGCAGCACTGCAACTCACACTTGGCCTTGGTGTATGTGGGTGGGGAGAGAGGGGAGCACAAAAGGGCATGATGGGGTATAGCAAATTAGAAAGCACAGGCTCTGTCTTAAGGGGCAGACACTACAAATGTTGTCACAAGAAAATACTTCCGTTTTAAAAATAAAAGTTGGGCCGGCTCGGTGGCTCAGCCTGTAATCCTGCACCTTGGGAGGCCGAGGTGAGTGGATTGCCTGAGTCCGCGGGTTTGAGACCTCATCTCTACAATAAATCAAAAATTAGCCGGGCGTGGTAGCGCATGCCTGTAGTTCCAGCTACTTGGAAGGCTGAGGCGGAAGGACCGCTGGAGTCCAGCAGGTCGAGGCTGCAGTGGCCGCTCCCGGCCAGTCTGGGTGACAGAGTGAGACTCCAACTCAAAAAAAATAAAAATAAAAAATAAAAATAAAAGTTGGAAATCCAAATTTTACATAAAATCAGATTTGTCCGTGTTTATTTTATTAAAAAATCCAAAGGAGTCAAACAAAATGTGTGCACACCCCTTTGGCCAGGGGTCCTCAACCTCCCCAGTCACGGACTAGATCAAGTCTGTGGCCTATTAGGAACCGGGCTACACAGCAGGCAGTGAGTGGCCGGCGAGTGGAGCTCCGTCTTCTGTCAGATTAGAGGTGGCGTTAGATTCTCATAGGAGCGAGAACCCTATTACGAACTACACATGCAAGGGATCTAGGTTGCATGCTTCTTATAACAATCTAATACCCGATGATCTCCTCCCTCCCGTCTCCCCCCAACCCACCCCCCATCCTTGGAAAGATTGTCTTCCATGAAACCAGTCCCCCAAACCAGACCGCTGCCTTAGGCTGTAGTTGGTGTTGCAGCCCCATGTCTGGCAGCAGAGTCTCTGGGAGTATGGGGCCTGAGGAGCTCCTCACACAGGAGCCTCGGGCATCTGGACACACTAGGGTTGAGAAGCAGTGTCTTGGAAGCAGAAACCAGAGCTCTCTTGGGGAACTAACTGACTCAGCGATGGAGGAAGGGGAAACAGGCGCAATGTGCGACAGGACACTAAGCCCCCATCAGTGTTCCTTCCTTCCCACTGAAGGATGCAGGCATTCTCCATCAGATGGGTTTTTCTGGGTGGGGGGGACGCTAAGGGAGCAGGCAGGATATCCACAGCTGAGCTTCTGAAAGCTGCACAGCGCTGGGAGCTGCCAGTATGAACCCCAAAGTGCCCTCCTCACACACAGTAGAAGGGGTTCACCCCAGACATCGCTCTACTCAGAGGGAGCTCTCCTGGCCCTGCTACTTCTCAATCCTCAGGCTCACGACCAGGCCAGGCAGAAGAGGAAGCTCACCTTCCCCACTCTCCCCTTCCCCTGCCCCCAGGGGCCACATGAGGAGATGGTGGTGATGCTTAGCACCCAGACAGTGCCCTGGCAATGCCCTCTGCGAGAAACTTTCTGGAAACCCCAGAATGACTGGGGCTGAAGTCCTGCTTCCTCTCCTGACCGCATCCTGCAGCTGGCGGCCGGGCAGGGCAGGAGGGGCCTCATCCTCTCTGGACCAGAACCCTCTAGACCAAGAACAGGCTGGGCTGCAGGCAGGTGAGTAGCCATGCAAAATGCAATCAGCCCCTTTTGCGGGGGGTGGGGAGCGGGGGGACAGCCAGTGGTCTCACTCAGCTGCCTCAAAGGAGAATACCTCCGAGCTGTGGGGAGGCAGCGGGGGCGGAATGGCGGCAGGCCATTCCTGGGCCTCAGGCCGCTGAGTCCCATGAGCTGGGCAAGGAGTCCACTTCCCCATGACACACCAGCATCCTCCCAGGCAGCACTTCTGGGCCAGTTTCTAATGCTCTCAGGTCCTCTCCAGGGAGTCAGGGTCCTCCTCCTGCCCTCCTGCCTTCTCTCGTCTTCTCTGTCATTTTTCCTTGGCCCCCTCTCCTTCCTCCCCCTTGCTCTTCAGCCCCTCTCTCCTGGCCGCCTGGGCTCCCATAGGTTCTCAGGGGCCACAGGACCGTGTCCTCAGCGCGGCCGGTGGATCGCGGCCCTGTCTCGCCGTCCCCTTCCTCCCTTCCCTACTTGAGCAAGCCCAGATGTGACTCGCTCTCCCCGGCAGGACCACCAGGGGGCGACCGTTGCCACGAATCTGCTCTTGGGTCTGGATCAAGGGTTTTTTTGGTTTGGGTTCTGCCCGGAGGGAGGGGCGTGGGGGGGACCCCGTGGGTGAAAGTGATGGGAGGGGCCAGGGTGGAGAGCGACGACTGGAGGGGCCTGGAGTCGCTCACCTGGGATCCTTCCTTGCTTCTCGCGGCCCTGCTGGCGGAGACTTGGAGTCCTCCTCTTCGGAGGGCAAAATCTGACCCCTCTCTCACCGCAATCCCGAGCCCCCTGCCTACTTTCCACCCCTCCGGATCCTAGGACCAGCAAGCCCCGAACCTCTGGGTTCTCTGGCCAGTTCCTCTTCCCTTTCTGGAGACTCAAGAAAAATTTGTAATTTTAAGGAAAGATAGTGAATTATGTTAAAAAACAAACAAACAAACAAACAAACAAATACAACTACACAGATAAAATCTAAGTAGAAGAGTGGTGAGGTAGGCCTTTTTGTGGGGCTTTCAAATAAGGCAGGGACCAGTATCCAGACAGGCAGGACCCTTGGGCCCTGAGTATGCCGTCCTCCATGTCCTCCACCACCCACCACCCTCTCGTTTCTCTGGGAAAGTCCATGTCTGCTCCGAGTCAGATGGCAGGCAGTCAAGACATTTTATTTGTGATAAAATAAATCTTTTTTTAATTTCTGGATCTTTTATTTGTGATTCATGAACCTGAGCAGCAGCTTCTCTAAAAATTTAGAAGAGGGGCTCTGATTGAAGAAAGCAGAAACAGGGAACAAAACGCGAATGGTTAGCATCAGGTTACCTTCCTTGTAAGAGTCAAAGTAGAACAGATGTCCGTATCATGCTGGCTAAAACTGATCTGTTTTGAGCTTTGGCTATTATCTCTCTCCTGTTTTCTTGGAAGGTCAGATAAAGAACTTGGTTTCGGTTTAGTGACATGGAACTTTAACAAGAGTGACTCCATTCTGGTTTGTTCTGTCGGGTCCCGGTGCAGGAGCTCAGGCCAGATCAATGGCCTCCTGCAAGTTGTATTCAATAGTACTAATAACAGCTGCACCTGTCAAAGGTTTTGGGTTGGAGGGGCCCTCTAAAATAGCACCTGACCCACTTGGTACTTTTAATCACTACCCGGTGGATGTCAAGTGAGTGGCTCAAGTTCTTAATCTGAGGGACACGTTAAAAAATATGTGTTTTGGCTGGGCGTGGTGGTTCACACCTGAAATCCCAGCACTTTGGGAGGCTGAGGGGAGATGATTGCTTGAGCCCAGGAGTTCAAGACCAGCCTGGGCAACATAGTGAGACCTCATCTCTACGGAAAAAAAAAATCAGCTGAGCATGGTGGCACACACCTGTAGTCCCAGCTACACAGGAGACTGAGGCAGAAGGATCGCCTGAGCCTAGGAGGTCGAGGCTGCAGGGAGCCGTGATCATGCCACTGCCTTGACCAAGTAAGACCCTGACTCAAAAAAAAATGTTTTGAAGTCAGATAGCTGGCCTTGATTTCTTCATCTGAAAAATGGGCATGACAGGACCCACTCACGTGGCTGTGCTGAGTATAATGGAATCATGCGGATGAAATGCTTCTGAGCAGTGTGTTTTGCACATAGTTAACACCCATAAATGGTGGTGGGTTTTTAAAAATATATATTTTTTTCCTAAATAGTCTTTTTTAAAAAACGTCTCTACTTCCTTACATCAAACACCCAGAAAAAATAAAATTCACACAAGATAATTACATCTTGAATGGGCCAAACCTGTTTACCAGTGACCAAGTTCTACTTCCTGTGGTTTAGCAACTTGAGACTTCAAAAGGCCGCCTTCCTCCTGTGATCGGACCTGGGCCTATGGCTTTGACACGGGTTAAGTAGAAACAAATTAGCATCTCTCACCTTCGGCTTCTCCTAAAATAGTGATGAGGAAGGATGAGAAAGGAGTGTGTTTTGAAGGAAGGATGGTTTTCACTGAGGGCAGATGCCGTCTAAGCTGATGGAAGAGGCCTACAAGCCCAGCTGTGGGTGCCCTCCTCCTCGCCCACTCGGAGCACTGCCCCCAGCCCACACCCATCCCCGCCTCCACAGTTGGTTCTTTTAGGTCAGTGCAGTTTCGTGCCTGTGTTCAGAAACACAGGCACGAAAGTGCTATTGGTGCTCGGAGAGCTCTGAGGGGTCTGGCGGGGGGTGAGACAGGGCTCGGTGGGAGGATCATTCTATGGAATTGACTTCCATTTGCCCTCACCTAGACTTATAATTACTGACATTTCTTTATATTACCTTAATTTATTTTCTCTTTAGTGAAATATCTTAAAGAAAATTCCAGGCATGGTGACATTATCACTTCTAAATGTTTCAGAATATATCTCTGAAAAAAAAAAACTGGACATTTTTCTTATATGATCACATGACCATTATCACAATCACTTCTTAATATTACCTAATACCAAGTCATATATTCAAAGTTGCCCAATTGTCCCAATATATTCCTTTCCTTTCCTTTTATAGAGACAATGTCTTGCTATACTGCCCAGGCTGATCTTGAACTCCAGGGCTCAAAGCGATCCTCCTGCCTCTGCCTCCCAAAGATTACAGGTGTGAGCCACAGGTCCGGCCCTCATATGTCTTTTTTTTTTTTTTTTTTGAGTTGGAGTCTCACTCAGTCACCCAGACTGGAGTGCAGTGGCCGCTCCCAGCCACCGCAGCCTCGACCTGCTGGGCTCCGGCGATCCTTCCACCTCAGCCTTCCAAGTGGCCGGAACTACAAGTGCGGGCTACCATGCCCTGCTAATTTTTTTGATCTATTATAGAGATGAGGTCTCGCCAAGTTGCCCAGGCGGGTCTCGAACCCGAGGGCTCAGGCAATCCACTCACCTCAGCCTCCCAAAGCGCGGGATTACAGGCTGAGCCACCGAGCCCGGCTTCCCCATATGTCTTTTAAAGTTGGTTTGTTTATATCTAGATCCAGTCAGATCCACACATGGCATTTGACTATTTTAAACTTGTGCAGCCCCCCAACCCCACTTCTTTAATCATGTCAGTGACTTGTTTAAAGAAATCAGGTCAGTTGTCTCATGAAATGTCCTAATTCTGTGTTTTATATGCTTGCATCCTCACGTTGCCCTCAACTTGCTCCTAACCCCTACATTTCCTGTAACCTGGAAATGAGCACCAAAGACTTGCAGAGATTTGGTTTTCTCACTGTTAGCAAGAATCCCTCTCAGGTGGTACTGGGCGTTCCCTCCCACTCCTACTCCAGAGCACACCATATAGACAAAAGCGACCAATTCACAACACAGAATCTTTGTATGATTTTTCTTTTCAAGAAAAAGAAATAGGAATAGGAAAAGAAAAATAACATTTTACCCCAAACGAAAGGTCCACATGACTTTTATCTTCTTCTTTTTGACAAGGGAGCCTCCATTTTCCATCTTTTTTGTGTGGATGGAAACATATGACGCCCGGTTGCTCTGTGGTAGAACTGGGGGTCTTTTCCATTTCTGTAACCCCATGGCCTAGCACACTACCCAGCACAACAGAAGTTTGTTGAATCAATTTAAGGAGTTTTAAGGAGATAAATCCACAACCATGGCAGAATCCAATTCTGTTTAACAACAAAAAATATATATTTTTTTTCTGAGTCAGTCTTGCCCAGGCTGGAGGGCAGTGGCATGATCATGGCTTACCATAGTCTCAACTCCTAGGTTCAGGCAATCCTCCCACCCCAGTCTCCCAAGTAGCTGCGACTACAGGCATGGGCCACCTCACCTGCTTAATTTTTTTTATTTTTGTAGAGACAAGGTCTCACAGTTGCCCAGGCTGGTCTCGAATTCAAGTAATCCTGAGCTCAAGTAATTTTCTCGCCTCAGCCTCCCAGCCTGCTGAGATTATAGGTGTGAGCCACCACACCTGGCCCATTTAACAATTTTATAATGGTTTATTTTATTCCTAATAATTACAGCAAACATATAATACTTAATATGTGCCAGATAAGCCGGGCTCGGTGGCTCAGCCTGTAATCCCGCGCCTTTGGGAGGCTGAGGTGAGTGGATTGCCTGAGCCCGCAGGTTCAAGACCTGCCTGGGCAGCGAGACCTCATCTCTACAATAAATCAAAAATCAGCCGGGCGTGGTAGCGCGTGCCTGTAATTCCGGCTACTCGGAAGGCTGAGGTGGAAGGATCGCCGGAGCCCAGTGGGTCGAGGTTGTGGTGGCTGGGAGCGGCCACTGCGCTTCAGTCTGGGCAACAGAGTGAGACTCCAGCTCAAAAAAAAAAAAAATGTGCCAGATAGTCATAGTCAACACATTTAACCCTCTCATATACCCTCTGAAATAAGAAGTATTATCCCCATTTTACAGATAAGGATTCTGAGGTGGAAAGAGGTGAATAACTTGCCCAAGGTCACAATGACATCAAGAAGCAGAGCTGGAACGTGAACCCAGGCAGTGGCTCCAGAGTTTGTGCACTTAATCTGATTACTAACAGTCGCTTTCATTAATGTGCCATGCTACTGTCTTTTTTTTCCCCCTATGAGTTGGAGTCTCACTCTATCACCCAGGCTGGAGTGTAGTGGCATGCTCATGGTCACCACAGCCTCAACTTGTTGGGCTCAGGTGACCCTTCCACCTCAGCCTTCCCAGTAGCTGGAACAACAGGCGCGTGCTACCATGTCCAACTTACTTTAAAATTTTTTTTTTTTTTTGAGTTGGAGTCTCACTCTGTCGCCCAGACTGGAGTGCAGTGGCCGCTTCCAGCCACCGCAGCCTCAACTTGCTGGGCTCCGGCGATCCTTCCGCCTCAGCCTTCCAAGTAGCTGGAACTACAGGCGTGTGCTACCACGCCCGGCTAATTTTTTTTTATTTATTTATTGTAGAGATGAGGTCTCAACAAGTTGCCCAGGTGGGTCTCGAACCCACCTGAGCCTGGCGGGCTCAGGCAATTCACTCACCTCAACCTCCCAAGATGCGAGATTACAGGCTGAGCCACCGAGCCTGGCTCTTATTTTTAAATTTATTGTAGAGACGAGGTCTCACCAAGTTGCCCGGGCTGGTCTCGAACCCCTGAGCTTAGGCAATCCTCTCGACTCTACCTCCCAAAGTGCTGGGATTGCAGGCTTGAGCCACCGTGCCCGGCCATGCTACTTTCAAAGTGCTTTCAAAATGCATCTTTCACAAGTCCATGGCCACTGCTCTTGAGGAGATTTCAATCTTTTGAAGGAGGTAGAATGTAAGAGGTGATACAATCACACGTGGCAGCCAAGGGAAAGAGTCTAAAAGATGAGGGGGGAGGCAGGGGGTTTTGCTCAGCTTGAAACAGACACTCAAAATTAATCCTGAACTAGATGGAAAAGGTGCTGGCTACAGTATATTTATAAAAACAGAAGCTCCTGAGCAACCTAGATGTCTAATAACATAGGAACGGTTAGTTACCTAAGGTCTACCCACCAAATGAAGCATTCAAAAATGACAATTATGTCTGGTGGCATAGAAAACTGTTTATAATACATTCTGCAAAATAAAAAAGCAGAACATATGATTACGCCAGTATACAACGTGACCATGATCGAGAAAGGTTGGGAAGAGGATGGGCAAAAATGAAAATTATTGCAGATAGGGTGCAGGATCTTGAGTTATTTCACTCTTAAATATTATATGTTATCTCTTTATGCCAGTCACAATTTTAGAAACTGAGACCTGAGAAGATCTGAGGCAATCTGTTATATAAAGAACAAGACTTTGTTAAAAAAGGAAAAGAATTCAGAGAGTCTCATGACCGACACCATCCTACCAGTTTGTGTTGTAAAATCCAGAATGGTGCAGTCTGCTTGTTTTGGGGTGTCAGGGGATAGAGGCGATGAGTAGAGGGAGATGTTGCACATGCAGACTGAAGACAGTCATTTTCAGAGCATGGTGGCAATTAGATTAATCAGCCCTTGTCTAGCACATCTCCCCGGAGCAAACCACAACCTCTACCCAGATAAGTATATTGCATCAAATGGAGAGCACCCACTGGCAGCTGTTGTCTGAGGTCTGCGCTTCAGGTTTTGATGCCCATCAAAGTCTAGCCTCTTTCTCCCCAGCTCTCTCACTCGATGCTGGGAATGCCCAGGCAACCCTGGTATTGGTGAGTTTCTCCCTAGTCCTGCCCCCAGCACCTGGAAAAAGTCCCATTCCTCTCTCAATCAATGCCCAAACAATTCATTGACTGTCTCCCTCCCTGATCTTTTGAGAACAGAAACAGGGTAATTTCCATGCAGGCCAGTAACAGCGTACTTGACCACAGAACACCATTTGGTTTACTACTCATTAGGAGTAAACAGAGTAAGCTAGGGGCTAGTAAACTAGTGGAAGATGGAAAATGGATTGAACTGTGAACCAGAGGCAAAGTTTTTAAGTCCTGCCCTGTGTGTGTGACCCTGTCAAGTCAACCAAGCTCTTGGAGTTTAAGTTCTCCTATCTGTAAAATGGGGATAATAATACAAGTTCTTTACGCATGATACTTTGGGCAAGTTACATAAAGTCTCAAAAACTCAATTTTTAAATCTGTAGAACAGGGACAATATTATACATATTATATAGCATTATCTATATATATGGCCGGACAGGGTGCCTCATGTCTATAATCCCAGTACTTTGGGAGCCTGAGGTGAGAGGATTGCCTAAGCCCAGGAGTTTGAGACCAACCTGGGCAACACAGTGAGAATTCGTCTCTGCAATTAAAATCAAAACATTAGCGGAGTGTGCCTATAGTTCCAACTACTTGGAAGGCTGAATTGGAAGGATTGCCTGAGCCCAGGAGGACAAGGCTGTGGTAGCCATGATTGTGCCATTGCACTCCAGCCTGGGTGACAGAGTGAGACTCTGACAAAAAAAAAAAGAAAAGACAACATATATAAAACCTTTAGTTCAGTGCCTCTCATATAGTATGTGTTCAATAAATATTAGCTATTACTTTAACATCTACTTCAAGGAAATGTTGCAATGAGATATATATAAAATGCCTTTTAAATAATATAACAAGATTGTACAATTTTTTTTCAAGTTGGGCAGATACAAAATCAACACTTTTTTTCTTTTTGAAAATGATAATGCCTAGTGTAAAAGGGGACTCTCAGAACTCTGGAGGAGTATAAACTTTCAACAACTTGGCACAATTTTCAAGGCTTAAATTGTTCACAATCTTTGGTTAATAATTTCACTTCTAGGAATTTGTCATGAGGAATTAGAAGTGGACATAAAGATTTTTGCATAAAGATGTTCATTATAGATTATTTATAAGAGTGAAAAATTGAAAAAAGTAAATAAGGTTACGTTAATGATTACTATAACCTTAAATATGTGTTTTAGAATAATATTTAATGACATAATAAAATATAGGATATTGTTAAGTGAAGAAAACAGGCTACAAAATAATGTGTATGATATATATTCAACAAATAGTTACTGAGCGCCCATTTTGTGCCAGGCATGGGTTGTACACTTGGGAACACAATAGAATCAGTATTTGATCACATATAGAATGTATAGATTGATCCCAATTTAGCTGGAAAAAAATGTGCACATATGTATTTTTATGAATGAGGAGGGACCCAAAAACCCCAGAATTCATTTACCAAAAAATTGTGTATTTATTCTTACATGTTTAAACTTTGTCACCTTCAAAGTACTCTCTGATGCACACTTATTGAAATGCTTTTTCCACTACTCAAAATAGTTGTAGAACTTGTCACTTTTGATGCCTTTTAGTGCTTCTACTGTTTTTTGTTTCACCTCTTTCACATGGGCAAAACATTTCCCTTCCAGGACTCTCATCAGGGGAAACAACAACAAAAAAAATCGCTTTTTTTTTTTTTTTTTTTTGAGGGAGGGTGGGGCATGGCGGTCGTTCCATTTTTGGGCCAAAAATTGCTGAAAACTCAGCACAGGGTGGGCAGGTGTGCTTGTAAATCACCCATCATGAAATGGGCAAATGCTTGAAAAAATCTCCAAAAAACCCAAATTCACTAAAGTCAAACACAGCCTCTCACAACAACGCTAGCTGGCACACTGATGCCAACAGGTTCCCAGAACACTTACCTAGCAGAGGAAGCCTGTACTACAAGGGGCCTGCCCTCCAAAAAATAATTCCTTTTTTTTTTTTTTTTTTGGTTTCCCCCTCATATATAGAAAAATACTCGGAGCTATTCTTCATGGTAGAATAATGGGTGCTTTTCCTACTTTTCTTTTTGGTTTTCTGTAGCTTTCCTTTTATTTTTTTAAAGCATAAAACTGTATTACTGTAATAACCGGGAGGGAAAATCTCTTAAAAATTTTAAGAGAGCGCATTGGTCAGATAGCGCCCCCCACCTCGTGCGTGCCAGATTCCAAATGGCGCAAGCGCCTCTGTGAGTGTCACACAGGAGAGGGTGGCAGGGACAAGAGAAGGCAGGTGGGAGAGACAAGGGTTTGAGCTGGTCTGTGACCTTGCCCCAGCCACTTTACTTTTGAACTTCAGTTTTTTGTTTTTTGAGTTGGAGCCTCACTCTGTCGCCCAGACTGGAGTGCAGTGGCCGCTTCTGGCCACCGCAGCCTCGGCCTGCCGGGCTCCGGCGATCCTTCCGCCTCCGCCTTCCGAGTAGCCGGAATGACAGGCGCGCGCTACCACGCCCGGCTGATTTTTTTGATTTACTGTAGAGATGCGGTCTCGCCAAGTTGCCCAGGCGGGTCTCGAACCCGCGGGCTCAGGCAATCCACTCACCTCAGCCTCCCAAAGGCGCGGGATTACAGGCTGAGCCACCGAGCCCGGCTTGAACTTCAGTTTTATCAGCAATAAAGTGAAGCTAATTATTCCTGTTTGCCGCAGGGCCATGAGAATCCATGAAATCAGGTTGACGTGCTTTTTGAAAATTTGCAATGTGCAAATTATACGTTATATTATAAATTATAGTTATACGTGGTTGTTATTTCCTTAAGCAAGTGGCTTCCCATTTCTGGTCCTCAGTGTCCCTGTTCTTAGAATGGACAGAAGGAGCTTCTAGCTCTTAAGCCCTGTGATGGACGTAAATGCAAATCTCAGGCAGTGCCAACTGTCGTGGGAGATTAATTACACGCTCAGTAAAAACGTTGTGGTTTTGATGATGATGAGAAGGGTGACTTCACAGCTTGGCTTCCTTCTTCCCTCTCGTTTCCCAGGCATGTTCTGGTCTTTTTCATCGTGGGCTCCATGCGACCGAGGCTGGGGGTGGGGTGGGGTGGGGTGGGGTGGCAGAAGCCCTTCCTGTGGCCACTCGGCCAGAGCAGCCCCGGGACTCAGGCCCAGCGAGCGCTCACAAGCGACGCGTGCTCAGAAGCGTCCGGAGTCCGCTTTGCCCCCACGGTGACACGGGGCTGAGTCATCTCACCAAGTGCCACCCCAGAACGCTGCCACTCTGCTGAACTCCCCGAATCACTCATCGACTCAAGGCCCCGGGTTCCCACACTGGGCCCCGGCAGGGGACCCACGGGCCGAGGGAGGCGAGGAGCAAGCCCAGAATTAGTCACAAGAAGCGAATCGGAATCACACGCGGCCAGCGCGCCCAGCCTCGCCCCAGATGGCGACCTTGGCAGACCCGGAGCGGCGCCCCCGGTCTCCTCTCCGTGGCAGCGGGGACGGGGGCGGGCGCCGCCGGCCTGGAGCGAGCTCCTGCTGAGGGCGGGACTCCTGCTGGCTGTGTCCGCAATGCCGCCGCTTAGGAAGTACTTTCGAGAAGATCATTTCCTTTGACCTATGAGAAAGCCCAAGCAGATTCATCGCCTTCGTTCTTCAGAGGAAGAAAGTGAAGCTCGGGAGGCTAGGAGAGGCGGCTGGGGCCTGGCACCTTGGGACCCGGCAGAGGCCAAGACTCGGGTCTGATTTTTGGCTCCAATGCTTTGGCAGCCTCGCTGCTATTCATTAACTGCCTTTAAAAAAAGCCTGTAGAAAATTTCAAAAATAAAGAAATGGAGGGGTAAAAAGGATCTATAATCCGCTTACTTTAACACATTGTTTTGTTTTTTTTTTTGAGTTGGAGTCTCACCCTGTCACCCAGATTGGAGTGCAGTGGCCGCCCCGGGTCACCGCAGCCTCTACCCGCTGGGCTCTGGCCATCCTTCCGCCTCAGCCTTCCGAGCAGCCGGAACCACAGGCATGCGCTACCACGCCCGGCTGATTTTTTGATTTACTGTAGAGATGAGGTCTCGCCAAGTCACTCAGGCAGGCCTCGAACCCGTGGGCTCAGGCAATCCACTCACCTCAGCCTCCCAAAGCGCGGGATGACAGGCTGAGCCACCGAGCCCGGCCACAATCATTGTTAGCAGTCATTGTATTTCCTTCTAACCTTTCTCTGTGCCCTTTTTATAAAACCCGCTGTCTTATCGTGCATTAAATGCAATCACCTTCCGTGTACTCTTCACATTCTATCATGAGTTCATGTCATGACGTGGTCCTGATGATCATTCGCTCCACAGGGAGCTAGTGAGTGCCTGGGAGGTGCAAGCATGTCCAGGCACAGCTTCGAATGCACAACCTGCACCGGGGAGCTCAAATTCTCATGGGAGAGACAAACAGCAAAGAGAGAATACATGACATTCTGTTGTCACCAAGAGAACGAGACATGCCTGTGATGTTCAGAAGGTAAGCCATGAGAGAGAAAAGAGCAAAAGACAGTTGTTATCAAACACCGCTGTTATCAGAAACATTACTGTGAGACATGTAATGTTTTACGTTAACAAAACCAGTGCCAGCCATTTTATATCTCCCAGAGCTGAAGAGTGTGGGTGTGTTTGACATATATGATTTTATCTTTTTTCCTTTTAACATCACCAATATTTTAAAATACCTCTTTAGGGAAAATCCTAAAATTTGCATACTTGTCTATCATGTTAATGAAGAGATTACACTATTGTTGGACATTTAGGGTCATTCTTTTTAGTTTTAATTCTTTTAATACTTCTGAAATCAGTGCATCAAACTTTTGAATTTAGTATTATTACATGAGAAGAGAGTGACAAAAGTGAAATTGCAAGGTCAAATGCTCGTACGCTTTGACCTTGCAATTTCACTTTTGTCACTCTCTTCTCATGTAATAATACTAAATTTAAAAGTTTGGAGGGATGGTATATGAACAATTTACAAACCCTTGATATAGACTGACAGTTGCTTTAGAAAAGAATCTACTGTTTATGCTTGGCCCACCAGCAGCTATGGGGGAATGCTCTCGTAACCAGCGCCTTGCTGAATTTGTGTCCTGTCTCCCCCAGTGGGAAATGGGCGCTCACTGGTCTTCTTTCATTCTGGTCTGAGTATGAGAGAACATTTCTTAGGGACACATGGGAGACCAATTCTGTGACCTACTCAGACGAAGGGAGGGAACTTTCTCTCCACATTACACACGGTTCCACAGCAGGACAGAAAGACCGAGTTTCAATAACTATTGCAGGAGGGGATTGAAACCCCACCAAGGCATGGAGAAGCCTTCTTCCTGTTTTCAGGGAGATCAACTAGTCAGTAAGTCGGGAGATGCAACTTGGCAAGGGAGGACGTGGGCACCCAGTCCCAACAGCCTGGAGAAGCAACTCCTCTGTAAGCTGAGACCTTGCCACACCCAAACTCAGATGAGGTCAGCTTCTCTAGGCTGGAAACTGGGACCTCAGCCACATGAAAAACGAATTTCTTGCCTCAGAAAGCAATGGTGAAGATAGGAAGGACCAAGATATAACACTGGACCAAGTTCTCAAACACTGAAGTGTCTGAACTATGTCCCACGGGGACATGGGTAGCCCCAAAGGCTGCTAGTCTTGCCTCTGTTGAGGTACATGGGAGGAACAGGCATAGATGCACTTTTTGACAGGCTGACCTAGGAGCAGCTGACAGGCGGGGTCAACATGTGGTGTAATGTTCAACCTCCAACAGTCACAGATGCTGAACAGGATGCCAAAGCATCAGACAGGGAAGGGAGTGGACAGCCTGAGAAAGAATGCCAGGCTTGGGGCCTGACCTAGTGCAGAGGTGCTGATCTGAGTGGGCGCTCCCCAGAGCCTGCACCTTCATGAATGGCCTGTGGGGATCTGGCTAGGATGTGCTTCCCAAGAAGAGCAGAATTACAGAGTCCCTCTCCCTTCACTAACTGAAATGTCTTCAGGCCAAATCCTCTTAAATCAAAAGGACAAACAGTTAATTTCCAAACCCTCCAGAAACCTCAAAGGATGAACCTGAGTCAGAAAATGGCTAATCCCAAACACTTGTACTGGAAGGTCTCAAAAAAGGGTAGGAAGAAAGGCCTAATATATATGTATGAAAATCAAAATGACCCATCTCCTCTTCGAAGTGACACCTCACTGGAAGATGCCCTTATATCTTTTTTTTTCTCTCAGTAACCTTCAAAATGTGAAACATCATGAAAAATAATAAGAACAAATTGCTTGCCATCCTCCTGAGGGACTACTGCCCTGGCACAGGACAGCCAGCTCTCATGGTCCCTCCTCACACCAGGTCCTCATCGTCCTGAGGTCAACCTCAACTACGGTGTTGAGTTTTGTCTGCTCCAGTGTGCAACCCGCCTCCTGACACTCATTTCACGCCCACGGCTCAAATAAAGACACAGTTGTCAAGCAAGCGTTAGCAAAAGCATTTATTGAGAAGGTGAACTCACACAGAAGATTCTGGTGTCCTTGGCTGAGTGACAGAGCATCTGAACCCCGGGTGAGACACTTCAGGATCCTCTGTCCACAGGGAAGGACCAGAGCAACTTTCAGGGTGAGTCCTCAGGCTTACTGGGCTGGGGAGAAGGGTCACCTGATACAAAACCAGGGCAGGGCTGTCACTTCTGGAGGACCTGCCGGGTGGTACAAATTGGGCAGTTCATTGGGGTTTGTTCCCAAGGCTTTGGTGAGCTCTGGGTTGGCGGTGACTAATGGTACAGACAATGCTACAAAAATGATCAAGTACACAAGGGCAGTCGAGTCCCACGTTTTCTAGAATTTTTTGGGAGCATATGAGAGGCCAAAGGGTCTAACTAGGAAAAGGTCCTTTTCAGAAGGCAAAGGCTCCTGTAGGGAACCAGAGAAAGCACAGCCAGAAACAAGAGTGGCAGCTGGGTGTCCGGGTTGCATGTTTTGGCCGATGCGATTCCCAGTGGGCCGGAGAAGGAAACCCACTTCCCTTCTCTCTACTCGGCGAACCTGTGGGTCTCCAGCTTGCTGTCTGCTTCATCTCATAGTATCTTTCTTGGACTGGAGACAATTAAGCCGGGTGCCCGCCAGGCTGAGAGAACAGCTGGTCTCAGCAGCTTGTTTCGGGGGAGTTCACATTGCTCTGAGGCTCCGGGAAAGCCGACGGAGGAGACCCTGGGAGGCCACGCAGCGCCGGCCGCCAGAACAGGCCTCTCTGGGGCGTCCCGCTGCTCCGCTGCCGCCCACCACCCCCCGGCCTGGGGCGGCTACCGGGCGGCGGAGGCGCGGCTCGCGGGCGGGGCCCGGCCCCAGCACACGGAGCTGTCGTCCCTGGAGAGCGAGGAGGCCGAGCCGACGCCGCGCGCCAGGCGGCCGGCGCGCCCGCAGGCCCCGTGCCGCGCGCGGGCCCGGAACGAGCGGTCCAGCAGGAGGTAGATGAGCGGGTTGGCGCAGCTGTTGACGAAGGCCAGGCAGGTGGCGCCGGCGAGGCCCCAGCGCAGCGCCAGCAGCAGGGCGCAGGGCAGCGGCAGCGCCCCCAGCCGCGCCAAGTGGAAGACGGCCCGCAGC
This sequence comes from Cephalopachus bancanus, assembly GCA_027257055.1. Taxonomy (NCBI): domain Eukaryota; kingdom Metazoa; phylum Chordata; class Mammalia; order Primates; family Tarsiidae; genus Cephalopachus; species Cephalopachus bancanus. The sequence continues at coordinate 1,131,851 of JAPVLO010000297.1, forward strand.
GCGCAGAAGGGCAGCCAGGAGCCCACGAACGTGCCCTCGACGGCCAGGATGATGCGCAGCGAGTGGCCGCGGGCGCGGCCCACGTGCGGCAGCCCGCGCAGGCGGCGCGAGACGCGGCAGTAGCAGAAGAGGGTGACGCCCAGGGGCAGCGCGAAGGTCGGCAGCAGCAGCAGCAGGCCGAGGCCCTGGAAGGCGTCGGAGGGCGCCTCCCCGCACTGGCTGCCGCGGCCCCCCGGGGCAGCGGCTGCAGCCCGCGGAACACCAGCGCGGGCAGGCCGGCCAGGAGCGCCGCGGCCCACGCGCCGCCGCACGCCGCCCGCACGCAGCGCCGGGAGCGCCGCGGCCGCGCGTCGAGCAGCTTGACCACGGCCAGGTAGCGGTCCACGCTCATGCCCGCCAGCAGCAGCGCGCCTGCGCAGCGCGAGCCGGCCAGCGCGAAGCTGCTGAGCTTGCAGAGCCCCTCGCCGAAGGGCCAGCGGCCGCCGCGCGCCGCCGCCGCGGCCCACAGCGGCAGCGTGAGCACGAAGCCCAGGTCGGCGGCCGCCAGGTGCAGCACGAAGGTGTCCACCAGCCGCCGCGGGCCGCGCCGCCCGGCCAGCAGCCACACCACGAAGGCGTTGCCCGGCAGGCCCACCGCGAAGGCCGCCAGGTAGAGCGCGGGGATGTAGGCGTAGCCGTAGGGCAGGTCCCAGGAAGGACAGAGCTCCAGCTCGTCCAGGGCGTCCCCGCCCGAGTAGTCCCAGGACGCCGGCCCCGGGCTGGGGCTCCAGGGCTCGGTGGGCGGCATGGCGGCCGCGCGGCCTGTGCTGGCCGCGGCCCTGGTGCAGGAGGTCGCGGCTCCGAGCAGGTGGGGTTTTGCTCTTCACGGCCGGTGCCCAGCACCTCCCTTCCTGCCACCCCTTACCGAGGCCAATGGGTGGGCAGGAAAGGGGTGAGGGAGGAGGGGGTGGGGTGAGGGGGTGGCTCCTGCGGTAGAGATGGCGGCCTCCGATTTGGGGCTGACCCGAGGGGGAAGGGCAGGGGCTTGCAGAGGGGCTTCACCGCTGCGACTTGGCAGGAAAAGTCTTCGGGGTTGGGAGGCCTGCCCCGCGTGGCCCGTTGCTTCCTCCATAGTCGCCTGGTTTATGAAATTGGGATACTTGCCCTACTGTCTCGAGTCTGATGCCAAGTTTCGAGAGGTGCCCTAGTCTGTTCTCAGCCTGCGCTTAGCTCCTTCCGACCCCCACCCACGATACTGTTCTCTAATTTTAGGAATGGGGAGACAGATGAGGATTTTATAAGAGGGCGATGCCTCCCTCCCGCTCACCCATTCTCTAGGAAAGAGGGGTTCTACTCTCTGGTACACAAGGGGATCTGGGTGGGTGGGGGAGTCCACTCAAAGCAGCTCTTAACCTCCTGAGAGGCAGGGCTAGATGTGGTCATCCCAAGAGGGGCTTTTCTAACCAAATCAGGTCCTCATGAAGCCACGTGGAAGGATTTGAGGAGGGATATAGTCAGAGTACCCCTGCTGGAAAGGGGCAGAGGCCGGGATTCAGTCTGCCTCTTCTCCATCTCCCCCTGGCCTGCAAAACCTACCAGTGAAGCCCAACACAACTCAGTTCAAAAGACGACACAACTAAACACCAGATGAGTTGTCCTCAATTATGAGTCAGGATCTTACAAGGAACAAGATCCCTGATGATTACAGAGCAAGGGAAGGACTCGTGGAGAACGGTGGAAAGAAGTCTGACCTTGAAGGGGAGGGCGGGGTCTGAGGAGGAGAGGGCAGGTGAGTGAGAACTTGCTCTTTCTCCAGCAGGGGTGCATCCAGTTACATCTGGATTCTTCTTAGTAGACATCCTCACGAGATGCTGTTGTGGAACTAATGTCACCATGTGTGTCCTCCCACAGTCTGCCCCAGGAATGAGTGACTAAAGTGTTGGAAAACCTGGTGTTGAAAATTTAAGGTGGACTACCAATTTTGTTTTATTCAGTCCCATTAACAGTGAACTCCTCCAGGAAGCAGGGACTGTTCCAGGCATTGCAGGAGATGCCAATTTGACCTTAGAGGTTCGTTGCTTAGGCAGGAGAGAGATACATATGCAGTATGTGCAATGACCAACATGCCAGGAGTCAAACCACAGTAAATTCTTTTGGAGGGGGGGTTTCACTCTGTCACCCAGGCTGGAGTGCAGTAGCACAATCATGGATCACTCCAGGCTCAACCTCCTGATTTCAGGTGATCCTTTTACCTCAGCCTCCTGAGTAGCTGGAAATACAAGTGTACACCATCATGCCCAGGCAATTTTAAAAATTTTTGGTAGAGATGAGGTCTCTCTGTGTTGCCTATGATGATCTCAACTTCCGCCTTAGCTTCCTAAAATGTTGGAATTACAGATGTGAGCCACCACTCTTGGCCCTAGTAAATGTTAAAAACAGAGTCCTCTTAGAGCTCAGAGAAGGGGGAGTGACTACTTCTGATGGGAGAGGTGAATCAGAAAAGGCCCTGTAGGAGATGACACTTGAAATCAGTTCCAGGAGGGAGTCGGTCAAATAGGAACTGCAGAAAAGAGAGGAAAGGGTCTGACTAGAGAGAGCAAAAGAAATAAGCATATGAAGACGAGTTTGAGTATGAACTTTTCACGGGACAAGAAGCAGACAGCCTAGTGTGACCAGGGCCCAGGGTGTAGGAGGGTGACAGATGAAGTAGGAAAGGTCACAGGGTCGTTGAAAAGACTTGGATTTTTTTTTTTTTTTTTTTTTTGAGTTGGAGTCTCACTCGGTCGCCCAGGCTGGAATACAGTGGCAAGCACTCTCACAGCCACCCCAGCGTTGACCTGCTGGGCTCAGGTGATCCTTCCGCCTCAGCCTTCCTAGTAGCCAGAACTACAGGTGCATGCTACCCCGCCCGGCTAATTTTTGATTTATTGTAGAGATGCAGTGTCACCAAGTTGCCCGGGCTGGTCTCAAACCCGCAGGCTCAGGCAATCCACTCGCCTCAGCCTCCCAAAGTGCTGGGATTACAGGCTGGGCTCCAATCCCATGGAGCCCAGCCAGGATTTAGATTTTAATCTGTAGGTGTTGGGGAGACACCAGGAAACAATGTGTGTTTTGGAAAGATCACTGGTAGAACTGTGGACTGGAGAGGGGAGAGGCTGAAGCCAGAGAGACTTCACAGGAGGTTGTAATTATTTGTGTCTGAAATAGATCATGGGCAGTGGGGAAAGAAAGGAGGGAATCTACTCAACAGACAATTGTAACATCATGCATCTCACAGAGAGGAGCCAGAAACAAGCCTGGGATCCCTCTGGTTGGGACTATATGGATGCTGTCCCTCTAACTGTCAAGAACGCAAAACAGCATGTGAATCTGTGTTCTCAGTTTAATGTTGATTTGAGATAGGTTGATGAAATAATTTTTGATCCAAACCAGAACATTTCTGAAAGAGGCACTAATATTTAACTGGGATGTAAGGTCACCCTTGCTCGAGGACCCTCTGGTATATGGAGATCCCCCACAGGGAGTTGGGAAATGCTTCGAGAGCTCACAGAGAGCTGGGCATGCATGTATCTAGGCTATGCCTGTTGGGAATTTTTCTCCTCGGTCAATTATAAGATAGGCAGGCAAGAGAAGAGGCCAGGGAATAAGTGCTGTGGACCTCCCCTCCATGGGCATTCCTGCCTCCAGGCTTGGCTTTCCCCTGAAGATCCACCCCAGAGGGTGGAACCTGAGGGGCTGCTGGAGATTCAGAGCAGTTTTTTAAGGGTTTTTTTTTTTTGAGTCAGACTCTCACCTGTCATCCAGACTGGAGGGCAGTGACACGATCACTGCTCACTGCAGCCTCGAACTCTTGGGCTTAGTTGATTCTTCTACCTCAGTCTCCCAAGTAGCTGTGACTACAGGCACACATCACCACACCTGCTATTTTATTTTATTTTTGTAGGGATGAGGTCTTGCTATGCTGCCTAGGCTGGTCTTGAATTCCTAGGCTCAAGTAGTCCTCCTGCCTCAGCCTCTCAAAATGCTAGGATTACAGGCATGAGCCACCTCATCTGGCCCAGAGCAGTTTTCTTATGTCTGGTCCTGTGGTTGCTGGTGAGTGGTACCCACATCCTGGGTGGCATAGGGGGCTGCAGCCTCCTCCTCCGGAAGTCTAGCAGAGGCAGGGCTTGCTTGCCAGATCCCAGAGACTATCAGAGACAGGCTCAGTGCTGCTGGACTTCACTTCCCTTGGGCATACCTCCGCCTGGAGCTCAGAGAGCATGAGCGATCCTGAAAGCTAGAGATGAACAGCAAAGAAACCGCCAGGTGAAAGAGAAGCATGAAATGAGCAGACCAAGAGGGGAATGTAGGCAGTGGTGGAGGGGAAGTAGAAGCAGGTTGTTTATTGAAAAAACAGAGATTCTGCTTCCTGGGCCGTGGTTTCATACCCAGGGGAAGTCTCTGGCCCAGAGCATACGGTGAATTTTCTGTCAGGGCCTGGGTGCTGTGTGCCCTACTGAATTTGTCTGGATGGGAGGAAGCAGCAAAGGTCAGAGCCAGGGACACTGCCCAGCCTGGTTTCAATGACCAAAGCCAACACAATACTGCTCTCTTCTACCCCTCAGGAGGACTCCTCATAGGAAAATAAAAACTCAACTAGTAGAAACACTCCTCCTCTTAGGCTGAGAGTCCTGGCCACTCTCTGCAACAGGTATGAACAAAGCAAGGTAGTCGTAATCTTCCTGCTTTTGTCATTCCCCCCGAGCCTTCTCTGACCTCTATCCCTTCCTCTGTCTGCATTGCTGGAGCCACCAGTGTGACTGTTATTTGGCTGTTTTGCCTTGCCGATGGGATTAAACTCCTGGGGTGAGGAGAGTGTCTCTCTGTTCACCACAGTGACTGGCACAAACCTGAGAACAGAGATACTTTAAATCCAAGGGGGATCAAAAAAACCCCAACCAACCAACCAAACAAAAACAAAACACACACACACAAAGCAGAATTATCTTTTGGAAGGCAGGTTTCTTGTAGTACAGGCTCCCCCTGCTAGGTGAGTGATTAGGAACCCATTAGCATCAGTGAACCAGCTAGCGTTGAGAGGCTGCGTATTTGACTTCAGTGAATTTTTTTTGGAGTTTCAAGCATTTGCCCATTTCATGATGGGTGATTTACAAGCACACCTGCCCATACCATGCTGAGTGTTCAGCAGCTTTTGACCAAAAACAGCATGACCCCTGTGCCCCACCCTCCCTATTCGCCAGATCTCACCCTGGGTGACATTTATTTTTGCTTCCCTGAATGAAAAAAAGGCCTCAAAGGGAACTTTTTGTGGAAGAGGTGTAATAAAAAACGGTAGAAACATTAAAAGGCATAAAAACTGTTGAGTTCTAAAACTGTTTTGAGCAGTGGAAAAAGTGTCTCGATGGGTGTATTGCATCAAATGGAGAGTATTTTGAAGGTGACTGAAATTTAAACATGTAAGGATATACAATTTTTAATAAACAATTTTTGGGGGGTTCCCTGTACATATCCAGTGCTTCAAACTAAATTGTTTTCAAGAGTATGTTTATTTCTGTTCATTTAGAGGGTATATTTAAACTCTTGCAACTTTTTCTTCCCTAATTTTAACTATTCTGTACAAATCTTACCTTAACCTTTTAAGAAAAAATTTTAAAACTGTATTTGCCTTTTTCATCATAAAAGCTATATAATCACGTTATAGAATACAGAAGGAGTCATCCCAGACCTGATACCGCAACACAACCATACTTAGCATTTTGGTGAAATTCTTTCCAGCTGGTGGAAAGAATATTTTTGAAGGTATTCACTTGCAATCTCATTATTCCTGGATTTTGGTTTTTTTCATATTCCATTAAGATATTCTCCATATATATATTTTTTACACAACTGTGTCAGTCATATTTTTCACTAGCACGTGCACAATTTTATAGTCTGTTTTTCTCAATATCATATAAATCCACATTTTTCTATGTGGCTAATATTCTAAACTCTTAAATTTGAACATTTAGGTTATCTCTAGTATTTTTAACGTTATAGAAATTTGTAATAAATAACTGCAATTAAGGCTTTTTTCTTCCTTTATACTGTTTTCATAGCATAAATGTCCCTGCATAGGTAAAAGGCTATGAAAATTTTTATTGCTTGATACAAATGTTTATAGTGATTAATAATTTAGATTGTAATTGGCACTGTAGAAGGTATTAGGTCCAACAATATTGTCAGAAATATTCGCTGGTAATATATTTTTTCCATTTTAAGATTAATGAAATAAAATGGTACTTCATTTTAATTTGCATTTACTTTATTTATTTTATTTTTGAGTTGGAGTCTCACTCTGTAGCCCAGACTGGAGTGCAGTGGCCGCTCCCGGCCACCGCAGCCTCGATCTGCTGGGCTCCGGCGATCCTTCCACCTCAGCCTTCCAAGTAGCTGGAACTACAGGCGTGCACTACCACGCCCGGCTAATTTTTTGATTTATTGTAGAGATGAGGTCTCACCAAGTTGCCTAGGCGGGTCTCGAACCCGAGGGCTCAGGCAATCCACTCACCTCAGCCTCCCAAAGCACGGGATTACAGGCTGAACCACCGAGCCCGGCTTGCATTTACTTTATTACGAATAAGGAAAATCTACTTATTTCCTCTTCTGTGAACTATCTAATCATGTCCTTCACACACCTATTATAATGTATGTATTTCTTATTAATTTGTATGAAATATATACTTAGGATGAATCATGATCCCATTTGATTCAAATTTTTTACAGATTCTTAGCTATTTTTATTTTAGTTTCATATTTTCACATAGTCAAGTTTGTTGCAGTTAATAATTTCAGAGTTTAGGATGCTACTTTCTCTGTGACAAGGTAAAAGGATTCAGTTCTGTTGTTAAAAAATGATTTCAGCTGGGTTCGGTGGCTCAGCCTGTAATCCTGCGCCTTGGGAGGATGAGGTGAGTGAATTGCCTGAGCCCGTGGGTTCGCGACCCGCCTGGTCAACTTGGCGAGACCTCATCTCCACAATAAATTAAAAATTAGCTTGGCGTAGTAGCATGCGCCTGTAGTTCCGGCTACTTGGAAGGTCGAAGCGGAAGGATCGTCGGAGCCCAGCAGGTCGAGGCTGCGGTGGCTGGGAGCGGCCACTGCACTCCAGTCTGGGTGACAGAGTGAGACTCCAACTCAAAAAAAAAAAGATAATAGTAATAATAATTTCATTAGTCTTTCTAAATTTACCTAGTATGTAATCTATTTTTTTTCAGATTTTTATCCAGCTTTCCTAACATCATTACATTTAAAAGTTTTTTCTAGAAACCCTACTCTGTGTCATGATGAATTTATTCTGTACCTTTTTTAGATGTCATTGCATCTGTTTCTGATCAGTGAACAAACAGATCAGATTAGTGGTGTGAGTCTAATTTACATGTCAGCTTTATAACCTGGGCCCCAGTTTACACATCTTAAAATAGGCAAGATTATATCTACCTGATAGAGGTATGGTGAAGATCCAGTGACCTGTGATCCAATGATCCAATGACCAACAGCTCTCCTTGTGGAAGTCTGCTTCCCATGCTGGGCCTGAGCTCATGCAGTGCACTCCATTCTTGGCTGGTAGTGTCACAAAGGATTACTGCTTGTTTCTGACTTCTTGCTGGACTCAGCTGCTTGCACTGCTTCTCTTTGCCTCCAGGTACACAGTGGGTGGGCAGTACGTTTTGGGGACTGCATTAGAAATCTACCAAGAGACAAGTCTCCATCTGGGGATGTTTAAGACTTGACCACCACAGTTCATGGTGCCTGGTGTCACCCTGATGGTGAATTTCACAGGGTGACAGGCCGGATGCCGCAGAGAAACTGCTGACAGGACTCAAGCACTGACGGATGGCTTATGCCAAGTCAGTGGCAGTTCACAGGGAGGTTAACAGTAACCTGAGTCCTGAGTGTAAGAAAAATCTTGGTAAGCACCGAACTGAGAATGGGGAGTCCTCTATTCACCATGACTGACTGGCTACCATGAGGAGGTCTCCTGGAGATCTTGTGTGGGTTGTAGAGGACAGGAGAGGGTGGCAGTAGTTCTTACCACCTAAGGGACAGCTGGTACACTGTAGGCAGGGGGCCCTGTCCTGGATGCCAGAGGCCCTGCAGAATTTCTCCGGTGTTTTTATTTCAGAAACTTTCAGGTACTAAATATAGGGTAGCTGGGAAAGGACAACATGCAAGTTAGACACGAGCACTCGCGTCAGCCCACACTGCTGAGGGGATGACTCAATGTGAAAGCCTTGTGGCCTGCTCCTGTGTGATTGTTCCAGGACCCCATCTACCCCAGACATCACTGATGGCCCTGAGGGATGTGGGGGAGGGGGCCAGGGATAGGAGTAGAGGCTGGAGGAGATGAGTGTAGCTTTCAAGGAAAGTGAGACTCCTATCTTTCTTCCAATACAGGTTTTTGCAGCTTAGTGATTCTTTTAAAGGCAAAAAAAAAAATAAACCCATTAGAAACTTGACAAGCAACAGGGAAGTCCCTCAGTACAAAAATGGCCACAGGATTTGTCTGGAAAGGACGTAAATTTTCTCTTTGTTGCAATTATTCTGACCATGGAAGCTTCTAACCTACAACTTGCCACTACTTTTCAGCAATTTCACAGAAAGTTAGTGTAAATTTCGTTATTTGCAGCAGAAATTTGGCAGTATTCTCTTGGTGATGGCAGGGAGTTCCCCCTACAGTGCTGTGATCCTGCTGCTGGTCAATGAAATCAATTCCCAAAATCATCTTTGATTCCAACGGACTTTGTAAATAGCCCCTTCCTACCCTGGGCAAGCACCATTGTCAGGTAATGTGATAGACACAAGAAATGTGACATGATGCTTCCTCTCAGGCAGCTTATACCCACATCGGAGATGATAACTTTGATATAAGATAGACTGGGAGATCCTGCCTTACATCAAGGTTGAAGCAAGTTGGTCTAAGGATGAGATCTGTATACAAGAGTGCCTGGAAACTTTCCTTGATGGAAGAGACCTATCTTTGCGACCTATCTTTGCGACCTAGCTAGCGCCTTGCATCTGATAACTGATTTCTGGATAAATCTATCAACCTGTTAGTAGAATTAGTTCATTTTCAGTACTTTCACAGTGAAGGGGATTTGAAACCCGTAGGCTTTCCAGTTGTGATGCTGCCAGTTACTAGCTTTGAGTCCCTGAGACAGTTAGTTACTGTTTATTTAAAGTCTCATCCTCCTCATCAGTAAAATGGAGATCTGTAACTGTCTCTTCCCAGACAGTTAAGTTAAAAGAGAAACCAAATCAAAGAAGCTTTTAAATTATAAAGCAATATTTAAGTAGATAATTTCTATTTGTTTTGGGGTGAGAGCTACATTCCCTTGTTATATAGACATGCAAATCCTGAAGTAAGAGTAACTGGGTGGGCCAGGAATTTAGCCCCATGCCTCTAACACTATTTGAAGGAAATCACAGATTCTAAAACAACAGATTGGGGTTAAGAAGAATAAAATACATCAGTGGCCTAAGGTACCACAGTACCTTTGCTTTACATGCTTGAAAAACAAATTTTAGTGGGTCTCAAGACTTTGTAAAAACTTGTTTGCTTTTCTCTTCTTCAATGGAAAATCCTTTCTCCTCTGTCTTTCTGACATGAATACAAGCCACTGTGGATGAAGATAACTTCAGGTAGGAATACCACAGTGATTTAAAAACATGGACAAAACTAATTTTTGTTGTCTAAGTATCTGACTTTGAGGTGCTAGAAGGCCTATACACCCACAGGACAAAAAGGAGAGGACTGAAACTAGATTCTATATCTCCTTTGTTTGAAGAGCAACTCTGATATATCAATCTGTTTTTCCTCCCCCAGCCCATCAAATAGGGCAAAATTATTAATATCTCATTTGTTTCTTTTAACTGCAAAACTGCCATTTAAGATACAGATCTATTTCTTTATTTCTTTTTTTAGAGTAGAAAATATAGTTTATTTAGAAAATAAATTAAAGAGTGAGAAAGAGGAGATTCACCTCCCCAAGTCAGGGGAGGGGGCCAAAGCCAGGAAACATGGCCTGTTCATAGCTCAGAGAACACATGGTGACACCACAGCTTAGCAAGGCAATGGTGGCCTCGGTCTATTTCTTAAGCAGCTAAACAATTCTGAGGGATGACAGAATTCCACATTTTATTGATGTGTTTTCCCAATACTTAATTCCTAGATCATAGCCACACAGCTGCATTTCCTTTGCAGAATTTTATCTTTTATTATCTCTTTGTGTAGCCACATTACAACATAAAGGTGTCTATTACTATTCACTATAGTATATTTTCCTCTGTCCTAGTTAAGAATCAGTTAGCCAGATCAGGCAACACGTTCTTATTGTTTGGCATATACTCTAGGCTCTAGGGCTTGGCATATACTTTTCTGATATTACCTGGGTCCTAGCGTTAAATATTTTTATTTTGGATAATTTAGTACTGGAAAATATAGTGGAAGTGTAGTTCTATTCTGAAGCTACAAAACCTATCAAAAGGTCCCAATGTAGAAAACCACATGTATCCCTACTAACTGCACATATTTCTTCAGGTTTATACTTGTGTATAAAGATTTTTTGTTTTGTCATCATGTCTCTTTTTTCTAAATTGCTCTGGTCTGAGAAACTTAGAGAATAACAGCCAAGAACTAGCTTCCGCAGATGGCTACTGCAGATCGGTGAAGTTCACTAGCCATTCAAAGACATAGATTATTAACTCTGGCACAAGTTCTTTATCACTTCATCAAAAAATGGTGAATCATATAATATGATTGATATTAATAAGATTATCACAAACATTTATAAATCATACTATGAAGACCATCTGAGCTAAGCATGGAAACTTATAGGCTTTTAAATATTTCCTTTAGTATTCAAACAATGTCTAATTATTAAAAGGTGCCTCTTATGACTATCCACATTATTAAATTTAAACATATGTTAAGGGATAGAAAAACTATATGATGAGTTCTTCCAATTTCAAATAATTTTACCAAAAAATACAATTTTATTCAAGAAAAAGAAAAAGAGTCATTTGGTGCCATGCTTTTATTCAAATGAAAGGGGAAAAACTACACTATACCAGGAAATAGCAAATATGACAGTATTTTACAGCACAGCATCTTTTAAAAAAAACCCTGTAAGCAATGTGCTAGAGTGGACAGGTAAGCACACCATACACCGTACATTGCTCAACAGTGTCCATAATTATATAGCTTTGAATTTGGCTTTAAACAGCCAAATTAAAACTGTAACAGTCATTCTAATACAAAATTGAGAAACTGAGAAGAAAAGCTTTCCAAAGCTTTTCAATAGCAGAATTTGACAGGCTGCACTGGTAACCATAACAAGTTTGGCAAATTTAATGGAATTATCATAATAATTTGACCTCTGATGATGAAAGCACCAGTGTGTTTCATTAAAGTTGATTCAAGTCCCCAAACTCTATGAAATGGCATTTTTCATTTGTATAATTTTAAACCATAATTTTAAAAAAAAGCTGCACCATAACAACAAAAAAATTTGCAAACATAAAGAAATACATCCATATTCCTTCTGCATTAATAAAGTAAAATCTTATACTGAGAGCAATAAACTTTGTCGCAATATTCACATTCTACCTTTAGACATTGTAGACATTCAATTCAACTGTTGGACACATACAAATTTAAGAATAAAGGGTGGTCCTGTTTAGTTTTAAATAGTGTGTCCACTGTCTTGCATTCAATTTTATTTAATAGCCAAGTAATATCATGAAGAAGATTGTTTTGATGAGGGAAATTTGGTTAATTGGAATGAACAAATTTAGTAATGTAAGAAGCTTATTAAATTATTCTTTTAATTATTATTCACATTTGATTAGATTTGCTTATAATTTTTTAAAACTAGTTTTAATCTAAACATGTATTTGACAATCATTTTCTTCGCTGGGATATAAATTGCTGTCTAAAAGATAAAATGTGCAATTCCCCATATTTAATATCCATATATTATATACACAGTATGTATACACTTAAAATATAAGAGTTACATATCCTGGTCTCTTACATGCAAACAGTAGATCACAAATAGTTTTGAGCTACACATGTATCTTGCACAGGTATTGGGAAAAAAAATCTGTGAAAATTTTTTTTACAGTTTTAACAAATATACATAAATATAAGAACATAAATTACAGTAAAATATTGACAGCATTTGAGAAAATGTTGAAACCCAGATGCACTGATGCCTAAAGGCCTTATAATAATAGAAAAGTACAGCTTAGGGACATCTCATTCCTATTCTTTTTTTTTAAAATAAGTAAATACATCATATGAGACATTAGTTCTCTCTCTAAACAACTCAATTAGAGAAATGTATATATTTTTATCTCTACTTTCCATGAAAGAAAACAAACTACACATCTCACGTATGATACAATACTGTCTTCCCCCTCTAGTTTACACAATTGTCACAACACTGAAACATAACAAGGTCACATAATCATTCAAGTCTTTTCCTGAGAATGAAGTTTTTCCCCAACTAACCCTCTGGTATACACTGTTAAAAAACAAAAATTATGTAGAGAAGATTTCAAGTGTGTATTTAATCTAAGCTGTTCCACTTGAAAAGGATTAAAAAGAAGAAAAACCCAATATAAGTAAAATAATATGAAGCTATTTTAAAATTAAAATGTAGCCCTTTGTACATGTTTAAAAATTCTGAATATAGTTTTTATGAGTTATAAATATAATGTAAAGACCTCTTGAGAGCTTGTTTCAGGAAGTCTTACATCCTCAGACTGAAAGATGACTCTCAAAGTGTCATTCACTTCTGCCAACTTATAAAGTGACTTACTTTAAAAGAGAAAAGAGATAGAAAGCCTTTTTTTTGTTAAAAGAACAATCTAAGTTATTCTGAGTTGGCCAGAAGTGGTGTAAAATCAGCACTGATTTAATCAGCAACTTCTTATAACATATTCTTGGTTAAGCTCATGTGGTTTAAAGCGAATCTACTAGCAGCTTTTTATAACACCTCCTCTTATTTAATAGAGAATGTTAATACTTGAGTGAGTAATAAATACAGAATTGTAAATCTTAGCAGAATAATTTTTGCAACTGCTCTAACACCATCAAAATATGAGTTATTGTAAAACTAAACACTAGTGTTTCTCTTAACATCATACGAAAGGTGCAAGTTACTTCTGAAGGTGTATTTCCTACTTTCATGATCTCCACATGAAACAAATACAAGGGTATCTTAGAAGAAACCCCCAGGAGAGAAAAATAGCAAAACAAATCATCTGAAGATAAGCATGTACATTAAAAGGTTAAAAAAAAGCAACAAATAAAACACATAATTTGTACTCTTAGCCATATTTCAACCGTAAGTCCAACTAATGTCCATGAAAATTCAGTGCTTCATGTATCTAATATCAAGCAGGTGAGCCCGGTAACACATACAAACTTCCATCTGTGAATAAATACCTTTCCTTCATCACTTGGACTTAGCACTTAAGTGAAAATCTTCTGCATTCCAAAATACTGTGGTTTACATTCCAGTTGTTCATGACAGTGCTTAATGTCCAGTTTTAATGAATAACAGTCTTGTTGGCAATTAGAAAGATTTTCTATAGGCAGGAAAGATGAAGTGCAAATTTACCACGAATGTTCTGAAGCAAATATTTCCCAATTCCTATGCCTTGGTAGGTAAAAGTTTTTTGGGTGTTACTGGTCTTTTGGTCTGCCATAAATGGCTATGAATAGTAATTGCATCAACACTGGCAGATAAAGTTTTAGCAGGTATGTGGCTAAACTGTTTCCTGTCAGAATTATATTTGTAAAGTCCTTCAATCATTTTTTTAGTAATAGATTTAGGGCCTATCCCAGTCAGCTTATTGATTTCTTCAGTTTCTGGACAATAAGTATACAAAGACCTGAACTGGCAGCCTGAATCCCGGAACAAGATTAAGAAGTTGTTGGCATCTGACTTCTCCATTTCCTTTAAAACAAAAAACAAAAACAAAACAAAATAACAACAATAAAACCCTTCAACATTTTGCTGAATAAAGTTTATATAATTGCTATATTTCTCGGTCACATTTTATCACATTATTTTAATGACAAATTTTAAAGTCTATTCCTAATCTTTAATCAAATCTGCAGTATTTGAGAGCCCAATATGAAAGTGAACTAACTCAATCTAATAATTAAAACATCCACTTACAAATATTTTTATATGTGGTTGAAATTCTTGGCCTATGAACATATAAAAGTAGATAAGTAGATAAGAAGTAGATAAGATACTAAGTAGTATCACTAATTTTATTTAGAAACCTATTTTAATTCATCTGGGACAAGTCACTATCTTCCTAAGTAGAGCAGTATCACTGAAACTGAACTACCAGAAACTGACCACCTGTGTTTACTTTTTTTTTTTATAATTTTTTTTTTTATGTTCTCTTGAACTGATAGAAGATTCCTATAGTTTCAGAAGGTTACCAAATTTAATTTTCATGTAAATATGCTTACCTCCAGTATTTTTTTCTTCTGACCTTCATTTACTTTTCCAGCCAAACAGCAATGAGCTAAAGCATTTTGTATTATGTGCTTATTGGATTTTGCACTGGGTTCTTTGTAAAGCTTTGGTCCTGTGGTAAGGATGTAACAACAGTAATAAAAATAACATTTCTAAGTCAGAAATACTACTATTTTTAAATGATGAAATTGTTCCCATACTTTTAAAATACTGTAATGAAAGACCAAACTCTGTGCTTGAAGGCTTCTTACTGGCTGCACTCCAATCAAAACATTGTTTTATCTACACAGGGTATACCTGAAGAGTGGTCCTATGGCCTTCTAAGGCTGCCTGTGAGAGCAGTACTAGAAATAAAATATTCTACAATCGTCACACTGCCTATTTAACCTTTCTTAAGTCTAGTGAGGTTAGTGGTTAGCTTAAAGTAGAATGGGTCCATGAGTAATTTGAACTTTTACCTTTTTTTTTTTTGTGAGTCAGGGTTTCACTCTGTTGCCCAGGCTGGAGTACAGTGGCATACTCATGGCTCACTGCAGCCTCAGCCTCCTGGGCTCAGGCAATCCTCCTAGCCTCAGCCTCCTGAGTAGCTAAGACTACAGGTGCACGCCATCACACATGGATATTTTTAAAAAATTTTTTGTAGAGACAAGGTCTTACTATGTTGCCCAGGCTGGTCTTGAACTCTTGAGCTAAAGCAATCATTCCACCTCAGCCTCCCACAGTGTTGAGATTACAGGTGTGAGCCACCACATCCAGCCTTTTAAGCTTCTTAAATGATAAGAAAAACCATCATCTTTTTCAAGTTGTTCAAGCCAACTAACATAGAGAAGCAGAGGGAGTAATATGAAATATTGTGCAATCCCAGGCTTTAAATGCTATCAGACTGACTGTAGGAGGTGGTATTAAAAGCCACAGAGTGAAGTCTCCAGCAAGTTCTAATCGCTTTAGGCCTTTGTAGGCTTTCCACTTCCACTGTATCACAGGTGGATGATGGCAATCTCCTTTTCCTTCTGCTCTTCCTCATATTCTTCTCTGTGCCTTCCCACTTTTACCTCTCAATGTGCTGCTCACACTTCTTCACATTTTCTTTCCTGCTTAATTTCTTTAGAAATGTCCTTAACCTACATTCTATTCTTCCATTTGCTTTTATTTCAATCATGCCTACCCAGAGGCTAGAAGACGACCTGGTGGTGATGTGTGAGGTTGGATACTGTCCTAGATCCAATGCATTCTTATCTTTTAGTGCCTTTTAATACTTATTAAAGGTGCACAATTCTGACACTTGAATTAGGGGGAGGACTCTAGCCTGTACTCAGTACTCAGAACCTATGTATTGCTAACAGAGCTTCTCTAAAACTCTCAACCCAAACTATACATCAAAATAACCAGTATTTGTAAAAGTAGATAAGTAGATAAGAAGTAGATAAGATACTAAGTAGTATCACTAATTTTATTTAGAAACCTATTTCAATTCATCTGGGACAAGTCACTATCTTCCTAAGTAGAGCAGTATCACTGAAACTGAACTACCAGAAACTGACCACCTGTGTTTACTTTTTTTTTTTTATAATTTTTCCTGTATTTAGACTAAAAGATGAGCCAATAAAACTTTCATTAGTATAGCCTATATCTATGAGTGTGTTAAATTCAAGTGTTTCCCTAAAAATGTATGGCTATTAACCTGTATATTCTGTTCCAGAAGCCACTGAAGAAGTTGTTGATGCATTTTCCCAGTCTTTTTCTCCATTTCGACTGCCACAACGACTTGGAGATAAGAAGCCTTCTACAGACTCTGATCTAAATAGAAAATAAAATATTTTTAATATCTCAAACAGGGAAAAAATAGAGGCCAGAAGGTATATGTAAAAGTATGAACCAAAATCAACTTAGAGGCTTAAAAATAACTAGATAACATTTTTTTGTCTTATTCACAGCTATACATCTAAGTTTCTAGACCACAGTAGGCATTCCATATTTGTTGAAAGAATTAATGTTTTCTGATAGGAAAATAGGCAATTTATGTAAAAGGATGGTAATACAAAGATGAGAACTCCAAGATGACTGACTGTCACTAGAAACATTCTTTTCTGATATGGATATTATTGTATAAGGTAATGAAATACTGATTTTCAGCTTCTAATCTATATCCTAGAGAAAGAAAATACAAAAGAGATCTTTTATAAGTAATAGAATTATTCTGATGGGGAAAAACTCATTATATTCCATGGGAAATAAACTAGAGAAGCTGATACTACAGAGATTATGTACTCTCCATTTCTACTAACCATAATTTAATCATAATCATATTAGCAATTACTGATGTCGAATTACTGTTCATATTAAATAGCTTATAAAAAGTACCTTATATCAATGTCAATAATTCTAAATTCTAAAAAATAAGAAACACTGAAAGATGAATAGCCCTCTTCATAATTTCTTTTAAACAGAAACTCAAATAGTCCTAAGTCAGCAAAACTTATAAAAGTTTGTGACTACGATTCAGTCATTCTAAAATATAAAATAAAAACACCAAATAATTTTGACTTTGAATTTTATGTAACTGTAAGTACCATATTCTTTTCTATAAAAAAATTCATGTTATAAATTTACCTTGGTGTCCTCTTGCCTGAATGCACACTCTCGTTATCACCAGTGTTCAGCGATGCCAAGGAAAGGCTAGAGACTGAAAAAAAACAATAAATTCAGGATACTGAATTTAAAAAATTAGAAATTTAAAAGAAGCAACTAGCAAAGAGTCTGTTTATTAGATAACACCAGCATATAAAAATTGAGCTTCTGTAGTTTCTTTTTCTTTTTTCTCTGTGCTGAGTCTAAATACATAATATGCTTGCATGCATATATACAAAATGTATTAAAATTGGCAATTTTCTATTTTTAGGAAATAAAGATAAACTAGGTTTCTGTTTCAAAAGGAAAGTGCTAAATGAAACATGATACTGTGGTCATAAAGAAAAAAATTAAAAAGAAAAAATATGTATACTAATATTTAATTCTGAGGTGGAAAATTAATTTGCTAATTTCAACTAATATTGTATATCAGTTTCACTCTAGAAAAGACAGAATTTTACTTTATTTTATTTATCATTTTGAGTTGGGGTCTCACTCTGTTGCTCACACTGGAGTGCAGTGGCACAATCAGGCTCACTGCAGCCTTGGACTCCTGAGCACAGGTGATTCTTTCACCTCAGCCTCCCGAGTAGCTGGGGTTACAGGCATGCGCCAGCACACCAGGCTAATTTTTTAATTTTTGTAGAGACAAGATCTTGCTATGTTGCCTGGGCTAGTCTTGCCTGGGCTCTAGCATTCCCCCTGCTTTGGCTTCCCAAAGTGCTAGGATTACAGGTGTGAGCCACTGCACTTGGCCAGTGTTGTCTTTAAATAGTCAATGCGAGGTATTTTTTCTCAGGTTTAAAGTAACTATGGCAATTCTCTAAAGTTTTCCATGGCATTTGGTTTTAATAAACTATTTAAAGAAAATAAGAGTATGCATTGTCAAATTTTAAAAAAGATGTATTATTTCAATTCCAGAAATTATAAATTTGGTTTTTTGACCATTTCTATCTTAAAGAAGGGACTTGTGAACTTTTGATCCTATATTCCTTATTATACCAACATGTTTCTTGTACATTTCACGCATGTAACACTTATCTTTAAAATTACAAGTATGTAAAGGATAGTTAATAATTCAGGGAGATGATATTTGAGAGCAGAGTTCCCTAACAGGTTGTATTTAAATTGGATTTTTAGCATTCACATTAGTTCTTTTGAATATATGCAGGCACACATAATACACTTAATTCATTAAAAATTTGCTCATTTTGGTTTTCCAAATAAGGAGCATGCATAATTTCAAACTGTATATCCAATTTTGTATACCGAAGCACAATCATGTTAATATGACAAGCCAACCAAGGTGGTGTTTTTTTATGAACAGACTCCTATTATAATAAGCGGTGTTACCTGGAGGACCTTTTATTGGTGTTTTGGGGGATTCAATATGATCTCTGTGAATAGATTTTGGTCGCTGTTTTTTTTGTTTTGCTACTTGAGGACGGGGTTTAATTACTGTATCCATATCTTCCATTAGTTTCAGTTGTTTTCGCCTCATATATTCTTGCCTAATAAATTCTCTGCGTGCTCGCTCATCTTCTTTCTTCTGCCGTTCTTCTTCAGTTTTACGCCTAGGAAATCAAATAGCTGAAGTTCTTATTCTGCATACCAAAGACAACTAACACAGAAGAGAGTTTTATATTTGATGTGAGAAGGGAAAATTGTCATATTTCGTCACCTTGGGAAAAAATGGTTCATTTAAAATGCACTTGAGATAATGTACGTCATCGATATATTTATCTATATACCTATATATAGATATGTCTATATCTCCCAGTGAAGTTATTTTAAATTAATGTTTTTTAAACATTCAAATTAATTATTTAAATCAATGTTTCTAGAAAACTTTAATATGAAACCTTAAAACCTTTTTAATATAAAACCTTAAACTTAGGATAAAAATATAAAATCAAGCATACTTTGGGAAAATTGACTTCTAAAACACACCAAAAATCAGCATTGATCCAGTTGTCTATATATACCACAAACTTCTCTGAAAGAAGATCTGTTAATAAAAATTAATGAGAAACTACCTACTTTTCTAAACATGCCCATGCACCATTAAGGTTCAGATTTAGAACTGGCCCAGCAATTTCCTTTACCTTGTTTCCTCTTTCTTATGCTCCATTTCTGCTTCCAGCTGTTGTTTCCGAAGCTGAGTTTCTTTTTCCCTTCTTAACCGTTTCTCCAACAAAGCTGCCCGTTTCATTGCCATATCATTTTCTGCTTTTTGATCATCCTAAGAACAAATTTCATTGAAAAAGATGAAACATTTTACATATCAATATTCTCATTTTCAATTTTAGTCATGTTTTGTAGCTACCCTTATAATTGAAAACTTGAACTTTCTATTATAACCCTACCAAATGTAGACATGGTCCAGAAATTATTATGAAAGAACCAAACTAAAGTAACAGTTCCATCGAGTAACAAAGTACACTTAAGCTTATTTAATTATACTCTCAAAACCAAAAAGTTTGCAAAGAAAACCATTTAAAAAAAAGTTTTCTTTTACCCTAATAAAGAACTTATAATAGAGTTTCCCCCAATGTTTAAAATTGCATTTAATTTGTATTTAAAATATATGCTCAGTTTAAAAAGCTCAAGTAAAAACACTCCAAAATTAGCTATCCATGTTATATCACATAAATGAAACTACTTCTGCATGATTTTTTAAAAGTTGAGGAACTGACAGATTGTTTGACAGGTTCTGATCTACACTGAAAATTTTTCCTTTGAAGAAAAGATGGGCATAATTATATCCTCTAAAGTTCTTTCAATTTGAGAGCTAGTTCATTATTTGTAGGTCTTCTGAGCCTGCCCCAGTTTCTACCTGAATCCTTAGAGATAGCCTTAGTTCTCAGAGGGCTTCCAAATGCTTCAGAATTTGGAAATATAACAAGCTATAGAAATGGTTGTCTTAATAACTCCTTGTCAACTGTCTTTGTCAATGCTCAATTAAATAAACATTTCTTTGGTGTCTAATATACTTATAACATAGAGCCAGATATTACAGATATTAAAATATATGGCACCCCAGGTGAAGTAGCTTAAAAATCACAGGAAGAAAAGGTATACACAAGGTGCTTAATATAGGAATCCAGAGACAGATTTAACTCTGAATGGAGAAAGCCAGAAGATACCATTCAAACATTCATATGTCTATATGTAACAGACTATATACAATATATTTTGCAATTTGCCAGGCACTTTGCTATACTATGGGGATTAAAAGATGCAATATACTTCTAGGAGGTCATACCCTAAGAGACAAAGCAAATGAAAATGAAGCAGTTGAAAACTCTGGGTCACAGGTACTACAGTATGAGTATGTTTAGGATATAATAGATACACAAATGAGGAAATATTTAACCTCTACTTAAGGAATTATAAAAAGCTTTAGATGCTTAAAGAACAGCATAAAATAAAATTATGGGGAAGAGGCTGGACAAATAGGTTTAGATTAGTCTATGAAAGTCCCTGAATATTATATTAAGGGGGTCTGAACTTTATTCAACAAGCAACTCTAAGATTTTTGACTGGAAAGATTCAGTTGGAACTATGCTCTTGGAATACTCACTTCTAATAGCAGTATGAAGAATGGAATGGCATGATTAAAGACAGAGAGCCCAGTCAAGAAGCTACAACCATAGTCCAATGGATGAGTATTGGTGGTGAAGGAATGAAAATGAATGGAAATAATGATACAGATGTACTGCCCATTTTACACTAAAGGTTTTTTCCCCCCTCTGCTTTCCTTTCTCTACAAGGAACAGAGGCAGCAAAAGTATATAAAACTGTACAGTAAACTTTAATACCTATTAGTGTCTACAAGTAGCAGGATTAAGATAATGTTACATGATTAAGAGACAAAATGGAATCATTTTTTGAAGAGATTTGAGTAGTTTAATTTTTAAAAGGCTTCTGTGAAAGTGAAAAAGAGCAGAAGAGCAAAAACAAGGAGCTAAACATGTATCTAAACATGTATCATGACTGTGATAAAAGGATTTATTACAGCTTTGAGCACACTGGAAGACTACTCTAGAAATCATGTGCTTGAATGTTACTAGAGTCCACCAAAGGGAGGGGTGGATTTGTAACAAAAGGTACTGCTACTAAAAGAAGTCAACTAAAAACAAACATAACCATACTCATCTAATGAAGATCCCCAAACTATGTAGATTAATATTACCTTAAAAAAGAATCCACAACATACTTTCTGGTCATCATCAAATTGTTCTTTATCACTTTCTCCATCATATTTTTCCACAGATACATCAGCCTTTTCAGGGGGTTTCAAATCTGAGAGGGAAACTTCAATCAGATTAACACTTTTCGGAGCAGTAGGTGGGAAAACGGGTTTAGGCGGGGGTTCTGTGGGTTGCTTCAGTTGGTCCTCATTTGGTGTCAGACATACAGTCTCTGTGACAGGCTGTGACAAGACTTCCGAAACCATTGACTCAAAAGGCTTGATCTCCTTTTCTTCTGGATTATGTCCATGCTGCTCTGAAGTCCCTTTGGATTCTAATTTCTCCTTTCTAACTTCCTCCTTAGGTTTGGATTCCTTTAACTGAGGTTCTCCATCATCCCCAAAACATACAAAAGACCTAGTCTGAATAGGAACCTGACTTGGTGAAAACCTCCTCAACCGCGGAAGACTATCCACAGAACGAGGGGGTGTCAAGGTTCGATTCAAAGGTGTTATTTTTAATTCGTTTGGCCTAGGAGTCCTTTGATTTTTAACAGAAAAAGATGTGCTTCTCCTGTTAGAAGGTTGGGGAGATGAATGAGCAGGACGAGGGGAATCTGATGAGAATGGTGTGATGGTTGATGACAGGCCTGCCTGCCTAGAAGGCTTAAAATCTCTAATCTGTTTCTGTGGAGAGGGTTGTGGAGGTGAGATCACCCAAGACTGCTGCTCTCTCATCTGCATTAACATCTCCTGCTGAAGTGATAAGCGTTGCATTTCCTGTTGTAGAAAATGCAGGGATGAATTTAACTTTTCAATGGATTTTGTATATTCTAAAATCTCTCCTTCATTTAAAGTTTCTTCTGAGGGGCTTGCCAGGTTCCAGTGCTTCTCAGGGTCAACAGGTGTAGTTGGAGACTTCAGCCATTTGGCTTGAGGATTCTCCATACTTTCTTTTATATCTGCCAGTGACTTGCTCCTTTGTCCATCAGTTTTTTGTGTTTCCTTTTCTTTTGCTCGATCAGTGTATACTTTCTCATCTTCTGCACCAGCTGCTTCCTCTCGTAGAGGAGAAATCCCATCCCCTTTCTTTTTCACTACAGTAAGGAATGCTGTCCTTCCCATTTTCTGTCTCTGTTTAGTAAAAGCAGCTTCCATTTTCTTCTTCTGGGCTTCTATAGCACGCCTCTTTTCTTCTAGTTTCATCCTAAGATGCACCATTTCAGAAGCCAACAGCTGGGTAGTGTCCCGTCCTTGTGGAATGCCTGTTTCTTCTGGAATTTGTGCCCAAGCAACCACATGAGGAATGTTAAGTTCAGAGCCCTCTGGTGTAGTTTTTTGAGAACTGCTTCCACTACTTTTTCCATCAGTATGATTCAGTTTCCTGAATTTCTGTTCAGCAAAGCTGGTCATTTTAACTCCAGAACTAGAAGAAGCACTGCTGCCTGGCTGAGACTTGGTACTTACAGTACTTGGACAAGGACTGAAAGCTTCTCTGGGGTTGCCAGTTCGTATATCATAATCCTGAAGAAATTTAGATGCGTCATCCATGTCAGAGTCTAAGCTTACAGTATAATCTCTCAAGGAAGAATCTTCATCCATAGTTTCAGGAATATCTTCTGAGGGAACATGAATTCCAGTGTCTACTTCAGTATTGTCAGTTATGGGACTCAAGGCACCTTTTGTATCAGTTATATTATCAGGACTAGATTGATTTAGCTTGATATTTGAATTTAGGATACTCATTTCTTGACTATGAAGAAAGAAGCCATTAGCAATTTGGTCTGGCTGAGGTGTATGAGAAGACTTTTCAGTATCATGAATTATTTGTAATGCTTCTTCAATGCTTGGTGTCTCGATCTGGTTGCCAAACTCATCTAGAAGTACTCTATTTTGTAAAGCTCCATTTGGAAGCTTATAATGAATCATCTCATTAGAATTGAGTTCATTTGTATTAAGGGGCCCATAAGATTTGAGGTCACTGCGAGAATCTGTATTAAGTTCTTCTTCAATGCCTTCTGCTTCCTCTTCTCCATTTATTGGCTTGAAGGATAAATTTTTCCTAATGTGTTTAGATACACGATTGTTGTTCAGAGTAAGTCCTTCATTGCTAATAGAACGAGTGATTCCTCGGTTTGGAGTGGATCTCTGTGCATTATCTTCTTTATCAAAAGAAATATCAAATGAAACGCCATGCACTGATGATCTAAAAAAGGTTTAAAGAGAAAAGCCTTTAAAACTCCTGGCAAAGAAATGACTTTTTAATATCACTGAACAATAATTATTTGAAAGTATATTTCCTTTATTTCCCCATTTTTCCTAATCATATTGTCTTCAAGGTAAGGCTAGGGTTATCTAGCTACCTGTTACATTAGCCTTTTGACCTTTGAAAAGGGCCTATGTTGCCCTTTTCAAATTTGGAAACTAATTAAAAGTCTATATAGCAATGTGATTATCAACAAAGAAGAGATATGGGCAAAACAGGATTCTTTTGTAATGAAAGTACACTAAAAATAATTCTCTGTTTACCTTTTCTCTTTGGGCCATGTCCCTATGAAGCCATCAACATAAGACATAGATGAAGACCTTCTAATTCCTCCTTCAAATGCAAAAAAGAAAAAGCCACTGAAATTGTGTAAAAAATTTAAACTCATAGCAACTTGACAGATTTCACATATTTGAGGACTTATTAGCAGCAATAAAAATTAAGTAGGTATATATGTAAAATTAGGTATCATTTTATTAAGAAAAGAAAGCACAGTGAAACTGACCAAGCTTTTAAGGTGTCTATAGTAGCAATTTTTCAGAACAAAGACCAGATATTTGTTTGTTTATATTTACTGTCA
The DNA here is from genome assembly GCA_027257055.1 of Cephalopachus bancanus. Taxonomy (NCBI): domain Eukaryota; kingdom Metazoa; phylum Chordata; class Mammalia; order Primates; family Tarsiidae; genus Cephalopachus; species Cephalopachus bancanus. Next base: position 1,156,039 of record JAPVLO010000297.1, read on the forward strand.
ATCGTTTCCCAGGTAACCTACTTAAAGCAACATTTTCCTGAGCTTTTTCAAATATATTACCTGATGCTGAAGAATGAGCTTGGGGATGTGAGCATCTAGTAGGCAAATGATGAGACTGTGTAAATGTAGCTCCCTCTCCACTGCAATATAAAATAAATTTAAAATGTTATATTTTAGCTGTTTAATATAAATTTTATATAGAATGCATGAAGCTATTAACAATATAACATCTCTAATTCTACATCCTAAATATTTAAAATATAGAAACATAATATATTGTTTAAACAAAAAAAGGCTGTGATTATAATATATATCTCTATACAGTTAATATCTTTTAGCCAAACAACTTGAATTTCTATCATATACATCTCAATGTCCTTGTGTGATAAAATAAGAGCATATTACTTATTATTTTTAGTTTTGGGGGGTCAGAGTCTCATTCTGTTGCCTGTTACCCAGGCTGGAGTGCAGTGGCATGATCACTGCAGCCTTGACTTCCTGGCCTTGGGCAATCCTTCCACCTCAGCCTCCCAAGTAGCTGGGACTACAGGTGCCTGCCATCATGCCCAGCTAATTAAAAAAATTTTTTTGTAGAGATGAGGTCTCACTATGTTTTCCAGACTAGTTTCGAACTCCTGGGTTCAAGCAATCCTCCCACCTTGTCCTTCCAAAGTGCTGGAATTACAAGCATAAGCCACCATGCCTTGATTTTATAAATAGGTAAACTGAGACACAAAACAATTAAATGAAACTTACAATTTGAAATAGTCTTACCAATTTGAAATATTGATTAAGCGTAATATACCCTTGTAAAAGACCCTGACAGCATCCCTGTTCATTGACCTGTAACTGTGTATTTCTATCAGTTACATTAAGATTAACATAGTAAGCTGAACCTTGAAGACTTCAGTGTCTATAAAGATATGACGCTTTCCTGTTATTTCTTCTTATTCAATTCTATGCTATGCCAGTTAATGCGGGGGATTAGGTAGTCTGCTTCTCAAATTGTAATGACATCTGATTGGACTCAAGCTATTCTCTTAATTTCTTTTTCTTTTCTTTTTTTTTTAAATTGGAGTCTCACTCTGTTGCCCAGGGAGTGCCATGGCACACTCATGGCCACCGCAGCACTGACCTGCTGGGCTCCAGCGATCCTTCAGCTTCAGCTTTACAAGTAGCTGGAACTACAGGTGTGTGCCACCATGCCAAGCTAACTTTTTCATTTTATTGTAGAGACAAGGTCTCATCAAGTTGCCCAGGCTGGTCTCGAACCCACGGGCTAAGGCAATTCATTTGCCTTGGTCTCCCAAAGTGCTGGGATTATAGGCTGAGCCACTGAGCCTGACCTTTTTCTTTTAAAAAATTTTTTTTATTTTAAATATGTGGGGTACAATTCGGGGTAATTTTTTTCTTTATTTTAAGTCTGCCATGCCTTCTTTGTAGCCAGGTGAAGACGTTAAGCATTCCCAAACCCAATTGATTGAGAATAAATTGAGAAACAAGATGTAGTGATTTCTGTAGCTTTCTCAAAACATGTTAACTTTTGGTTAATATAAACTGAGATGATGACAAAGTCAACCAAATAATTCAAAGTTAAACATCAAAGTAGTATTCTTACTATCTAACGGAAACTTAATTAATTGGCTTTTTCCAAAAGCAGCAATACCTGTAGAATTTGCACTGTCCAAAGCAAATGTTTATCTGCTTCTGTGGACATTCTGCCCTAAACTAAATATCACACTTATTCTCAGTTTTATTTGTAGCCATTTGTTAGGACTATCAGAGAACACTCACATTGTTCCTGTGATATGTTTGCCTCTATTATCCTCCCTCTAAAATAATGTCTACAGTTTCTGCTCTCCCTTAGATCTAGATGGGAGGGTAATCCTGAAAATGGGCAAGTTAGTTATTATAATATGTTCACTCTTCCCCAAATAATGGCAGATGCGTTGTAAATTCCTCAGTTTAACATCTGCATAGATGATTCTGATCTGGTATAACTCTTGAATAGTTGGTTGCTTTTTTTTGTCCTTTTTCATGAGATTATTATTTAGGTACAGGAACATTTGTAGATGTGAATACATTATTCCTAGGAAGAGTAAAATTTATTGAGTCTTTCCTCAAAAGCTCTACGATGTTGGAGAAGAACTACAATGGACTATATGAAGACTTATAGAAATGAGAGAACGACTAAGAGCCTAGCAAAATGGCTACACAATAATTCCTCAAGAAAAATATTTCAGATATCTACCTGGGTTATAAAAAGTTTCTGCTAGGAAAAAGAAGCCACTTAGATATCTGAGAGACAGAAAAGAGATGAGTCTTCAAGGGACCTAAATTAAAACATTTCCCAGTGTTAGAAATGTAGGAGATTGTCTATTTAAGGTTCCTAAACACTATAAAATAATTTACTCTTCACTTTAAGTTAAGTGGAATTTAATGATTTATTAGTACAAGAGTGACCACCTAGAATACTCATTGTTTTCTAAATCTTCAAGGAAGGAAATGTCACTATGTAACCAACCCAGGAAAACACTGAAGAAATAATATGTCGAAAAAAGTTTCCCATGGGAAAAAATATACAGAAGGTCCTAAATCAGTAGGTTTTTTTTTTTTGAGTCGGAGTCTCTCGCTTTCTCCCAGGCTGGAGTGCAGGGGCACACTCACAGCCACCCTAGAGTCGACCTGCTGGGCTCCGGCAATCCTTCCGCCTCAGCCTTCCAAGTAGCCAGAACTACAGGCACGTACTACCATGTTCGGCTAATTTTTGATTTATTGTAGAGACGAGGTCTCGCCAAGTTACCCGAGCTAGTCTCGAACCTGTGGGCTCAGGCAATCCACTTGCCTCGGCCTCCCAAATTGCTGGGATTACAGGCTAAGCCACTGATCCTGGCCAATCAGCAGAATTTTAACTTAACCTTTTCCTGGTAAGCCTCAGGGAGCATTATGAAATAAAAAATTAATGGAAATAATAAGAAAATTCACGGTAGTAAATCAGAAGGTAAGCTTTCTTAATTTGTAAAAAATACTTTATAGACATCAGAAAGTCCACATGAGTAAGAAGCTCTACAAAGGTAATATGAACACTATTGTCAAGGCTTGGGTTTCATAATAATTAGCATACATTTGAGAGAAAAGCTTCTTATATGTGAGGAATGGGTGCTAGCTTCAGTGTAAGTTCATATTTTTATGTAAAATGGGAGTACATATTTTTATGTAAAGCCAAGAATTCATACAGAAATTACTTTGATTTTTTTACTCATAATTTTTTAAAAGTATTTTTAGTGGATCTACTTGAATTTCTAAAACTCACAAAGTACATCGATTTTAGGCTTAAAATCAGATTAGAGAGTCCAAAGTCAATATAGATTTTAGGTTCTAATAAATGCAAATAAAAAGCTGCTTACAGGATGTGCTGAAAAACATTTTTTTGAGTTGGAGTCTCACTCTGTCGCCCAGACTAGAGTGCAGTGGCTGCTCCTGGCCACCGCAACCTCGACCTGCTGGGCTCCAGTGATCCTTCCGCCTCAGTCTTTCAAGTAGCTGAAACTACAGGCGTGCACTACCACGCCCAGCTAATTTTTTGATTTATTGTAGAGATGAGGTCTCGCCAAGTTGCCCAGGCGGGTTTTGAACCTGCAGGCTCAGGCAATCCACTCACCTCAGCCTCCCAAGGTGCGAGATTACAGACTGAAAAACATTTTTAAACAAACTAATGTCCCTATCACATACTTAGGTGAGAAGTCAGGACTATACTAACATTAAACAATAGGACATTTTAAATTTATTCTCAATTCAGTTCCTAATGTTGAATACTAAAGCATTAGATAAAAATTCCATATTGTAATCAATATTCTACTGTTGTAATGCATGGTCCTCAGGTTCTCGAATACACACTGTGAAAAGGTACCCACTTATAAATGCTGCACCTTGAATTTTTTGTTGTTTCAAAAAGTTCCAGGAAGCAGCCCAACCCAGCAAAACAAACCAAAAACCGGTTGGATTCAGAGATGCCTGAGTTGGGGATGAACTTTGGGACTTAGTTCCCATACTATTAAATACTAAAAAGTCTGCCCAGGGAGAAGCCTCTTCACCATATTCTATACATACGATCTATGTAGAATAGAAGCATGATGGAAGACAGCTCCTGCACTGCTTTTCCTCTACCTTTACAGTGACTCAGCTAACCAGCTTAATAAAAGCTCTGTTTTTTTGTTTTTTTGGTTTTTTTTTTTTTGTAAGAAAGTTATATTTTATTTTTGAGTTTGGATTTCTTAGTTGGAGGGGATATGGTCTGAACTTATTAACTCTATTAAATCAGTAAAATACAGCAACACAATGAGCCAAATGTAGAGATAAAATCAATGGCTCTCATCAGTTATAGCATCCAACTGGTATGCCTGTGTCTACTGGGGCTTCAATAAATGTCACCAGTAATTTTATTATATCAGATACTGTTCTAGATGCTAGATCAATCATGTGATCTCTGTTCTCATAAAGCTCTATCACATAGAGGTTCTTTGTAAACCTCAGGGAGGAAATTTTAATAGTCCTTCGTAAAAGCTCTGTTTTTACCCTTATTCGAGGTGGCACAGCTTTGGGGAATTATCTCCAGTGTTCTCCTTACTTGGGGTCATTTGACTCTCACCCACCAAGCAATCAAACCCTACCCACTGTGTGGTATCTCTCTGTTATCTCTCAACAGCTATAATAATCAGAAAACAAAAACAGTGAGAAAAACTGCTTCAAAGGGTTAAAAAAAAAACAAAAAAATTAAAAATCCTAATAGAACTACTTCTGTGGCCTGAGAATTATCTAGTAGACTGTTCTCAATTATAAACAAGTTATGCAGCAAAAGTTTGGTTTCCGTTTGGCTATTTGAAACCTAGACTATAATCTCCCACTTTGCAGTATGGTTCATAAAAGCTTATTCATGAAACATTCATTTCAGTGTACATTTACATTATATTTGTGTTAAATCAGACTTTAATAGGGTTAATTATAATTTAGTTCAAAATCCAATTCAAATTTTAAAACGTCTTATGTAATATAAAATATTACTATGGTTCATTAGTAAGTAGAATGTAAATAGTGAAAATAAAGTCATTGTAGAGTTTACCTTGAAGTGAAGTCAGAACTACATGAGCTGTCCAAGATATTTCTCTTGGCAGAATTCAAGACAGGAATTGAAGGCATATCTTTCGAGGGTTCAGCTAGAATAAAAGATAAAAAAATAAATTAAAAAACCCTCAAATTAGCATATTTCTAATATTAAGATTTCTGGACCATAAGTGTTTAAAATGTAATTTCTGTTTTCCTTATTACTTATAGAAAAATTCTAGTATAAAGTTTTCTTCTTATTCTTTTTTTTTTTTTTTTTTTTGAGTTGGAGTCTCACTCTGTCGCCCAGACTGGAGTACAGTGGCCATTTCCGGCCACCGCAGCCTCGACCTGCTGGGCTCCGGCGACCCTTCCACCTCATTCTTCCGAGTAGCAGGAATTACAGGCGCACGCTACCACGCCCAGCTGATTTTTTGATTTATTGTAGAGATGAGGTCTCATCAAGTTGCCCAGGTGGGTCTCGAACCCGTGGGCTCAGGCAATCCACTCACCTCTGCCTCCCAAAGCACGGGATTACAGGCTGAGCCACTGAGCCCGGCAGTTTTCTTCTTAAATAATTTTCAGAGTCATATTTTCTTTAAACTCTTCTTGAAGTATTCTAACTTTTAAAAAACCATTTTATTAAGTATAATTAGGGGAAAAAAGCCAAACATAACATAAATACATATATTTAAAATAAAATAAATTTGAGTATTTAATTTTGTGAAAGCTTCCACAGAATTTCCAGATATATATGCTTCTTGCTCTTTATGAAATAGCTAGTATTTTGGCAATCAATTAAAGAAAGAATTTCATTAGAGAATAATTAAACCCACTGGTAGAGTTTACATTTTTGTAAGTAACTCAGGGGAAGACTCGGTTTAATTTTTGACTTTGAGATCTAATTTAATAGCTGTTGGTATTCTGAATAGTGGACTTCACAGACGAAATCATGGAAAGCAATGTGTGTGAAAATCCTGTAATTTAAAAAGTTACACAAATACTGGTTATGATAATTACTTAAGATATCTGACTTTACTTAGTGGTCTTAAGAAAGGATCCCAACTTTATAAGTATGCAAAGAAATTATATAATATTATATATGTTATATAATGGCTCCATATTCAGAATCTGCCTTAAGCAGCTTAGAGATGCTAGAACAGACTAAATCCTCATTATTCAAATTTCACAGATCTTTGCCTGAGACACAGTGGGCTGCCTGAAGTGAGCTCATTATACTCACGAGAATATGCTTCCCCCTTGGCTATATATTTTTTCCTCCTTCCTAATCTTGCTCTTAATTGGGGTGGGAGGAGAGGAGGTAACAGTAATAGTTAAAAAAAATTAACTTCCAAGCCAAGGAAAGCTGCTAACTAGTTGGGATGCACAATAATAATGTTTTATATTAGGAGGGGCAGCCATTGGTTGCAGAAAGAACTGATCCCACAAACTTATGCTGAAAGAAAGTTCTTCAGTGGGGCTAAACTTATATTTAAGATCATTTTTTTCCCTACAGAAATAAACTTCTGGTTTTATAATGGAAGTCAATAAAAAAATTGTTTTGCTATATGAAATTGTGCTTTATTTTTTATTTATTTTATTTTTTTTTGAGTTGGAGTCTCACTCTGTCACCCAGACTGGAGTGCAGTGGCCGCTCCCGGCCACTGCAGCCTCGACCTGCTGGGCTCCGGCGATCCTCCCGCCTCAGCCTTCCAAGTAGCTGGAACTACAGGCATGTGCTATCACACCCGGCTGATTTTTTGATTAATTGTAGAGATGAGCTCTCGCTGCCCAGGCGGGTCTTGAATCCGCGGGCTCAGGCAATCCACTCACCTCAGCCTCCCAAAGGCGCGGGATTACAGGCTGAGCCACCGAGCCCGGTTTATTTTTTATTTTTGAGTTGGAGTCACACTCGGTCGCCCAGACTGGAGTGCAGTGGCCGCTCCCGGCCACCGCAGCCTCAACCTGCTGGGCTACGGCGATCCTTCCACCTCAGCCTTCTGAGTAGCCGGAATTATAGGCATGTGCTACTACGCCCGGCTGATTTTTTTGATTTATTGTAGAGATGAGGTCTCGCTGCCCAGGCGGGTCTCGAACACGCGGGCTCAGGCAATCCACTCACCTCAGCCTCCCAAAAGCGCGGGATTACAGGCTGAGCCACTGAGCCGGGCTTGAAATTGTGCTTTAAAGAAAGTTAGGACATTTTTGTTCTTTATATTGAGGGATCTTTATAGTAACCTTCTTATATTAGTTTTATTTTTATTAAGTGCAATCAATAGATCATCATATTATAATAATCACAAAACCTACTAGGCTTAAATATATATACACAAACCTTTTTATGGTTTAACGTCAAATTCAAGTTGTAAGTTAAGGCCAAATGATAATTTGAGTATTCTGGATAACATAATGTTAAAAACTAAGAATTTAATAGGGAATAAAAGCTGTGATAGAGATAAAATATACAAAGAGAGGAAATGGAAAACAGTTAAAGCTAAAAAGTTCCACATGATAAGACTTCAAATTCAGAGCCATTCTTTCCATTTTCTTTTTCTCCTCTCCTAACCATTTTTTTGGGGGGGGGTCAGAGTCTCATTCTGTTGTCCAGGCTGGAAGGCAGTGGCACGCTCACGGCCACCGCAGCCTCGACCTGCTGGGCTCAGGTGATCCTTCTGCCTCAGCCTTCCAAGTAGCTGGAACTACAGGCAAGTGCCAACACTCCTGGCTAATATTTTTTGTTTACTGTAGAGGCGAGGTCTTGCCAAATTGCCCAGGCTGTTCTCAAATCCCTGGGCTCAGGCAATCCTCTCACCTTTGCCTCCCAAAGTGCTAGGATTACAGGCATGAGCCACCATACTTGGCTCTCCTAACCATTTTAATAATCTGTTTCTCAAAGATAATTTAATGGCTTTAAATATTAAAATACTATACTCAGAATCTATCAAGGCTAATAGGCAAAATCTTAAAAAAATAGATGCTCTCAAAAAGTTATACAAATCTTCCATTTTTTCTGTTTATAGGAACATTTAAAATTTAAAAGACTGATTACCTCCTTGTGGATGAACAACACGAGGTTGTACAAACGATGGCTTCACAACTTCAAACCACCAGAAGAGTTCTGCCATGAACACCAAATAATTACTCTACAAAAGCAAGTTAAGAAAGAAGAAAACCTGCATTAGGTAAAACTTAATGGTAAATAGAATTTTATTCTATTTTAAAATATAGGTTTAAATCTCATTCATTCATCACTGGTGTATATCTGCAATAGGCTATTAAACTTAAGATAGAATACTATTTTGGGTAAAAATTTAACAACTATTCAAAACCTCTTTGCTGATGATTTGCTCTATAGTTCTCGAACAGTGGACCAATTTACCTAGGGGGCATTAATATCTCTTAACTGTGGAGAACTTTGAAACACTATATAAGGTACTTTCCTTGCAACATAAATACAAACAACTTAAACAGGTAAACAAACTTAAGCAGCTACTCAGTCCTTTGACATTCTGCAGAATGGTTATTACTTTTAAGAAATAATTAAGCTCTACTCAGATCTCTAGAAATTTTTTCCAAAAAGCAATCTGACATAAAAAATATGATATATAAGTACTCAATAATACTAAACTGAACAGGGTCTTGCTCTGTCGCCCAGAGCAGTGAAGTGCACTGGCACAATCACAACTCCCTGCAGCTTCAACTTCCTGGGCTCAAGCAATTTTCCCACTTCAGCCTCCTGAGTAGCTAAGACTACAGGTGTGTGCCACCACACCTGGCTAATTTTTTAAACAATTTTTTTTAGAGACAGGGGTCTCACTTTGTTGCCAGGCTGGTCTTGAACTCCTGCCCTTAAACAATCCTTCCTCCTTAGCCTCCCAAAGTGCTGTGATTAGAGGTATGAGCTACCATGGCTGGCCTCAAATATTTTTTTTTTGGAGTCTCACTCTGTCGCCCAGGCTGGAGTGTAGTGACACACACATGGCTACCCCAGTGCCGACCCACTGGGCTCCAGCGATCCTTCCGCCTCAGCCTTCCAAGTAGCTGGAACTACAGGTGCGTGCTACTACTCCCAGCTAATTTTCTAGTTATTGTAGAGACAAGGTCTTGCCAGTTTGCCTGGGTTGGTCTCGAACTTGTGGGCTCAGGCGATCCACCCACCTCAGCCTCCCAAAATGCTGGGATTACAGGCTGAGCCACTGAGCCCGGCTCAAAGTTTTTAATATCCATGGTTACACTATAGTTATATTGGAGTTCAATATTTCATAAAACTATGACTCAATTACAAAACATTTCTGATTTCTCAATTCACTTTGTATTAATGACTCGCATAAACTACAACACTAATATTAAAACATAATCTGAAGGATAAGAAATAATCCTTGAACTATTAAAAAATAGTATTAGTAACACCATTTAATTTTCAAAATTAGGAATAGAATAAATTTTCAAAAACCTATTAATATTATTTTTGACATTTAATATCAATGTAAATAAAATATATTCGACTTACAATTAAGTACTATTTACTGCCCATGTGAAATTTTATTCTTTTAACAAAATCTGAAAGCAAACACTAACCAATAGTCAAAGGACAATAAAGGTGACAAATTTCAAATAGTCTGGTAACTACTTGAACAATTATATATGACCTAGTGAAAATAAACGATTTCAATTTCATGTTCAATGACTCATTATACACAAAAATATGCAATGATACCATATCATTTTGTATAACTATATTACATATTTATGCATAATGATAGGTGAAATAGTACATAATCTTTTCAGTTCATTTTTTTATTAAAAATTCTTCAAGAAAAAAAAGCGGGCTTTGTTACTTCTAAAGAAATAATCTACGCCAGGCACAGTGGTTCACATCTGTAATCCCAGCACTTTGGGAGACCAAGATGGAAGGATCACTTGAGGCCAGGTGTTCTAGATCAGCCTGAGAAACATTGCAAGACCTCATTTCTACAAAAATGAAAAAACTAGCTAGAAGTGGTAGTACACATCTATGATTCCAGCTACTCAGGAGGCTGAAGCGGAAGGATCGCCTCAGCCCAGGACGATAGGGCTGCAGTGAGCTGTGATTGTGCCACTGCACTCCAGCCCATGCAACAGAATGAGACCCCAACTCAAAAAGAAAAAAAAAATAATAATCTTATTATTTGCTAGCATCTATCAATGTTCCAAAAACATTTAATAGCTTATCTTCTATCTTCTATTTTGCCAACATTAAGACAACGGATCAATTTTGTACTTGACTTTAAGTTTGGTTTTATACTATTAAAAAAAGCCTTGTAGCTAATAGTGTATTAAAAAAAAAAGAAGCAGAAAAATAGAAAACCATTTTCTCAGAGGCTCTTTTGTCTAATAAAGTTAATCTGTAACTTTAAAGTCATTAGACCATTTATATATCTTGTTCTATTTTTTAAACAAAGCAAAAATTTTAAAAGAGTAATTTAATTTACCTTTATGGATGAAGCAGCATAGAGCATATCTTCCAGGGTAAAATGGCAACACTGGTTCAAGTATTCTTGGCAAAATTCTTGAATCAGCTGCAGATTATACAGGCTGTCAGCCAAAGACATAGTTTCCTTCAAACAAATATCTTCAAATAGGAGGAGAACAAGGTGATAACTTTGGATTAATATGATAATAAACATTTCATATCTATTTAATAATTAGTACAAACACACAGCTATATGGAATGTGTTTAACAAAGACACATTGATAAATATAATGGTCACTGCACAGAAAGACTTAGAAACCAAGCACAATCAGCTGGGCGTGGTAGCGCATGCCTGTAATTCCGGCTACTTGGAAGGCAGAGGCGGAAGGATCGCCGGAGCCCAGCAGGTCGAGGCTGCGGTGGCCGGGAGCGGCCACTGCACTCCAGTCTGGGCAACAGAGTGAGACTCAAACTCAAACTCAAAAAAAAAAAAAAGAAACCAGGCACTACTTTTCTTAACTAATCTTCCTCAGAATTATACATACATTTTTAAAAAAAGTTTTCATTACTTATTAAATATTATTATCTTGAATATTTGTTACTATCTACAAAAATATTACACTGAAACACTTACCTTCTAATCTGACAACATCAGGACAGTAAAAATGAATAAGAGCAGCTAATGCACAGCCATCTGTACCATCCTTCAACAAATTTTCGACCAACGGAATACAAGGCAGTTGCTTAAGCAATGTTTGCTCTTTCCTATAACGAGCCTACAATATAAAAAAGGGGATGGAAATAAATAAGTACTAAGCAGTGTATAGGAAAAAAACTCAGTATTGTGGATTCTAATGTATCAGTAATAAAATAAATCAAATCAAGAGAAATGAGAACTACTCACCAATATCCGTTTTCTAAATAATGATAGGCAGTTTCAAAGTTAAAGATACAGAAACAACTCTACAGTTTTGAAGTTCAATACTTAATATAACATATTGCTAGTTTACATGAAATGACATTTAGCTTAAATATTTAATACAAAACATCACAAAACAGATTGTGAATATTTTGTATCTGAATAATCAGTTCTGCTCTTTTGCAGAAAACAGTTCACTCACTTTTAAGTTAGAGTTAGTTTAGATTAAAAGTTCTTAAACAACAAGATTGAAAATTCTCATATGGGAAGAGCAAGAGTACTATTCAAGCACAAATAATTACAAGTTATTAAAATTAGGGGGCAGGTAGAAGAATATACTAGTCTTAAAAGGAAATTTGGAGATAAGAAACATCACTTTCAGGAACCAAAATAATATCACCAAGACATTATGACTTATCATTTCAATGTTGAGACAACACAAATAGTGTTAACAACTTTGAAACTGAAAAAAACCCTCCCAATTCAGGTTTCATTAACCAATAATAGACCAAGTACAAGGGCTCCCGTTCAGAAAAACATAAGAAACCTTTGTTTTCTAAAGACTGGATATAAATGTTTAAGACAGTTCTCTAAAAATGAAATATGTTGTAAAAGTGGTTAAGAGAACAAGCTCTTGAGTCAGATTACCTGGGTTCAGATCCTGGTTCTGCTACTTACTAGCTTTGTGATCTTGGACAAGTTAGTTAAATTCTCATTTTCCCCATCTGTAAAATGGGGATAATAATAGTACCTACTTCATAGAACCACTAGAGTATTAAATAAGATGATGGACACAAAGTGCTACATACAGGGCACCTAGCAAGCAATCAGTTAAGGTTAGCTATTATTATCTATTAGCTCTCCTAAAGTCAAGAAAAATAATGCTGAGGATTTAGTGAAGGCACATACAAAAGTATTTTATTAGCAAAATGTATGATAGTGTAAGTCACTAATACTTAGTTTTTTTTTTTGAGTTGGAGTCTCACTCTGTCACCCAGACTGGAGTGCAGTGGCATGCTCCCGGCCACCTGGACTCTGGCAATCCTTCTGCCTCAGCCTTCCAAGTAGCTGGAACTGCAGGAGTGCGCTACCACGCCCAGCTAATTTTTGATTTATTGTAGAGATGAGGTCTCACCAAGTTGCCCAGGTGGGTCTCGAACCCACAGGCTCAGGCAATCTACTCACCTCAGCCTCCCAAAGCGCGGGATTACAGGCTGAGCCACGGAGCCCAGCTACTTAGTTATTTTTTAAAAAGGTTATGAAAACTAATTTTTCATCTAATTCCTTCTGAACTGGTCACCTCTATATTTTATAATTAAAATATAATTTTGAAAGCCTGTAATTTCAGCACTTTGGGAGGCCAATATGAGAAGACTGCCTGAGCGCATGGGTTTGAGAACAGCCTGGGCAACTTGGCGAGACCTCATCTCTACAATAAATCAAAAAATTAGCTGGGTGTGGTAGCATGCGCTTATAGTTCCGACTACTTGGAAGGCTGAAGCAGAAGGATTGCCTGAACCCAGCAGGTCGACGCCGGGGTGGCCGTGAGCATGCTACTGCACTCCAGCCTGGGTGACAGAGTGAGACCTCAACTAAAAAAAAAAATGTATATATATACTTTTGAGATAAAATACCTTTATGAGAATAAAAATAGAAAAATTAAAATTTACTGAAAGAGAACATTTCACATTTGGTGGTGAAGTTATAGATTTCTTTTAAATGATATTTCACAGAAAATCATATGTACTAATACAGAAAGAGATCTTTAGTTCTGCATCTACCTCACTGGTAGCCTAAGGGCAAAATTTGTGGAATGTGTTTTCCTCCTGAGAATTTTTGGAGGAGCTTGTTCTTATTAATTAGTGCAGGCTAGTATTTAATGGTATGTTCCTAACTCAGAGGGTACCTATATTCAGGAAAAAAATTACTTTCATATACTAATTGATTACTAATTTTTACATTTTCTTTAGAAAACTAAGCTGCCAGGAGACAGTTTAAATACAACCATGGGAATGGGAAGGAAGAAAATAAAAGAAATCAACTAGAAGCATCTTTTAGCCTTAAGCAACCTTTCTCACATTTAGTAAAAACTGTTCCAGATCCTTACACTCTTTTCTTTGGCCATCTAGAATCTGCTTCTTGGACATCCTATAAATTGAGCTAGATGCAATGCCAAATGTTCCTGACTTTCTCTGGAACTATTTTGTTTTCAGCCTACAATCTGAATTGGACTGAGCCAAGCACCCAGGGTCATGGAACAAATGACTGAATTGTGTGATCTGTTCTATCCCCCTCTGCAAAGTAGCACTTCTGGATAAAGTATGTGCACACATGCACATGTTACACAAAGCACAGCTTTATACAGTATTAGCAACAAATATCTATGGTTTAGACTAGATAATCAGAGGATTACAAATAGCAGACCAAAGCATTTTCCTGAAGATTGTATCCTAGAAGATGTATCAGTAAACCAACTTTAAATCTTGCGGTTATGTACAACTAGTTCTCAGAAGGTTCATTTGTAATTCGTTAAAGAGGCTTTTATATCAGAACATGCTATATGTTTTGTAAACTCACTGCATGGAAACATGCCCTTTCTTTCTATAAACTTAGAAATCTGGCATTTAACAGGAGCACCCTATATATTTCTAAATGTAGAAATACATTTCTGTCTATCAAAATTATGAAGTAGTTCCAAATTATATTTTTACTCCTTAGGGTGTAAAATAGTTCTTTACTCAGTGACTAACAGAATCATATGAAATGACTACACCAGCAAGACATAAAAAATATCATTCTACAATTACAGTTCTGGAAAGCAAATTGAAGTAGCTGAGCAAACTTACTGGAACCAGTTTCCAAAACCATTTGGAAGGAGACTTCAGAGGAAGCAGCAGAAAAAAAGGGGAAAGCAAAAGGTAAAGGGAAGATTCATGAGAATTATCGTCAGTTAACAAATTATAGTAAAGTTTCTGATAGTGGAGTTCCAAGTTTACAGTTCTTGTAACATTTTCGTATGTTAGTTAATAATTTTAGTTAAAAATATACAGGTTCCTAAAGATAAAAACCACCAACTTCTCCTTCTCTACTCTCCCAGAGAAATTCATTTTAGGATACTTAGGATATGCTATATAGTTTTTGGCAGCAAAGAATTGTATTTCTAGTTCTGGGATCCCATATCATATTTAAAAATAAATCTATAATACAAAAGGAAAGTACAACTATTCTACAGCTAGATTTGCAATTAGAAGTCTTAGATATTAGTAGACCATGTCTGATAAAGCTATGTTCTTCCCCAAAATAAGGGTAGAAATATAATCTCAAACAAGTAGAAAGCAAATAATAATATAGTAGAATTTTCCAAAATGAACATTTATTTCACTTTAAAGTTTCTTTTAATTAATGGGGAAAAATAGTTGGCAAATTCTTATCAGTTAAGATTTCTATAAGTCTCCAAAGCAAGTAACTAATGATATAAAAAGAATATAAATGTAATTAAATTTACCATCTAGGGAATCCTAATTTTTTCCTTGAAAGAAGTGAATATAATAAACCTATAATTTCGGATAACACAAATCAATCATTTGTGATTGTTTACCTTTTTATCTGTTAGAACAATTTCTGGCTCTGAATAAATATTTGTTTATGTGAACCAAACTAAATGGGATCTGAGCTGAAATTCATATTCAATTTTTATGTAGAAATTTTTTTCTATCTAAATTAATAGTAAAATAAGTTTTAGAAAAATAATGTAGTTTCCAAGAACTTTAAGAACCAGAAAAATGTCATCTCACAAGTCAGAAAAATACCAGCTTCCCACATATAGATAACATTTCCAATAAATTTTTCTTATAGCACCAGGAAAAATGACCTTAATACTTTTGTTGCATGTGTTTTAATCTCTCATTTAACTGAAATTTTTGGCAACTGTAGTTACAATAACCACAAAAAGTATAACAGGACCAAAGAGCAGGAAGTCACTGAAAACATGTCAGGGTTCCCAATTTATAACAGAAATTTTAAAAACAGGGACTTTTTTGTTTCCTAGGCTGGAAGAATCCATCGCATAGAAACTGCTGATAACAAGAAATTATTGTGAACTATTCATAATAGCAGATGTGCAAAGGAGTCTCTAATGGTTCAAGTTACTCATATTTCTTATAAAATATGAACTAATTTCTTACTAATTCAGACTGCTCTAGCCTTTCTTTTGCCCCTCCATTGGTCTAAATTGGTGACAGCAATCTTATTAGAGGAACCAGATTGGCTGCTTGAAGGAAATATGATGGAAAAAAAGAGTCCTAAATGAACATATAAATATTTATATTATGCATACTTATATACTTATGTTTCAAAAATTTCAAATATACAGCACAAGTTCCTTGTTGAAGAATTAACTGTATTTCTGAAGTGATCAGTCATTGTCCTCTCATTTTGGTTTTCAGGAAAGAACCAGGCAAACTGCAACCCCAAATCCTGTTTTAAGATATAAATAGCTGGGCAAGATGGTTCACATCTGTAATCCCAGCACTTTGGGAGGCCGAGATAGAAGGATCACTTGAGCCCAGGAGTTTGAGACAAGTATAGGCAACATAGCAAGACCTTGTCTCTACAAAATATTTTAAAAATTATCTGGGTGTGGTGGCGTATGCCTGGAGTCCCAGCTACTGGGAAGGCTGAAGTGGAAGGGTCGCCTAGGCCCAGGAGGTCTAAGCTATGGTGAAATGGTGAACTGCGATTGTGCTACTGCACTCAGCAACAGAGTGAGACTCCAACTCAAAAAAAAAAAAAAAAAAGAAAATTCAAGAAACAAAAAATTCCTAAGTTTTAAATTGCATCCCATTCTGAACAGCGTAACAAAATCTCATGTCATCCCATACCATCCTGTCTGAGAAGCGAATTATCCCTTTGCCCAGTGTATCCACACTGTATATGCTACCTGCCCACTGCCGTATAGGAAAAAACATAGTATATACGAATTCAATACTATCTGAGGTTTCAGGCATCCACTGGGTATCTTGAAACATATCTCCTGAAGATAAAGGGGGCTCATACTGTAACTATGTAGTCGAGAAACTGGACAATATCTTAACAAACTGATCAGAGTTAACATCATCTAGTAGAGGGAGATGGATATCATGTGCCTCTGGATATATACTGTGATAAAGACACGATTTACATGCTATTCCAGTATAAAAGGCACAAACAATCTAATTATTAGGAAATATCAGAAAAACCCCAATTGAGTGATATGCTATCAAAATAACCTGTTTTCTTCAAAAACATTAAGGTAATGAAGAAAAACTAAGCAATTGTTTCAGTGTAAAGAAGATTAGGGATATGATAACTAAATAAATAAATGATGAAATGGTGATAATGATGACTATAAATTGTAATTTAGTTTTAAATATTGTGTTAACATTAAATTGTCTATACTGTGGTTACGTAAGTGAATAACCTTATTCTTAGAACAATTGATATCTATGTTTGTGAGTGTGTGTGTGTATTGTGTGTGGAAAGAGAGAATGATAAAGCAAATGTGGCAAACTTTAAAAACTGATAAATCTGGGTATAGAGTTGATGAAAATTCTTTTTTACTATTTTTGCAACTTTTCATAAGAAATTATTTCAAGATAAATGTTCTTTAAAAAGTTATATTAACTATATACCAACCCAAGTCCTTGCAGAGTTTTGTGTCCAAATGCACAAGACTACTGATCTATAAAACTGCTGAAGAAATCTAATTATTACAGTACTCTCAGGCAAAGATTAAAACCGTGGTACCATCTTTGAATTTTAACAATGTTTGGAATGCCAAGTTCCTCATGTAACTATACTAAATGAGTTAACCACAAAACAAGGACATAGTCTAGATTGGGCTGTGTTTCCTATAATGGCAAGTAAATTATTATGAACAAGGAAAGGTACATTGACAATAAGGATAAAAAAGAAAATGAATTAGCACTGACCAAAGAAGTGCACACAAAGATAAACTTGTAATTACAAGAAGTCTTCAACATAGAATGAGTTTGGTTCCAAGAGTATGTTTGTAAGTCCAACTTGTTTTAAGTTCAACAAAGTTAGCCTAGGTACCCAACTAACACAATCAGCTACACATTTAACAGGCTATACTGACACCTGGTGGAGAGAAGTAATGCATTAAAAAAAGCATATGTGTATCATTAAAGTTCGTAACTTGAAGATTCATATGTAGGGGACTTACTGTACAGAACGTAATCTTAGGAGTAGGATTCCAAACAAAAATTAGTTAATTTAGGTAGGCCAAGACCTCATAATTTGTTAAATGAAATAATGGTATGAAAAAGGAAATGAAAGTAAAACTAAGAGTCAAATGAAATGATGTATCTGAGAATGATATAACATTAAATAACATATATAACATTAAATATTTGTTTTATACATTTATACAGACAACTTAATCAAGTACAAAGTTATAGGTTCTAGAGCTCAACATTTTCCAAAGTATGCTCCGAAGAATACTAATTCTATGGGATGTTAGTAAATGTCACTCATACAAGTTCAGAGATAAAAAATGTTTGGAAAATAGCTAGACAGGTTCTTTGGGCCTTTAATATGCTAAAATGGATAGCAACATTCTTAAAGGGGCACAGAATATGCAGCATTTCACAAATGTATTTTACTTCAGAGTCCTACTCTCAAGCAGTACCACTACTACAAATAGTTAATAAAATGCAGTTGGGCAGAGGAGGAAGTGGGTTATAGATTTAATTGCTAAGAAATTTTGTTAAAGGGAGAAATTCTTATGGGCTGAAGTCATCAATCAAAGACATATAAGCATTCACTTACTCTCATGGGGAAAAGTATAATCTATATGGGAATATACCTTCAAGTGAAAAGCAGTTAGAGCTCAGTGAATGCTTTTTCTCCAAAGGTAATTCCTTCATCTGATTCCCACACCCCTGCAAAATACCTCATAAATACTTCTTTTTTTATTTTTTTCTTTTCTTTTTTTGAGTTGGAGTCTCACTCTGTCACCCAGGCTGGAGTGCAGTGGCACGCTCTCGGCCACTGCAGCCTCACCCTGCTGGGCTCCAGCGATCCTTCTGCCTCAGCCTTCCAAGTAGCCGGAACTACAGGCGCACACTACCACGCCCAGCTAATTTTTGTTGTATTGTAGAGACAAGGTCTCATCAAGTTGCCCAGGTGGGTCGCGAACCTGCGGGCTCAGGCAATCCACTAGCCCAGGCCTTCCAAAGTGCTGGGATTACAGGCTGAGCCACGGAGCCTGGCCAATACTTCTTTTTTGGCAAATACCACACAGAGTAGACATGATCTTTAATATTTTGTGAAACATTGAACTTCACTCTACATATAGTTAGTATTGGAATACAAAGCAATGCATTCATGGCTCTTTCAAAAATGATCCTGACAAATTGGTCTACCCAATAATTTGCAAATGTGCCTTTTACTTGCAACTTAGTGTCTCTACTCATATTTTTCCCTATGACCTTGTGCTCTCCTTTCTAAATATAAAATCTACTAAGGCCCTGTTACAGTCCCACATCCTCTAGAAGGCCTTACTAAATACTTCACTCACAAAGTTCTCATAAATCTGCTAGTAATGTACATATAGAAAAATCTATGATAACCAACTATTTACTATTTTCACCAGCCTTTTATTTTTGAGTCTCTTATGTTAACTAATGTATTGAGAAGTGAAAATTGAGAATCTTTTAAATCACAAATTTAGAAACCATTTAATCCAACCTTTTAATTTTTACAGATTAAAAAAAAAGAGGCCCAGGAAGGTCAAGTGCCTCTGTAAAGGGCATGAAGCTGTCTAGTGGCAGAACTAGTCTGACTTCATATGCAATCCTCATTTTACCATGGCACTTTGTGCAAACTCTTCAAGAGAATGAATGCTGGACCGAATGTCATCTTGGCTATATACTTTAGAGATCTTTAAAGTTTCCAGATTTAGTAAAGAAAAATATAAGATGTCCATGCAATACACGATACCCATGCAACTCATACCAAAAAATTATTTGTTGTTTATCTGAAATTCAAATTTAAGTGGGCATCCCACTTGGCAGTTGAAAGGTGTATTAGAAGCAAAAAGAGTAATGTGGAAAAAAGACAGAGAAAATAACACCAGTAAAACTGTTTAAGTAAAATATTTTCCTACAACATGACATTTAAAAAAATGCCTTTCTCTTAGAACACTAACCGACCCAGTGATCAGAAATATCTGATATTAGATCAGAGGATCTAATATCATAAAGAAATACCTTTGGAATCTTTCATTTTGGTCTAACCCTAATAATATATAGTACACGTATCCTTCAAAATCTGAATTATTTTACCATGAATATGGTTATAAAAAGTTTCATAAGACAAATTCTGTAGTAGTTGGCCAAAGAAAAAATATAAAATAGGTTATCATCTAACACCATGGGCTTGGTCTACTGCTGGATAAGTAACGAACATTAGGGATAGGAACCTGGGTATGCCTCGTTAGGCAAGCCAGCTAAAGTAGCGGTAAAGAGTGGCAAATTCTTACCAACTGTACAGTGATTAAAAAATAGCAAGTCATTTTATCTCCTCATTCCCAAAAAGGAGAAAAGGATCCTGAATTTTGCTTTTACAGAATTGAAAACCAAAAATGAAATGATAATATTACTAGCCAAACCAAGTACATATTTCAAATGCTAAAAATCGCATTTTTAGGTAACAGAACAAGATTCCTTTCACTAGTTTATTCTGTGACAGTGTGTCTCCTTCATAATGTTGACCTGTACTGAGACCATGTGAATTTAACACTTATTTTCACAAAGATTCTAATAGAAAAAAGAGGATAAGCCGGGCTCGGTGGCTCAGCCTGTAATCCCACGCTTTGGGAGGCTGAGGTGAGTGGATTGCCTGAGCCCACAGGTTTGAGACCTGCCTGGGCAACTTGGCGAGACCTCATCTCTACAATAAATCAAAAAATTAGCCAGGTGTTGTAGCGCACGCCTGTAGTTTCAGCTACTTGGAAGGCTAAGGCGGAAGGATCACCAGAGCCCAGCAGGTCAAGGCTGCGGTGGCCAGGAGCGTGCCACTGCACTCCAGTCTGGGCGACAGAGTGAGACTCCAACTCAAAAAAAAAAAGGATAAAATTAATTCAGAAATGAAGGTATGAATGCTATATATATGCTAAACTAAAAAGTATACTAATCCAGATATTTAAAAATGAATCACATAATCATTTCTTTTTTACTCAATCACCTATTCAACAAATACTGGTTGTGTAGTTAATATGTGCAATCACTAAGTGCTACTGGAGCTAAGTGCTATGAAAATGTCAAAGCAGTATAACAAAAGTAGTGTCTAGATTCCATACAGTTTTTAAAACATTTTTCTTTGAGTTGGAGTCTCACTCCATCATCCAGGCTGGAGTGCAGTGGTACACTCATGGCCACACCAGAGTGACCTGCTAGGCTCTGGCAATCCTTCCACCTCAGCCTTTCAAGTAGCCGGAATTACAGGTGCATGCTATTATGCCCGGTAATTTTTTTTAATTTACTGTAGATACGAGACCTTGCCAAATTGCTGGGGCTAGTCTGGAACTCGTAAGCTCAGGCAATCCACTTGTCTCAGCCTCCCAAAGTGCTGGGATTACAGGCTGAGCCACTGAGTCCCGCCCAGTTTGTTTTTCTTAAAGGTCACTTACTCTGGGTGTTTAAAATACAAATGACATTTTTTCCCATATAAAATTCCCATTTGGTTCATAATGTGTATATAATGCTATAAATTTAATCATTATATATAATAAACAAGATTTCTATAGAAAAATTAGATTTGTTTTATGACTTAGAATGATGCTGCATAACCTCATTACTGATAAGAGCGAAGAGCAAAATTGAGGGGCAGAATTATATATACATCTCCAAGGCAAAAGTTTCTACTTCTATGGTATGAAAAAGAGAAAGAGAGGGAAATTAACAGGAAAGGACTAGGGTATGTGAGAGGAAAGCGATAGGGACAGAAGTTGGTTAAAAGCAGGGAAATGAAATATGGGGTGACGGGAAAAGAGGATAACTCCATTCTGATCTATTTTTAGGGGAAAGAACCTCAACACAATTAAGAGAAAGAATTAAGCATGGATTATATTTTCAGGAGCCAGTCAGTAAGCTAGATACGAGAAGTCATTGTGAACCCAAAACATCAAATTTAGACAAAATTTTAGGTGGTCCTCCACAGAATTTTTCTATTGGAGTTGATAACAGACAAAACAGCTTTTCTTTTCCTTCCTTTTTTCCCTCTTTCTCTTCTTATGGAGGTATCAATGACTAATAAGCCCCAAATGAATAGAACTGCTGCATAATAATGAAATTCCATTCCAAATAGAAAATAAGGTCTCTTAAATAATTACAATTTCTTAAACCTCAATTCTAACACTATACAACATGTTTAAAGGGTTCTCATTACATTTTAAAAGACAGAAGATATACTATATTATAGAAAATATACTTTTGGACTTAGTCAATGACAAACAATTCCAACTTCAAAGAAGGAAATTCTAAAAGTCTGTTTGAGAATTTTTAAAGAATAAATCTATGTTAATGTTTCTTCTGTCTTCACAGAATAATCATATTGTACAACTTGAAATTCCAGGAGTATTGTTTTAAAGGTTGGCTTGCTGCAAGTTATTATAGAGCCTAATACGTTGAAAATTGTTTCCTTGTTTCACATACTTTACCGAAGAACAGCAAACTGTTATATTTGGCAAAAGAACCTCAGAACTTGAGTTCTAGTCATTAACAATTTTTTTTTTTTTTACAAACACCATCATCCAGTTAACCTTCATTGTGTACTTCTATTTACTTAGTGTTTATGGCATAGCTTTCTAGAATATAGTGAACACCACAAAAAAATTTAATAAATACAACTATTAGCATTTCTCAAAATAATACATACATGTAAACATATATACAGACTCATAAAAGCACCTTTTTTCTTTTAAATATATACCTTTTGACCTCCTGGAGCTTCAACTGTGTGATGGTCTTTCAATTTTTGTTCTTGTTCCATTATGTCTTTCAAATGTTCATTTACCTTAAAATACAAAAATACTAATTTGAATTTATATTCAAATATAACAAATAAAATAACACACACCTTAAAATACATTTCTATAGTCAGATCCCTAATGTCAAATATCAGTACCACTCAAATAAGGAAAATTTTACTTTTATATCCAGAAAAAAAAAAAAAAAACAGGTTGCAGGTACTTTACTTGATATTCTAGAATTAATTCATTAATTTATCAAATACTTGTTGAGCACTTACTATTTATTAGGAACTAATTGCAGTGCTGATAACATCAGTTTTTGATGACTAGGAAGCAATGTAATGCTATTTTAAGTAAAAATGTTGCAATCTATTTTAGAACTAGTAAATCATTTTTTCTCCTAAAATTAATATTTTTTATCAATAAAAAAACACTGTGAATCAAGTTCTGAAACTGATTTCACCAGCCTATGCACCATAGTGAGACCTTGGCTCTATATAAAATTTAAAAATTAGCTGGGTATGGTGGCACATAACTATGGTCCCAGCTACTCGGGAGGCTGAGGCGAAGGACTGTCTGAACCCAGGAGGTCTAGGCTGCAGTGAGCCATGATCGTGCCACTCTAGCCTGGGCAACAGAATGAGATGCTAACTCAAAAACAAACAAAAAACACAACTGTGATTTCACATGTCCATGGATCATAAATTTTGGTACACTCGTAAGACTACAGTTAAGACACATGTATAATTTTTGCATACGAAAACTTTTTGGAGAGAAGGCCTAATTTATCTCTTATCAGATTATTCAAGTAGTCCATAATGCAAAAAAAGTTAAGAATCAGTTGACCTAGTGCATAAACAATTTCTTAAAAAAACTATATAATTTTGGATTTTGAGTTAATGAATTTCAAGGTCACTCTAGTAACAATAAATAAAAATTCTAATTTATAAATAACAGCCCTCTAGAAAACATTAATGCCACTAGCCACACCAACTCCAGTCCCCATTTTCTTTCTGGCACCTGAGAATTTCCTTTTCCTTCTTTAAATTTAGCTCTGTAATACAAGCTATTCTAATTATATTTATCAAGCATTTGTGACAGGAACCATTGTACTTTTAATCTGACATGTTGCCAAAATCACTCATATTTTCTGTCTTGGCCAGTATATGTGTTATAAAGCAGTTTTACAACTTCATGCATCTTTAAGCATTTTGGTCTATTTACCAATGGGGGGAGGAGAGAAAGACAGGACCGAAACTTGGAAAAGTTTATAAATTTTTCTGTTTTTTAAAAGTATTTTCATTCCTTTTTTTAAGCTAAAAAAGAAACACTTTTTAATTCATTGTCAGGTAGTTGTAATTGATCTGCCAGTTTGGAAATAACTTCATTTTTACAAGTTTTTGCCCAATTCTATCCAAAAAGCAAATCAGTTACAAATTAACATTTTAAACCACTATTAATTTATTTATTTGCACATTCAACAGATATTTCTTGAATGCCACTTTGTACCAGATACTGTTGAGAGACTAGAAATACAATGAACAAAGCCAAAACGATTCCTGTCCTCATGAAACATGGAAGATGGAACATCAACAACAAAAACAATATGTAAATATCATAAATAAATACAAAGGTGAGTAGAAAATAATGGGAGCACGAAGACTTACTTTAGAAAAGATGGTTGTATCTGAGAAGGCTTTTGCTTTGGTCTAAATGTTTATTCCCTCAAACTTCTCATGTTGAAATTTAATTCCCAATGTGATAAAATATTAAGAGGTGAGGCCTTTTGAGACATGATTGCCTCATAAGACTTTGCCCTCATAAATGGAGGTGGTTCCTTTATAGAAGACATTAAAGGGAGCATGTTGGCCCTTTTGGCCATGTGAGGACACAGCAAAAAGCTGTCGTCTTTGTGGGAGAGTCCTCACCAGATACTGAATCTGCTGGCATCTTTGATCTTGAGCCTCCCAGCCTCCAGAACTGTGAGCTATAAATTTCTGTTTTTTGTAAATTACCCAGTCTAAGGTATTTTGTTACAACAACCCAAACCAGCTAAGACAGCTTCTTTGAGAAGTGACTTAAAGACCTAAAGAGAAGCTAGCTATGGTAAGAATAAAGAGCATTCCAAATAGAGAATAAAAAGCATAAGCAAAGGCCTTGTGGTAGGAAAAATACTCAGTGTGTTTGAGTAACTGAATGTAGAACAGTATGGCTAGAACATAGTGAACCCAAAGAAGTTACAAAATGAGATTGGAAAAAGACATAGTACCATTAATATAAGGTTCATAGATTTGTAACTTTTGTGAACTTCATGATTTAATCACTTGATATAATCTTATTTTCTGTGATTTTGCTTTTTTTTTGAGTTAGGGTCTCACTCTGTCATCCACACTAGAGTACAGTGGCATGATCATGGCACACCACAGCCCGCAACCTCCTGGGCTTAGGCTATCCTTCTGCCTCAGCCTCCGGAGTAGCTAGTACTACAGGTGCACACTACCAAGCTCAGCTAATTTTTTTTTGTAGAGACAAGATCTTGCTATGTCGCTTAGAACTCCTGGGCTCAAGCAATCCTCCTTCTTTGGCCTCTCAAAAGTGCTGGGATTACAGGCATGAGCCATTGTGCCCAGCTACTTTTTTGGTTTTAATTTGAAATTCACGTTAGCCACTAAGGCTGGTAATTATTTTTAGCTATGTTACGCCCATTTTTCTACTTGTAGACATATTATCCAGGAAAAAGGCAACTAGGTTAGCATAAGCCAAAATAAGAGCCAGAAGGATAAAATATATACTAAATCTGAGAGGCAAGGGTAAAGTCATAACAAGAGGAATATTAATAAAGTTGGGGCTGAAGAATGGAGCAAGGAAAAAATACACTACGGTTCAGGTTGAATCCGACAGTTTTAAACCTAATCTGAAAATGGAATGAGGTAGATATGACTTAGCATAAATACCCTAGCTAAGTATTTATTTTATGCTGGATACCCTAGCTAAGTGGTTTCCTTATCTTTGTGTAAGTTTCCAAAGTTCTAAAGTGCCTAGCTTAATTCTGTAGCTTAAATTACTTCTTTATTAGTCAATGTTTATTAAATATAAATAGCACTCTTTGCCAAATACTAAGCTAGTCTAGGCACTAGAACTAAAAAGAAGAAAGAAGATCACAATATCTATCCTCACATAGACTATTCTAGTTGGGAAGACAGGGTTTAAAAAAATTAAATGGTTAAGTAATTAGAAAGAAGAAAAAAGTAAGTGTCAGAGTAGAAAATGAGGGTTGAAAGGTGCCTCATTTAGATAGAGTTGTTAGGAAAACATGCTATCCAAGTTGAGAAGCGATGGAGCAGAAGCACCAAGCCATAAAGAAAGTTGGGAGATGAGCTGCCCAATAATACGAAACATCACATTTAATGGTTCAGAGGTAAGAAAGGCTACTACTGCCGGAATGAAGTGAAAGATGTGAGAAAGAGAACATTATCCATAAGCCTAAGAAAAGTACACAGGGTAAGATTAGATGATACTTTGCAGGCCATGGTAAATTTTACATTTTATTTAAAGTATAAAGTGAAGCCACTGAAGAGTTTTGAGCAGAGGAATGACATGATCCAATATGCACAGTAAAAAGATACTTTTAGAATTCTGGTTCTAGTAATAGTGAAATAGCATATATCACATTAAGCCTTCTAGTAATTATTAACACTGGACAAAATATACAAAGCAACTGTTGGTAATAATAGTGATTACTCAACTATGAGTAGGCAGAAGCAGGAAAGAATTCAGCTTTGGAAAGAAAGAAACATGCCGGGCTCGGTGGCTCAGCCTGTAATCCCGCGCCTTTGGGAGGCTGAGGTGAGTGGATTGCCCGAGCCCGTGGGTTCGAGACCCGCCTGGGCAGCGAGACCTCATCTCTACAATAAAAATCAAAAAATCAGCCGGGCGTGGTGGCGCACGCCTGTAATTCCGGCTACTCGGAAGGCTGAGGCGGAAGGATCGCCGGAGCCCAGCAGGTCGAGGCTGCGGTGGCCGGGAGCGGCCACTGCACTCCAGTCTGGGTGACCGAGTAAGACTCCAACTCAAAAAAAAAAAAAAGAAATAGAGAGTGAAAACCATGTTTTATGTCCTTCCCCACAATTCATACAGTGCAGAGTGACTAGAACTCAAGCAGAAAACTACAGTCTTGTTGGCTAGAGGAATCAAGGGAAAAATGTGGCACTGGTAGAGGGGCTGGATAATGAGAAGGAATATCCTGGAATCACTAACAGGGGAAATCCAAAATCTGCATATACACTCAAATTCTAGGCTGAGACCTGGACTGTGCATAGGAAAGACTCTAAGGAGTGCAGGGAGAAAATAACTGCTGGGAGGCCAAAGAAGCTGCCACTGCAGAGGAGACAGTTTGGTGTTTAAATCCCACCAAGTAGAGGTAGGCTTGTAACCTTGGGTCTTCCACTGAAACTTCCTCCAAAGGGTTGCTCATGCTTTAGAAGTAAAGACTGAGTTTAAGGTAAAAGGACAGAAAGGAGGTAGCAGTTGGATTTGCCAACACGAAAGCCTTATTGACAAACCCAGGAACATTTCAGGGTAAGACTGGAAATGGGAGAGAGGAGTGAAAGCTGATGAAGGAGTAAACAACTCTTTTGAAAGGTTCTGTTGTATGGAGAAATGGGGTTGTGTTTGGATGGGGAAGTTTTGTTAATTCGGATGCCAGACACTAGGGCAAGTCTGTATTCTTTTTTTTTTTTAGCTGGAGTCTCACTCTTTCACACTCACGGTCACCACAGCCTTGACCTCCGGGGTCAGGTGATCTTTCCACCTCAGCCTTCCAAGTAGTGGGAACTACAGGCGTGTGCTACCGCATCCGGCTAATTTTTTGATTTATTCTAGAGACGAGGTCTCGCCAAGTTGCCCAGGCTGGTCTTGAGCCCCTGGGCTCAGGCAATCCTCTCACCTTGGCCTCCCAAAGTGCTGGGATTATAGGCGTGAGCCACCGGGCCGGCAAATCTGTATTCTTGTGAGAATGATCCAATAGGGAGTGAGAATCAGATAATGCAGGAGTGAGGGAATAACCGGGTGGCCCACAGACCAGCAGCATTAGTGTCACCTGGAGCTGGTTAGAAATACAGACTCTTCAGCTCCACCACAGACAAACTGATTCAGATCCTGCAATTTAACAAGTTCTCAGGAGCTATGCTTTGAACGTCTGTTCCCCTGCTGAAATTCATGTTGAAACTTAATCCCTATTGTGGCAGTATTTAAGAGGTGACTAGGTTATGAGGGCAGACCCAATTCATGGATTAATAGGTTAATCGGTTATCACCGGTGGGTTTATAAGACAAGGAATAGAGACCTGAGCTAACATGCTCAGCCCCCTTGCCATGTGATGCTCCGGGCCACCTTACAACTCTGCAAAGTCCCCACCAGCAAGAAAGTTCTCAGCCTCCACAGCTATAAGAAATAAATTTATTTTCTTTTTAAATTACTCAGTTTGAAGTATTCTAAGCAAAAGAAAACAGATCAAGGCAAAAACGTACTTGGTGACTCTCATGCACACTAAAATGTGAGAACTGAAGCAGAGGATCAATGACGATGAAAAAGGAAAGAAAGCATTCTAGGGCAGCAAGTAGTGAGGACCTTGCCTCTGACACAGAGGGGGAGACTTCCTCCATTCTAACAGTATGACAAAAGGCAGATGATGAATGCTATTATGGAAAGGTTTACAGGTTTGGTAGTACAAAGAAGAGATAATTCCACCTAACGAGTTCCCATCTTTAGACTCAGGAAAGGATATGGCAAAGTAAGATGTCAGTAGTAGGCACAGCTGACAGTAATAGAGGAAAATTAAAGATGGGCTAGGAATTACAGGAAAAAGGATGAAACAGATGTCTTGAAGTGTGGGAAAGCAAACTTAGGGACACATCTGTCAGACTGGCAGTGAGTGGCTGAGTGTCCATCACTCAGTGCTTAAGAATTTAAAGTGAGGCCAGCTTCCTTGTGTAAATTTCTTTAGCAACATTTACCTCTATAGGTGCAGGTTAGAGACAAGATGGATAACTGAGCTCAACCCACTGAGCTGTTACCAGAGTAGTAACAGGGAGGGAGGAGCAAACAGAAGAACTGATGGTACTTGTAAGAATCGAAGTTCAAAAAGGACAAATGTGAAGTAAAATAAGACTGAGAAATTAATAGGTTCAATGGTTTGGAAGTCATGACAAGGTTGAACATTTTTAATAATAGAGAACTTAAAGCAAGTGAGTCAGAAATATAGGAGAAACTATTTAAAAATAGGAAGTCTGCAATGGGATATGAAAGTTGTAGCTTCTGAAGATGAACAGACCTAGAATGTGACTGTGATTCTCTGCAGCTAAGGAGTGGGGAAAAGATCACTGAAGATTAAGAAATAAAGGAACTCCAGGGGTAGAGTATTAAATGGGCCTTCTACATTGATATTTACATTACGGACAATTAGGATAGCTTGTAAGAGAGGTTTTCACATTTAGGTTTTTTTTTTTTTGAGTTGGAGTCTCACTCTGTCGCCCAGACTGGAGTGCACTGGCCGCTCCCGGCCACCACAGCCTCGACCTGCTGGGCTCCGGCGATCCTTCCGCCTCTGCCTTCCAAGTAGCCGGAATTACAGGCATGCGCTACCACGCCCAGCTGATTTTTTGATTTATCGTAAAGATGAGGTCTCGCTGCCCAGGCGAGTCTCGAACCCGTGGGCTCAGGCAATCCACTCACCTCAGCCTCCTAAAGGCGCGGGATTACAGGCTGAGCCACCGAGCCTGGCTCACATTTAGGTTTTTATTACAAGCTTCATACATGCATTCAAGAAAAGAAATCTAAAGGTAGAACTTTTATATCTGTTCAGTGCTTGCCCACATATATCAGGCTTAATTTTTTGGGGGGTGACAGTTGTAAATAAAAGTGGATCAAGAGGAATTAACTACTCAAATTGGCAAAGGGAGTGATAAACTGACAATTTAAGCATTATCAAAGCACAAATCACAGTTCTATACAAATTTCTAAGAAGAGGAATCCACAATTAATATGCTCTTGTGCAACTCAGTTGAGCAAACCTAAGAATCCCTTCGTTGGAAATATTAGAAAATTCTTTCATTCTTGGATTCAAAAATATTTACCGAACACCCACTGTGTATAGTTTACTATTAGAGCTCTGAATTTTGTCATAAATCTGATAATGAATTAATCATTATTAAATGTAATTATAGATATTGCTGAATATACAGAAATCCATCTTCATAATTGTAACAGTTTAATAAAAAACTTTAAGTATATTGTATAACTTCGGCTTGCACTTTGCTTTAAAATAAAAAGGGAATGGAAGTGGAAGTGTGTAATTTAGAATTTCACTTTTCTGGTTATAAGACTAATTTTTACTCAAGTGAGGATAATCTTACCTTATTTATCCAGTACATGACAGCATCCTCGATATCATAGGGCAGATCTGTGGCTTGAAAAAAAGCTGAATACTGTTGAGCACACGCAATTACTTTTTCTATACTGACCATTTCTACAGTGTAGGCCATCATTAAGGTATCTATCATGGCCAAATGTGCACTCTGAAAATACAAAACAAGAACAAATAGTTTAAAAATTACGCTTAAAAATTGCTGTCTATATATTTTGAAACATTAATAAAAATATCTCCTAACATATAATGACAGAAGACCAGCCTCAATAAAAGAGCTCAAATTGTACATGCTCAAGATGAGCTAACTGAACCAAACAAATTTTATTAGGTTATTCAAATATTTATTCAGGATCTATGTCTAAAATACTTCTTATCTTCTACTCCAAAGATGCTTCCTGCTATTTTTGATAATGTCATAATCATGTACTCAGCAATATAATTTACAAATTTCAGAATTATCTTTTTTTTTTTTATTGTAGAGATGAGGTCTCATCAAGTTGCCCCGGCTGGTCTCCAACCCACGGGCTCAGGCAATCCACTCATCTCGACCTTCCAAAGTGCTGGGATTACACCAAGCCCGGCCTAGAATCATCTTTGATGATCATTCTTCATACCCACATAGTAGAAATTTATAGATTCTACTTTCAAAATGTTTCTCAAATCGACCATTTTCCTCATTCTGATTACCACAGTCCCAATTTAGACCATAACGTTTCTCACACCTGAACAAGGTAAAAAATATTAACTGATTTTCCTGCCTCCAACTTCTTCATCATTAACTCATCCAGGACATCTAGTCTTTTCTTTTTTTTTTGAGTTGGAGTCTCACTCTGTCGCCCAGACTGGAGTGCAGTGGTCGCTCCCGGCCACCGCAGCCTCGACCCGCTGGGCTCCGGCGATCCTTCCACCTCAGCCTTCCGAGTAGCTGGAACTACAGGCAAGCGCTACCACGCCCGGCTGATTTTTTGATTTGTTGTAGAGATGAGGTCTTGCCTGCCCAGGCGGGTCTCAAACTCACGGGCTCAGGCAATCCACTCACCTCAGCCTCCCAAAGGCGCGGGATTATAGGCTGAGCCACCGAGCCCGGCTTAGTCTTTTCTTTGACTTAAAAAAAAATAAAATAAAACTGTTATATGGTGGTTCAAAAAAAACCCCCCGAACCCCCAAACATTACAGAAGTATATAAAGTAGAAAGTGCTCCTCTTCCAGCAATATCTTCAGTTCGATATGTATTCTTACAAAAAATGCACATCAAATAGGCATACATTTACATTGCTTGGTATTAAAACACTCTACAACATTGTATTTCTCCAGGGATAATTCTTAGTTATGGAGCTACCAGGTCCATGGGCAATTACAATTTACATTTTGGTAGATAACCACCAATCTGCTCTTTAGAAAGATTATACCAACTTTATCTCCCACCAAAAATGTTATCAGCATGCCTGTTTCTCTACATTTTTGCCAACATTACTCACTTTCAAAAATTTGAATCAGTATGAAAGGTTAAAAGACCTCACTCTTGTTTAACTTTGTAATTCTGATTACTGAGGATAAGCATCTTCTTATGTGTTTGAGCAACCGCTTGCTTGTATTTCTTCTCTGGCAAATTTGCCTGCTCAACTATTCTTCCCTTTGGATGTTCATCTTTCTTAATTGATTTGTAAAAACTCATTATATATTAGATATGTTAACCCTCTGTCATTAATGTGGCAAATACTTTCTCCTAGTTTATCTCTGGAACTTTCAACTTTATTTAGAGTGTCTTTTGTTGCAGAGTTTTAAATATTTACTTGGTAAAGTCTTTCTGTCTCAATAGTCTCCTTTATGGCTTTGTGTTTATACCATGTTTACAAAGGTCTTCTCTACCCCAAGAACAGAGAAATATTGTCTTCTGTTTTTTCAATTACTTTAAATCTACCTAGAATTTATTTCTGAAGATGTTATAATCTAGGAACTAGCTGTTTTTTTCCAAAACAGAGACTGCATCATATCATCTTCTCATAATGTCTACCTCATTTTCTACAATAAAGCCTAAACTCTTCAACAGAGGCACAGTTCTTATTAACTGGTTTGTACTTATCATTCTAGTCTTATAACCTACAATTTTCTTCCCCAACTTATACTCATTTCAAAACAGCCACAAAAAGCTGTTTGTTGTTCCTCAAATCTGCCACCAGCTTTTAAGCTTCTGTGCCCTTGTTGATTGTCCTCCTTACAATATATACTAAGTCCTGCCATTGGTTTGAATGTTACTAACATTGTGAAGCTTTTTTCCAATGCTCTTTCCAATCAAAATGACTCTTCATTCTTCCTATGAATGTCTGTAAGTTCTACAAAATACTGTTTATACCTGCACTAAATTCGAAATTATCAGCCAGGCGTGGTGGCTCAAGCCTGTAATCCCAGCACTATGTGGGGCTGAGGCGAGAGGACTGCCTGAGCCCGCAGGTTCAAGACCAGCCTGGGCAACATAGTGAGACCTCGTCTCTGCAATAAATAAAAAAATTAGCCAGGCGTGGCAGCACATGCCTGTAGTTCTGGCTACTTGGAGGGCTGAGGCAGAAGGATCACTAGAGCCCAGCAGGCCAACGCTGGGGTGGTCATGAGTGTGCCACTGCACTCCAGCCTGGGCAATGGAGTGAGACTCCAACTAAAAAAAAAAAACACAACTGAAATTTTCAAAAGTAGAGCACTGGTACTGATATTTTAAAACAGCTCCCCAAATGATGCTAATAAGCAGCCAGGGTACCTGTATACAGCTCATCTGTGTACAGTCACCTGCCTACAACTCAATTTCTCTAGATAGACAGTAAGACTCTTGAGGGCAGGGACATTATCTTAGTTATCTACCTATTCCCTTCATCTAACATGGTACCTGGCAGCTAGCAGGGGCTGAAGGAAAAAAAAGAAGGAAGGAAAGAAGCTAGCTTATTAGTTACTATAAAGACTGAAAAGGTGACTTTATCCAGCCTCTAGAAATCTTAGCAATATTTATAGGAAAGTAGATGCTTTGTCTTAAGCAGAATGCTTAATACTGGCAATCATAAACCAAAGATGGCTCCTACTTATTAAGTCTAACTAATGTGCCAGACATGGTGCTAAGTACTTTATTAATATATTAGCTCTTTCATTTCAAATATTTTTTCAAATAATTCTGAAGATAATTGATAAAATATATTTTCTGTACTCCCAGAAACTCTCTAAAGGAAGTATCATTTATGTTACATATGAAGAAACTAAAGTTCAGAGAAGTTTGCCCAAACCTATGTGCTCTTTCTACTATATTACGCAGTTGGAGTTGGCAGGAGTTAAATCATTTAGTTGCAAAGAAAATGATGTTTTTAAAGCAATAGACAGGCATAATATGCAAGAAAGAAAAATCAGCATCAATATGTATTTCAAATTAAAATCATATTTTTATATTCTACCTCCTTTAAGAAGTCTTTTCCAGACGCTACTGTCCAGATATTTGAGTTCTTCCATCAGACCCAGAAGAATTTCATATCCTTTCACTCAAGTCATTTATCTGTATGTGTCCTCTCTATTACACTCTAGTCCTAGAGAGCAGGGATCCTATTCTGTCTCTTTCACCTTTGTTCCTAGACAATGTTTTATGGGCGAAAGCTCTTAGTAAATTAGTACTTAATAGCATTAAAAACCACAACCCTGGGTAACTTTCTTGGGTCCCCTCCCACTTCGGGAGCTTTTTTTGTCCTCTTAATAAATCCTGCTTTCCGAAAAAAAGGGGGAAAAAAAAAACTCTTTTGGATAAAAATGTGAGAAAACATTTCAGGAGTGATAAAACCACTCATGTATTCTTAAGACTCTTTCTCTTGGCAATTTGTTCTATAAATACCTGAGAGAAGAGAAAAGAGCTATATGAATGAAAATAACTATTATTATACAACAAAAGGAAACAATGTAAACATCCAACCAAAATAAATAATTTATGATATATTAAATTATGTAACAATAGAGGAAATGTGTAACACAAAATTGAGTAGGAAAAACACAACACCATACTATAATGTTTTACATATAAATAAAAACATGGGACAAGTAGGGAACGAAACAGGAAAAAACAGGACATTATACTATAATAATGTTCAATATACTATATATATGTATGCATATATATGAAATAAAACAGAGAAACGGAATGAATAAAAGTAAAACTTAGAAATTATCTATTACAGTGTGTAAAAATACGCATAAAATCTATAGTTTACTTCAAAAATTGGTATAGTAAACACTAAGTAGAATTAGTAACACATTAGAACAAAGCTCATTTCACTGATTAACTTCCTAAATTAAAAACCAAATTTAGGCCGGGCTCGGTGGCTCAGCCTGTAGTCCCAGCGCTTTGGGAGGCCGAGGTGAGTGGATCGCCTGAGCCCGTGGGTTCGAGACCCGCCTGGGTAACTTGGCAAGACCGCATCTCTACAATAAATAAAAAATTAGTCGGGCGTGGTAGCGCGCGCCTGTAGTTCCAGCTACTTGGAAGGCTGAGGCAGAAGGATCGCCGGGGCCCAGCAGGTCAAGGCTGCGGTGGCTGGGAGCGGCCACTGCACTCCAGTCTGGGTGACAGAGTGAGACTCCAACTCAAAAAATAAATAAATAAATAAATAAAATAAAAAGCAAATTTAAAATAATTTTACTACTGTACTTATAGCTATTTCTATATGGTATTCAATCGCTTAAACTAAGAACTCGTACATTCACGTGTATTTTTTGCTTTTTAACTTTACAATATGAGATAGTGATACATTTAAAATTATGTATAACGAAAAGTATATACACAATGGATCTAGAAAAGATCAACATTAAAGAATAAATTCAAGACTAAAATCAATCAATTTGAAGTTCCAAATAAAATAGAAACATTTAATTGCTTACCTAAAGCGTTATAATCAAAAGAATAATAATAGCTAACAATGAGTGTTACATGCCATATGTTTTCAACATTTTATTTCAGCATGTAATGTTTTCAGCATTTGTATTTAACTAATATTGAAAGGTATTAGTCTGTGAGGTAAACTCTTTTCAAGGTTACACAGCAAGGAGGTAATGCTGTAAGGACTCACACTTAGAAGTCTGGGTCCAGAGCCCATACTACTGCAGCTTAATCCCAAAGCCTTTACGCTATTGTAAGTAGGAGGCAACGGCAGCAGCGATAGAAGTCACAGTGTACATTAAGACCACCAGGTGGCAGAGCAGAACATGACAGCTAAGTGCAGCAGTATGAAGACGGTATGAAGCAGTACAGCTACTGAAGAAAAAGCAGATGAGCTATGGGGCATTTCAATGAAAAGGGAAGGATTTGGACAATGTGGCACCTCAGGGACTTTACTGGGCGGGAGCTGAAGTATCATCGAAGGGCCAACATTAAGTTCTGTACCTGTGTTACAAGGGTTATATTTTTCTCTCCAACTGGCAAAAAATAAGAGTCTAAGCAAAAATAAGTTACATGTATGTGTTAGAAATGAAGGTTAATGCTATTAAAGAAAGGAAAGTTTTAAGTGTTATAAGAGGGCTTTAAGCCTCATAAATCAATAAGCTAGGAGAAGTTCTGTTGCTTAGCTTTTACTATTCTTGCATCAGATTTAGACATAAAAAGAACTAAGAAAAAATTCCTAAAATGAACTCAGGTCTTGGCCTATTATAGTGGCTAGAATACCTACTATGCCCAAATACTCCTATGGGAATATAAGGAGGAACTAAAGACTTAAATCAATCATGAGACACGAGGTATTTGAGTCACTCTGCTAAAATGGCACATATAGCATATTCATATTATATAGTTTTTCAACGTTAATCTCAGTTTAGAAAATATTTCACACATTTATTTATATAAACAGGTTTACCATAAGTTTCATTTATCTTTAAGTGGAGCTAAAAGTAAAATATAACTTACAATCCTATTGAGATAGGGTATGCCATTTTACCAATGAGAAAGTCTCAAGTTGAATAATCTAGTAAGAGTTAGAGCTAGAATACAAAACCTAGGACTGTCTGTTATCAAAGCTCATGCTCTTGCCATTACGCCAAGCAGACCCCAGTATTTCAGAATAAATCTTTTATTGTTATTATATAACATTATTTTGCCAAAGAAGTATATACTGAATTATAACACATTAAGTTACTGTATCTAAACTTCTGATGCTGACAATTAAGAGAATAAACTAAACCCAAAGTTCCCAATCCAAAGACATACGTATGTGAAATTATCTTGGCATAAACATGAATTTAGTTAAAAAAAATTCATTTTAAACCAAAATAGTTTTCTCCTAAGACTGCAGAGGTAAAAATCTTGCTATTGCCGTCATACTGCTGTCCTCAGCTCAGCTAAACCAGGGGCTACTAACCGCTAGCCTATCAAGTACTGGCTTCCTTCCCTTCAAAGCTGAAATGTGGTTCCCAGAAGGGTACGGGTACCATCTAAATTCAAGAATATTTCATCTTAGATCCTGCCAGCTGACACTAGCTTTAGCTGAAGGTAATTCATCTAAATATCATCTAGGTGCAAGCTTTAATAATCCTCAGATATGTCACAATATTCTTGCCTCTTCGTGGAACAGTACAGAGATTTTTCTGCATAAATTTTGTATAAAACAAATTTCTGCAAATCGAATTAGGGTGGCTTTCATTTTACAATTAGAGGAGCAAATATATGACAGAAAGTTGGTTCTGTTTTGAAAATACACATTTGTTTCCAATGCAATTGCTATACTAGGGAACAATATGAACATAATATTAAGTTTGCTTTGTTAAGTTTGTAATAGCTTTGCTCACCAGAAATACTAGTTGAATGCAAAAGACTGCACTTGACTATACTGAGACACATAAGAATATACAAATCCACAAACATCCCAGACATCTACCACTTACTTCAATTCACCATATGTATTATGAACCATATCCTCATCTCTCTCATAAGGTCTTATAACTTTCTCTGGTGTTATCACTTTCTGTCCTATTTCAGATAATCCTCCTTTTGCCACTTCACAATAACTTATGCTGCAACCATTTTAATGCCATTTCCACAAGAAAATTTCAGGTCTTTCTCAAGGTAAAGTGCCATACTTATTATAGTAATGTATTTTATTAACCATTTGATATGCAAAATTGTGCTACCATTTAAAAAAATGTTTTATTTTATTATAGTATATGGGGTAGCCAGGCTCGGTGGCTCAACCTGTAATCCCAGCACTTTGGGAGGTTGAGGTGAGTGGACTGCCTGAGCCTGCGGGTTCGAGACCAGCCCAGGCACTTGGCAAGACCTCATCTCTACAATAAATAAAAAATTAGCCGGGGGTGATAGCACACGCCTGTGGTTCTGGTTACTTGGAAGGTTGAGGCAGAAGGACTGCCAGAGCCCAGCAGGTCGAGCGTGCCACTGTGGTGGCCAGAAGCGTGCCACTGCACTCCAGTCTTGGCAACAAAGTGAGACAACAACAACAACAACAACAACAACAAAATATATATATATATATGGGGCACAAGTCAGGATTAGCTACACAAACAGGCTGCATGGAGGTAAAGTTTGGACCTCCAACTGGCCCTCACTTCCCCTGATTTAGGATCAGGTACCTTTGTGATGCTATGTGCCCCTTCTACCCCCCTACTCCCCCACCCCCAGCAGTGTCCATCAGCTGCCAATCCCTCCCTTGTGCCAATGTGATTAATGTTCTGGTCCCATTTATGAGTGAGAACATTTGGTATTCAGTTCTGTAATTCTGTGACAGGTCACTAAGTATGATGGTCTTCAATGCCATCCAATTTGCTAAAATTCCTTGATTTTGTTTTTCTTTATGGCTGCATAATACTCCATCATGTATATGCACCACATTTTCTTTATCTAGTCCATTTTTGATGGGCCATAGGATTGGTTCCACGGAACCAATACACGTTCTGGTATTGTAAACAGTGCTGTGCTATCATTTTTATTAGGTTCCTACCATTATTTTAAAATGTGACACTGATAAACTTTGAGTGCAATGCTCTAACCAACTTTCCTTACAAGTCTTGTGTTGTTTACTGCAAGACTTTACATAGTACAATGATTTAAGGAACACATGTATTGCATTACAGTAGAACTAACTGTAAACCAAAAAATGACCCCAAAAATCTAGAAACCACATATTGAGATAAAACACCTCATCAACAAGGGTACCTGCATGATCAATGTTTATATACCTAACCCTGAATTGTACCCCACATCTTTATAATAAAAATTTTTAAAAGAGAGATAAAACACTTTACTGATAAAATAATAATCCTCAAAGTGAAGTAATGAAAAATTTATTAAAACAAAATATACAATATACCTCTATTTGTAAATAACATGATCTTATATATTAAAAATCCTAAGCAATTCCCTAAAAAACAATTAGAACCAATAAACAGGTTCAGTAAGGTTGTAGGATACAAGAACAATATATGACATACAATTACACTTTTATATACACACACTTGCAATGAACAATGTGGAAATGAAATTAAGAAACCAGTGCCATTTACAATAGCACCAAAAAGAACAAAATACTTTGCAATAACTTTAACTGAAGTGTAAAACTTCTGCTCTGAAACCTATAAAACATGGTTGAAATAAAGATGATTTAAATAAATGGAAAGGCATCCCAAGTTCATAGATTGGAAACCGGATATTGCTAGGGTGGCATACAAATGGTGTAGAATGGTGTACAAATTAACATAATCTCTACAAGACTCCCAGGTAGCTTCTTTGTAGAAACTAACAAGCTGGTCCTAAAATTCATGTGAAAACTCAAGAGAATAGTCAAAATAATATTGAAAAAGAACAAAGTACAAGAACTTACACCTCCTGATTTTAAAACTTACAGCAATAATCAAGACAATGAGGTACTGGTATAAAAACATAGAGATCAATGAAACTGAACTGAGAGTCCAGAAATAAACCCATATATCTATGGTCAATTGAATTTTTTTCCAATAAGGGTACCAAGACAATTCAATGGGGTAAGTATAATCTTTTCAACAGTGCTAGATCAACTGAATGATTAACATGCAAAATGAATAAAGTTGGACCCTTATGTCACACCATATATAAAACTTAACTAAAAATTAATCAAATACCTAAAAAAAGAGTCAAAGCTATAAAACTCTTAGAAGAAAACATAAAGGTAATCTTCATGGATTTGCCCATAAATTCTTAGATATGACAACAAAAGTACCGAGAGAGAGAGAGAGAGAGAGAGAGAGAGAGAGAGAGAGAGAGAGAGAGAGAGAGAAGGAAAGGAAAACAGATAAATTGGACTTAATCAAGATCACAAACTTCAGTGCTTCAAGGGACACTTTCGAGAAAGTGAAAAGACAACCGAAATAATATATCTTATAAGATTTATATGAAAAATATATTAAAAAGTCTTACAACTGAGTAATTAAAAAGATAACCCAATTTAAAAATGGACAAAGGATAAGAACAGGCATTTCATTAAAGAAAATATACAAAAGGCCAATAAGCATAAGAAAAGGTGCTCAACATTGTCAGGGAAATGCAAATCAAGACCATACGGAGATACCAATGAATACCCAATAGGATTGCTATAATAAAGAAGTCATATAATAACAAGTGTCAGTGAGGAAGTGGAGAAATTGGAGTCCTCATAATGTTGGTGGGAATGTAAAAACGGTTCAGCCACTGTGGAAAACAGTTTGGCATTTCTTCAAAAACTGAAACAAAGTTACTTTTGACCCAGCAATTCCACTCTTAGGTATATACTCAAGAGAAATGATGTCCACACAAAAACTTGTACACAAATGTACATAGCAGCATTACTCATAGTAGCCAAAAAGATGGAAACAGTATAAATGCTCACCAAATGATGAATGGATAAGCAAAATGCTGCTGACCCACACAATGGAATAGTCTGCAATAAAATGGAATAAAGTACTTTCATATGCTATAACATGGATGGACCTTAAAAGTATGTTAAATTAAAGATGTCAATCACATACACAAAAATGCTATTATATGATTCCATTTATATACAATACCCCAAATTGGCAAATATATAGACACAAAAAAGATCAGTGGGTGCTTAGAACTGAGGGTGCAGGGTGGTGAGGTAATAACAATAGTTTCCTAAGAAGATAATATTTTGAAATTGATTATGGTGAACGTTACATAAATATACTAAACACTACTGAACTGTACACTTTAAACAGCTGAATTATATGGTATGGTATGTCAATTAAATCTCTAGCAGTTACCAAAAATAAAAAAAAGAGACTAATTTATAATGTTCTCTTCCCACTTTTCCAATGTAATACTTCATAAATCACCATTTATAGTTCTAAGAAAAGTAGTTAGTCATCATCCATGTGTCTGCACAATATATTTATTAGTACTTCAAGGTGAGGGGTCATTTATTTTTCTAAACAGTGTTGTATGTTAGATATTATTAAAGAGATTACGGTTTGCTTATTTCTATAAGTTTGCATTTTTTTATATCTTTAAGTAGGAAACATCTATATATGGATTGGTGGTAAAAGAAAAATAAATATGATAAATTAATTGTTTTCCTATCACAGATTTTTTTTCTTTTCTTTCTTTCTTTATCTATTTATTTATTCATTTATTTTATTATAAAGATGTGGGGTACAATTTAGGGTTAGCTATACAAACGTTGATTATGCAGGTACCTTTGTTAATGAGGTATGCCCCTCCCTCCCCTAGCAGTTTCCCTCAACTGCCAATCCCACCCCACCTCCAGATTTTATTTTCACTTCCCTAAAGTTCTAGTTAATCTGGATAAAAGGCATATTATTTTAGGATCATTATAGAAACTCAGTTCTAAAGTTGGTATAAGAATAGAGATTTTGCAGAAACAAAATGTGTTTCCATTCATAATAAGGAAATTATTATGTACATAATAAGGAAATTTTCACAAATCAAAAATTCAACCTATTAAAAGTGTTTTGGTCCAGGAAGCAAAATGTGTCAGCCTTAAAAACACACTAAACAGCAAATATTTTAGTAGTCAGATATTTAGTGGGACATTGTTGTTCCAGACATACTGTTGTTGTATCCAATCTGTATGAAAGACCAAAGAGTGCCACTGCTGCCCAGCTATACACCCAGGGGTGATGGTGATTGTGGTAGCCCTGGCAAGGGAGGTGACGCCCACAAGATTCTAAATACCTTCCTGAAGAGTTTCAGAATCTTAACAATATGACATGTGCTTAAAAAACTGACCACACAAAACCGATTATATTTTATTTGGACCTCCTTGGTTAGATATGTGAATGAAGTATAGAGAGCAAGTCAGAAAAACATGTAACTATCATAACATAATGACACGTATTTAGCTGCTGTTTAATTCTGTCCAAATTTTTAGGAAATTAACATTACACACAATATAGCAATTGAGAGCTCTTTTTAATCTGTTTATACACATGTAAATGAGTATCTGGTTGATGTTTTGTCATTTTCATTTGATAAATTTAATAATTATACTACCAAATAGACACCTGTTTTCAAGATAATGTTAAACCAAACTGATAGTAAGCTTTATTGCAAACCCATATATAAGAAATAGTACAAGCTGGGCTCGGTGGCTCAGCCTGTAATCCTGAGCCTTTGGGAGGCTGAGGTGAGTGGATTGCCTGAGCCCGTGGGTTCCAGACTCGCCTAGGCAACTTGGCGAGACCTCATCTCTACAATAAATCAAAAATTAGCCGAGTGTGGTAGCACACACCTGTAGTTCCAGCTACTTGGAAGGCTGAGGCGGAAGGATCACTGGAGCCCAGCAGGTCGAGGCTGTGTGACCAGGAGCGGCCACTGCACTCCAGTCTGGGCGACAGAGTGAGACTCCAACTCAAAAAAAAAAAATAGTACAGCTCAAATGTCTATTAAAATGAAAGGTCCAGACTGATGAAGGATGAAGGATATGTTTCCTCAGCAGATCCACCAACTTCATCTGGACTATATTTAACTTCAAATGGCAAATTAAGGTCATTTAAACGTGGCTCTACTAGATGGATACATACAGAAATTGCATATTAATAGCCAAATGAATATAGTTAATAAGCAAAAGAGTTTATAGCAGTGGTTCCAAATGTGGATGATTAGTTTCAAAATTCACAAATTCCCTGGCCTCAAACCTTAGTGACTCTGATTCATTAGACCCCTAGAGAGACCCAAGAATAGCATACTAACAGGAATCTTGCTTTCAACAGTCCCTCATGGCTACAGAATATGAGCCTTTCTATAGTACATTTTCAATGACATTATAATTATCAGTGACTTCCTAGTGCCTATCAAACAAGTCCAAATTATATGAAAAATATTCAAGTTCTTCAAGATCTTAAGATGATCACTCTTTTCATGCCTTATCTTCCACTGCTTTCCCATGTAAATCGTGTTGTCTAGCAGCAAAGATTAACAAGGACCATTCAAGCAGAGTATCTGAGTTCAATCCTGACTCTACCACCTATGTGATTTCTGGAAAATTCCTTAATTTCTCTGTGCTTCAATACCTCATCTGTAAAATGGGATGACAATAATAGTACAATGATTTCATGCCCTAAAAACAAGAAGGCTTATGTCAAGAATGGGATAAGGGGTGGATCACTCACAAACTAAGCGACTTTGTAACCAGGAGATATAAATAATGAGGACTGCCCAGATAGATCAACATGAGTGGAGGTTGCTACAGTAAAATTGAAAAATGTACAAAACTACAGTGTGGAAGTCCTGCTAGGGCTCTAATTAGAGCGTGGCTGGTGAATGCTGAGATAATGCAGTTGTACATGGATCTCAACCAGCAGAGCAAGATTAAGGTGGGCACAGGAGCCAATGCAACTTGTCCCTAGCCAAGAAATGCATTTGCTGGGAATGTATCCCTTTGGGAAGGAGCCCTGGGGCAGATGCTTATTTTAAGATTCTAATATGTAAAAACCCTATGGAGATATCAATAAGAATTCATTATTATATACATATATTTCTCCTGGCACTGTTGTGAAGAAAGAGCCTAAAGGCAATAATAGCAAAATAGCAATAAATACATCTATACACAGATCTTGGTGTCTAAATAACATTCCCCATTAAGATGAACACCAAAGTTTTATAGAAAATGACTGGTTCCTGGTCAGTGGTGAGGAAAGAAGAAAGTAAGTCTGGAATATTTGGTTATATAAAAAAGAAAAAAAATAGTCAAAGACTGATAGGGATATGTCAAAAGGATATAGAAGCCAGCTTAGAGGGGGCTCCTACTGGCCAAATTTGGGCCCACAAAGGTATAAAAAGACTACTGACAATAATGAATTGCAACACAATTAATTAAAAAGAATCCATGAAACTACAATAACAATCATTAAGGGGGAAAAGGAGAAAGTTCTTCTTTACAGATGATGCCAGAAAAGAAATATAAAAGGAATAACAGAATTAGAAAATTATCATATTGTAATCATCAATATAGTAATTGATTTGGGCATAGATCATCAAAAGCTGCTAAAATCATTAGATGGAATGCAAGTGGGAAACAGAATATGCATTCAATCTCAAAGTATCACCCCACATAATGCTTCTTAATTACAAATGAAATAAAGAGAAAAGTGGTCAGAATTAATTCCATCAATTAGTAGGACTAATTGACAGGGTATGCATCCTGATAATATTCGATCTAAAGTATACACCATCACCTATGTAGCAAAAATGCCAAAAATCTGAATCTAACTAGGAAGAAACAGACAAATGAAGACTGGGGTACATTCTACAAGTCAACTTGCTTGCACTTTTTGAAAATGTCAATATCATTGGGGGGAGACAACTGTTCTAGACAAGAACAGAACACAGTTGGTAATCTTTGGTTCCCAGTTTGGAAAAAAAGTAGCTATAAAGAAAATTTCATGTACAGTAATGTGAATATAGACCACTGTTAGATACTATCTTAACAATGTTAAATTTCTTGGTCTGATAATGATATTGTGGTTATGTAGGAGCCTGTCCTTGTTTTCATAAAATACATGCTGAAATATTTAGGAGTGGTACCTATAACTTTCAAATAATTCTGAAAATGTTTTATGTGTGTTTGTGCAGACAGAG
Source organism: Cephalopachus bancanus (assembly GCA_027257055.1). NCBI lineage: Eukaryota > Metazoa > Chordata > Mammalia > Primates > Tarsiidae > Cephalopachus > Cephalopachus bancanus. Next base: position 1,200,057 of record JAPVLO010000297.1, read on the forward strand.
AGAGAGGTGGGGGGCAAGGGAGGGAGAAGGAAGGAAAGAGAATGAGAAGGAAAAATAAAAGCAAACACAATTGTTCTTTGATATCTGTGGAGGGTCAGGGCTGGCGGTTGGTTCCAGGACCCCTATGGACACCAAAATCTGCACATACTCAAGTCCAGCAGTCTTCCCTGTGAACCCACTGACACCAAAAGTCGACCCTCCATGTATGTGGGTTTCCAATCCTGTGAATACTGTATTTTCAATGTGTTTGGTTACAGATGCCAAATCCACTGATTCGGAGGGCCAACTGTATTTACTGAAAAAAATCTGTATATAAGTGGACCCACTCATTCAAACCTGTGTTGTTCAAAGGTCAAAGTTCAAACTTTGTAGCAGAATTTAAAATTGAAGAAAATCTAATTTAGAAGCAAAGTTCATAATCATTTTGTACAGAAATCAGTAAATACATCTTATGCATGCATCATTATATATACTATAGCTAAATCAGTTATGGTCTGAAGATGAATTTATGAATCCTGTACTGATATTCTTGTCCCACAAAATTATGTTTACAAAGCAAGCTTTAAGTGATATCTGGATTTAAAAGGACCTATTACTACATCTACAGAAAAATGTTTCTGTTTTTTAATTCCTGTCATTGTTGGCTTTCTTCTCAAGACTTACTTCATAAAGAATACACTTCAAATGTTCATTTGTTCAATAAGCAAGTCATTAGATGGGGACAAGAAAATTCATATCCTTAATGTAGTGCTAATTTAACAATGCTTGTCAGTCCTATTGCTATAATTAGTTACAGAAATTTAAGAGGATTCAATAAGCCAAAAAGAATAAAAGACATGAAAATCAAGAAAAACAGCCTTAAGAATAAAACTTCCAAAGCAAATATAATTATATCATAAGTATGCAGAACAAAAGGACACGTACTTTTTTTAAAAGAGGTAAAATGGTTATTTTATTCATTTGTTCTTAAACCAGCCAAATTGGCACTGATGTCATCATGCCACAAAATACAAAGTATCTTTCTAGAAATATTAGCATGAACAAATCAGGGTTGTAGTACTACAGCCAAAAGGGGCTAAGAAAATCAACAAAGTGCATTGCAGCTTAACCCTTCACCTGAACTGTTTGTTAGTGTAAGGAGCATCCCAGAAAACAGGAGTGCTCCTTCATCTCTGTACTTATGTTTCCTATTCTTGAGGTTAGATTCTAAATGCTAAAAATGTCCAGACTACTATTCTATCTACTTATCTACAGCCAGAAACAGCTCCTCTCATGTTGTCCATAGCAGCCAAGGTCACTGAAACCTCTTCGACTAGGTTCCAATCATACCCCACCCCCCAAATCAACACAATAGGCAGAATGAGAACCAGGATATTAAGGCAGAGCACATGACTCTAAAACAAGAAAACCTACAAGAGAGGGAGAGAGGGAGAGAGGGAGGGAGGGAGCAAGGAAGGATTCAGCCACTGCTCAGACTGACACTGAGTAAAATATCCATCTTCACACATCTTTAGGCTGCACGTTCACAAAGAATTATGGAATAAATCCATAGTCTGTGGGGTGTTAAAATACTTATGCTGTAGGACACGATGGCTTTCCCCAGCCATTTCCAAGGTGGCCTCCAAGTCACTGGCTGGAGAATTCTTCAGGAACTGCATGGCGGCCTGCAGAGACTCCTCTCCAGAGTTATGGAAGGAGCTGCCCCAAGACTGGCTGTTCCAGGTCTGGCTGCTCCAGGCCTAGTTGGTCTACCCTGGAAGGTTCCCAGATGTATTCTCCAGTCATCCCTGGAGGTAAGGAGAGCAGAGGCCCAGGAGGTGGGTGCTGAGGCCTGAGCCACACTGTTGCTGTTCTTTGGCAGTTGTTTTTCTGCCACCTCTTAGATTTCATTCTCTGCTTCCAGAACCAGGTCTTCACCTGTTTGTAGCTAATGTTCAGAATCCTGGAGAGTTCTTGCATCTGCTGGAGGCTGAGGTACTTCTGTCTGAAATCTGTCATTGAGGACACACAACTGGGCAGAAGAGAACACGGCTCTGGTCTTCTGTTTCTTGACCAGGACTGTGTCTGCCTTCTTCCCGAGACTCCTCTCTCCAGAAGAGGGTAGTTTGACTTTGGGGCTGGTGGAAGAGTCTGAACTGGACCTGGGTAAGTAGGTCCACGAAGAAGAGGAGAGACAGTCTCTGCATGGGGCATCTTGGCAGAAGACATCTGAAAGGATGAGTAATTTTCTTCAGGTCCATAAATCACAGGCATTGGTGAAGAGTCTTTAGAGTCGGACGCTTCAGAGCAAGGCTCAGGATTTGGGGACAAACTAGATCCACACTCATGTTATTGAGAAAGAGAAGGGAAACTAAAGAGCTGTGAAAAAGCAAAGGCTTTAAGACTTAAGATTCTAGGTGGAAGATCTTAGAAAAATATGATTTCAAGATGTGATCTCTGGTGGTCTAGTGGTTGGGGGAACAAAAAAGGTGTGAACATATCAAAAAACTGGAACGAAGCGAGTCCCTCCAAAGGGATAGGAGGTAGCCAGCTCAATCTAGTCAGGACACAAGTGTTTTAAGGTCAGAATACTGTCCTGGCATCAGTAATATCCAAATGAGGACAGGTTTCTTTGCAGCAACCCTTCCAAAGTCAATTCTACTCTTAAGAAATGTTATGACCTATAGTGAAAAATAGTTGTATTTCTTTTAGTTATTATTTTGTTTTACCTTATGTAAATAACCATTTTTCCTAGTAATACATAGTTAAATATGTAATTTTAATTAGTCTATATACTAATATCCATTTATTAAAAAAACCCTGGGAAGAGATGTAGGACAATAAAAACCAAGCACAATTGCTAACATTTACTGATCTCTTTCTTACTATATAGGTCAAGCACTATATTAGATGCTTCATAGGCACTGTTCTATTTAATTCTCACAACTGTATAAGGTAGACAGTATTATCCTTGATTACTAAAGATGAGAAAATTGAAGCTCAGAGAGTTTTAGAAATATTATAAAGTCAAACAGCTGATAATTATTGGGGTTTCAACCCAGGTGTCCCACTCCAGAGGCAATGTATTCAATTGCTCCATACTTCCTCATTAGCAGTAAAAATGTTTGCCAAAAGACACTGGAACCATTTCTGCTCTAAATGTTAGCATTTCCTTTTAATCTTAAACATTCACTCCTTATAAATCTTTTTATTAAACACTTTTTATTTTGAGATCATTATCAGCTCACATGCAATTGTGAGAAGTAACACAGAGACAATCCATTTACCCTTTACCCAGTTTCTCTGAATGGTTAACATATTGCAAAACCATAGTACATTATCATAACCAGCATGCTGACATGGACACAATTAAGCCACAAAACATTATTATCATAAAGATCTCTCATGCCCTTTCATAGTCACACCTATTTCTCGTCTAACACCTGGAAATCACTCTGTTCTCCATTTCTATAATTTTGTTATTTCAAGAATGTTATATAAGTGGGATTATACAATATGTAATTTTTTGGGATGGGATTTTTTTTTTTTAGTCAGAGTCTCACTCTGTTGCTCAGGCTGGAATGCAGTGTCATGATGCTCATGGCCACCACAGCCTTGACCTGCTGGGTTCAGGCGATCCTTCCACTTCAGCCTTCCAAGTAGCTAGAACTACAGGCGCATGTAATCATGGTTGGCTAATTTCTTCATTTATTGTAGAGACGACATCTCGTTAAATTGCCGAGGCTGATCTCAAACCCTTGGACTCAGGCAATCCTCTTGCCTCAGCCTCCCAAAGTGCTGGCATGACAGGCTTGAGCCACTGTGGCTGGCTGGGATTTTTTTTTTAAACTCAGCACCATCCTATGTAGATTCATAAAAGCTGTTACATGTAACAATAGTTCATTTCTTTGTATTGCTGGTGGTATTCCAACAAACCTCTTAAAACAATGATTATTTGAGATTATGAGTACAGACACTTTTGGAAATGTAAATACATCAGCTTGATCTTCACACTGAACATTCAACAGAAACTATCTCATTGATGTTTTTATTTATTCATTTATTTATTTTTGAGTTGGAGTCTCACTCTGTTGCCCAGACTGGAGTGCAGTGGCACGCTCCCGGCCACCGCAGCCTCAAACTGCTGGGCTCCGGTGATCCTTCCGCCTCAGCCTTCCGAGTAGCCGGAACTACAGGCATGCGCTACCACGCCCAGCTAATTTTTTTAATTTATTGTAGAGCTAAGGTCTCGCCAAGTTGCCCAGGCAGGTCTCGAACCCATGGGCTCAGGCAATTCACTCACCTCGGCCTCCCAAAGCACAGGATTACAGACCTGGCTAAAAGATTTATTTTTGATCAATATTAATTTTGTTTTTATCTAACTAGCTCAGAAAAAAAGTAAATCTCTATGTGGGTCTTCAAAGAAAGGAAATAATCACAGCAAGTCGGGCTCGGTGGCTCAGCCTATAATCCCGCGCCTTTGGGAGGCTGAGGTGAGTGGATTGCCTGAGCCCGCGGGTTCAAGACCCGCCTGGGCAGCGAGACCTCATCTCTACAATAAATCAAAAAATCAGTAGGGTGTGGTAGCGCATGCCTGTAATTCCGGCTACTTGGAAGGCTGAGGCGGAAGGATCGCCGGAGCCCAGCAGGTCGAGGCTGTGGTGGCCGGGAGCGGCCACTGCACTCCAGTCTGGGCGACAGAGTGAGACTCCAACTCAAAAAAAAAAAAATAATAATAATCAAAGCAGGTAGCTGCAATAGAATATATCTTTGAAATAGAACAAAAGAATAAGATCAGAAATATAACAGACTTTCCTGTTCTCAACTTCCACTGATATTTCAACCTATCAAAAAGTACAGTAATATGAGGCAGCATGCACACAGATATTCAGTTTTTTATCGATCTCTTACCATGTGGTCAATTTCATGTATTCATTTATGAAGTACACAAGCACATGCATATCACCAAACCACCAAAACCATACAAATTTTACTTAAAGACTTCACAACAACTTGATGAGCAGTGGATAAAATGAACATACTCTTTTCTATGCTATTGTATGTAATCATCGGTTGATTCCTTCTTTTACATATGTGAAAAGTTTAAGCTGATTTCTACTTATGTCTTAGACTAAACACTGTGTGAAAACTGATCATACAAATTGGGTGATTCTTGTCATACTCTACTGAAACACAGTCGAGAGGCCAGAAGAAAAAGCACTCAGGGCACAAAATATTACTCAAAGAATCTAATTCTCCTGCAAGCCTGGCTGCTGAAACTGCCTAATTGCCTGGTATAACCTGAAATCAATTGGTGAAGCAACCACTTGCAACTCTTAAGAACAGTTTTACCTGCTGCCATCACCAATCAAAATTTGCCAGCTCTCAAAATCTTATTAATGCCAGTGAGTTTCCTCAAATAGTAATACAAAACATTTGGGTTTTTGTCTTTTGTTTTTAAAATAAAAGCTCTAACCTCTTTGTTTTTGGACATACTGAAGACCACCCAATCTGCATGTATACCCTGAATTACAATCCTTTCTTTCCACATAAATTATTTTAATTTCAATGACTCACATCTATATTTTGTTTGGTTTCAACAACTGCATCATCCAGAAAGATTTCCCTGACCACTACCCTCCCCACCTCAGACAAGATAGGCCAGCATTACCCTGATAACAAAACCAGACAATGACATTACAAGAAAAAAAAATACAGATAAATATCTCTTATGAACATAGATGCAAAATCCTTAACAAAATATTATTAAACCTAATCTAACAATGTATACAAAATTATACATGCCAAGTGGAATTTATCCCTGTTGTACAAGGTTGGTTCAACACTTGAAAATCAATTAATGGGCTGGGTGTGGTGGCTCACGCCTGTAATCCCAGCACTTTGGGAGGAAGAAGTGAAAGGATTATCTGAGACCATGGGCAACATGGCGAGACCTCATTTCTACAATAAATCAAAAAAATTAGCTGGGCACGGTGGTGCATACCTGTAGTTCCAGCTACTAGGAAGGCTGAGGCGGAAGAATCACCTAAGCCCAGCAGGTCGAGGCCGTGGTGGCTGTGAGCATGCCACTGCACTCTAGCCTGGGCGACAGAGTGAGACTCTGACTCAAAAAAAAAAAAAAAAAGAAAAGAAAATCAATTAATGTAATTCATCACATCAACAGGCAAAAACCAAAACATTACATTATCATATCAATAGAAAAAAAAAAGCATTTGCCAAAACCTAACACCTATTCATGATAAAAAAAAAACTCCTAGAAAACAAGGAATAAAGGGGAATCTCCTCATCTTGATAAAGAATATCTATAAAAAACCTACAATTAATATCATACTTAGTGGTAAAAAACTAGAAGCTTTCCCACGAAGATCAGGAACTAGGCAGTAATATTCCCTTTTACCACTCCTTTTCAATATCATACGAAAAGCTTAGTTAATGAAATAAGACAAGAAAAGGAAATAAAAGGTATACTAATTGACAAGGGAGAAATAAAATTTGCAGAGAAAACGATCATCCATATAGAAAATTTGAAAAGCAAAAACAAAATCTCTGGAACTAATAAACAATTACAGCAGGCTTGCAAAATACAAGATTAATATACAAAATCCAATCACATTCCTATATATCAGCAATGAACAAGTGGTATTTGAAATTAAAAGCAAAATACCATTTACATTAGCACCCCCAAATTAGAAATACTTTGGTATAAATCTAACAAAATATGAATGAGATCTATGTAAGGAAAACTACAAAACTCTGATGAATTAAATCAAAGAACTAAATAGATATTTCTTGTTCATGGCTAGACTCAATTTTATCAAGATGTCAGTCTTCCTAACTTGATCTACAAATTCAGTGCAATCTCAATCAAAATTCTAGTAAGTTATTTTTGTGGCTATCGGTAAACTGATCTAAAGGTTATATGGAGAGGCAAAAGACCCAGAATAGCAAACACAATATTGAAGGAGAAAAACAAAGCTGGAGGACTAAAACTACCCAACTTCATGGCTCACTATAGAGCTTCAGTAATCAAGAGTGTGGTATTAGAATAGATGAGTAATTCACTAGAACAAAACAGAGAGCCCAGAAATAGACCCACATAAATAAAGTCAATTGATCTTTGACAAGGGAGCAAAGACAATACAGTGGAGAAAGTTAGTCTTTTCATGGAATGGTACTGGAACAACCAGAAACCCACATGCCAAAAAATGACTCTAGATATAGACTTTACACCCTTAGCAAGAATTAACTTAAAATGGATCACAGACTCGAATGAAAAATGCAAAAATAGAAAATTCCTAGAAGGTAACATAGAAGAAAAACTAGACAACCTTGGGTCTGGTGATGATTATTCAGAAACAAAACCAAAGGTATAATCCATGAAAAAAGAATTGATTAGCTGGACTTCATTAAAATTAAAAATTTGGCTCTGCAAAAGACATTGTCAAGAGAATGAGAAGATAAACCATAGGCTGGAAGAAAATATTTGCAGAAGACATGTCTAATTAAGGACTGTTATCCAAAATATACAAATAACTTTAAAAACTCAACAATAATAAACTACCCAATTTTAAAAATGGGCCAAAGACCTTAACAGATGCCTCACCAAAGAAGATATACAGATGGCAAGTAAGCATATGAAAAGATGCTCCAAATCATATATCATCAGAAAAACACAAACTAAAACAAGATACCATTACATACTTATTAGAATGGCCAAAATCGACAACACTGAAAACACCACATGCTGGAGCAGATGTTGAGCAACAGGAACTTTTATTCATTGCTGGTGGGAATGCAAAATGATAGAGCCACTTTGGAAGAAAGTTTGGTGGTTTCTTACTAAATTAAAAATGCAATAAGATCTAGTAGTCACACTCTGTGGTAATTACCCAAAGAAGTTGAAAACTTATATCCACACAAAAACCTACACACAAATGTTTATATCAGCTTTATTCATAATTGCTAAAACTTGGAAGTACCTAAGATGTCCTTCAGTTGATAAATGAATTTTTAAAACCATGGTACAGCCAGGCAATAAAATAGTATTTAATGCTAAAAAGAAGCGAGCAATCAAGCCATGATATGCAAGAAAACTTAAATATACATTACTAAGTGAAAGAAGCCAATCTGAAAAGGCTACATTCTCTGATCTCATCTACAGGTATACCTCAGAAATATTGCAGATTTGGCTCCAGACCACTGCAATAAAGTAAAATATTGCCAAAGCAAGTTACACAATTTTTTTTGGTTTTCCAGTGCATATAAAAGTGATGTTTACACTATACTGAAGTCTATTAAGTGTACAATGATTATGTCTAAACACACACACACACAATCTACATACCTTAATCTAAAAACACCTTATTGCTAAAAAATGCTAATAATCATCTGAGCTTTGGTGAGACAAAATTTTTTGCTGATGTAGGGTCTTGCTTTGATGTTGATGGCTGCTAACTGATCAGGGTGGTGGTTGTTTAAGGTTGGGGTGGTTGTAGCAATTTCTTAAAACGTGACAACAAAGTTTGCCATACCGATTGATTCTTCTTTTACCAAAATTTCTCCATAACATGTGATGCTGTTTGACAGCATTTTACCCACAGTATAACTTCTGGCAAAATTAGAAACAATCATCTTAAACCCTGTCATTGCTTTATCAACTAAGCTGATATCATATTTTAAATCTTTTGTTTTCATTAAGTATCCCCACCAGGAGTAGATTCCATCATAAGAAACCACTTTGCTCATCTTAACAGATGAGCTTCCAATTAAGCAACTCCTTATCCATTCAAGTTTGATAATAAGATTGCAGCAATTCAATACTATCTTCAGGTCCCAATTCTAATTCTAGTTATCTTGCTATTCCCACCACATCTGCAAACACTTCCTCCACTGAAAGTCATCCATGTGACATCAACTTCTTTCAAACCCGTTAATGCTGATATTTTTACTTCCTCCATGAATCACTAATATTCTTAATAGCATCTAGAATGGTGACTCCTTTCTAGAATGTTTTTAATTTACTTTGCTCAGATTCATCAAATAAATCACTATCTAGATCAGCTATAGCCTTACAAAATGTATTTCTTAAATAATAAGATTTGAAAGTAGAAATTACTCCTTGATCATCCATGGGCTGCAGAATAGATGTGTAAGCAGGCACAAATGCAACATTTAGCTCCTTGTCCATCTCCACAAAAGCTCTTGGGTGACCAACTACATTGTCAATGAGCAGTAATATATTGAAAGAAATTTTTTTTCTTAGCAACAGGTCTCAACAATGGGCTTAAAAATATCTGCTGTAAAGCAGATGTGCTGTTATCCAGGCTTTGTTGTTCCGTTTATAGAGCACAGGCAGGGCAGATTTAGCATAATTCTTAAGGGTCCTAAGATTTTCAGAATGGTAAATGAGCACTGGCTTCAACTGTCCTTTGAAGCTTTGAAGACAGACATTGACTCCTTTCTAGTTATGAAAGTCCTAGGTGGCATCTTCTTCCAAATTAAGGCTGTTTAATCTACATTGAAAACCTATTGTTGAGTGTAGCCTCTTTCATCTATTACTTAGCTAGATTTTCTGGATAATTTGTAGCTTCTACTTTGGCACTTGCTGCTTCACCTTGCATTTTCATTTATGGAGATGGTTTCTTTCCTTAAATCTCTATAAATCAACCACTGCTAGCTTCAGACTTTCCTTCTGCTACTTCCTCATGTCTCTCAGCCTTCACAGAATTGAAGAGAGTCAGGGCCTTTCTCTGGAGTGGGTTATGCCTGAAGGAAATGTTGTGGTTGTTTGATGTTCTATTCGGACAGCTCAAACTTTCTCCATATCAGCAATTAGGCTGTTATGCCTTCTTATTATTCATGTGTTCACTGGAGTAGCACTTTTAATTTCCTTCAAGAACTGTTCCTTTGCATTCACAATTTGGCTAACTGGCACAAGAGGCCTAGCTTTTGGCCTAACATAGCTTCTGACATACCTTCCTCAATAAACGTAGTCATACTTAGCTTTTTATTTAAAATGAGAGCTGCATGGCTCTTCCTTTCACTTGAACACTTAGGGGCCACTGCAGGGCTATTAACTTGTCTCATTTCAATATTATATGTCAGGGAATAGGACGGCCCCGAGAAGAAGGGGAATGATTTGCTGATGGAGCAATGAGGACACACAACATTTATGGATTAAGTTAACCTTCCAATGCGAAAATAGTTTGTGGTGCCCTAATATGATTATAATAGTAATATCAGAGTTCACCAATCACACATCACTATAATAGATATAATAATAAAGTCTAAAATATTGCAAGAATTACCAAAATGTGACACAGAGACACACAGTGAACATATGCTTTTTATAAAATGGCACTGGTAGACTTGCTCGACATAAGGTTGCCACAAACCTTCAATTTGTAAACAAACACACACACACACACACACACACATCTAGGAAAAGGCAATAAAGCAAAGTGCCATAAAATTAGGTATATAGCATTCTGGAAAAGGCAAAACTATTGAGACAATAAAATAATTGGTGATTGCCAGGGGGAGAGATAGGGATGAACGGCAGTGCACAGAGATTTTTAGGGTAGTGAAACTATTCTGTATGGTATTGTAATGGTCTATCTTGTTGCATATTTGTCCAAATACACAGAATGTACAACCCAACAGTGAACCCTAATGTAAAGTATGGACTGTGGGTGATAATGATATGTCAATATAGGTTCATCAATTGTAACAAATGTACCACTGGGGTACACTGATAATGGGAGGGAGAGGCTGTGTATTTGTGGAAGTAAGTGGTGTAAGGGAAACCTCTACCTTCTGTTCAATTTTGTTGTGGTCTGGGGCAGCGGTCCCCAAACTTTTTGGCATCAGGGACCCGTTTTATGGAAGACAATTTTTTTCTTGGATGGTGGTGGGGGTGGTGATAATCAGGCATTAGAGTCTCATAAGGAGCATACAACCTGGATCACTCACATACGCAGTTCACAATAGGGTTCATACTCCTATGAGAATCTAATGCCACCACTGATCTGACAAGAGGTGGAGCTCCACTCACCCGCTGCTCACCTCCTACTGTGCAATCCGGTTCCTGACAGGTCATGGACCACTACCGGTCTGCAGCAGGGCGGGGGGGAGACCCCTGGTCTAGGGGATAGATTAATGGTTGCCAGGATCAGGGATGGGGTGGGGGCTGTACTGGTAGGGAGATGGGAGGATGGTTACTGTGACTATAAAGGGAGAGAATGAAGCATCTTTGTGGTAATGGAATAGCTCTGACTGTGATATGGCTCTGACTATGATAGTGGTTACACAAATCTGTATGTGATAAAATTGCACAGAGTAATATATACACACACAAATGAGTACAAGTCAAACTGATAAAATCTGAATAGGGCCTATGGATGTATCAATGCCAGTTTCTTGATTTTTCTGTTATACTATAGTTATATAAGATGTCACCAGCGGGAGAAACTAGGTAAAGGGTACATGAGGAACCTCTCTGTACTTTTTTTTTTTTAATTAGAGGTGGGAGTCTCACTATTTTGCTCAGGCTGATCTCAAACTCCTAGACTCAAGAGATTCTCCAGTCTCAACCTCCCAAACCACTGGTATTACAGAGGCATGAGCCACCATATCTGACCCTCTCTGTATTTTTTTTTTTTTTTTTGAGTTGGAGTCTCACTCTGTCACCCAGACTGGAGTGCAACGGCCGCTCCCGGCCACCGCAGCCTCGACCTGCTGGGCTCCGGCGATCCTTCTGCCTCAGCCTTCCAAGTAGCTGGAACTACAGGCGCGCGCTACCATGCCTGGCTAATTTTTGATTTATTATAGAGATGAGGTCTCGCCAAGTTGCCCAGATGGGTCTCGAATCCGCGGGCTCAGGTAATCCACTCACCTCAGCCTCCCAAAGGTGTGGGATTACAGGCTGAGCTACCGAGCCTGGCTTTTTTTTTTTTTTTAAGAGACAGGGAGAGACAAGGGTCTCGCTCTGTCAACCAGGCTGGAGTACAGTGGCCCCTTTCTGCACTATTAAAATTTTAACTTTTTTAAAAAGTTTTGTGCTTGGAAAAAAAGTCTATTTAAAAAAAGACAATCGGAAAAGAAACCCCAGTTATTTGGAAATTTTGAAACACTTCTAAATAATCCATGGGTAAAAAAGAAATCAAGAGAATTTCTAAAATACTTAGAATATAAATGTAATAAAACATTCCATGTCAAAATTTGCAGGTTATAGCAAAGACAGAGCTTACAGGGCAATTTATGGCTTAAGTGCTTATGTCAGAGAAGAAGAAAGTTTTAAAATCAATGACTGAAGAGTTCATCTTAAGAATAGGAAAAAAGAAGCAAATTAAATCAAAATAAGGAAAAGGAAATAATAAAGGTAAGAGTAGAAATAAATGAAACAGAAAACAAGAAAAATAGTTTTTAAAAAAAAGTAGAAAAAAGAGTTGGTTTTTAAAAAACAGTAGCAGAATTGATAAATCTCTACACAAATTAATAACATCAGGAAACAAAAAGGGGACATTACCACAAGTTCCATAGATATTAAAAAGACAATAAAGAGAATATAATGAATAACTTAGTGTCAATAAATTTGATATGCCTTGAAAGATATAACCAAAATTGACACAAGAAAGAGAAAACTTTTATAGCTATTATTAAAATTGGGTTATAATTTTAAAATCTTCCCACAGAGAGAAGTTAAGCTCTGGAGGCTTAATTAATGAATTCTATAACACTCAAGGAAGAAACGATACCAATCTTAGATGAAGGCTTTCAGACAATGGAGGAAGAAGGAATACTTTGCAAAGCATTATTTAAGGCCAACAGTACCGATATTAAAGTCAGACAAAAAAATCAGAAGAAAAATGTTACTCACGAACATGGCTACTAGTAGTACCCTTAAGAAAATATTAGCAAATTAAATCCACCAATATATAAAAGAGACACTTCATCATTACCAAGTAAGTTTAATTCCAGGAACTCAAGACTGGGTTAATATTTGAAAATCAGTCGGCCAGGCGCAGTGGCTCAAGCCTGTAATCCCAGCACTTTAGGAGGCTAAGGTGCAAGGACTGCATGAGTCCACAAGTTCAAGAACAGCCTGGGCAACTTGGCGAGACCTAATCTCTACAATAAATCAAAAAATTAGCCGGGCTTGGTAGCACATGCCTGTAGTTCTGGCTACTTGAAAGGCTGAGGCAGAAGGACCACCTGAGCCCAGCAGGTCAACGCTGCAGAGCATGCCACTGCACTCCAGCCTGTGCGATGGAGTGAGACTCTGACTCAAAAAAAAAAGAAAATCAGTCGGCCAGGCTCGGTGGCTCAGCCTGTAATCCCACGCTTTGGGAGGCCAAGGTGAGTGAATTGCCTGAGCCCGCGGGTTCGAGACCCACCTGGGCAACTTGGCGAGACCTCATCTCTACAATAAATAAAAAATTAGCTGGGTGTGGTAGCACGCGCCTGTAGTTCTGACTACTTGGAAGGCTGAGGCAGAAGGATTGCCGGAGCCCAGCAGGTCGAGGCTGCGGTGGCCGGGAGCAGCCACTGCACTCCAGTCTGGGCGACTGAGTGAGACTCCAACTCAAAAAAAAAAAAAAAAAAAAGAAAATCAGTCAATGTAGTTCACATATTAACAGGAGAAATGAGGAAGGCCATATAATTATCTCAAAAGCAGCAGAAAAAACATTTGACAAATACAGTACCTATTCATGATTTTAAACACACACACACACATACACACATTTCTTATCAAACTTGGAACAGAAAGGAACTCCTTTAACCTGCTAAAAGACATCTTCAGAAAGCTGACAGATAATATCACACTGAACACTGAGTACTGAACAGATCCCATAAGATAAAGAATAAGGCAGAAATGTCTGGTCTCATCACTTTTACTCAACATTGATTGCCTGGAAGTCTTAGGCAGTACAGTGGGGGTGAAATACACACACACACACACACACACACACACGAAAGTAAGAAAAAAACTGTTTATTCACAAACAACATGATTATACATGCTGAGAATTCTGACGAATACACAAAAACTTACCAAGAATAAATGCATTTAGCAAGGTCACAAGATTTTCTAAAAAAATCAATGTTCAAAAGTCTACTGTACTTCCACATATTAGCAATGAACAATTGAAAATTAAAACAATTTCATTTATAATCAAAATAAAAAATATGAAAGAAAATTCAACAAAGTATGAGATTAATACGCTAAAAACTATAAAACTGCTGAAATAAACTAAAGAATACGTTAATGGAAAAAGATACCATGTCTAAATTGAAAGACACAATATTGTTAAAATATCAGTTCTTCCCAAAATGGTCTATAGATTCAACATAATTCTAATCTAAATCTTAGCAAGCTTTTTTGTAGACATTGACAAACTAATTCTAAAATTTACATGGAAATGCAAACAACCTAGGATACCTAAAAAATTTTTGATTAAAAAAACCAACAAAGCCAAATGGCTTACACTATCAGATTTCAAGACTTACTATAGAACTACAGTAGTCAAGACTGTGTAGTACTGGTCCAACAGACAACCAAATCAATGAAACAGAAATAGATATCAAAGAAAGTCAATGGGAGAAAGAACAGTCGTCAATAAATGGTGCTAGAACAACTAGATATCCTTGTAAAATAATAATAATAATAATAAAATGAACTTCCACTCCACTATACAAAAAAATTGATTCAAAATAAATCATAGACTCAAGTGTAAAATCTAAAACTCTACAAGAGACACAGGAAAAAACATTCTTTACAACCATGATGTAGGCAAAGAAATATTTCTTAGGAAATAAAAGCACTAACTATAAAAGAAAAAAATTATAAATTGGTCTTAATCAAAACTTAAAATTCCTTAAAAGGCATCATTAACAAATGAAAAGATAAACGATGGACTAGGATAAAATATTTGCAATGCATGTATTTGCCAAAGGACTTGTATTCAGTATACATAAAGAACTCTTACAGACATATACATATGAAAATAAAAGCCCCAATAGGAAAATGAGAAAAAGATTTGGATAGCTATTTCACAAAAATTATATGAATAACTAATAAGCATATAAAAATACACTACATTATATTAGTCACCAAGGAAATGCAAATTAAAACCATGAGGAGACAATAATTCAAACTAGAATAGCTGAAATTAAAAAAGACTAACAATATCATAAGTTTTGGCAAGGATGTTAAGCAACTAGAATTCTCATACATTGCTGGTGGCAAAATAAAAAGTACAACCACTTTGGAAAATTGTCTCATGACTTCTTAAAAGTGAAACATACATATAGCCAGCCTACCAATTCAAATCCTAGGTATTTACTCAAGAGAAATGAAAATATATGTCTACATAAAAGTATATACAAATGTTCAGAGCTGCCTTATTTATAGCACATCAAAAACTGGTAACAATAATGCCCATTGATAGGTAAACGAATAAGCAAATTATGGCATTCACAGAATGGAATAATATTCAGCAATAAAAAATATACTGTACATAATATGGATGAATCTAAATATAAGCAAAAGAATCTAGTAAAAAAGAGTTCATACAGAATGCTTTCATCTATATGAAATTCTAAAACAGGCAAATTAATCTATAATGATAGAAATGACATTAATGGATACCTTAAGTGGGGTAAGAAAGCTAAGCTATCTGCAAAAAGACACAAGGAAATTCTGTGAGATGATTATGTTCTATAGCTCTATTACAGTGGTATTTACCTGAGTGTATACATTTGTCAAAACGATTCAAAGCACTTTAATGCGTGTATTCTATGTTATGTAAATCATGCCTTAATAAAGTTAATTTTTTTTTTTTAGTTGGAATCTCACTCCATCGCCCAGGCTGGAGTGCAATGGCACACTCACAGCCACCCCAGCATCGACCTGCTGGGCTCAGGCAATCCTTCCGCCTCAGCCTTCCAAGTAGCCAGAACTACAGGTGCGTGCTACCATGACTGGTTAATTTTTTTTTTTTTTTATTGTAGAGATGAGGTCTTGCCAAGTTGCCCAGGTTGTTCTCAAACCTGTGGGCTCAGGCAGTCCCCTCACCTTGGCCTTCCAAAGTGCTGGGATAACAGGCTTGAGCCAATAAAGTTCATTTTTAAAAAGAAAGCTCTGACTTTAGGAAATCAATTGATTCCACTGAGCCTCATCTTCTTCATCTGTTAAATGTGGAATAATACCTGACTTCTCACATCAAATGAGATGTATATCAAATGCTCCAAAAGTTTCTCAGTGACATAAATATTTATAGTGATTTTATTACTTAAGGTATTAGTCACTGTATGACTATGAGATTAACCAAAGTTTTATTACATAGGAAATAAAATCTAATCTTTTAACTTCATTGTAATCATTTATTTTTATGTCTTCTCCCCAAGACCTTATATCAATTAATATTTTAAGGAATTAAATTGAGATTTCTGTAATATCACCCTTCATGTGCCTGGCCCACTAATAATGGAGCTGCCAATGAGCCATCGAAGACATGTAAGCAGAAAAAAAAACAATTATCAAGCCCATAATTCATGGGCTTTGTGAAAAACCCAATAAAGTAGATGATTATATTCAACAAATCAAGATTTAAGTACAGAACTATGTATTTTCCAAATGTCCTAGCCACAGTGACCTGGGCAAGATTTATTTTTATGAGAGTTTATATATGGCAGCTCAGACTTGTCCACCACCACTCAACATAATTGCTGCTACCTTATGCCAACAATGTAAAATAATAGTTCTGTTCTTTCATCTGCTAACCAATATGACATTCCTAGTATATTTTAAACAGTCACATATGTTGTACTTCAAAGTATGTTTGTGTTTTATAGCTTTCCAGATTTGAAAGTTTTCCAAGCATACTAGGTCCCCAGCCAAAAATTGTGCTCCAAATCTCAAAATCTGAAACAAATTAGATAAAATTCACTGACAAATACTTTATCAATAAAAATAATAATCAGTAAAAGCTCCATATAACACTTGAAAATTTTCCTGAAAAAATGTTTGTCAGCAAATATTTATACACACTTGTCTGGATGTGTATAAAAAATGTGCCAGATAGCACTAGTTTTATCAAAAGAAAAAGAAACTAAACCACACAAGGTTTTGACACAATCCATAACTATCCCCTAAGTTGCCTCTACCACCCAGACAGGTTCCATTTCCCAAGCTCTCCGTATGAGAAAGAGAAAAAGGAAGGTCATCTATTCCCCCCTCAGTAACTAGCCAAGCCAAGTTTTTATAAACTACAAAGACAATTTACAGGCAAAAATAGGAAGTTTTACAAAAGATTCGAACAAAACTATGGAAGATACTCAAACAATATAGTAAGAAGTATGAACACCTTTCCTTCAACCTACCAAGTACCTAGAAGTCACCCATTACTTTCTAGACCAATGTTACTGGCAAGCAATTTCCAGATTAACATTCCCTAGAGGTAGAACTAAGAGACCAAACTTTACCTAACACATCGCCTCACTGTCAGATACTTGTCAGAGCACAGAAAACTGTGGGTATCAGGAAAAGTGAAGAGTTTGTAGATCTGGAAAGTACCAACTATACCGAGATAACACTACACAATTACTAGATTTGCTAAAATTAAACAACTGACAATGCCCACTGTTAGCAAAGTTGTGGAGCAAATAGAACTCTCAGAGATTTCTGATTGAAATGAACAGTGGTATAACCACCATCAACTGTGAATAAATAAACAACTTGTGATATACTATACCACAGGATATTACTCAACAATTAAGAAAACCAAAATATTTATACACTAAAAAAATGCATGAATATAAAAAATTGTGACATATTTTAAAAATCAAACACAAAAGAGCAAACATTGTACTGTTTATATGAAAGTACAGGAAATGTAAAACTATAGAAACAGAAAGGAGATCAGTGGTGTGTCGAAGGCAAGAGGAGGGAAGAACTGCAGAAAACCCACAAATACATTTTAGTTGGCCATAAATGTTGTACATGATGATTGATGTGAAAGTAATTATATACAATTGCCAAAATCCAACAGCCTGTACACGTAAAAGGGTAAAATGTATCTAGCTTAATTATTTATAAGTGACATTTGTGTTTCAGCTAAAATAAGGTTCATGATTATACCTCTTCCCTTGTAAAAATTGAAGCTCACTGTGGTTGATGCATATTCCTCCTGATCCTTTTACAATTCACATATGCATTGGGTACTCTATACTTCCATTCCTCAGTGTTAGCCAGCTGCAACTTTTTTTTTCTTTGAGTCAGAGTCTCTGTTGCCCAGGCTGGAGTGCAGTGGCATACTCACAGCCACCGCAGCCTTGACCTGCTGGGCTCGGCGATCTTTCTGCCTTAGCCTTCTAAGTAGCTAGAACCACAGACATGTGCCACCATGCCCAGCTAATTTTCTGAATTATCCTAGTAGAGACAAGGTACTGTCAAGTTACCTAGGCTGGTCCCAAACCTCTGAGCTCAGGCAATCCTCTTGCCTCCACCTCACAAAGTGCTGGGATTATAGGCGTGAGCCACCATGCCCTGCCTGTTCACGATTTACCTGTTCTACGAGGGAGAGCCAGTATCTTCTCACCCTTTTGTAACGCAGTGGCTGGCAGATATTTGTAGGATATAAATATTCTAGCTTCTTTTTTCTTATCAGAGCTATGTTGAGTTGGTACTTACAGTATGTCCAGAGATCCCCTGCAAGATGAAACTAAAGTTGCCCTATAAGGGGCTTTGATCTAGCATTCTGCCCCAATTTTCTTACTCCCCTTCTGATTTTTTGCTAAGGGCTTCTTAATAAATTATTTAAAACTAAATGTTCATCCTTGGATTTCCATTGGTGTAATCCATTCTAAGAAAAGAATACTCTTTGGTGCTAATCATGCATATTCCAGTTAAAAGTTTTTTAAAAAAATTTCCATTTGAGTTAGATTAGATTGAAAATAAAAAGGAATTACATTTGCAGAAATGGCACTAGATTGCCAAGGTTCTCTAATAATTTCTTATGTCTTCTTTTCTCTTTTCAACCTAAATTTTCTTCTGCTGCATGAGTTATTTCTACATAATGTATGGGAGATGGGATGGAAAAAGCAGATGCACCGATACCAGAGAGAATCTGTCATCAACTCTGTTTACAAAATTTAATATGACAGTGACGAGCTTATTTATTAAGCTACCATATATTAAGGGGAACATAAATGTTTTCTGTTTCCTTAAAATACTTGTATTGTCCTCCAATATATCTCTATAGAGAAATGCATTTTGAGATACTAGAGTTTATTGAGTAACGGAACATAGTACACTGTATATGGCATGCTTTTATTAAATCTTTGTTGATTAATATTTATGTTGAGTAGTAAACATAGTTAAAAAATCAAGATGGCTAAAGGCTCTAGTAAAAATTTGTCAAGCAAGTAGATATATTATTTATTGGCTGAAAAAAATTAACATGTTTTATGTGATTTTTAGATTACAGAATCAATAATGTTTCCCTAGCTAGGTTATAGATACTGATATGAATAAAATGGAAAGGCAACAGCAAGAAGGCAACAAAGTTGAGTTGTACTTACATGCTTGACGTCACTTTAAACTGAAAGAGTATGTTCTGGCTTTTGTTGTTTGTTTTAGTTTTTTGTTTGTTTAACTTTACATATTGAAAGTCAGACTATCAATATGAATATGTGTAGAGATTTTCTGGGTCAAAAAATTGAGATATCTACATTTTATAAAGTGCATTCACCTGAAATTTTTGTTTATCACATTCATATTTGTCAATGTTCCATGAGGTTTTCAATAATTGCTTTCCAATAATATGGTAATCAGTTGACATTATTTAAATCTAAATTCTAATTGTAGATACTAACAATTCAATAAATGTCATTATTTACCAATAATAATCCTGTTTAACACAAAAAAAGACTGAAAAAATTAGTTTTCCTTGCATTTTTTTAGCTTCCTCCAGTAAAATCCGTATATTCTTTTAGCTATATGGAAGCTAATGGTATGGCATAAACTCTATTAATAAAAAGCAAAAGCTTATTTATAGACAAGTGGTACCAGTGCATAGAATTACAAGAGTATTACTATGTAAAAATAAAATAAAATGTCAAAACAGCCAAAGAACTGCTGAAACTAATGCCCCATTATTTAAATTTTTTTAAAAAGACCTTTGCAGCCGGGCTCGGTGGCTCAGCCTGTAATCCCGCACCTTTGGGAGGCTGAGGTGAGTGGATTGTCTGAGCCCGCGGGTTCAAGACCCGCCTGGGCAGGCAAGACCTCATCTCTACAATAAATCAAAAATCAGCCAGGCGTGGTAGCGCGCGCCTGTAATTCTGGCTACTTGGAAAACTGAGGTGGAAGGCTCGCCGGAGCCCAACAGGTCGAGGCTGTGGTGGCCGGGAGCAGCCACTGCACTCCAGTCTGGGTGACAGAGTGAGACTCCAACTCAAAAATAAATAAATAAAAATAAAATAAAATAAAATAAAACATAAAAAAGACCTTTGCATTTTAATTTCAAAATTACAAAAAACTATGAGATTACCCTTAACATATTCTAATGTTCTATAGTTACTAAACATATTGATAACATTTTCCTGGCCAAGTGCAGTGGCTCACACCTATAATCCTAGCACTTTGAGAGGCAAGGCAGGTGTATCCGCTTGAGCCTAGGAGTATAAGACCAGCCTGGGCAACATAGTGAAACCTCATCTCTACAAAAAATTAGCCGGGCATGGTGGAGTCCTGGTGCGTGGAGTCCTGGTGCCTGGAGTCCCAGGTACTTGGAAGGCTGAGGCAGAAGAATCACCTGAGCTGAGGAGGTCAAAACTGCAGTGAGCCATGACTGCACTGCAGCAGCATGGGTGACAGAGTGAGACACACACACACACACACACACACACACACACACAGTAATATGAGCTACAAGACCCAAAAAAAAAAAATCAACTAGCAAAATGGGATAAAAAATCAGAAGACAACAAGTAATACATAGAATAAGAAGATTCTAACACTACCCAGAGTTGTTCAATTATTTATCCTATACCTTTGACTATTATCCATAGTATTTTCTGTGCATTACTTAAACATTTGTGCTTCTAACAGTTCTTTTTTTTTTTTTGAGTTGGAGTCTCACTCTGTCGCCCAGACTGGAGTGCAGTGGCCGCTCCTGGCCACCGCAGCCTCGACCTGCTGGGCTCCGGCGATCCTTCTGCCTCAGCCTTCCGAGTAGCTGGAACTACAGGCATGCGCTACCACGCCCGGCTGATTTTTTGATTTATTGTAGAGATGAGGTCTCGCTGCCCAGGCGGGTCTTGAACCCACGGGCTCAGGCAATTCATTCACCTCAGCCTCCCAAAGGCGCGGGATTACAGGCTGAGCCACCGAGCCCGGCTGCTTCTAACAGTTCTATCATTTGCCTTCTCTTTTCAATTTAAAACATGCCCTTCCTAGGCATCTCAACATCATGACATTAAATAATGATTACTTCTCGGCTGATTCCCAAATTGCAGTCTCCAGTCCATATCTCACTGGCTATCTCTTCCTGGGTGTCCTTAAGGCATCTTATGCTTAAACTTGTTCCAAACTGTATTTATTACCTATGTACTCTACCATGGCTGTTTCTCCTACTCCAATTTTTTCCTCTACTCTTTTCCAGTTTCAATAATGATCACTACAATATATACCCAATTTGCTGTCTAAGTTACATAGTCTATTTATATCTCTTAAAAATGGAACTCCAATCATGTCATTGTTATGATTAAAAACACTTTAATGTGGGGAAATCCTAAACACCCATCAACACATCAACACGAGATTGGGGCAAATAAATTGTGGTATTTTCTTTTCTTTTTTTTTTTGAGTTGGAGTCTCACTCTGTTACCCAGGCAGGAGTGCAGTGGCATGCTCACAGCCACTGCAGCCTCGACCTGCTGGGCTCAGGTGATCCTTCCATCTCAGCCTTCCAAGTAGCTGGAACTACAGGCGTGCACCACCACAACCAGCTAATAATTTGATTTATTGTAGAGACAAGGCCTTGCCATGTTGCCCAGGCTGGTCTTCAACCCATGGCCTCAGGTAATCCTCTCACCTCCACCTCCCAAAGTGCTGGCATTGCATGTGTGAACCACTATGCCTGGGTGAAATTGTGGTATTTTCATACCACAGAATATTGTGCAGCCTTAAAAAAATGATGGTGTGGACATAAATTCATTAACATAAAAAGATGGTTATGAAGCTTTTCTAGGCACTCTCCCCACCCTTAACTCCATGGTTTCCCATGGCTCCTGTATTCATATTCTACACCTCATGACTCTCTGCTTAATTTCCCAATTTGCTAACAAGCAAATTCTTTCCATGATTTATTCAGATTTCTGAGGCAAAGAATCTGATTTGTCTCATTCATTGTCTTGTGTTTATTCCCAGGGCAGAAGCCCTAGGTCACCACCTACTCTGCTCTTGGAAAAAAATGGCTTTGACCAAATGCAATAAAACTCTAAATTAATTTATATAATTAAAAGATTTCTGGCCAGGTTCGGTGGCTTAGCCTGTAATCCCAGCACCTTGGGAGGTCAAGGCGAGTGGATTGCCTGAGCCTGCAGGTTCAACACCAGTCCGGGCAACTTGGCGAAACCTTGCCTCTACAATAAATAAAAAAATTAGCCAGCATGGTAGCGCGCCTGTACTTCCAACTACTTGGAAGGCTGAGAAGGAAGAATCGCCGGATCCCAGCAAGTTGACGATGGGGTGGCCGTGAGTGTGCCACTGCACTACAGCCTGGGTGAGAGTGAGACCCCCAACTCAAAAAAAAAAAAAAATTTCTAGATGTAGATCAATACAACCACATGACGAAAAAACTTAAGCAACAACTTCTAATTGGATTTAGTTTCCAAAATATAGTCTGGGCAACATGGCAAGGCCTCATCTCTACAAAAAAGAAAACAAAAAAAAGTTAGACAGGCATGGTGGTATATGCCTGCAGTCCCATATATTTGGGAGGCTGAGGCGGGAGGACTGCTTGAGCCAGCAAGTTTAAGGCTGCAGGGAGCCATTGATTGTGCCACTGTGCTCCAGCTAGACAATGGAGCTAGATCTTATCTCTAAAAAACAAACAAAAACCCATATCCTTGTTATTAACATCTATGTACAGTATTTATATCTCAATCATGCTTCACTGTACAAAAACAAACTAGTAAAAATGAAAGTCTTATATAACAGGATTAATTGCTAAATTTTAAACAACACAGCAGGACATAAAAAGCAAAGGTAGAAAGAAAAATCAAATGATCCTTGGCTAACTGAAAGAAAAGGTTCATATTTTTTTTTCCCATGAGTATCTTACAGTACACAAGTACTTATTATGTTAAGATGATAATGTAGTAAACTAACAATCTAATCACTTAATTAGATTCTCCTATAAACTCTAGAAGCTCAGGAGCCTCCCCTAAAATATCTAATTCTTAAAGCTCAATAAATGTATCTTTCATTACAGCTCACTCTATTCAAATCTGTAGGGGCAGAAACAAAACAAGGAACCTCAATACTCTCTTAGTAATGTTTCTGAATGACTTTCTTCTCTTTTAAAATTAATTAAAACGTTCACTGAAATCTTTTATTAATTCAGTGATTCAGCATCTTCTCTGGGAACATGATGACAAACATGACTAACATGGCTCTGTCTTTGTGGAGCTGGTTCTATATAAAAAGAACACTTTCTAACATAGAATATGTAATATGTTAACCCTGACTAGGTAACAACTGTAAACTATACTCTTTCTTCCTATTAAGAATTGGAGGAATTTTACCTTGGCTCCATTATATAAAAATAACCTGAAATCTATAGGCATATACCTTTTCAAAAAAATGAATTTTGGAAGTTAAAAATCTTAAAAGATATAAAAGTTGTTTAGTACAGATTCTAGTACCATTTTTCTCTCCTCATTTACTAGGGGGCCGGGGGAAAAGCTTAATAATAGAGATAGATATAATACTCTGTTTCTTTTCAGATTATTCACCATGCTTCTTTCAATTAATTTTAAATGTTTTTCTGAAGTAGCTTTATCATATAAACAAAAATCCAAAAATCTGGATCCTTTTCATCACCAAGTTGGTTTAAGAGAAAGGCAATACCTTCTCTCTTCTAAACATCCCATCCCTCCCTTCATTCTAAACCTAGGAAGAGAAAAACTGACCAGAAATCAACTCCAAAACACAGACTGGGCCCCATGTTTTGCAGGGCTGGTATATTCAAAAAAGTTAAAGGTCAGCACTGAGTTACAGCCTCTTCTATGCTATTTTCCCACGTGGCAGCAGTGTTCATTAGTCTAGGACCTGCTCCCTCAGGAAGAAAGGCTGGTGATCCTTCTCTCCTCCTTTCTTCCTTAAAACCAGTAAATTAGATATTAAGGGAGAGAAAACCTGAGTCCTTTCTCTCTCCTTTAAAGACTTACCAAGTAAGTGGCCTTGAAGCAGCACCTGTCTGGAAACTATCTTCTCCTTCCCATTCCAGCTTCTTCCTTTCTTTCCCTTCTCATTGTCTCTCCTTCCTCCTTTTCTTCACCCAACTTCTCCCCTGCCCTGGTGTCTCTCTCTTTCTCTCTCTCTCTCTCTCTCTCTCTCAAAACTTTGGCCTGAGCCCGCAGGTTCAAGACCCGCCTGGGCAACTTGGCGAGACCTCATCTCTACAATAAATACAAAATTAGCCGGGCGTGGTAGCGTGCGCCTGTAGTTCCAGCTACTTGGAAGGCTGAGGCGGAAGAACTGCCAGAGCCCAGCGGGTCGAGGCTGCGGTGGCCGGGAATGGCCACTGCACTCCAGTCTGAGTGACAGAGTAAGACTCCAAGTCAAAAAAAAAGGAAAGAAGTTTTTTTGACCTAGGTAAATAATTCATGGCTAAGATCCCAAAAGAAAATGCAACAAAAACAAAAATAAACAAGTAGGACTTAATTAAATTAAAAAGCTTCTGCATAGCAAAAGAAATAATCAACAGAGTAAACAGGCAACCTACAGAATGGCACAAGATATTCACAAACTATACATCTGACAAAGGACTAATATCCAGAATCCACAAAGAACTCAAATCAGTAGAAAAAAGCAAATAACCCCATTAAAAAAATAGGTTAATGATGTAAACAGACATCTCTCAAAAAAAGATACAAATGACTAGCAAACATTAAAAAATGTTCAACGTCAGTAATCATCAGGGACACGCAAATTAAAACCACAATGAGATACCACCTTATACCAGTCAGAATAGCAGTTATTTTAAAATTAAAAAACAATAGATGTTGGTGCAGAGGTGGTAAAAAGGGAACACTTACACACTTGGGAGTGTAAATTAGTGCAACCTCTATGGAAATTGACATGGAGATTTCTGTAAAAGTAGATCTACCATTCGATTCAGCAATCTCACTACCTGATATCTACCCAAAAGAACAGAAGTCACTATACAAAAAAGACACCTACACTCATATGTTTACTGCAATATAATTCACAATTGCAAAGATACACACATCATGAAACACTACTCACCCATAAGAAAGAATGAAATATTGTCTTTTGCAGCAACTTGGATAGAACCGGAGACTATCATCCTAAATGAAATAACACGGGAACAAAAAACCAAATACCACATGCTCTCATTTTTAAGTGACAGTTAAACTAAGGATCTGCAAAGGCATATACAATGGTATAATGGACACTGGAGACTTCAGAACGGGGAGAGGGGAGGGATGAAAAATCAACTATCAGGTACAATGTACACAGACTGGGGTAGTGGATACACTTAAAGCCCAGACTTTTTTGCTACTATACAATGCATCAATATAACCAAAAACCATTTGTACTCCCTACTACTATTGAAATAAAAAAAATTAAAAAGAAAGAGCTTTTGAATGTCTTTATCTGGATTATTAATTATGTTGCTCCCCTGCTTCACCATGTAAGGAATCATGATTTTATACTGGAATAGTATTCTGTAGTTACTAAAGTTATATAAGTATCATCAAGTATTTTTCCAAATTATTTTGTTTTACTATAATGTTACTATATTAAAATACTGACATTTATGAGAAGGGAAACTTTTCTATTATATTAAAAGCACTATAATGGCATTTAATGGTTTCCTATCCACATTCTCTTCCTAAGTGCTTTCATTCAGTCCCATGGGCTCTAAATGTTGATAACTCCCAAATTTAAATCTCTACAGAAGACTTCTAAAACTTCAGAATTATACTTCTAACTGCTTACTTGGTATATAGAAGGCATTTCAAACTTATGCCCAAAATACAATTCCTGCTTCCCTAGCTGCCTCACCCTACCCCCATTCTCAACTGTATCTCCTAAATCCACTGTCTACAAAACAACCTGAAGGAACTTTTACAAAAATAAACCAGATCAACTTATTGTCCTGCTTAAAATCTTCCAGTGTCTTCCTTGTATACTCAGAATAAAATTTGAATTTATTGTGGCTATACAGCCATCTGTCTGCTTTGATTACAATCTATTTCTCTAATCAGATCTCACATTATCACTCTCCCTATCCATCTTGCTCACTGCCAAACTTAGGGGCCTTCTTTCAATTCCTGAAACACACCAAACTCACTTCTACATCAGGGTCATTAAGCTTGCTGTTTATTTTGCCTGGGACATTCTCTTCCTAGATCATCACCTGCTGGTTCCTTCTGGTATTTAGGTCTTAGTTCAAATATCAACTCCCTGGACAGGTCTTCCTCACTGACCACCTGCTACAAAAAGATCATTCCCCTCCTTGCAGTCTTTTACAACTTTATTTTCTTCATAGCACTTGCCATTTCCTGAAATTTTTGCAATTTGTTTAATTGTGTATTGGTCATCTTGTCACTAAAATAGTAGTTCCATGAAAGCAGGGGCTTGATCTGCATCCTCACTACGACAACCCATTACCAGCAAGTACTTACTGAATGAGTGAAGTACTTCATATCACACAAATTATACAGCAAATAAACATGACTCCAAAGTTTCAAATTCCTGAAAATGTTCCCTCCAGGAAATTCTTAGTAGGACCTTTATTACCCATACATAAATTTTATTTATTTTGGGAATTACATATCAACTCAGGGCCTCTGTATTTATTCCCGCTGTCAGCAATGCTCTTCACTCTTATCTTTGCCTAAATGGCTTCTTAGCATTTTTCAATCTCTACTCAAATATAATCTCCTATGTAAGCCTGCCTCAAACCACTGTAACTATAATAAAATAACACGTAACTCCTTTAGATCACTTTATCATAGTATCTTGCTTTTACTTTCTTCATAGTTTTTACCACTCTCTAAAGTTATTTTTTTATTTGTTTACTCATTTGCCTACCACAAAATAACATTTTTAGCTTCAGGAAAACAGTATTCTCACATCCATCCAAGTATATCAAAAGAACTTCCTGAAAAGACAGACCTGTGGGACACTTTGTAACATAGAACACTTTATAACATAGCTCATTCTAACACTGTTTTCAAACATGGAACAGTACAGGCTTAGAAGAAATCTGAGCAATATAACGATCTTTTTTTTCTATTACAGAAGCTCATTATTCAGGTACCTGGAAACAAGCAAGCATTGAAATCGAACAGTTTTTAAGGTTTTTCTTTCTTAATAATCATCTATTTTCTTTTATTAAATCAACATTACAGACATTAATTAAAAACAATTCGCTTCACTACTATAATCTACCAAACTGCAAAAATATTTCAGTATCATGGGGGTGGGTGGGGCATCAATCTGATCAACACCGACTGGGGGTGTAGATGGCTACAGACCACTGCTGGGACTGTCCACTGTTCCACAGCATTGGGCTGTAATTGTGCAAATAAGAAAAATCTGCATTTTTATACCAAACCTGCTAAAACATTCCAATCTTTATGCTTTATTTATATATATGTATATGTGTGTATTTTGTCTTGTTTTAGGTATTTTAACAGGAGAACACTTACTCCAGAATAGGCCAACTCCTAAACACTGAAGCTGATTATGTAATGTGCCATCTATTTAAGTTTGTTAACCTACAATGAATATACAGTTAACCTTTTATCTTTTTAAAGACAAAAGTCTCAATTAACTTATACTTAATCTGTCTTCAACAATCATAAAAAATTACTGCTGGCAAGTCTGTAATATCAGAAAACTTCATAAATATCTTAGGTTTTGCTATCTTGAACCTTCTCTCATGAGCATGAGATTACAAGGAAAAATAATATAAAACTTTCATATTCAAAAGTGAATTATCTATTTTATAGACAAAGTCTGCAGCAACTTCTTCCTTCATACTTTAGTTGTTAGCTCTGAAAATTGGACAAATGAAGAACAAGCATCTGAAACTAAAGTGCATACTGCATTTCAAATCAAATCAAATCAAATTTTAGAATCAAGAAAAATGATAGGCCAGGCATGGTGACTCAAGCCTGTAATCCCAGCACTTTGAGAGGCTGAGGTGAGGGGTTTGCCTGAAGTCCACAGCTTTACAATGAATCCCAAAATAATAATAATAATTAGCTGGGCGTGGTAGCGCCCACCTGTAGTTCTGGCTTCTTGGAAGGTTGAGGCAGAAGGATCGCCTGAGACCAGCAGGTCGACACTGGGGTGGCCATGAGCATGTGTGCCACTGTACTTCAGCCTGGGCAACAGAGTGAGACTCCAACTCAAAAAAAAAAAAAGAAAGAAATAAGATAGATATAAAAGTGATATATCAGGAAAATTAATCCAGCAGCAGTACATCACAGAAATTAGAGACATTTTAAGGAAGCAAATCTACAGCAAATCTTTAGCTCTTTTCAAACAGATATAAGCTGTTGGTAACTTGTATATGAAAATACATTTTCAGGCCAGGCTCAGTGGCTCAGCCTGTAATCCCAGTGCTTTGGGAGGCCGAGGTGAGTGGATTGCCTGAGCCCGCGGGTTCGAGACCCGCCTGGGCAACTTGGTGAGACCTCATCTCTACAATAAATCAAAAATCAGTCGGGTGTGGTAGCATGCACCTGTAGTTCCAGCTACTTGGAAGGCTGAGGTGGAAGGATCGCCGGAGCCCAGCAGTTCGAGGCTGCGGTGGCCGGGAGTGGCCACTGCACTCCAGTCTGGGTGACAGAGTGAGACTCCAACTCAAAAAAAAAAAAAGAAAATACATTTTCAGAGTTCTGGGAAGACAGTTGAGGAGTTGTACTGCACTAGTTCCTGTGTGAGTATGGACGAATTTGTGTGCATGTCTGAATAAGTGGACATGTGAGTGGCTGACTGACTCGGGAGCAAGTGGCCAGGGCTCTCCAGTGAAGCAGCTAGTGCCACAGCACCTCTGCTTGGAGCATAAAGCTTCCTTGGAGCATAAAGCTTCCTTGGAGCATAAAGGTTCTGACTTTTTCATTGTGTAGAACCTGAGCAGTTTTCTAAAATCCACAAAGCCCTTCCCAGGAAGAAGTTGCCGGAGCAAATGCTGTTGCTAGACTCTTTCCCACCACCGCAGCACCAAGGCCGGATACTGGCAGTGAGGGTCATGGAGGGAGTATAGTGAAGGAACCAGAGGCAGAGTACTAAAGAAGGGGTGGGGAGCAGCCACCCCAAACCTGGACTTGCTGACACTGCCTCCCACACCAGGTTAGGCTGCAAGGCCCCACCACCGGGACCTGAGATTGGGAGACTATGGTACTTGCTGGGGAAGAAGCTATCCTTCCCAATCCCTCATGTGGCAGAAACAGCAGTCTGTAGAGGAACTGAGCAGAGTCTAAAGCCTGGGCAGGGAGTGCTCCAGGGTAGACTCCTCAGAACAGCAAACCTCTGTGTCTTAAGACCAGTGGGTGATCTCTGCATTGCCTTTGGGTTACTCTCCATGAATCCAGAGAAAATCGGCCCCAGTGCGTAAGTCCTGGTGAGTAATGGTGGATGTGGCGCCCCAGACAATCCACCACTCTGCTCTGAGTCAGCTACTGGATGATACACGCAGATCTGACCAAGGATGCTGGTGAGTGCTTAGCTCACTCCCCCTCGCCCTTAGCAATGGGAAAAAGAAATCAGGAGGACAGGGTAGAGACCAGAGGTCCCATTCTCCAGCTGCAAACTGGATGCCATGGGAGCTGTAATCACACTGGGAGAGGAAGGAAGAGGAAGAGAGCCTGGGGGACATTGAGTCAAGTTATTCCCCAGTCCCTTCACGTGTGCATTGGCTATCAATTGCAGGCAGCAGGGGTGAAGATTCAAACATCTGAAGTTTCAACAGCTAAAAAGGAACCTGCAGTAACAGACTTGCATTTGCAGAATCCACCAGAAGAGGTAGAGCCTGCCCCCTCAAAGAGATATACTAAAGTTGATAAATCTCTACCAGTGGGTTTTTTGTGTTTTGCTTTTTTCTTTTGTTTGTTTGTCGCACTTGTTTGCCTTGCTGGTTGGTTGGTTTTCTCTTTTTCTGTGTCTAATGATATAATCATATGGTTTTTGTTTTTACATCTGTTGATGTATTATTGAGTTACATTTATGGTCTTGCAGATGTTGAACCGGCCCTACATCCTGGGGATGAAGCCTACTTGGTCACAGTGGATGATTTTTGAGATGTGTTGTTGGATCTGATTTGCTAGAATCTTATTGAGAATTTTTGTATCTGTGTTCATCAGGGATATTGGCCTGTAGTTCTCTTTCTTTGTTGGATCTTTACCCAGTTTTGGTATCAGTGTGATGTTAGATACATAAAATGATTTGGGGAAGGTTCTGTCTTTTTCAATTGTCTGGAATATTTTCAATAGGACTGGTATCAGTTCCTTTGTATATTTTGTAGAATTCTGCTGGAAAGTCATCTGGTCTAGGGCTTTGTTTTTTGTAGACAGTCTTCTTATGATAGAGCCAATTTCCTGTGTTGTTATTTGTCTGTTTAGGGTCTCAATCTCTTCTTGTTTCAACCTTGAGAGGTTGTATGATGTTAGAAAGTCCCCCATTTTGTTTAGGTTTTTGAATTTATTTCCATACAGTGTGCACAGTAGTCTCTGATAACCTTTTGTATTTCTTCGGGTCAGTTGTGATTTGATCTTTTGCATTTCTGATTATTTGGGCTTTTTCTCTCATTTTCTTGGTTAATCTGGCTAGGGGGTTCATTAATTTTGTTTATCCTTTCAAAGACCCAGCTTTTTGTTTCATTGATTTTTTTTTTTCTATATTTTTGTGTTCTATGTCCTGTATTTGATTTTACTTTGGTGATCTGGATTCTTCTGCTGAAGTTATGGTTTCAGTGGTCTTGCCTTTCCAGCTTCATTAGGTGATTTGTTAGGCTGTTAACTCGTGATCTTTCTATTTTCTTGATGTGTATGCATAGAGGTATAAAGTTTTCTCTTAGTACTGATTTCATGGTATCCTGGAGGTTTTGGTAAGATGTGTCTTTGTTTTCTTTAAATTTTGAATTTTTTAAATCTTTAAATTTGTTTTGATTTGTGTTGACCCAGGAGTAGTTTAGCATCATGCTGTTTAGTGCCTTTGTGGGTTCTGGGGGAACCTTGTTGGTGGTGATATTTATTTTAATTTCACTGTGGTCTGAGAAGGTGCATGGCAGTATTTCAATCTTATGAAATTTGTTTATGTTTGATTTATGGCCAAGGATGTGGTCAATCTTGGAGTATGTTCCATGTGTGGTGACAAGTAGAATATATGTTCCATGGTGTGGGGTGGGTTGTTCTGTAGATATATCTATTAAGTTCATTTGGTCAAGCATCAAGTTGAGGTTCTGAATATCCTTGCTTTTTTGCCTCGATGATCTATCCAGGGTTGTTAGTGGGATATTAGAGTCCCAGCTATGACAGTGTTAGAGTAAATATCTTTTATTGGCTTACTTAGTAGTTGCGTTATAAAAGCTGGTCCTCCTATGTTGGGTGCATACACTTTTATGATGGATATTTGTTGATGGATTGAAACTTTTATCATTATGTACTGCCCTCCCATACCTTTTTAAATTTTTGAAAGTTTGAAGGTTGTTTTCTCTGATATTAAGATCACAACTGCCTTTTTGTGTGTTGTTCACCTGAAAGTTTGTTTTCCATTCTCTAACTTTGAGTCTTTGGGTGTCCTTTGTAGTGAGGTTTGTTTCCTGGAGGCAACATATTGTTAGGTCGTGTTTTTTTAAATCCATTTTGCCATTTTGTGTCTTTTCAGTGGAGCATTTAGTCCATTAACGTTCAGACTGATTATTGAAATGTGAGCTTATCCCTGTCATGAGGCTTTTTTTTTTTAAGCAAGAAAGCAGGATCTATCAAGAGGACAGAAAAGCTCCCACAGTGGGAGGGGACCGAAAGGGGAGGCCCGTCAAGAGGCTTTTATAAAGCTTTATTGTTGTTTGTTGGTTTTCTTTTAATTTTGGGGTTGATATGTGTGTTTTCAGTTTTGCAGTCACGATGTACGCTGCTGTATTGATTCTCTGTTGTTCTGCATTCTTGCAAAGTGCGAGGTCTTTCTTTTTTTTCTTTCTTCTGTGCTTAATACCTTCTTAAGTATCTCCTGTAGTGCTGGTCTGGAACCAGCATAAACTCTTAGGGATTGGATGTCTGGGAATGATTTTAATTCTCTATCACTGATGAAGCTTAGCTTAGCTGGGTAGGAAATTCTTGGTTGGAATTGTTTATCTGTGAGTTTAAAGATTGGACTCCAGTCTCTTTTAGCTTGTAGTGTTTCTGCAGAAAGTCAGCAGCTATTCTAATTGGTCTTCCCTGGTAGATAGTCTGACCCTTCTCTCTGCTGCCTTTAAGATTTTTTTTAAATACCTACTTTGTGTAAGTGAATTACTATTGTGTCTGGGGTTGGTCTTCTTGTTAGATGTCTCGGAGGGTTCGCTGAATCTCTTGTGTTTGGATGGTCACACCTCAGATGAGACAAGGGAAGTTTTCTTGGATGACCTTATTGAATGTTTGGTACAGGAGGTTCTCTGTCTCCTTTTTTGCTTCAGGGATACCAATCAGGCATAAGTTTGGCCTCTTTATATAATCGCACATCTCTTGAAGGTTTTGTTCCATCTTTCTAAGCTTCCTTTAACAGACTGGGTTAGTTCCATATTTTGGTTTTCAAGCTTTGAGATTCTTTCTTCTACCTGATTAATTCTGCTTTCCATGCTTGTCAGTTTATTATTTATTTCATAGACAGTATTCTTTATGGCTAGCATCTCTATAATTAATTATTTCATGGTTCCATCTTCCCTTTCTTGGTTCTTTTTCATCATTTCCAACCATTCCGTGATCTCTGCATTTGTGGTCTAAGACCAATCTGGGTGCTCTTCATTGTTTGAGTTCCAAAGTCTGTATTCTCCAACACTGTCCTTCTCGGGTTCTCTGGGTTACCAGTGTTTTTTTGTTGATTTATCTTCATTTATGATGGATTTTTCTTTTCTCTTTACTTCCGTTGCTCAGTGAGAGGGGGAATACTTTTCACTTCTGTTTGCTCAATCCCCTACTCTTCCCTAGGCAGAGCCTCTGGATTTGTTCAGTTTTGAAGCCAGGTTGGGAGGGGGGAGCTATGCTGCCCTTTTGTAGTTTTGAGATTTGAATAAAGCATGCATTAAGGGGTACTAAAATTCAAAAGCTGCCTACAGATCACAATGTTTGCTGACTGGGGTGTGGCCCTCTGGGACTCACTCCCCACCACCTCACAATAAGTTCATGCAAAGGGAACATACGTATATCCCCTGGGTACAAAATAATATAAGGGAAAGGAAGGGAATTGAGAAGCGAGAAGGGATAAGAAAAGACAATGAAGAGAAAGAAGAAGAAAAAGAAAAACAAACTAACAAACAGGCAGACAAACATAGCAGTAAGAAAGAGAGAAAAAAATGAAAACCGGCAATATAGGCTGGGTGTGGTGGCTCAAGCCTATAATCCCAGCACTTTGGGAGGCTGAGGTGAGGGGATTTGCCTGAGCCTACAGGTTTGAAAACAGCCTGGGCAACTTGGTGAGACCTCATCTCTACAATAAATCAAAAAATTAGCCAGGCGTGGAAGCCCATGCCTGTAGTTTTGGCTACTTGGAAGGCTGAGGTGGAAGGATCAACTGAGCCCAGCAGGTCAATGCTGGGGTGGCCACGAGCATGCCACTACACTCCAGCCTGGGCAACAGAGTGAGACTCCAACTCAAAAATAAAAAAAGGATTTTAATTAAATTAAAATTAAAATAAAACTGGCAATATGAGGATACTTTCATACTCATATATACCTTTTGTGAAAAAAGGAGAAGGAATAAAACAAGAGAAAATCACACATACACAGCAAAATATACATAGAAAGCAAGGAAAATTTTTAAAAATTAAAAAAAATAAATAAATAATTAAAAAAACCCAAAAGACTTTTGTAATCCTTGTGGGTCCTCTTGTGGCAGTTTCTGAAACTTTGGGTTCCTTGTCAGCATGCCCAAGCACCAGTGTTCTTAGCTCATGGCGGAGGGGAGGGGCTCTGATCTGTAGATCCGTCCCCCTGCTCACCATGCGGTCAGGGGGAGGCTACAAATTGCCCCCAACAGATCTGACTGTGTTCAGCCCTCCCCGCATGCACCAATCAGGTTGTTCCCTGTGTGGTTCACACGCCTCATGAATTGCTAGGGCAAGGGAGTGGATCAGTTTAAAACTTACTGCTACCCACTCACTGCAGGCCGTGTTCTTCGTCTCCAGTTGTAGCCATAGTCCCACAAATGGTCTAGTGTGGGGATGGGGCGACTGGGTCTCCTCACCGGGCCTGTCCCTCTGGGGATACTGCATCCAGAGTATCCTTTCTGGGTTGATAGTGACCCACCTCGGGGAGATGCTGAATTCACCCCTCAGTCTCAGGGAGTAGCCTCACTGTTCATGTGAGCAGGCCAGGGCCTGTCTCCGCTTGGGTACAGAACAAAGGTGGTGATGGAGTCTCTGTGTCTTCTCCTCCACTGGGACTCGGTGACTAATTCCTCTGCTGTATTTTCTCCACTGCCAATGTCTGATCTGGCACTGGAGGTGGTGCCGTGCAGTGGCTGTTTTTTGTTGCTTTCTTCTGGGTAAGGTCACAGAGATGGTGCCTGCCTCTGGGTCATGATTCACACTGGGATCTGAGTGGCAGTGTGCAAGGCAGGCTTCTCAGCAGAAGAGCTCAGGCCACTTGTTCCTGAGTCCCCACTCAGTCAGAAACTCACACACCCACTTGCCCACACACTTGCATGCATATACTTCCCTATGTACATTCAAATATATGGAGACTCACACTCTCCGACCAAGTCCATCGCCATCTTGAAATTCTCCCATCCACTCTAGTTTAAAACCCAAAATTAGGTAATTGCCTATCACTTTCAGGATAACATACACACTTGGCATGGCATAAAACATCATTCATGCCCTGGTCCCATCTAATCCTGTGATCTCATTTTTTATCAGCCCTCAATAGATAGTTAGTGCTAAAACTATGACCAAGCTGCTTCCTTTTCCCTGAGGGTAGCATGCTCTCCACACTCGCTTTTAACAATCCCTTATAATCCCATATACTTTATACCATACAACACAACCTTCATTTCCCTATCTGGTAAATTCCTTCACATATTTCCAAAAACTCAGCTTAAGTGCAGCATGGAGTTTAGTGCCTTTATACTACTAAAACATATATATTATGTAATTTGTTTAGTTTTCTATAACCCCCAACTAGAAAGTGAGGCACTGAAGGACATGAATTTTTTGTAATCTCAGTAGACAATTGAAAGGACATTGTAAACACTCCTTAATCAAACTGAATACATTAATAAATGGTCTGACTGCCGGGTTCGGTGGCTCAGCCTGTAATCCCACACCTTTGGGAGGCTGAGGTGAGTGGATTGCCTGAGCCTGCGGGTTCGAGACCCGCCTGGGCAGCGAGACCTCATCTCTACAATAAATCAAAAAATCAGCCGGGCGTGGTAGCGCATGCCTGTAATTCCGGCTACTTGGAAGGCTGAGGTGGAATGATCGCCGGAGCCCAGCAAGTTGAGGCTACGGTGGCGGGAGCAGCCACTGCACTCC
The DNA here is from genome assembly GCA_027257055.1 of Cephalopachus bancanus. Classification (NCBI taxonomy): domain Eukaryota; kingdom Metazoa; phylum Chordata; class Mammalia; order Primates; family Tarsiidae; genus Cephalopachus; species Cephalopachus bancanus. The sequence goes on from JAPVLO010000297.1 coordinate 1,236,052, forward strand.
AGTCTGGGTGACAGAGTGAGACTCCAACTCAAAATAAATAAATAAATAAATGGTCTGACTGAACTCAGTTTTATTACAAATATAAAAGGTGAGATCATCTGGTAAAATAAGTACAATTCATCAAGCTATTTGTATGATGATTACAAATAAATGACTATAAACAAAGAGTGACTCTAACATGCTGAACATGATTATAAGATATCAAGCAACAGTGTGAATCCGTAACAGAGATGTATTGTTACCCAGAAATAATGGAATTCAAATTAGGTACTAGAAAATTGAGTTCCAGGACTATACACGAAGAAGAAAACAACAGCTACAAGAAGTCAATTAATTTTTCAAAGACCAGTTCTGCTTATAAATTTGCAGGCATTCTTATACAAGAGTAACCAAAAATTAATGTCTCCTCACCTACTATTATAATACTATATTTATATAATCCTTTCCCTCTATAGTGGCATTTCAAATCTTCCTAAATAGGGAAAGGATTTTTTTTTAAGCCTCTACATGAGTAAATTACATGGAGTTCCAACAGATGGTGGCACCACGGAAATTCATAAGAATAGTTGCCAAACAGAACCAGTATGTTTTTAAAAATTTAAGAAAAGAAAAAAGAGGGACAACATAGTGTTCCTGAGATCAGCTTCTCTGTTCGCAACACATTTCGTGTAATGAAGCAAAAATAATGATAATTACAGGATTACCTTGCATGTTCTTAAATACTATGTCAAGAAATTTATGTCCACCCAGACCCTGCTTCATCCTATTATCAGTAGTCAGTCTATTACACTGCTGTAGTTACTCCTATAGTACATGGAATCAATATAACCTTTAAGATAGGAACAGAAGGTAATTTTCTTTGAAAAGAAGGCTAGGCAAATTACCAAGATTTCCAATAAATCACCAGGCAGATTTCCAGGTAGCATACCTGCACCTCTCTATTTTACACCTACCTATTACCTATGCAAAGACAAAAATAGAATTTAGTAGTTAAGAACATAGGATTTATAGTTAAAGCAGAAATGGTCAGAATCCTGCCTTCACTACCTACTGTACCTGCTCTGTAACCTTAGTTATGTTCTCAAAGCCTCAATTTCTCCATCAATAGAATAGGGATAATGATTGCTTCTTAGGACTGTTGTAAGAAACTATATGAGATAGAGTGTTAAAGTATAAGTACACTGCCTGGTACATAGTAAACTAAATAAAAACAGTTGCCAAATAGTCTGATGAGTAACAAGTAAATGGATATAAGAAAATCACAACGATCTGAGAGTTAATATACTGCAGTAATTTCCACTAAGCTGACAGTACAGCAGTTCAGTTCACAAAGTGTTTCAAAGTGTTTTGCAACATTTTTATTTTGTTTAATACAGCAGGGAAAAAATAATAACAAAGAGAGGGAATAGTATGAAGACTTATTCCATGATCCTATAACCCTTTTTTTTAACAAAAAAAGTTAAAAATCCGTAACTTCGATTCACAGTCTTTTCATGATTTAAGTCTCATTTCACATGTATCCCTCAATGTAGTCAATACTTGAATTTGTTATGTATATAAGTTCAAACCTGGGTCAAACAACTCCTTCAACTCAGTTACCATTCTCATCCTATCCCTTTTCTCAACTACTGAATTCCTATTAATCATTCTATCTTATGATATCTTCCCTGATCCAGTCTGGCAGAAATGATCACATCCACCTCTAGGTTCCCAAAGTCTACTGCTTAGACTTAAATTTAGAGCATTTATTTCATGCTAATTACTGTTTCCCAGTCTTCTTCCTCATTAGATTTTTAGCTCAAAATCATTCAAGTGGAGATATCACTAGTCAACCAGATGCACAGAACATAAAATAGAATAAAATAACACTTCTTAACATATAGGCATCTTTTTGTGTTTTAACCACAGCACTGGCCTTCCCATTATAATAAAGCAGTATAATGCTAGTAGCACAAATGTACAATAAACTTTTAGCTTATATTTTCTGAACATCCAAAAACATCCATTGATACAACACTGACAATTCATGAAAGAACATTTTATGCCTTTCTTATCCAGTGACAGACATTATCAGCCCACTTTAGTTTCCATTAAGTAAAGATAATATTCCATCTTTTTTTGGTACTCATTAAAAGAAAAAACTACAAAAAACCTTTTTGATTTACATAATAATGTTGGATCCAAAAGATGATTTAATTAAATAATAAACTTTATTTTCTAAGTTACACATGAAAATCAGTCTCATTACTTCATATCATGCATACTACGTGCATACACATACAAACACATACATATACATTGCATATCATTCATACTATATACATACACATATAAATATACATATTCACTTAAATAGAGTTTTATAAATGTCAATTCTTATTTCCTATATGTGCAACAAACATGGCTAGAAAGTTGATTTACAACCAAGATTTTGATCTGTGAAAGTCTATAGTTCAGATAATAACTAGGTAAATATGAATTCAAATACTTCAGTGTTTTGCAAACTTGCTTTGGATACAGCAACACAAATTAGAATGGCACAGTTCTAGCTCACTCAGGATCTGATTCTACTTTTACTACTAAATAGTAATGCTAACTTAGACAAATCACTTAAAACTTTCTGAGCTCTAGCTGGTTATCACTAGTATAAAATGACTCGATTAGATCAATATTTTTCATACAGTCTTGATCATAAAAATCACCCATAGTACTTATTTTATATTTCACAACCTTTGCCCTAAAGGCTCTAAGTTAGCAGCTCTGAGAAGAGGGCCAGAGAATCAGAATTCAAATTTTCCCAGGTAACTCTCAAGAAGTTTTTTTTTTTTTTGAGTTGGAGTCTCACTCTGTCACCCAGACTGGAGTGCAGTGGCCGCTCCCGGCCACCGCAGCCTCGACCTGCTGGGCTCCAGCGATCCTTCCGCCTCAGCCTTCCAAGTAGCCGGAATTACAGGCATGCACTACCACGCCCAGCTGATTTTTTGATTTATTGTAGAGATGAGGTCTTGCTGCCCAAGCGGGTCTCGAACCCGCGGGCTCAAGCAATCCACTCACCTCAGCCTCCCAAAGGCGCAGGATTACAGGCTGAGCCACCGAGCCTGGCTTCAAGAAGTTTTATATTCACTGGTTTCTGATTTCTAAATTATATTCACTGGTTTCTGATTTCTAAAGTTCCTTCTGGTTATAAAGCTCTATAAATTTCAGATTTTATAACACTTGATATTAAATGCAATTCCCACATAACTTCATTGTGCTATGGAAGAAAGTTCAAGACGTTCTCTATACTCTTTTTTTTTTTTTTGAGTTGGAGTCTCACTCGGTCGCCCAGACTGGAGTGCAGTGGCCGCTCCCGACCACCGCAGCCTCAACCTGCTGGGCTCCGGCGATCCTTCCGCCTCAGCCTTCCGAATAGCCAGAATTACAGGCATGCGCTACCACACCCAGCTGATTTTTTGATTTTATTGTAGAGATGAGGTCTCGCTGCCCAGGCGGGTCTTGAACCCGCGGGCTCAGGCAATCCACTCACCTCAGCCTCCCAAAGGTGCAGGATTACAGGCTGAGCCACCGAGCCCGGCTTTATACTCTTAAGCTGTCTCCCTTAGCACTTGGCTCCAAAATACTGCTACAAGTCCCTTAATTTTCATGTCATCCTGGATACCAGTATTTATTTTGATAAATAATTTGACAGACATCACGGTTTAGGTTGGTTGGTTGGTTATCTATCTATCTATCTAGTCGGAGTCTCACTCCATTGCCCAGGCTGGAGTACAGTGGCACACTCATGGCCACCCCAGTGTCAACCTGCTGGGCTCCGGCGATCCTTCCACCTCAGCCTTCCAAGTAGCCGGAACTTCAGGCGCGTGCTACCATGCCTGGCTAATTTTTTATTTATTGTAGAGATGAGACCTCACTAAGATCCCCGGGCTGGTCTCAAACTCATGGGCTCAGGCAATCCACTTGCCTAGGCCTCCCAAAGTGCTGGGATACAGGCTGAGCCACCGAGCCTGGCCTGAGATGCAAATTTTTATTGAAAGATGCTCTTCTAGCCGGGTGCAGTGGCTCACACCTATAATCCCAGCACTTTGGGAGGCGGAGATGAGAGGATGCCTGAGCCCATGGGTTTGAGACCAGCCTGGGCAACTTGGGGAGACCTCATCTCTACAATAAGTAAAAAAAATTATCCGGGCATGATGGCATGTTCCAGCTACTTGGAAAGCTAAGGAAGGTTCACCTGAGCCCAGTAGGTTGAGGCCGCAGTGGCCGTCAGTGTGCCACTGCACTCCAGACTGGGTGACAGAGTGAGACTCCAACTCAAAAAAAAAAAAAAAAGATACTCTTCTAAGATTTTGATGTACCCAACTCTGCCTCTGGTCCACTGGTTATACATTTAATATTACTTCAAGTATATATTCATATTAGCTCTCAGAACTGTGTGTTCTTTAACTTTGTAACTGTACAATGTTTACATTTCCCTTTTCCTCACATATTTGTAATATTCATTAGGCAGATCACAATTACAGTCCCCTCTAACAATCTTATGTGCTGAAATAAATTTTAATACATTATAATTATTAACTGATTGTAAAACACACTATCTGAAAATACTTTTCCAGTGATATAAATATGGAAGACATTTAAAAAGCTATAGCTCTCTCTCTAAATCTGTCTTTAAAAAGCACTGTTGCCGGGCTCAGTGGCTCAGCCTGTAATCCCGCGCCTTTGAGAGGCTGAGGTGAATGGATTGCCTGAGCCCGCAGGTTCGAGACCCGCCTGGGCAGTGAGACCTCATCTCTACAATAAATCAAAAAATCAGTCGGGCGTAGTAGTGCATGCCTATAATTCCGGCTACTTGGAAGGCTAAGGCGGAAGGATCACCGGAGCCCAGCAGGTTGAGGCTGCAGTGGCCAGGAGCAGCGACTGCACTCCAGTCTGGGCGACAGAGCAAGACTCCAACTCAAAAAAAAAAAAGCACTGTTAACAAAAACCATATAGTCTCCAACAAGACTTCTCAGTGAAAAAGAAGCATGCCTCTCAACATTTATGGCATTTAACCATTTAGAGAAGTCTCCAATATTTACTCTAATTGCTATGTCTGAAAGGCTAACAGCAGGATATTCACTTCTCTTTAACAATTTAACTAACAGAAATATTTAGTATACATGCAAGGTACTTTACTTCAGAAAATAATCATTTCTATTTTAAATTTCTTCTCTATATTTTGAATTTTAAAATAGAATAATCACACAAAAATGTAAACAATGCAGAATTATATCAAATAAGAAATGAACGTTTCCATTTATCTCTCCAACCCCATTTTAATCCCATTTCCCAGAAGAAACCAAAATGAATAGTTTGGTGCATATTCTTCTAAAAACTACTCTCTTCATATACATTATTTCTCTCTCTTTTTTTTTTTTTTTTGAGTCAGAATCTCATTCTGTTGCCCAGGCTGGAATACAGTGGCACGCTCACAGCCACTGCAGCCTCGACCTGCAGGGCTCATGCAATCCTTCCGGCTCAGCCTTCCAAGTAGCTGGAACTACAGGTGCGTACTACCACACCCAGCTCATTTTTTATTTATTGTAGAGACGAGGATCTAAAATAGATAACCTATGAGTACAAAGGTGAGAACAACAGACACTGGACACTGCTTAAGGAAGGAGGGAAGAAGGAGGGAGGATAAGGGGCACAAAACCACACATTGGGTACCAGGTCCACTATTGGGGGAGAGATGGCCCACTAGAAGCCCAAACTTCGACTACATACAATTTATTTATGTAGTAAATTCTCACATGTGCCTCACAACTCTAAAATAAAATAAAATAAAATTGATTTAATTTAAAAAATAAATAAAGTAGATAATCTACTTTAAGGACAACTAGGTTATTGAACTCATATATATCGGAAAGAGCGGCTACTAAGCAAATACTGATTTACAAAGTTGTCAATGTGCTTTCTATCCACTTGGTCTTGAAACAATACAAGTAGAAGTAATCACAAATTAAAGCATCCAATAGGGGAGTGATTCTGGAAAAGCTGAATGTGAGATACCAATAAGGACACCTAAGTAGAATTCTGCTTGGCCCTGGTGCTGGCAAACTGGTCACATATGATATGTATACAAAACAAGTGTACAAAAGTCAGAGGGTAACTATGAGGTGAATTTGGAGCCATCAAAGAAAGGTAAAAGTCTCATATTTGCTAATAAACATCCTAGTTATCTTTAATAATTATATTGTAAATCTGTAACTAAACTCCAATAACTAAATTATTCTTGAGACATTATTCTCCACTACTAAGACATATTAAAATAAGTATTTTAAAGAAGGAAAATAGCGAGAAAGCAAAGTAGGTTGTCACCTCATTTAGTACTAGATTTGGTAAACTAATTTTTGTTCATCTTTCTTCAAATTTCATGAAGTTATTATAATATGCTTTCTACATACACTGTTTTTCTTCCTCCCAAGCAAGACTTCATGACAACATGATCTAATTAAATGTGCAAAACCATTTTTCTTTCTAATACCATTCTTGATGATGTCCATATTTTGTGAAACTCAACCTAAAACAGTACAACAGCTGAAGCAGCATACAATGAACTTAAACATTTGGATCTATGTCTCCAGAGACTAAATATGAGAGAATTTCTGCATGCTTATCCCAGGCCAGTTTAGAGTACTTTTGTGTATGTTTCCTACAAGAATGAGTTCATGGTTATTAATTAGAATATCTGATATGCAGAAATTTACTAAGACATTATTCAAGTATGTAAATGAAAACTTGAAAATCTCAACTGTTTCCTAATGATGATAAAGCCAAGAATACATTTTCTATCGTTTCTAGCTAGTTTCTATAATGGGAAAAATAAGTTTTCTAATTGAATAAAAATTACATTAAGATAGTTAGAAATTATATAATTGTTTCTCCCAGGTATTAGATGGCACCAAACATTCCAAAATAGTTTGTTCAAATTTCCCTTCACTTGGAAACAAGGTTTATAAGAAAAAGATGGTATTTAAACTCTAAGCAGAAATGATAATCCCATTTCAAAACGTATTCCTGTTTTATACTATAATTCACACTCAAAAGTATGCAATTCAAATTTAAAATAATCTTGGGTATATAAAGACTCACCATCTGTATGGGTTTCTTGTGGAGATCTCGTTCAGTTACCAATTTTTCCTGGTCAGTGACATAAAGACCTTTCTGTGCTAAAGCCTGGATTACAGCATCATGGCCCAAAAGGGGTTTTGCAGCATCACTCTTGAGAATGAGACTCCCAGCACGACAGTATAGTTCAGCCGATAGAAGCAAATTAACAACAGGTGGTTTGATGTGTTCCTGGTCATACTGATCTGTATAAAATGGTTCTCGAAGTTCCTCTGGCACATTTTCTACAAAGATTAATGAAAAAACATTCTCTTACAATATTTTTATAAAAGAAACATATAATTTATTTAGTAATTGTTATTTATGTCACAGAACTTAAGATCCCCTCTAAAAATAACCCTTAAATTGAAAAAAATGATTAACTGGACCTTGGCATATAATCTAGAATGAGAGAAAGATACAAATTTCCTTTACAGAAGATACCAAAAGATACAAAAAGGGACTACAAAGCAAGCAAGGAGAAAAATGTTGAGTCTAGTGGCTCTGAGAAAAGTATTCCCATATGAACAGTCAAATCTACTGAATGAACTGCAAGATTGCTAAAAACTAATTTCAGGGACTCTCCTCACAAGTAAGCAGTCAACAAGGAAACACACCACAACAGCCATTTCAGGAGACCACTAGCACTTGCCACCTGAGTGCACAAGTATCTACCCAAGTTTTACAGCTAATGAGCTGCAGAACAGCGACTGCCTAACTGTTTCTGTCTCTCTGCCTCAAGACCCCTCGTATCTCTTCTCGATTAGGTTGCTAAAACTACTGAGGAGGAGCTATTGTCTAGGGGAAAGCTACTCTTAAAAATTCCTCATACTAGTAATACGCTTCATGCTACCACTGACCACTCCCCATCCTAATCGAAAAAGACCTCCTGAACATCTGATTGAAAAGTTCAGTGAAGACACAAGAAGTAGTTTACAAATGGGATGTGGAAACAAAAAAATCTCCTTCAGTTTTTTGGGTTTTTTTTCCTGCTAGTCGCTTCCCTTTAAGAATGTCAAGTTCCACTCTTCCAGTGTTCACTCCCAAATCAGCTTCAGGAGCTGCCTTTGTATCTCACAGCAGCAAGATTACCAAAACAAACGAGAGAAATAAAATACTCCTCACTGTTTTATACGTTTTCTTGCCTTTTCTATCCTGTATCTCTTCCTCTCCTTCCCCATTTGTTACCTGGCTCTATACTTCTCATCAAGGTAGGACAAGAATGAAGTCTGACCCTCAGAAAAAGAGGCAGGGCATCCGAGTTAAGTTAACATGGAGCTGCAATTATAGAAATGGATGGCTCTGGCCTGAAACTCTGCCAATCCTCTGCCTACCTTCTCTTTGGAAAGTGAGGTTACAAAGTCAACCATTCCATCACTGATTTTAGCAGTCTCCCAAATAGGCAGGTTTAATATAAGCTCAATAATGCCACAGTACTAATCAAAATCAGTACTTCAAAAAATTTGTTGACAAAGTATTAATATACTCCTTAGCAATTTTCACCTTAAAGTTTTTTAAAAGGTTCTATTATTTGGAAAAATATCTTCATCACACAGTATTATAATTATTAGTACATATTCATTTTCTACACCAGCATGGTTCTGGGGAATTAAAGGAATTAAAAATAATCCCCACCCTCAAGGAGCCAATAATTTACAAAACTCTGGACATACAGGCAGGTAAAGTTAAGCAATTCAGAAATTAGAGACAATACTAAGCAGGAAATGATTAAGCTCCAAATGAAAGAATGAACAATTAAGTACTTAGAGTTCTGAGGAAACAGCATTACAGTGGGGAGACACAACTTCATTTTTTAAAAAATTGGATAGGAAGAATAGGCAGAATTTGTTTAGTCGGGGTAAAAAAAGAGCCTTTCTAAACAGAAGAAGGAGAAAGAGAAGGAAAAAAAAATGTGAGGAGATACCAAATTGAACAATCTGGGTGGAGAGAACATGGGTTTGTGGAGCAGTGAGAGGTAAAGCTGAAATGGGAGAGGCCGGTGATTAAGACTTGACAGCAATATTTAACTTTTTAAACACTAGGCCTTCACATATTGGACAACAAGGAGTTGCTGACAGTTTTACAGAAGAGTGACACATTAAGATTGTTGTTTTGGTACAATTAATCTGGTATTCGATATTGATGGCTGTAAAAAATCAGAAACAGATTATTTTACAGAGATAAGAAAATGAAGTTGGAAGGCAGTAATGAAAACAGGACATAAGAGAAACTGCTAAAGACAAAAATATCCATTATAAAGCAAGGAGAGAGGTCAAGATGGAAATCAAGGATAATCAAGCCTAGATTATGAGGGAAACAGTGATATCATTTAATAGAAAAAGGAAGATCAGAGGCAACAGCAATTCTGGAAGCAAGATCATAAGCCCAGTTTTAGACATGCTGCGTTTGAAACGACAGCAAAAATATCCGAGTGGAAATATCCAATAAGCAGCTGGAGACATAGGACTCTGGAAAGAGGTCAAGAGTGGATGTATCAATTTGGGATTTTGGTGACATCTAAAAATATCATCCTCATTTAATAATTGAAAATACTTTCCTTCCTTCATAGCTGCATTACCCAGTAGTGAGCCAGTCTTAACTTAATATAGCTGCAACAGCATGATAACTTAAGTTCAGCTGCAAACTGTAGAATATAGTGCTGGTAATCATTAAATTTTAGTATAAGAACTACATAGATGATATTAGTAGAATAACTGTAAAGGAAAATTATTTTATTTTAAGATAACTATTATAAAATGTTTATATAACAGATTTTTATTTCCTGTTTCAATAAAAAAAGAAATATAGGTTTCTTGGTATCTAAACATTAGCTGTGAAAGTGCTCACTATCAGAATTACAAATTTATCCATCATACCTATACATCCACCTAACATTTACTTACTGCTTTTACATTCATTTTCACACATAATCTTTGTAACATGTTGTCAAACACGGTCCTAAACATACATTCTGACATTTAATCCTGACAACCCTTTATCCCCATTTTACAGATAAGGAACTCAAGAAAGGTCATCTTGCCCAAGGACACATAGCTGATAAGTACAGAATTCTACCTCTAAACCACCTCAACAGACACAAAAATAATGATTTGCCAAGATCACAAGGGTGGAAGGTGGAAGACTAGAGTTCAGGGGTTGCTTCCATTTTATTAAGTCATACCCACTAACCTAAGTTGTGAAAGTGTATTTTGTTGTTGTTGTTGTTGTTGGAGTCTCACTCTGTCGCCCAGACCGGAGTGCAGTGACCACTCCTGGCCACCGCAGCCTCGACTTGCTGGGCTCCGGTTATCCTTCTGCCTCAGCCTTCCAAGTAGCCGGAATTACAGGCATGCGCTACCACGCCCAGCTGATTTTTTGATTTATTGTAGAGATGAGGTCTCGCTGCCCAGGCGGGTCTCAAACCCACAGGCTCAGGCAATCCACTCACCTCAGCCTCCCAAAGGCGTGGGATTACAGGCTGAGCCACCGAGCCTGGCTAAGAACTTGTCTCTACAAAAAAATCAAAATATGAGCCGGGCATGGTGGCGCACACCTGTAGACCCAGCTACATGGGAGGCTGAGGCACTGCTTGAGGCTAGAAGGTTGAAGCTATTGTGAGCCGTGATAGTGTCACTCTATTCCAGCCTGGGAGACAGAGTGAGACTACAAATAAAAAAACAAACAAGTCTTCAAGAACTAAATCTGTTTAAGAGAAGACTTCAAAAATATCTACCATTTTACTATGATACGAAGACTATTATTTTTAAAAAACAATTTGGAATTATATCATTTTTTTTAAAAAATGAACTGAAACAGCATATTATAAAACAGGCAGAATCAAAGATAAGAAGTTGCACAGTCTCTCTAATCTCCAGAATACAAAAGTAAGAAATTAATACTTGTAGAATGGTTGAGTGAAATACCACTGCTAGAATTGCAAAGGATAAGAGACAAATTTTTCTTGTGCATCAGGACTTCAGCAAAACTTACATTAATCATGTTATAAATCCTGACTAGATTTAAGTTTCAAAATTAACATTCACCTGAAATGTTTAAGGTACGTAGGAGTAGACAGTATTGCTCAAGGCAGTTTTCTATATAACTGGGTTAGCTACCAGTTACAGCCATATTCCAGCAAGTGACACAGATTTCTTTAAAACAGTAAAGGGATGGGAGTGTACTTTAGAAATATCATCCTAAATCATGGGAATACTGCCTTATTTTCCAAATCTAAAAAATAGCTTCTGAAACAAATATAAATATAGAAACTGTGAGTTTCAAAAAACTCCTATTGAAAGTAAGCCACAGACTTAGACCTTCAAATTAACCAAAAGACATGAAAATGATCAATAACATGAAAAAAATCCATAGTACCAGTAATCAAAGAAAGCTACAATGAAACTTATATGCCTACCAAAATGACAAAACAAACAAACAAATCCACTGTTAATGAGGATGTCCTGAAATGAATACCCTCACAGGGCAAGGATCGTGTCTCTCTTACTTACCATGACATGAATCCCTAGCACCTAACTAGTAGCTGACACATGGTAAGCACTGGTATATGGTAAGCAAGTAGACGCTAAATGAAGGAATTTTTTTTTTTTTAATTCTAGTAATCAGTCTTTTCCTGAAGGGAATACCAGATTTCAAATTTCCCTTCAAGTAGCTCCCTTATTCTGTGCTGGGAATCACTATTTACTCCTTGTACCTGCTTTGAAAAACAAGTTTGCTTCTTGGCCACTCTTAATTTCTGTGATAACAATCCCTCTAAAAACTAAACCTTTGGGGATTTAGGTGTGGTGGCTCATGCCTGTAATCCCAGCACTTTGCGAGGCTGAGAAGGAAGGATCACGTTAGCCCAGGAGTTCAAGACCAACCTGGGCAACATAGCAAGACCTTGTCTCTACAAAAAAATTAAAAAATTAGCCAGGTGTGATGGCCCGCACCTGTAGTCCCAGCTACTCAGGAGGCTGATGCAGAAGGATCACTTCAGCCCAGGAGCTGGAAGCTATAGTAAGTCATGACTGTGCCACTGCACTCCAGTCAGGATGACAGAGTGAGTCTCAGTCTAAAAAAAAAAAAAAAAGCAACAACAAAAAACTCACAAACCTTTATTCAGTTAACCTACATTCACTACAAACTCACTCCAAAATCTGGGGAAAATTTGGGCTTTGGGACAGTAAGGGCTTTGGATTAAAAAAGACTTGGTCAAGTCTAATTTTTTTTTTTTTTTTAATTGGAGTCTCACTCAGTCACCCAGACTGGAGTGCAGTGGCTGCTCCCGGCCACCGCAGCCTCGACCTGTTGGGCTCTGGCGATCCTTCCACCTCAGCCTTCCAAGTAGCTGGAACTACAGGCGCATGCTACCACACCCAGCTGATTTTTTATTTTTATTGTAGATCTGAGGTCTCGCCAAGTTGCCCAGGTGGGTCTTGAACCTGCGGGCTCAGGCAATTCACTCACCTCAGTCTCCCAAGGCGCGGGATTACAAGCTGAGCCACCGAGCCTGGCGGTCAAGTCTATTTTTTTTTTTTTTTTTTTGAGTTGGAGTCTTACTCTGTCGCCCAGACTGGAGGGCAGTGGCCGCTTCCGGCCACCGCAGCCTCGACCTGCTGGGCTCCGGCGATCCTTCCGCCTCAGCCTTCCGAGTAGCCGGAATTACAGGCATGCGCTACCACGCCTGGCTGATTTTTTGTTTCATTGCAGAGATGAGGTCTCGCCGCCCAGGCGGGTCTCGAACCCGTGGGCTCAAGCAATCCACTCACCTCAGCCTCCCAAAGGCACGGGATTACAGGCTGAGCCACCAAGCCCGGCTGGTCAAGTCTAATTTTTACCACTTATTTGATATGGGATCTTGAGTGCAGTCATTAACTTCTTTTGAGTTCTAGTTTCTCCATATTCCACTAGCTTCCCCTACCTCCTGTTGGGCCACGATGTTCCACACACCCAAGTCTTGCTTTTGCTAGAACATGCCATATTCAGACCTTTTGGCCTGTGCACTGTTTCTCTGCCTCTAATGTTTCTCCCCCTAACCAAATGGTTAGCTCTCTCCACTCAGATCTGTTAAATGTAACCACCTCAGATATACCTTTCCTAGCCACTCAATCATTCTATTTTAATTCTCTAGATAACAGTTCTTACTATCCCATAATATTGTTTATTTCTGCCTCTAAGCTACCTCTTAAGTTAAGGAGAGCAAGAAACTTATCTGAACTGTGCCTGAAACACAGCAGCCACTCAAATATATCCTAAGAGTATAAAATACCTATACCAGGCAGGGCACGATGGCTCACACCTATAATCCCATCACTTAAGGAGGCCAAGGCTTGAGCCCAGGAGTTTGAGATAGGCCTAGGCAACATAAAGAGAAATGGTCTCTACAAAGAAATAAAAATAAATTAGCCTGGTCAGGCTCAGTGGTTCAGCCTATAATCCCAGCACTTTGGGAGGCCGAGAGAGGACTGCCTGACCCTGCAGGTTTGAGACCAGCCCAGGCAGCTTGGCAAGACCTCATCTCTACAACAAATAAAAAATTAGCCGAGCATGGTAGCGCACACCTGTAGTTCCAGCTCCTAGGAAGGCTGAGACGGAAGGATTACCAGAGCCCAGCAGGTCAACGCTGGGTGGCCATGAAATGTGTCACTACACTCCAGCCTGGGCAATAGAGTCAGATTTCAACTCAAAAATAAATAAATTAATTAATTAATTAAATAAGCTGGGAGTGATGGCACACGCTTATAGTCCCAGCTACTCAGTACACTGAGGAGAAAGGATCATCTGAGCCCAGGAGGTCGAGGCTGCAGTAAGCCATTATCATGCCACTGCACGCTAGTCTGGGCAAGAGAGCCCAACTCAACAAAATAAAATACACACACATAGAGCCCTGCCTTCATAGAAGTTACCAATTAAAAGTTAGCTCCCTCCTTCCCTCCACATTACCAAACAAGGTGTTGAGTGCTGTACAGCATTCCTGAGCTTAAAATTATTTGTGCTGAGTGTGGTAGGGCTCATGCCTATAATCCCAGCATTCTGGGAGGCCAAAGTGGACAGACAGCTTGAGCCCAGGAGTTCAAGACTAGCCTGCAACATATCAAAATCTCATCTCTACATTAAAAAAAAAATCAAAAAATTAGCCAGGCATGGTGGCGCATGCCTGTAGTCCCAGCTATTTGGGACACTAAGGTGGAAGGATCACCTGAATCCAGGAGGTCAAGGCTGCTGTGAGCCATGATTGTCATGATCGTGCCATGCACTTCAGGGTAAGACCCTGACTCAAAAAAAACTTATCATCTCTACTCCCCCTAATACCCTATGAGGCTGAAGCACCTCTCTTGAGCTCCAGATCTGAAGCCACCAGCCTACTCAAATCTTCACTTGGATGTCACAAAGGAACCTCAAACTCAAAAAGGGAGCCAAGTTTCTCAGAGACCAGGGGAGTTACAATTATGAAAAAAGGAAAGAGTAGAATGAGCTCTGTGGTACTGGCTGAAATGGGAAGTGTCCATATGAATACATGGTGTTTAAGATATATATGTATATCTCTATTATATGTGGCTAGAGAGATAGATGTAGTTATATACTATGTAAATATGTATATGTTTGCTAGCTAAATGACATTCCATTAGCAATAAGCCTGGCATCTATATCTTGGTTTCAAATACCATTCCTACTAAAAGTAACAGGGCTCCTTGAAGAAACAGCTGTTTCCAGGGCTGGAGCAGGGAAAGTACAAGACGAGCTTACAACATCTTTATAAGTAGCTTTGTATGTACCACAGAGTAAGAAAATGCTAACAAATAATGAAGCCATGTCAAAAAAACACAAGGTGTGCCTTTACTCAGGAGACATAGGCAGGAAGATCCTGAGCTCAAGACTTCGTAGCTACAGTGAGCTTTGATCTTGCCACAGCACTCCTGGCTGGGTGATAGAGCAAGCATCTCTTTAAAAACAATTAAAAATATAATTTGCCAGGCACAGTGGCTCATGCCTGTAATTCCAACTCTTTGAGAGGCAGAGGCAAGAGGACTGTCTGAGTTCACAGGTTGAAGACCAGCCTGGGCAACTTGGCAAGACTTCATCTCTACAATAAACCAAAAAATTAGTTGGGCATGGAGGCATATGCCTGTAGTTCCAGCTACTCGGAATGCTGAGGTAGAAGGATCGCCTGAGCCCAACAGGTCGAGGCTGCAGTGGCCATGCCTGGGTGACAGAGTGAGATTACAACACAAAAAAAATAAAAACAAAAATAAAATAAATAAACAAATAAACACACACACACACACACACACACACACACACACACACACACACACATACACATATATATAATAAAATTTAAGAAAAGGACACAGAATCCAGATGGGGATCCCACTGGCCAAAACTGGAACAATGTTTGCAAGAAAATAAATAGTAACAATAAAGGATTAAATCCCACTGAATGAAACACCAATCAGTGAGTTCAACCTGGTATACATAAGTAAATAAATAAATAAGAAAGGTAGTTCTTGTAATAGAATACCAACTGATCAATGGAAAAAAATGATAATAATAATAAACAGTCATAACTGATTCAGGCAAGAATCATTATCAGATGCTAAAATGGTGGGTAACAGTTTAATGAACAGGACATTTTGAATTATCTTCCCATAAATTACTTATTAATTAAAAATGGAAAAACAGTAATAGTGGGAAAAAATGGCAGATACCACTTTGACCAGGTGATGAAAGTATCACCCATGCTGAAACAAACATTGGGCCCCTTCTGATATGATTTACAGATAATGCAACATTTCTTTTGCAGTAATCCTGCCAGGCTTACATAATTTGAATCTCATCATGAAAAACATGAGACAAATACAAACTGAGAGACATCCTATGAAATAACTGGCCTGCTGTTTTTATGTGTGACCAGTAGAGTTACAAATAGTATGGAAAAGGGCAGCTGAGCTCAGTGGCTCAGCCTGTAATCCCGCGCCTTTGGGAGGCTGAGGTGAGTGGATTGCCTGAGCCCGTGGGTTCGAGACCCGCCTGGGCAGGTGAGACCTCATTTCTACAATAAATCAAAAGAATTAGCCAGGTGTGGTAGCGCGCGCCTGTAGTTCCTGCTACTTGGAAGGCTGAGGCGGAAGGATCGCCGGAGCCCGGCAGGTCGAGGCTGCGGTGGCCGGGAGCGACCACTGCACTCCAGTCTGGGTGACAGAGTGAGACTCCAACTCAAAAAAAAAGAAAAGGGAAAGACTGCATTTTAATAAAGGAAAAATCCACATTGAAGGCTCAGGCAGTATGGGGATACCTGGAAGGAAGATTTCCCACTTCTTCCCACCTGAACCCCCCACAACCTTCCTGGTACCATTTTCCATAAGGGAAAAGGTCAAATTATTCTGATCTTGGAAGAAATGGGATAAGAGACTTCCATCTATTTGACTGTCTTTCCTCTGGGACTGTCTGGCTGCCAAGTGGTTTGTCTCTGGGTAACTCTTAGGCACCCCTTGCTCAAGTCCCCTGTGGAATGCAGGGATAGTGCTGTGCAGAGGGGTAACAGGGAACATCTGCTGGCAGTAGCAATGACAAGAGGGGTGTAGGAGAAGCAAATGGAAAAGAGGGAAAAAAGAAGTAGGAAAGGGGAAGAAAGCCAAAAACAACAGGTCAGCAGGCAAAGGGCAGGAGTTTTAAGCGTTTGGGAGATAGTCTCCAGTTCCTGGATCTCCATCAACTCTTGCCTGGGACAGGTCTCTGTGCACTTTTTCTTCCTACCATCTAATGATTCCTATTGTGACACTACCAGTACCCATGTCAGGATCTCATCATTATGCCAGTCATTTAGACCACAGGTAGAGAGGGCCCAAATAAATGAGAGCCCAGCACTCTAGAGGAAGTGGTCCACCCAGCCCCTGCAGAGAACTGGCTGCTTGTACCAGGCACACAGGGCAATGAAGGTTTGGCAAGAGCTAAGACAGCGCCTAGGGAAGGGGCTTAATATTCACCTCAGCACAAGGCTCAGGATGCTCAATCTTCAAAAGTGTTAATGTCATGAAAGACAAAGATAGACTGAAAAACTATTCCAGGTTAAAGGAGATTAAAAGAGACATGACAACTAAATGCAATACATGATCCTAGACTGAATTCTTGAATGGGAAATAAAATCGCAATAATGAACATTAAAACAACTGGCAATTTAAATATGGGCTACGAATTCGATAATAGTATCACATCAAGGTTAAACTTCCTGATTTTTAACTGAGATTATATAAGAGAACTAACCTTCATTTCAGAAGATACATTTTAGGAGGAGTATGGGGTTATGTCTCTAATGCAGTCTCAAATGCTTCAGAAAGTGTTATATTTATTTATTTACATGTTTTATATATACACATGTATATAAAATGTATACATGTATTTATGTGGGAGATAGAGAAAATGATAAAACAAATGAGACAATGTTAACAATTGGTAAATCTAGGTAAAGGGCATTTGAAAGTTCTTTATAGTATTCTTGTGTGTTATAAAACCTCTAAATGCCCCTCACCAGTATTTTCTCCTAAACCTGATGATCTTCCAGTCTTCCTTACATCAATGAACTCGATGAACTGTACCATTATCCATCTAGTTGCACAGGCCAAAAACCTATGAGTCATTACTAACGTCTCCCTCTTCTTCAACTCCCAAATAAAATCTATCATAGAATCCAATGCAAAGCCTTTTCTTTTTCACAATCTCAAACTGAAATCTCCCTGTTTCAGGCAATCAGCACTTTTCACCTTAGTTACTACATTACTCCTAATTTTGTCTGCACACTTTTGCCCCCACTCAAAACCATTCTCTGCAGTAGTCAGAATTTGCTTATTTTTCATATGCACATTTGATCATGTCACACGCACAACCATCACCACCATCATCCCCAACAATTTTCAACGACTTCTCACTTCTCAAAGGATTAAAATCCCTCCTCTGGCTTAACAAGAAAGGAATGATCCTATCCCTGCCAACCATTCAGTTCCTGGAAACCATGCTATCTTCTACTACAAAGCCCTTGCATTATTCTGGTCACATGTTTTGGAATGCTCTTTCTATTCTCTTTAAACTGAAAGATTCGGGGGTCCGTGATCCATTCAGTTTCATCCAATTATCCAATAAAGAGGAGAAAGCATTTAATCTGCCTTCTTTGTATCTCAATGTAATAAAATTTTACTTTTAGGACAATTGAATTTTGTTACAAAAGATGAATATGTTTGTAGTTTGTAAAACACAGGTGAAATGTTTTAAGATATGAGTATAGAAAAGGAGCTAGTTTTAAAAGTTCAGAACCGATACAATGTTAAAGGTAAGCAGTGGCACACACACGTATATTAAACATAGAAAGGGATAGAAAAAACAAGATACATAATATTTATGAGGTGTCTAGGTTATAAACAATTGATACACTAAATATACAAAGTATTAAATATTAATGATATAGTAGATATATATGAGACTAAACAAACAAGAGTCAATGAACACTTAATATTCATGAGCCCTTAATTCTGCCACACATTGATGATGTTCTTTCTGGCCTATGTGTCCTCTGCCCAAGAAAAACAAATCCCACAGTTATTCATCAGGCTTACAGCAAGCTCCAGTTATGGCAGGTATGCTTATTCCCTGTATATGTCTGATAGAGCAAGTGTGTGACATTGGTCTGTGTGGGACCTCCTTGTTCAAACCTCAGCTCTGGTCCTGGTGATCACACTATCAGCAAGGAAGGCAAATGGAACTGAAAGAGATGATCATGTGAATACCGTACATACAAGATTCAGGGAGTGTGGTACCCAATCCTAAGTGTTTTAACTCATCCTATCTCTTCCTCTTGCTTCTCACTGTAAGTTAATTTAACAAGTCACAGGATCTGAGCATTTTAAGGTGTTCTGTGAGCCTTCAGTCCTATGTGCTCTGGGGTAGTCTGCTTTATATGTACTTAGAGGCTACCAGTACATCACGGTAATTTCCCACACAGCACTCAGGGTAACCAAATAAGAAAGGGAAGTTTCTTTTTAAAGTAGTATTCCAGCTAATACATGAAGACATCATATAGAGATAACTAGACATTAAGTGCCTCCTGGTAGAAGTATACACTACTTGTAAAAAATGCAAAAACAAAAAACAACAAAAAAACCTGAATGCAATCAGTCTTCTAGATCTATCAATTTATAAGAAATACAGAGGACAAAAAGAAATCTATTAATGCCATGAAGATGCAAACTATGAGAAACTTCATAGGACAAATATTCTGGTTTATCCAACAAATAAACTGCAAGGAAAATAAAATTAGATGAAGGGGAAGCCTATACATTAAAAAAAAACAACTTAAGGAGACATCAACTAGTTGCAAAATATGGTCTTTATTTGGATAGTGACTGGAACAAATAAAACTGTTAAACGATAAAAACAAAAATACTGCCGGGCTCGGTGGCTCAGCCTGTAATCCCTGCTTTGGGAGGCTGAGATGAGTGGATTGCCTGAGCCTGCGGGTTCGAGACCCACCCGGGCAACTTGGCGAGACCTCATCTCTACAATAAATCAAAAAATTAGCCAGGTATGGTAGCGTGCGCCTGTAGTTCCGGCTACTTGGAAGGCTGAGGTGGAAGGATCGCCAGAGCCCAGCAGGTCGAGGCTGCGGTGGCCAGGAGTGTGCCACTGCACTCCAGCCCGGGCGACAGAGTGAGACTCCAACTCACACACAAAAAAAACAAAAAACAAAAAAACTTATGAGATGATAAGAAATGTTAATACTAAACTGGGCTCGGTGGCTCAGCCTGTAATCCTGCGCCTTTGAGAGGCCGAGGTGAGTGGATTGCCTGAGCCTGTGGGTTTGAGACCCACTTGGGCAATATGGCGAGACCTCATCTCTACAATTAATCAAAAAATCAGCCGGGTGTGGTAGCGCATGCCTGTAGTTCCAGCTACTCAGAAGGCTGAGGCGGAAGGATCGCTGGAGCCCAGCAGGTCGAGGCTGCAGTGGCCGGGAGCGACCACTGCACTCCGGTCTGGGCGACAGAGTGAGACTCCAACTCAAAAAAAAAAAGAAATGTTAATACTGATGATATGCAGTGGTGTGATGGTGACAGTACTGTGATGGTAGAGCCGTGGTTACATTTACAAAGGGAGTCATTGACTTTTGGAAATACATACATATCATTTATAGATAGAATGATAGGATGTCAAGAATTTGCTTCAAATTACTGTCAGGGGAAGAGATGTTTATAGATGTATCAAGACTGGTCATGAGTCGATGACTGTGGAGGTTGGATTATTGTTGTGGGCCAGGCGCAGTGGCTCACACCCATAATCCCAGCACTTTGGGAGGCTGAGATGAGAGAACTGCCTAAGCCCACAGGTTCAAGACCAGCCTGGGCAACTTGATGAGATCTCATCTCTACAATAAATCAAAAATTTGCTGGGCATGGTGGTGCATGCCTATAGTCCCAGCTACTTGGAAGGCTGAGGTGGAAGGATCACCTGAGCCCAGCAGGTCGAGACTGGTGGTCATGAGCATGCCACTGCACTCCAGCCTGGGCAATAGAGTAAGACTCTAACACAAAAAAAAAAGAAAGAAAAGAAAATTATTGTATATATTTGATACTTTTCTATAGTCAAATGGTTTTGTTTGTATAAAGAGAAAGAAAAATGAGAAGCATGCATAACTTTCATTTAATGACTAGGAAAGAGCTCTGAATAGTGTGGTACATGGATGTGAGACCTGGAGCTACTACAACCATTTTCTTCGGTGAGAGAAGACAGGAATGAAATCCACACATGAACAAGGGCACAGCTAAAGGAATCACAAAGAAATGAAGCCAGAGCCCTGATCAAATCAAATCCAAAGCCCATCCTACTTCAAGACTTTTTCAGAACCAATAAATCCTCTTTACTCTCAGCCAATCTGAGTTGGATTTTCTGTTACTTACAAGTGAAGATAGCATAACTGATACAATCTCCTATTCATTTTCAATCTGGCCATGCTTCTGTCTCCACATTCCCCTCAAAATGTTCTCAGCTAAGTCATCAATAACTTCCTTGTTGCTAAATCCAATAAATCTTTTTGAGATCTCATTTACTCTTTCTCAGTTGTCTCTTGTACTCCCTCATCCTCAATGTTCTCTTCCCTGGGTTTCTGAGACTACACATTCCTCTGGTTTTCCTTCTGTCTAGTTACCCCATGCCTGGCTCCTTTGCTGGCTCTCCCATCCTGGTCCTCTTCTCTCTCCATATACTCCATCAAAATAACTAGCAGTCAGTCACCTACTTTCTTGATTTTACCACCTAAATCTCTCATCCCTGAGGTCTTCCAAACTCCATACATGAATTTCCAAGGGCCTAATACTCACACCACCATTTTAGACGTTCCTCAAACTCAATGCTGTTATTTACCCATCTCTCTCTTATGTGTGCACACACACAAATCTGGCCCTCTTCCATTGTGTCCTTTTTCACAAAACAGAATCAATCTTAACACTTCCCAAGATTTCATCTTTCCTTACACATATCCAATCAATCACCAATTCTTATCTTTTACGTTCACCCATTTCTTTCCATATCCACTGCTATCCAAATTCGAGATGCCATCCTCTCTCACCTTAATCATAATAACGTCCCAGTTGGTTTCCTCCTTCATAACTCCTAGTCCTCTTCCAATTCATTTTCTACTGTTTCCAAGAGATATTTTTAAAATTGTGGTAAAATATACATTACATAAACTTTACTATACTAACCATTTTTAAGAGTACTCCAAGAGATCTTTTGAAAACAGATTTCTGATAATGTTATCTTGCTTAAAACAAACTGAGTTGCTAATGGTCCAGGTAGAAAGGAGACTTTTCACTAGATCTCCTCTTTTATACCTTTGAGTTTTGAACCTGTGCCAGTTTACCTATTCAGAAAATATTTTTAGCTGTGAAGAAATGTTCAAGAACCTATAACCAAGATCTCTAGCATCTGTATTTTTTAAAGGGGTAGTTAAAAAAAATAGGTAATATTTCTGCAGTTTCAAAATCTGCTGCAGTACAAATTCTACAAAACATATAACTTAGAGGACAAGTTCACAGTCATCAGTTCATTTTAACATCATCAAAAAAAATAAAAAAAGATGGAGAACAAGAAAGTTATAAAAGAGAATCTTCAGGGTAATAATAGAATGCTACCAGAAAAAAAAGAAGCTATCTACTTTAAAACTTTCCTTTGAAGACAAATATCTTGTAAAATATTTCAAATGTCCTTTATTCTAAGAGTCTAAAGTACTAAAAATCTGCATGCAATTCCCATTTTAGAGACAGAAAGTGGTGTGAAGGAGGAGCTGAAAATACAGGTACAAAGTAGCTTCAAAATAACTTATTAAGATCCTACACAGGCCGAACTCGGTGGCTCAGCCTGTAATCCCAGCACTTTGGGAGGCTGAGGCAAGTGGATTACCTGAGCCCGTGGGTTTAAGACCAGCCCGGGCAACTTGGCAAGACCTCATCTCTACAATAAATCAAAAAGTAGCCAGGCAGGGTAGTGCACACCTGTAGTTCCGGCTCCTTGGAATGCTGAGGTGGAAGGATTGCCAGAGCCCAGCAGGTTGGCACTGAGGTGACTGTGAGTGTGTCACTGCACTCCAGCCTGGGCGACAGAGTGATATTCCAACTCAAAAAAAAAAAAAAAAGATCATACACATACAGCTCAGGAAACTATGGGTATGGAATATAAAATGGAGAGATGAACACTTATTTCAGTTAACATTTCCATTTCCTTATCTCAAGAAAATGGTATACAAGTACTTCATCAACAGTACTATCTGTAATACTGGAGAGTGCAACTATGAAGGTTATAGAGGGAGTTCAGTCTCCTCTCTATATTGCTGCATTTCCAGCCTCCATTTTATCTTTGTATTTTTTATTACAAACCTTTCCTAGTTTGTAATAAAAAATATTTTCATAAAAGGAATTCTTTGGAATAATTATATGAACTGCAACTCTATTCCTCAATGGGAAACAAAATATCCAAAGGCAGCCTAGGTGTAAGACTGATAAATCCTTTTTTTGTTTTTGTTTTTTAGAGTTGAAGTCTCCCTCTGCACCTAGACTGGAGTGCAGTGGCATGCTCACGGCCACCACAGCCTCAACCACCACAGGTCTCAGGCAATCCTTCCACCTCAGCCTTCCAAGTAGCTGGAATTACAGGTACGCAACACCATGCCTGGCTAATTTTTTTGATTTATTGTAAAGACAAGGTCTCACCAAATTGCCCAGGCTGGTCTCGAACCCCTGGGCTCAGGCAATCCCCGCACCTTTGTCCCCCAAAGTGCTGGGATTATAGGCGTAAACCACTGAGCCTAGCTAAGACTGATAAAGTCTATTACTTTGCAACTATTACATGCTTATTCTAAACAACTCAAAGTGATGTATGAATACTTATTTTCATAACTATTCAGCAAGCAGAAAAACGGAGAGAAGGAGTATATTAGGAAAATGTTCAAGAAAAGATGGGAGTAACTGGTGGGAGAACTGGAAAGGTACTACTGTACAGACCTTTAATCTAAAATATGTTGATGAAGAGCCAATGCGTAAAAAGAAAAGGAAAGGAAAAACCATGTGAGGCATAGGACTTAAAAAGTACTGAATGTGATAAAGAAAATGATTACTATCACATCTAAAGCAGCAGGTCTGTCACTATTAATAAATGCATTAATATTTAATTTAAATACCATTATTTATAATTTACCAATAGAAGAGTCCATAAACTAAGTATACATGGAAAACTAGATTCACTAAGGGAAGAGGTAGTGAAGCGACACATCAATGCTAAATATAGTTCCTCCTTCTGTACTAATGAATCAAATATAAATAGGCTTGTTGAAGAAAAATCAAACATACTTTTGAATTTTGAAAAAAAAAAATTTAAGAGTGACATTTGAAGTTTCCATGCTTTCTCTATGCTTTCACTTCCAGCACTACACTATAAAATTATTAGCTAGGTGTTGTGGCACATGCCTGTAGTCCCTCGTGTAGTCCCAGTTACTCGGAAGGCTGAAAAGGGAGGATCACTTGAGCCCAAGAGTTTGAGGCTGGAGTGAGCTATGATCATGACACTGCACTCGAGCCTGGGCAACAAAGCAAGACCCTGCCACTAAAAAAATAAATAAATAAAATAAAATAATAAAATCACATAAAATAAAATTATAATGAACTACAGGAAAAGTGTAACACAGAAGTTAAGAAATAAGTTCTTATTATTATCATAATGGCTTAGACTCTAATTTTGGTTCCACCACTTAGACATTGAATAATCAAGGGCAAGTTAGTTAACTCCTCTAAACCTGTCTCATTTATAAAAAAGGTCAAACTATAACATTTCCTAAATTCTTGTTTTCCACATGTGCATATTTGTGAAATCAGGATGTAATTAATTTGTACTCTAGTGTACAAAAAACCTTTTTAAATTGGTAGCATATCTTGCAATACTGATAACAGTGATTCTCAACCTGGTGCCCTTTTGCTCTCCAGGAGACATTTAGAAATATCTGGAGATATTTCTGGTTGTTACAACTGAGGTAAGAGTAGGGGTAGAAAATACTACTGGCATCTAGTGGGTAGAGGCCAAGGATGTTGCTAAAATCCTATGATGCACAGAACAGTCCCCCAAAACAAAGAATTATCTGGCCAATAGTTGTGCAGCTAAGATACTCTACTTTAGACTCTTAGAAGAAGAAAAATAATATCTACTCAAAAGGATCATTTTCAGAATTAAAAGGATGCATATAAAATCCTCACAAGGGTAATTAGCACAAAGTATGTGTCTAATAAACTATTATCAGTAGTTTTCTTTTTTTGTGCAATGTGCTTAGGATAATACTATATCTACTATATAAATATCAAACTCTTTAACCTCACCTTTCATACAATTCTGTCCCTTGCCTTTCACACAATTCTCTCCCACTATTTCATTACATAAACTTCATCCAATCAATCTGGTCTATGTTGTTTCTCTAATACTATCTGAGTTTTACAACTCTATGACTATACACAAATCACTTCTTTCTTCTACATTGCCTGCTTTCCATTCAGCCTTTCTTCAGGGTCTAGTTTAAATATCACCTCTGCTACAGAGGTCTTCCTTCACAAAGCAGAGACTGAAAGTGACCTCTCCCCTACCACCCCACTGCATCCCACCCCCACCAGCCTTCCTCTGAATGTCATTCTTCCAGTTACATGGCTCTTATAAAAGATTTCCTGAACTCCACTGTAGATATACATTTATTGTATCTCCCCTACTAAACATATTCTCCTTAAAAAAATAAAAAGGCACAACTTAAAACCTGTTGGATTTGACGCTGTTAATCATACCACTCTCCTAGAAGCTGTCTCCTCCTAGGGCTTCAGTAATATCACACTTTCTTAATTCTCTTTTTTTCTGAATGTTCTATTTCTGCCTCCTTTTCTTCAGTCCGTCCTCACCATCATAAGGATTCAATACACTAGATTCTGTCTTCAATTTCTTCTTTCCCTCTAAAATCTCATCTACATCCAATTTCAAATACACTGCTATACACAGAAGAACGCCAAACTATTATTTCTAGTCTCAACTTCTCAATCATACCATAGACCTACATTTATAGTTCTCTTAATTCATTGGATTTTTCAGGCAAGATATTTGGCCAAAACATCAAGTTCAAGGTTTCCAAAAACAAGCTGCCTCCCCATTTCAATTTGCAGTTTTCTCTTTGTCTGTCAATGGCATCGTCATTCATCCTCCCAGTCACTAACTCAAAATCTCAGGCAACCTCTTCCTTCTTAAAATTGCAGGTGACCGCCGGGCTTGGTGGCTCAGCCTGTAATCCCGCGTCTTTGGGAGGCTGAGGTGAGTGGATTGCCTTAGCCCGCGGGTTCAAGACCCGCCTGGGCAAGCGAGACCTCATCTCTACAATAAATCAAAAAATCAGCTGGGTATGGTAGTGCATGCCTGTAATTCCAGCTACTCGGAAGGCTGAGGCGGAAGGATCACCGGAGCCCAGCAGGTTGAGGCTGCGGTGGCCGGGAGCGGCCACTGCACTCTAGTCTGGGTGACAGAGTGAGACTCCAACTCAAAAAAAAAATTGCAGGTGACCTCATACTCTTACATATTTCCTTTTCATTTAAACTATTCCCCAAGTACTTCAAATTCAGTCATTTAGAAATATTAGGGCAGAGGCAAGAGGACTGCCTGAGCCCTGGGGTTCAAGACCTGCCTAGTCAACTTGGCAAGGCCTCGTTTCTACAATAAATGGTGACGCACGCCTGTGGTTCCAGCTCCCTGGAAGGTCAAGGCGAAAAGATCACCTGAACCCAGCAGGTCGAGGCTGCAGTGGCCATGAGCATGCCACTGCAATTCAGTCTGGGTGACAAAGAGACTCTGACCCAAAAAAAAAAAAAAGAAAATACTAGGGATTAAATCTCTGCAACATTTCTTCTATCATTTGCCTTCTTTCCATTTCTTTTAACTTCTACCCATAGATAGCAGTGGTTAAGAACATAGACTGAAGTCAAATTCCCTGGGTTCAGATTCCAGCTCCATCAGCTGGGTAACTCTGGATGAGTTCCTACACCCCTGGGCCTCACTTTCCTCATCAATACAACTGGAGTGATTAATCATTTCTACCTCATAAGGTTATCATGAGGATTAAAATGAGATAATATGTGTAAAGTGCTTGACACACAGTAAGCGTTCAATAAATATCACCAGCTTTATTATCACTTCCTCTCTTCTTGAAGCCCTCATTATCTATTGGCCAGACTCCTACAATAATGTCTCAAATTGGTCTCTCTGCTATGATTCTTTCTTACCATAATGCTCCCCATTGCTCTCAACAATCTTTATATAGGCACAAGAGTCAGATCTTATATAGGATTTTAACAGCAAGATCTGTTAAGATATACAAATAAATTTAACAAGGCATATTTATAATAGCAAATATGACTAAATGGCATAAAAAGGGGAATAATAGTTGGTAAGATTGAAATGATAAACTGACACCAGGAACCAGGCCTTGAATTCCACTTTAAGAACTCCAAATCTGACCTGGTTCAGTGGCTCAGCCTGTAATCCCAGCACTTTGGGAGGCTGAGGCGAGTGGATTGCCTGAGCCCGTGGGTTCGACACCAGCCCAGGCAACTTGGTGAGACCATGTCTCTAAAATAAAATTAAAAATAGCCGGGCATGGTAGCACATGTCTGTAGTTCTGGCTACTCAGAAGGCTGAGGCAGAAGGATCACCGGAGTCCAGCAGGTCAATGCTGGGGTGGCCGTGAGCGTATGTGCCACTGCACTGCAGCCTGGGCGAAGGAGTGAGACTCCAACTCAAAAAAAACAAAAACAAAAACAAAAACAAAACTTCAAATTCAAGAATTTAGTAAGGAAATGTCACAAGAGATTTTGCACTGCTATTTCTCCAAAGGATTTAAGGGAACAGAACATTTAAATCAAACTCAATAATATATCATTGCTTAAATGGGTTAAGCTATTCAAATATAGTTTAACTTCCTTCCTTTTTGCAATTTAGATTATCTGTTTATTGTTTAAAATTCAAGCCGGCTCGGTGGCTCAGCCTGTAATCCCGCGCTTTGGGAGGCTGAGGTGAGTGGATTGCCTGAGCCCGCAAGTTGGTGAGTGGATTGCCTGAGCCCGCAAGTTCGAGACCCGCCTCGGCAAATTGGCGAGACCTCATCTCTACAATAGATTAAAAAAAATTAGCTGGGCCTGGTAGCACACGCCTGTAGTTCCAGCTAATTGGAAGGCTGAGGAGGAAGGATCGCCGGAGCCCAGCAGGTCGAGGCTGTGGTGGCCGGCAGTATGCCACTGCACTCCAGTCTGGGCGACAGAGTGAGACTCCAACTCAAAAAATAAATAAATAAAATAAAATAAAATTCATCTACACAAATTTATTCTTCATTTGATCAAAGCTGCATCTGCATTCTTCCATAAAATAGACTATTAAAATTTTAGTTAGCAGTAGTGTTTTCAGTTAAAGAGAAGAAAATGATTCAAAGTTCATCACCTAAGATATCAAAGTAAACACGCCATACCTGCTCTCTAGGTATTACAGTATCAGTGCTTACTTTTACAGTTCAATTACTTCTATACCCACAACTTATTTCTAGCTATCATTTTAAATGACTTCTCCAATACATGGTTTAAAAATAGACTACTTTTTTAATGTCAAAAGTTAGAACGTTTCTGACAGAAAAACACTAAATCAGTGCCTGAAGATCCTGTATGTCATTGTTTAAAAAAAGTGATTTTAGCAAATCATACTTGAAAGTTGAGCTAAGTTTTTGAATACTGAATTTAATTAAGTAATACCTTTGAAACATGCTGTCTATTAACCTTTTGTGCATGACAGTATCTACAACAAAATAAAGAATATATCAAAACATTAACATCTTATTTCTATTTATTCCACATAAATGTATGTTTAGAAAGACTGTTAATAAATAAAAAACAAAATGTACAAATATAACATTCTTTAATAAACTACTGATGTCTTATTACTAAGTATCTCTCTTAAGGTCTTCTAAATTTGTGTTTCATTCCATTTTGAATATGGTCTTTTTATCTATTCCAATTGCTGGAAAGGCAAAGGTAATGGAGTCCCAACAATATCACCTAAACCACCTGAAAAGTGTGTTAAGATCTTCCTTAATGAAAAAAAAATTAAACTTCAACACTTACTGTGTGCACATTTTTTCACATATTCAGATAAAAGGATTACTCTGCAGAATGGTGTAGAGTAATAAGCAAAGACTCAGAGTCAAACATGCAGAATACACCACTTGCCAGATGTTTAATCTTGTGCAAATTAATCTCTCTCAGCCTGTTGCCTCATCTGCAAAACAAGCAGTGTCTATAGGATTGCTGCAGGAATAAATAATGGATTTAGAGTGTTCAAGACTCATCTCTGCCCCTTACTAACAGTGTGATAGCAGGAAAGCTACTTAGCCTCTCTATGCACTGGCTTCCCACATTTTTAAAAATGAGAAACACCCTACCTACATCACAGAATTGTTGTGAATCCTTAATGAACAATTTAAGGCAATCTAGCAGAGTGCCTGTCAGACATCAGAGGCCACTGATACTAGCTAGATTCCTTTCTTCTTCAAATGTGTTCATCAAGTGGTCCAGAATCCAGTAACCTGCCTCACACATATTCAAAAAGTAGGCCATTTTCTGGTTGGAAGCCTTTGTGCATGCACAGCAATACTTTGACATCTGTACTATAAGTATCCTCTCAGTTTAGGTGGAAAGAAAATATTTATCTTACTCCCTCTGCCTTCCCTTTTGTACACATTACTTTTCCACATAGGTTACTATATAAATTGCCCTCTTTCAGTGTGTTGTAAATACTTAAATAGCCATTATTTACCCTCTAAATAGATGTTAGCTTCAGTATGCTTCTTAAGCTAAAACCAAAATACATCTATTATTCTACTACTTATATCAAGTAGTGCCAGAATTTTTTTTTAAAGCAGTAATACTTTGTGCTTCTTCCTATGGGTTATGCTAGAATCTGGTTTCAAAGAAATGTTTAAAATTTAAATGATTTGAAAGAATGTATTATGTTTATTTCTGATGTCAGTTCAGTATTAGAGCATGAGAATTCAAATAAAATTAAGGCTGTCACAAACATAATCACATCAATGTGAAATTTTCCCAAATACTAATTCAAATACTTTCCCAACCACTGAGACTCATCTGCTATTTAACTAAAATGTGCAAGTCCTGAAAATACTCGGGTGCATATAAGTTTAAGCACATTTTCAGACCTAAAATTGGAAATCAGTCATCCTCCAAAAAAACCTGTATTTAGTATCTAGAGAAGTTTATAAATACTAAGACCTTTTCAACAAACATTTTATGTATTAAAATTCATTAACTAGGGAACAGAAATCTTGCAAAATTACTCAAAAGTTATCAGACTAAACTACAGGAGCATCTCCCCATGAAAACAGCTAATTTTTTTAGAATTCCACAACATGGGCTCCTAAAGCAACAGCTAACAACAGGAGGTCCTTTTCCTGTTATTTTGCAAAGACTGGGTTAGGAGGGAGTGTTCAACTGCTGCTCTACTATACAATTTCTGTGTCAACAGCACATGCCCTCAAAAAACTCTATCAAAAAAAAAATTCCCAAAGTAGGGAGTTTTTGTTTCTCTTAATTTATGAAGCCAAAATACATTTGGAAAAAGGACTATGCCTCACTGATATATGAAATGAAAATAGCACCCTACAGCCTGCAAACTAAACACTAGTTTTAAGTAAATGATTTAATAAAAACCTGAAATGTGTATGGAGGGCTGATACAGACTTAAAGAATTACAACAAAAATTAACATTGCACTCGACACAGGCCACCTTACATCCTACAGAGCCTGAAAAGCAGCCATCATTACAAATGTCAAAATCAATACACTACTATACACCATCTATCTTTTTCCAATAATAAAGAAAACAACTCAGATTTCTTTGTGGTGCAATCACAATTATGACTGAGGGGGAAATATATGCAGTACAATGAGGAAAATACCAAAAACTAAAACCACTCTATGTAAAGACAGGATAATACCGCTTACGGGAGGGACGGGGGGGGGTGGGGGGGAGGGGGGCAACCTTTTTGCTATTCAGTAAAAGGAATCTGGCCAAATCTCACCTGACTATTCATGAGCCCTTCACTGAAGACCAAACCCGCTTTCTTTATTTCTCCTTTCTTTTTCCTATTTCTAGTCTCCCGTCATCTCCCTGAACCTGTACAATAAAACAGGAATGGAGAGGGGTTCCAGAATCGAGAACAAAAACCGGGATGTGGACACCACCAGGAGGAAGAGGGGAGTCAGGGAAGGCACCACTAACCTGTCCCAAAGGCTTTGGCCACCAGCCAGGCCAGATTGCAGGCGATTTTGGCCCTGGAGAAATCATAGTGGTCAAAAGGCTTGATGGCTGGAACAATGAACGTCTTTCTCATCTCCCTGGGGTCTGCAGCATCCCCCATCTTTCACGGCGGCTCCTCGGGATGTCCCGGCTCTAACCTTCACATGGTGTGGCCTCGCCGCCGCGGGGGTCGGGAGGGAAGGAGAGGCGAGCTCAAACCATCGGGGCCAGGGCGAGGCCCGCCCGGGCGCCGACAGGGGAGGAGCAGCTCAGCTGTCCGCGCGGCGAGCCTGCCGCCTCCCGCGGGAGCCGCCGCCGCCGCCGCCGCCGCTCCCGGGCATAGGAATGTGGTGGCGCCGTCCCCGTCCGTCCGTCCGTCCGTCCGCCCGCCCGCCCCGCGCCCGCGCCCCTCCAAGCCGCCCGCCCCGCGAGCGCGTGTGAGCGAGGCCGCCTCCCCTTTGTCTCCGTTTAGTCACACGGGCTGGGGGAGGGTGGAGGCTGGAAGGGCCCGGAATTTTAGGGGGGGTGGGGGGAGAGTCTTTAACAATCACGTTGTGCAAAATGTCCCCGCCATCGCGAAGGCCGCACGCCCTCGCCTCCCTCTCCCTTCCCCTCCAAGCAGGGAGACCCCCTCAGGCCCCGGGTGGGCGGAGGGACGCGCAGGACCGGGGGCGCGCAGGAGGGGCGGGGGCGGGGGCGGCCCACCCAGCGCAGCCCGGCCGGGAGCCGCGGGAGACCGAGCAAAGGAACGCGTCAAAATCACTGCGGCTCCCAGGCCGCCGCCGGCCTGTCCCTTCCTCCGCGCTCCCGTCCCGTCGCCGTCTCCTCCTCCTCCTGCCGCCGTCGCTGCCGCCGCCTCCCGGGTCTTCCTCCCTGCTGACGGCGAAGGCGGTGGCCTGGGAGAGGCTGCAGATCCCCAATTCCTGACTTATAAGTTACGTCTTTGTAAAAAATTTTTTTCCTGCCCCCCTCCGCCGCCCGGCTCGGTCGCTCCCAGTCAGCCGCCGCCGCCGCTGCGGTTTTCCGGCTGCGGCACTGGATGGAAAGAGCAGATGCGGGGACTGAGCATGCGCCCTCCTTTGCTCCGGCCCCCCCCCGCCCCCGCCCCGCTCCCTCCCTCCCGCCGCGGAGATCGCCGCCCCGCCGCCCGGCCCACTGAGCATGCGCCGCCTCGCTCCCGGCCCGCGCCCCGGGTTCAGTGCGGCTGCTCTTTAATCATCACTGTGGAGTGCTCGCTTGAGTGGACATCCTCCACGTCCCTGGCTTCTGGCGGCTGCTGCTTACGCTGCTGGAAGAGGAAAGGGAAGGAGGGAGGAGGGAGAGACAGGCCGAGCAATAGCTTTCATAATTCTAGTTACACAGTGGTTCAGAGAAGAAAACTGATATTGATTTTAAATGCTTATTATGTGACACACTTCGCTGCGAACTTGACCTGCACAATCTTGTTTAATCCTCGCAGTTAACCCTGAGGGTTAGGTGTGATCTCTGACCACGGAAGAGAGATGAAGTGAGTTGATCAAATCATACATGGAGCTTAGCCAGGATTGAGGATCTGTGAGGCTCTAAACCTGTATTAATTCTTTGGTATCAAGATACTTTCTTAACTCGCAGCTCTCCACTTAAACTTTATCTCTAAATGAGGGGGCGAATCCATCAATACCTCTCCACTCCCTCAAGAAAAAAAACCCATAAATTATTTCACAGAGCAAACCGACATCCTCCATGATCTGGCATCTACTAACTTGTATAGCTTTATTTTGCCAGAACTACTCTCCGTTTTTTAAAATGGACGCGCCTTTTCAGTTCCCTGCGTATTCGTTTGGTGTTTCCTTTGTCCACCTAGATTACTCCTAGTCAACCGTCGAGTCTCTTCACAGTAGTCACTCCCAGGAAGCCTCTGGTATTTACTGATAACTTCCCAGTAAGGGTTGTCACATAGTTGCCTCCCCTATTGTCCCCAAGGCACCTTGTTCTTATTTCTGTCATAGCACTTGTTACAATGTATGGCAATCATCGGTTACTTGTCTATTTTGCCCATTGGTGACACGATGACAGGGTATCTCTCCAGTTCCTCCTAGATGGTGCCTAGCCCCATCCCATAGTTTACTTGGGGTTAATGTTCAGGGACTAAGGGTGAATATTGTAGTTAGCATACTTGCTGAGTTTTCTTAACTTGCTAGCTCTCACACGTCTCTCTCTCTCTCTCTCTCTCTCTCTCTCTCTCTCTCTCTGAGTTGGAATCTCATCCATCGCCCAGACTGGAGTGCAGTGACACGCTCATGGCCACCCCAGCGTCGACCTACTGGGCTCAGGTGATCCTTCCCTCAGCCTTCCAGGTGCAGGTGCAAGCTACCACACCCAGCTAATTTTTTATTTTATTTTATTGTAGAGATGAGGTCTCGCCAAGTTGTGCAGGCTGTTCTTGACCCTGTGTTTTTTGTTTTGTTTGGTTTGGTTTTTTTGTTTGTTTGTTTTTTAAGAGTCAGTCACTTTATCGCCCAGTGCAGTGGTATAATCATAGCTCACAGCAGCCTGGACCTCTTGGGCTCAAGCAATCCACCTCCTGCCTCAGCCTCCTGAGTAACTAGGACTACAGACAGGAGCCACTATGCCCAGCTAAACAACATTTTACTTAAAACACTATCTAATTTTAATCATTATAAAATCCTGTGTTATTTTCATTTTACATATGAGAAACTAAGGCTCAGAAAAAAAAATTTGAATTATTCCATTTGCACAACCAGCAAAGGCAGACATAAGGACTGAACCCAGAACTATCTTACACCAAAGCCTATACTTTCAGCTGCTACGGCCTCCCCATTATTACCATCCTTTAAGACAGAAGCAAGATACATGAAGTGTGGGGAGAGGGACTTCGGACTCTACTGTCTAAAAAGCCCCTGTGCTTCTGCCTAACCCTTACAAACACTCTTCCCTCAACCTAGTAGGGTACTACAGAAAAACCTTGCTAACAATGTGGGATAGGGAAAGAATGTGAGAATAATATGTCATAGGGTGGTTGATATCATTTTTTCAATGTAATTAATATTCATAGAGTTTTTCTATTGGGCAAGGCCCTTTGCTAGATCACATAGGGGATAATATAATTAGCATAAAGATAATAGTTCACAAGGTACATTCATGTCATAACTACTTTAATTTCCACCTCTATTTTATGAAATAGGCATTATTATTATCTTCCGATTCTAGACGCAGGGCTGAGGATCATAAAGATTAAGAAGTATGACCAAGATTTCATGGTTGATTCATATGTGAATCTGGCTTCAAATTCAAGCACAGGTCTTCTGGCTCAATTCCTCTGGCACATTTCCCTTTGCCTGCTCCCTTTCTGGATTATGGAGGCTGACATGTATATAAATAAACAGAATACAGTGCAAAAGTGATAAGTGCTATAAGAGATATTAAGAGAAAAGAAAATACATAGAGAGATAAGGAAGATTTCTTGGAGACTTCTGTCTAATGTTCTCAAATTTTAGACTTCAACAGAATTTTAGAGAGCATAAATCAAATTAAGAGAAATCTATAGCCTAGAAAGGTTGAAGAGAGATACTGAAACATTTTGCCAGTCATTATAATAATCTGCAAACCAATACAAGATTCTCAAGGCCAGAGATACATGCTTAATCACCTTTATGTTGCATGTGACCTAGCCCAATAGTTTGCTCACAGTGGATGCTGGGTAAATGTTGGTTGAATTTCATTGAAAACTTTTTCAACTTAAATAAACAAGATTAGGAAGAGAAGAAAACAAGTTGTTCCAACTTGTCCCTTGATTTAATGGTGATGCATTTAGTATGGATGGCATTACTAGGACTTCAGTTGGTAAAAAGTGTGTTTAGGAATGGGATTGGCGGGGGGGGGGGACGTCAAAACAATGAGCAGCTTTTACTTTCAGGGAGGCTGTGAAACAACTTGGGGTCATAGTAGGAGGCTATTATTAACAGGGAAACACCCTAAGTACAAAGAAGGAGGATTTGTTTTTC
This sequence comes from Cephalopachus bancanus, assembly GCA_027257055.1. NCBI lineage: Eukaryota > Metazoa > Chordata > Mammalia > Primates > Tarsiidae > Cephalopachus > Cephalopachus bancanus. The sequence continues at coordinate 1,271,112 of JAPVLO010000297.1, forward strand.
AGGGAGACAGACACTGTAATAGGGTGTTCTTTGTGTCACCTTCAGAATGATCCTTTTAAAAACTGGAAATCTCTGCAGAATACCACTGTCAAAAAGAAATGCTTTCCACTGCCTCCTTAAAATATCTGACTTGTTCAAAACAAAAACAAAACCCAGTGGTTCTTTGGGCCTGCTTGTCTAACTGCACAGCTATCCTTCTACTTTTTTATCTCCAGGTCTAGGGTCTCAGTTCATCAGGCAACAGTTACTCTTTCTTATTCCCACACAGACAATCCTTCTATCTGTTTTAAAAGTGTTTCTCTCGGCCGGGCTCGGTGGCTCAGCCTGTAATCCGCACTTTGGGAGGCCGAGGTGAGTGAACTGCCTGAGCCCGCGGGTTTGAGACCCGCCTGGGCAACTTGGTGGGACCTCATCTCCACAATAAATCAAAAAAAATTAGCCATGCGTGTTAGCGTGTACCTGTAGTTCCAGCTACTTGGAAGGCTGAGGCAGAAGGATCGCCGGAGTCCAGCAAGTCGAGGCTGCAGTGGCCGTGAGTGGCCACTGCACTCCAGTCTGGGCAGCAGAGCGAGACTCCAACTCAAAAAAAAAAAAAAGTGTTTCTCTCTTCTCCTGAAGAATCCAAAATACCAGCCACACTTCTTTCCTTATGGCCATCCTCTATTTTTCTGTCAAGTCATTACTTCATTGATTAATTTGTCAGCCAATATTGACAGATCACCCGGGTGCTGAGAATGCAATATTAAACAGACAGCTGAAGAAGCAAATCATGAATGAGAAAACTTTGAAATCCTATGGCCTGAGCAACCCTGCTGTCTATCACTGTGATGTACACGCTGTCCCATAGGTTAGAAGCTTTGTTACTTCACCTATAGAAATCATCCGTATGATCCCTAAGAAGGAAAGAAATATTAAACCAGTGAACACTACAGTAAGACCTCATATCTCCTTAAAGAGAAGGCATAAATACGTATATATCATTCACTTTCAATTACTTATACTAATATTAATAGCAGTGTACATGTGTTGAGCATTTCCTATGCACCAGGTCCTATTCTAAATCTATTCATTTATTTAATCCACCCTGCAGCGCTATTAATATCCTCATTTGACCATGGAGCAGGAGCAGAGAACTAAGAACTTATGTTATTTTGAAACTCAAGGAAATAGAATAAGTAAACTTTGAATCAACCAGGTTAAGAATGACCAAGGAGTATGAGTGAAAGGGGCGGGGGAAAGAATGCTTAGCTAACTGATAACAGTAAAAGGTTTGGTTTGTTGAAGTATAGCAACCTATACTAAACCACTATGAAACAGAAGAGTCTGTGCTGTATATCTGACAGTCTGTCATTTCTAGACACAGTTGTGGCTTTCATCCTAATAGCTGACAATTTTGTAAGGATTACCTCATCAGCCTTCACAACAATTCTAGCAAGGCCTGTGTGGTATGATGCCAAGTATTTGGCTGGAACTACTAAAACACAGGGAGGCCACATAACTTCCCAGAGTCACGCTGCACTAAACAGTCCAGTCAGTGTCTGAACCAAACAGAGAAACCTGCCCCTCAGGTTCCCAGGTGTAGCCCCATGTTTTTCCAGATCCCTAAGATATTTTTCCTTTATTAATTCCCTACTCAAGCCATGTTCCTTTCCCCTCCAATAACGGGCAAATGTTCCATCGTTCACCACTGATGGCAAGTAAGGATGTTGGTGTAACAGAAAAAAGCACTGGGCAAGTAGTATGGTCTCTGGGTTCCAGGATTACACTTGATTTCTGTTATATGATTTGGGGAAACATAAGCCAACTCTCTGCTCTCAGGTTTCTACTGCAATAAAACAAGTGTGGAGCAGGCAACTTCTAAAGTACTCTCAACACCAACAATCTATGATAGGAAGAGGACACCCATATATGTTACAGATTATAGCTGAAGATTAAATCACCTGCCTAGCACTCAGGATTTAAATCTTTAAAACAGGAGTTACTTTGTTATTTCCAGAAAGCTTCAAGATGGGATTGGACCTAAAGACTATAGGAAGTAACAGCAAGAAATGGGAACCTCCAGTGAAGGCAGAGACCAAATTAAAAAGGGAAGGGCTTAAGAAAGAGGGAAATGGATATAGCTATTTATTGGTTAATACAGTAGTCCTGTCACAGTAGTCAACAAGGCCTGGAATTCTAGAGTGTTACCTAGACAACCAGGAAGATTGTGCTCTTCTTACTTGCTTCTTAATGGAAACAACCCAAATGTCCAACAGTAGAGGACTAATCAAATAAATTATGTTATACATGGGAGTCACTTACATCATATGGAAAGATCTCCAAGACATCATATGGTCAAGTAAAAAGAGAAAAATGCACAGAAGTATATTTTAGTATGGTGTTTAAATATATATATTCTATATAGACTATCTAAATATTCTCAGAAAGACACAAAAACTAGAGGAGTAGGTGAGAGACAGTTTTTCTACGTTATATGCTTTGGTAGCTTTTGATTCATTTTGATTCATATGCATCTTTACTTATTCAAAACTTAAATTAATATTTTTCAACTAGCCTTTTCAGTCTTTCCTGGCAAGATAGCTTCTATTCTCGCCACACTACTGAAACTGTTCTCCCAAAAGTTATTACAACAATTCCTTGTTGTGACTCTTGTGCTCTTATTTTCTTGACCTCCATGGCATGTAGTACTTGTGAGTATCCCTTTGTTCTTAAAACTCTCTTCTGTCTCAGGTTTTCTGTGGCCCTCTGGCAGGCACCTGTTTCTCTCTCACTTTTGAATCCCTTTCCTGCTGCCTTTCTGACCTCCTTTGTTTGCTTGCCTTCCAGCAGCTACTCAAGACTGTCTTTTTTTCCCTCCTTCTACTTTCCCTCCCTTAGCTCCTTATGGCTTCAACTCGTACCCCTATGCAGGTGATTCTCTAGCTGTATCTCAGCTTCTGATCCCTTTCCTGAGTAACTTCTTAAAGTGTGAAGAACATGTTCACCCAGATATAGTCCTGGAATTTTAAATTCAACATGACCTAAAACAAACTCATCAGCTGTCCCCTTACTTGGCTTCTAGTCCCAATCTCTCAAATTCTACTGACACCATTCTCTGCTTAAAATGTATTCTCTTTGAACCCTCCTTCTCTGTCATTTCACTCCAATCCAAATGTCTCTCACTTCCATTTACTCTTTTCTATTCCTACAAAATTCTCATTTTCTCTCATTTACTCCCACTCAATTTCCCTCTTTTGAACTTACACTTTAATAGATTAATTTTCCTAAACAACAGATATCCACAGTTAGCAAACTTTAGTGATTTCAGACCATGTGTCTGAGACTGTAGTAGGCACTTCACATATAGAATCTTATTTGATTGAATCATAAAATAGCATATAACATAATGTTAAATTAAATTGGACTTAAAGCTGACTCCATACAAAGCAAACTGCAACCTAACTTAAGAGCATATTCTTGTAACAAAGAAGTAGCTGAATCTTGGCCAATCATAGTCCCAGGCTTTCAGCCAATCACAGGCAGCAAACTGCTCAGACAGGCCCAAAGAAGGTACACTCCAACCTGTAACCAATCAGGCTATTTTTATATGTCACTTCCTGTTTCTGTCTATAAATACTGCCTGCCCACATGGCTAGGTGGAGCTCTGGGAACCTTTTCTGGATCGGTGTACTCCCCTGATTCAGGTATCATTTATTTGTTCAAGTAAACTCTGCTAAATTTAATTTGGCTAAATTTTATTTTGTTTTTTAAGTAATATATGTTTCCCTCATTTATAGATTTTTTAAAAATGGAAACTCAGGGCCGGGTTTGGTGGCTCAGCCTGTAATCCCAGCACTTTGAGAGGCCGAGGCAAGTGGATTGCCCGAGCCTGCGGTTTCGAGACCAGCCTAGGATGCTCGGGAGACCTCGTCTCTACATTAAATCAAAAAAATTAGCCGGGCGTGGTAGTGCGCGCCTGTAATTCCGGCTACTTGGAAGGCTGAGGCGGAAGGATTGTCGAAGCCCAGCAGGTCGACGCTGGGGTGGCCGTGAGTGTGCCACTGCTCTCCAGCCTGGGCGACAGAGTGAGACTCCAATTCACACACACAAAAAGGAAACTCAGAGAAAGATTAAGGATATTCCTCAAGGTTTCATGAGAAGAGCTGAATTAACACTCAAACGCATGGTTCCTAATTTCAAGTTCAGGAATCTTTCCACCTCCACTCACCTGTTTGGTGGCCATACACTGCTTACCAGATATAGTCTAAACATTTGTCTTGACTGAAGATCCTCTACAAAATGGTCTATCCTTACATTCATATTTCCCCAGTACTCTTCTATACATTTCTAACCAAACTACTCAGGACCTTGAATATGTTTAATCCTTTCTGGGGCTTATTGGTTTGGCTGGTATTAATAACCTTTCTCTATAATGCTCTTCAGGAGCCCTACATCAGCTACTGAAATCTGAACTTTGAATATATTCCTTACTGCCACCTCTTCCATTAAGCTTTCTCTACCCCTCCTCCACTCACTGATCTATTTGTGCTCTATTATGGTATGTTTTGTCTTGAATTATAATTTCTTCTGTGCTCCATAAGGGAAGAGACAATATTATTCTGTGTCACCAGCAGTGCTTAATATATAATAGACCATACCAAGTATTTGTTGACTAGATGTATCAGTGAATTAACAGGTAACAACAACAACAACAACAACAGGTTAGCATTCTAGGGCCATGAAATAGATCAATATAACCTAAATAGCTTACATGGGAATTAAAAATGGGAAGTTGATCTCCTTAATACTATACTGAGTAATTCCCAGTGATTCCTAAATACTATATGATGTTTTATTAGACTTTACTCTGAGAAAATGTAGTGATTTTTTTAATAAACCTAAATGTTTTTCTCTGAAGGACTATTTTTATTATGAGATTATTACCTTCCTGCTTTTTTTTCTGTTAAAATATCCTTTTTCTTATGAAATAATGGTTGTTGTAGATGAGAGTTGAGCTTTTGTGTATCCACATTTAGTGAAATGAAAAAGTTGATAGCCATGTAGTCACTCCTATCCAATTTATTCGAATGAATTTAGAAAATTGGAAAACTTAGATGCTTTCTGAAATCTCAAAGTCTGGAGGCTATTGCTGTAATTAACTGACTGAATTGACTTAGTCCTGATTAGCTTCTTAAACAAAACTGGCTTCTAATAGCGTTCAAAAAAACAAATCAAAAATCTGTTTTTTTTTTGTTTTTTTTTTTGTTTTGAGTTGGAGTTTTGCTCTGTCACCCCAGGCTGGAGTACAGTGACACACTTATGGCAACTGCAGCCTTGACCTGCTGTTCAGGTGATCCTTCTGCCTCAGCCTTTCAAGTAGCTGGAACTACAGGCACACGCCAGCCACCAAGCCCAGCTAAGTTTTTGATTTATTGTAAAGATGGGGGGGAGACTCACCAAGTTGTCCAGGCTGAGCTCGAACCCATGAGCCCAGGCAATCCTCTCACCTCAGCCTGCCAGAGTGCTGGGATTATAGGCATAAGCCACCACACCCGGCCAAAATCTGTTATCTTTGTATATCATATTAGTGAACACAATTGAGAGTAACAACCATTTGTAAATAAAATGAGAATATTTTCATTTGTTTATAAATAAAATGGGAAATCTAAGAATTGCCTAGATGTGTGCTAATAATAAATAATTATTCCTTCACTAAGTCTTATATGTTTATCTTAATATTCACATAAAGGCCTAAGCAAGGTGTATACCTATAATCATTTAACTTTTTTGTTTTGCTTGAAATGAATCTTATTATTTACCTTCCAAATGCCATTTAGCTGGTCTGGTTAAATTTTCAGGCACAGGGCAGGAATGGGAGATGGAAGCAGAGATATGGGGGCAGCTTATATCCAAATCTCAGTCAGCTTTCTTCACTTTTTAAGTATTTTTTTTTATTGGAAAGAGGGAAAACAATATAAATAATTTAAGAGCCTGGGCGCTGTGGTTCAAGCCTGTAAACCCAACACTTTGGGAGGCCGAGGTGAGGGGATTGCCTGAGCCCATGGGTTCAAGAACAGCTGGGGCAATTTGGTCAAACGCCAACTCTACAACAAAAATTTTTTAAATGGCCGAACGTGGTAGCACGCACCTGTAGTTCTGGCTACTTGGAAGGCTGAGGCAGGATTGCCTAAGCCCAGCAGGTTGACGCTGGGGTGGCCATGAGCATGCCACTGCACTCCAGCCTGGACGATGGAATGAAACTCCAACTCAAAAAATTACGACTGGGCTCGGTGACTCAACCTGTAATCCCAGCACTTTGGGAGGCCTTGGTGAGTGGATTGCCTGAACCCTGGGGTTCGAGACCAGCCCGGGCAACTTGGCGAGACCTCGTCTCTACAATACGTCAAAAACTAGCTAGGCGTGGTTCCCACCACTTGGAAGGCTGAGCAGGAGGATCTCTGGAACCCAGCAGGTTGACACTGGGGTGACCATGAGTGTGCCACTGCACTGCGGCCTGGACGACGGAGTGAGACTCCAACTCAAAAATAAAAATAATAATTATAATAATAACAATTTAGAAACCCTACATCAATACCAAAAAAAAATTAAAACACATCCTTCTAATCGCGATTGACTGTATTTTTTACATTAAAAATCATTTTTTTCGAATGATGAGGCAATCCATATTTATTTAATTTAAAAAATGGAGAAAATGAACCTCTATAATTTCATCACCCACAGATATCCTTTGTTTTTATTTTGTACCCAAATGGTATATTTTACATCCCATTTGTAACTTATTGCTTCAACATAACAATATTATTAATATCATTTAATATCAGTAATGGTCACTAGACCATCAATCTAGGGCATAATAGAATTTCATTGAATAAATGCAGCATTTAAAAAAATTTTAACCAAGGCCCTGTTAAGAATATGTTTATAGGCCGAGTTTGGTGGCTCAGCCTGTAATCCCAGCACTTTGGGAGGCCGAGACGAGTGGATTGCCTGAGCCCATGAATCGAGACCAGCCTGGGCACCTTGGCGAGACCTTGTCTCTACAATAAATTAAAAATTAGCTGGGCGTGGTAGCATGCGCCTGTAGTTCCAGCTACTTGGAAAGGCTGAGGCAGAAGGATCGCTGGAGCCCAGCAGGTCAATGCTGGGGTGGCCGTGAATGCACCACTGCACTCCAGCATGGGCGACGGAGTGAGACTCCAACTCAAAAAAAAAAAAGAATATGCTTATATCTAGATTTTTGTTTTTATGGAGTAACTGTGAAGAATACCCTTGAATATGCATCCCTTTCCTACCTCACTGATTATTCTCAGATGTGAATAAATTTGTATATCAGCACTTTGTCTATCAAATACAGTCATTTTCCAAGCTTAGCATTTATCTTTTAGTGTTAATGGGTTGGGTTTGTTTTTCTGTAGTCACATCTATCAGTCTTTTTTTTTTTTTTTAACAGTTTCTGCCTTAGATGTCAACCTAAGAAAAGCCTTTCCTCCACTGCTAACCCCACCCAAGGCTACATATATAAATATATAAATATACACGTAATGTCCTCATTTGTATCATGGTGATTAAAAAGCAAAATATATATTTATACATATAATAAATGAATAAATGTATTGTCACAGACATTTTGCCTTTAGAGATATTTAGACTCCACTGTTTTGTCCTCAAGGATATTTTTACTCTGCGTATTAACACAAGCACTTTAATCAGAATTATATTTTAAAAGCTGATTGTGAAGATGGTGTTTGTAGGATGAGCACCATTAGGCTAATTTTTTTAAATCAATCTACTCATCAGTTAAACCACTTGCATTTTCTTTTGATGTTTTACTAAGAATATTTTTATTGGAATTAGTTGTTTTCCATGAAAATTTACAATACAAAGTTGATTTTTTTATACAACTTTTTTGTCCACGTCAAATTCTAACAGCAAGAGAATTATAAGTTTTCTTTTGTGGCCATTATTTTTAACAAGTTCAATTCTCCTGAGTCACATTTTCATAGCTCTCATTTGGTTAACAAGATGTTAAATAGCTCTAATTTTGTTAAAAGGTTCTCCAGGCTCATTGGCCAAGGCAAAGAATTTATGACAAAGACCCCAAAAGCAATTGCAGCAAAAACTAAAATAGACAAATGGGACTTAATTAAACTAAAAAGCTTCTGCACAGCAAGAGAAATAATCAACAGAGTGAACCGAAACCCTATTGAATGGGAGAAAATATTTTGCAAATTGCACCTCAGACAATGGGCAATATCCAGAATCTACAAGGAATTCAAACAACTCAACATGAAAAAAATAATATCATCAAAAACTGGGTAAAGAACATGAATAGATATTACTCAAAAGAAGGCACATAAGCTGCCAACAAACATAGGAATAGATGCTCAACATCACTGATCATCAGAGAATGCAAATTAAAACCACAATAAAATATCACTTCACACCAGTCAGAATGGCTATTATTAGAAAGTCAAAGAACAGATGATGGAGTGGTTGCAGAGAATAGGGAATGCTCACCCACTGTTGGTGAAATTGTAAAGTAGTTCAGCCTCTATGGAAAACAGTCTGGAGATTTCTCAAAGAACTAGAAATTGAATTACCATCCCACTACTAGGGATCTGCTCAAAGGAAAACAAATCAATATATAAAAAAGATACCTGCACGCATATGTGCATTGCAGCACTATTTACAATAGCAAAATCATGGAACCAACCTAAGTGCCCACCGACAATTGACTGGATAAAGAAAATGTGTTTACATACACCATGGAATACTATGCAGCATTAAAAAAAAGAATGAAATAATGTCCTTTGCAGCAACATGGATGAATAGAGTTCAAGAACATCATTCTAAGTAAACTGACTCAGAAGCAGAAAATCAAACACCACATGTTCTTACTCATATGTGGGAACTAAATGGTCACCAAGATTGAAGTAATAGACACTGGTGACACCAATAAGGGGAGAGGTAAGTAGGGAGATTGGGGTTCAGAAATTACCTATGGGGTACAATGTTCACTCTCCAGGGAATGAGCCACCTGAGACCCAATTCCCACCGTTACGTAATATGCCTGTGTAATGAGCATGCATGTGTACCCTTGAAACTAAAGTAAAAATGGAAGAAGATTCTTCAGACAACTTGTTTTTTTATCTATTACAACTTGTATTTAAGGCAGTCTGGCCCATTGTCTATTTAATTTTGTGTGGATTATTTCTACAACAGTTTTCATTATAATTGGATAAAAGACGAACTGAGAAGTGGTGCTAAAATGCAGTGTGTTGCTATGTCACACAGGAGAACAGAGAGCGGGACCTCTTTGTCAGTTCAGGCAGGGTGAGTGATATGGTGATTCAAAATATGTCCACTGGACATATGGAAACTGATTCTTCTTACCTTGGGTGTGAGCTGGACAAAGGAACTCAGCTTCAAGGAATAGGAAAAAATCATAAGGGATAGTGTCCATAACCTAGTAACTGGAGACTAGGTCATAAAAGGCATTGCAGCTTCCTTCTTATTCTCTCCAGAATCACTTCCTCCTGGGAAGTAATGCTGCCATGTTGGGAGGACATTCAAGCAGTCTACGAAGAAGTCTACTTGGTAAAAAACTAAGGTTGCCTGCCGACAGCTATATGAATGAGCCATATTGAAGGCAAATCCTCCCGTCTCTGTCAAGCCTTCAGTAGACAGCAGCCTAACCAATAGCCTCATGGGAAACTGAGCCACAGTGACTCAGCTAAACTGCTCCTGGATTCTGGACCCTCAGAAACTGTGTGACATAGTTTTGAGTTCATTTGTTAAGCATCAATAGATGACTAAAGAAAATATAACAGTGAGTTGGGAGGAGGGACCAGAATAGACTTCCTGGAGATGACGCCTGGGCTGTGATTTGCTTTTTCTCCCTAGTGCTAAAGCAAATGCCTCTCTCTTTATTACTTCCAACTTCACCTCTCTAAACTTCCTGCCCCCCTTAGTTTTGTTTCTCTCCCTATTCTCTCTCCTTTTTCTCTTCCCAATCAGATGGCAATGGAAAGAGCTGTATAAACCATTCTGAATCTTTTGTGAAAATGAAGCAGCTTTGATGATTACATATTGCCACCACCCCGTATCCAAATCTACTTCCATGGTACAGATTTAAATGTGATAGACAGATTCTGCTCCCTCCCTATCTTCCCTCAGCCTGTTGATCCTCTCTGTGCGCACTGTGGATGGCATCCCAAGGATTTCAAATGAACTGTTCGGGAAATAGTTCTTTTACATTCAAACTTTAGGAAGGTTTAAAATCAACTACACTATAAAAACAGTGATCTTAAATAGTCAATTATATACTTGATTTTTATTAATGAACAGAACAAAAAGAATGGCTCCACAAGCCCTGAATGTCTTTTGCCATGAAGAAAATTTGCTGACAGAGGTGGAATGAACAGCTGAAAACACAAAAGTAAAGACTGTTTGTACTGCTTTTCAAAAAGTTTTCACTGGTGTGGTGATATTACTTATAGAATTGTCCATTCTGCTTAGGGCTCAATATTTATAGAAGACAAAGAATACATTTGTAGTTAATGTAATAATAAAGTTTCAGTTTGTTTATTTACTCCTGTTGCTCACACAAATGAGGTATATTAATTGTCTCTTACTTTTTTTTCAATAAATGTCTCAGAAATTATTCTCTAAGGTCTATCACTATAATATGTTTTGTGTCTTGAGGTAATGTCTTTCCCTTGATAAACTATTTTTCATCAAACAATCCAAGTGAATATATAGCATAGAATTTTATGGCATAATAAGATAAAGCAATAAAACCTCAAAATATTGTGTTACAGTAGGATCACCTTACAGCATGACTACATAGAACTTTCTCTTCTGAAATATATTAACTATGTAATAACTAGTAACTAGTTTTAGTTAAATATAGTAACTGTAACTAATACTACTAAGTAAAGTTTAAACCATTGATTGGTCTATAAGTTGCATACTAGGCTAACAAGCCCCTCCCCCAAATAGAATATCATCATTTTTAAAAGTGTCACTGCTTTACTTTTAAATCTGTTTGTGAAAATTAAAAGCAGCATTCAGGCCGGGCTCGGTGGCTCAGCCTATAATCCCGCGCCTTTGGGAGGCTGAGGTGAGTGGATTGCCTGAGCGCGTGGGTTCGAGACCTGCCTGGGCAGCGAGACCTCATCTCTACAATAAATCAAAAAATCAGCCGGGCGTGGTAGCGCACGCCTGTAATTCTGGCTACTTGGAAGACTGAGGCAGAAGGATCACCGGAGCCCAGCAGGTCGAGGCTGCGGTGGCCAGGAGCGGCCACTGCACTCCAGTCTGGTCGACAGAGTGAGACTCCAAATCAAAAAAAAAAAGCAGCATTCAGTTTAGAAAAATCATTTCCACTCAGCATTGCTTCAGTTGATGAACTGCTGCAGAAAACAACTGTAATTCAAAGGACTGTATTGTGTTGCTTTAGACATTCCATAAAACTGGAGAAAATGCTGAAGAAAACGATTCCGGGGACAGTCCTGCCCAGTGGAAAGATGGGTCGAGTGACCTCAGAAGCTATTCATCCTTGAGTTATCCAAGATTTTGCTAGTTACTCACAGTTTCATGCAACTTTTTAAAAATGGGGTTTTATGCGTTATTTTCTAAAGGATATTAATTATTATAGCTTAGAACAGTAAGTGATTTTTACTACAAGGTGTTTTTAAGCTGATTTAGTAAGGTCTCAGGTACTTTTTCTTAGAGGAAACGCTCTAAAAGAAAACAAATTACAACACTTTTTCCCAAGTGAATGTAAGTTCTTGCTAGATTCCAAATGGAACTAAAACTACATTATGTAACACTTGCTCGCCAAGAGTATGATTGGTTTTTAATCAAAGGTCTCATTGAAACACTTTCCTAATTGCATCCTTTCCCCAAAAAGTAAGAATACAACTTATGAAGGGAGAAAATCAGGCTCTGCCATTTATAAAATGTTCGACTTGTTTTATTTGGTGTGTGTGTTTTCAGAATTTATAAAAAGTAATCCTTTGACACCAAGTTGTATGGTGAATAAAGTGTTCCAGCCAAGTTATAAATCTCAGCAAAGGGAGGTTTAAATGGCAAGTGTTGGGCATGACGGTGCCCTCAGTGGAGCACAGCTTCTCTGTTCAAACAAAGATGCATTCATGAGTCAAGTCAGCCACTTAATGCTTCAGTCTGTCACCAACTAAATGGAAAGTTGCTAGAGCCCTGAGTGAAGTTTATCAAGAAAACTCAAAGGCGTAGACTCAAAACTGTACCTGACATCTTCCTATGCTTTGGGCTTCTTATAGAACAAATATTATTTTGGCATATAGATTTCATTGAAAAAATAATGTGCTTTTACAGTTTAACAAAATGAAGAAACTTAAAGTCAACATATCGCACAATGAATTTTTGTTTCCTTCTTTGCTTTCATTTCTTAGTCTTAAAACATAATCACCTATTAATGCGAAAAGTCAACCATTAAAAAACCAAGGTTTGCTGTTCAAATTTGATGTAATTAACTTTTTTTTAAAAGGGAAAAGTCACAGTAATCATATTGGAATTGTCTATAGACCAGTTCACCCTTTGTGGGTTATAATATTATTTCAGGGCCTAATCAGAGAATATTCCTCTTTAATACTTTCTCTACTGAACTACAAGAAATGTGTTACAGAGAATGTTCTGTTGGAAAACAGAAATAAAAATAATGTAAGAATGGATTAGTATAACAGTTCTCAACAGTTTTCATTCTCAATTCCTCATTTTTAATTCTCTGTATCACTTGTCTATTAAAATATAACTCAAATAGGAGATACATGCATCATGACTCTTTTTTTTTTTAAAGAAGAGCTTAAAAACAGAAGAGAAAAACTATGTGCATAAAAGGCTAGCTCTGATCATGTCACTCTGCTTGCAACCATTTTCTGGTGTTTTCCCGCTCTAGGTGAGCCCCTGGCACTTCCGCCTCATACGCCACCCTTTCGTGGCATTCGAGAGCCCAGTGATATTAAACAGTACAGTGAAGTGGAAGAAATACTGCATCAAGGTACCCTCAGGAAATATGAGTTCTTTCTAGGTCTACACTTAGCCACAAGAAAACTTACTTAACTCAGACTCAATTTTTCCATTCTGAAATAAGGGTGTTGAAGAAAACATTAGTAACTAAAATTCTATGGCCTAAGTAAAGTAAATCACAGCATCTGAGTCTGTTTTGTGTGTGTGTGTGTGTGTGTGTCTGTGTGTGTGTGTGTGTGTGTGTGCTTCCTTGAGTCGGGGTCACCCTCTGTCACAGATTCAATGGCACAATCATGCTCACTGCAGCCTCAACATTTTGCACTCTGGCAATCCTTCTACCTTAGGCTCCTGAGTAGCTGGTACTACAGGCATGTGACACCACATCTGACTTTTTGCTTTTTATAAATATGAGGTCTTACTACGTTGCCTAGGCTGGTCTCAAACTCCTAGGCTCAAGCAGTCCTCCTGCCTCAGCCTCCTACAGTGCTGGGATTACAGGCATGAGCCACTGCACCTGGTCTGAGTTTCTTTTAAATTAGTTTCTATCGTTACAAAGAATTACCTCCTCCATTACTTTTCAATTTGTTCTCAGTATTACTGGTCTTGTGTATGTACCCCTTTTAATTCTTTTCCTTTTACTTATGGTTCCTGTCTCCTCCTGTCACCTCAGTCATATTCTTGACTCCATCACTATGCATCACCTCTGGCCTATTTCACCTTTTTCTTCATCATTCCCTCATTTTCACTACTATTGTCTTGGCTCTTTTGCCTTACTGAAACAATTTCAAAAACCACTGCTTGATTTGAAATTTTTTCTTCATTTGCTGTGAAGAAAATAAGAAATAAGAAGAAAATGCTGTATGTTTTTTTCAGTTGGAGTCTCACTCCATCACCCAGGCTGGAGTGCGGTGGCATGCTCACAGCCACCCTAGCGTTGATCCCCTGGGCTCAGGCAATCCTTCTGCCTCAACCTTCCAGGTAGCTGGAACTACAGGCGCGTGCTACCATGCCCAGCTAATTTTATTTATTGAGAGAGGTGGGCTCACCAAGTTGTCCAGGCTGGTCTTGAACCTGTGGGCTCAGGCAATCCACCCGTCTTGGCCTCCCAAAATGCTGGGATTACAGACTTGAGCCACCGCCCAGGCAAAATGGTGTAATTAAGTCAATATTTCATAAGACAGCCTTACTCAAGTTCAAAATGTTAGAAAAATATTTCTAATATCACACAATATGTCAGTAGTATATTAAGATACTAATGTAAGTATTTGAAGGTATAAATCAGGCAGATTAGTTCTGTATTTACATTTTTGAAAATATTTCAAGTTTACAGAAGGTTACAGAAAATAATATAAAGTACTCATCACTCAACTTTATCAGATCTGAATATTTTGCTATTTTTGTTTCAACAATTTAAAAATAAAATGGTACAGATGCGGCTGAAACTTTCTGTAAACTGTTCCCCATACCATTCCTTACCCTTGGCCTTACATGCATGCTATTAAACACCAAATGTTTTTTCCTTTTCATCTTTCTATAATTTTATTACATAGAAGCAGCTGGGAGTGGGTGGCTCTTGCCTGTAATCCTAGCACTTCGGGAGGCCAAGGTGGAAAAATTGTTTGAGCCTGGGCATTTGAGACCAGCCTAGGCAACATAGCGTGAACTTGTCTCTACAAAAAAAAGAAAAAAAATCAGAAAAATAACCCTGGTGTGCATGGTGGTGCACAACTGTAGTCCTAGCTACTCAGGAAACGGAGAAAGATTACCTGAATCCAGGATGTCAAGGCTGTGCTGAGCCATTATCATACCACTGCACTCCAACCTGGGCTACAAAATAAGACCCTGCTCCCCCCAAAAAATATATAATTTTATTTCATATGAATGCGTAATTAATAAAATACATACTGACCTGTTATACATTTTCATACCATGTTTCAATCAATGTTGAGATTTATGTTGACATATTTAACTCAAATTCATTATTTTCATTGTTGTATAGTATTCTTTTATATAAATACACTATGATTTGTATATTCATTTCTTTTTTCCTTTATTTTATTATTTATTTATTTATTTTTAATTTTTGTTATAAAGATGTGAGGTACATTTCAGGGTTAGGTATATAAACATTGATCATGCAGGTACCCTTGTTGATGAGGTATGCCCCTCCCTCCGCTAGCAGTTTCCCTCAATTGCCAATCCCAGCCCCTCCCCCACAGTTTCCCAATGTATATTCATTTTACTGCAAGTGAATATTCAGATGTTCTAGTTATTCACTATTGCAAGCAGTGTTAAAATATTCTTGTATTTACTTTCTTGAGCACATCTGTAAGAGTTGCCAAGAGTTATGAATATGCACACCTTTAACCTAACTCTAAATTTCTAAATTGGTCTCCAAAGTGGTTGATCTGACTTAAGCTCCCACTAGCAGTCCATGAGCTTCTCCTATTCCTTGTCCATTCCAGAAGAAATGCTAGCTCGTTTTGTTTATCATTTGCGTTTCTCTGATTAAAAGTGAGTTTGAACATTTTTATTTTGTGTTGAGTTTCTTCTGCAACTTGCCTATTCATATCTTTTGCCCGTTGTGCTTTTGTGTTGTCTTTATTCTACATAAAATTTTCCTTTGTGTATTATTAGAGAATTGTGTAATTTTATTTTTTTCCATATGATTAACCAGCCTTTCCAATACCAATCACTGAAGAGTTTGTCCTTTCGCCATTGATTCATAGTGTCATACACAGATTCCATGTATGAATGACTCAGTCTTGCAACTCTTTATTTGGTATTATGGATCTGTTTTCCTATCCCTGCATAAATGCCACAGTCTGATGGCAGGGAAAACTCCTTTACTTTGTTCTTTTTCTTCAAAAGCATCTCTTCATATAATTTTTAGAATTCACTTGCTGGAATCCTACAGAGATTTTGGCTGGAATCACAAAGAGTTCAGAGATTAATAGGAGGAGAATAAACATTTTTAAAATACTGAGTATTCCAATGAGTGAGATTCGTCTCTGCATTTATGTAAGTCTCCTTTCAAGCCTTTCAATTAATTCAGACCCTCTTTCTAAAAGGTCCCCAACATGTTTTGTTTATTTTGAGTTCTGTTTATTTTGATTTAGCTTTGATTAGTTACATTTTCTAGAAAATTTTTCCATTTCAGCTGTATTTTCAAATTTATTGACATAATTTCTCATAGCATTCTCTCATTATGTTTGTTTCTGCTTTATTTGTAGCTATGTCCTTTTTCTCATCCCCAGTATTGTTTCTTTGTGCCTTTTCTCTTATTTTCTGATTAGTCTTGCCAGAAGTATATCCATCTTGTTTATCTTTTTTAAAAACTAACTTTTGTTTTTATTGATTTCATCTCTTTGTTTTCTTTTTTTTTTTTTTGAGTTGGAGTCTCACTCTGTCGCCCAGACTGGAGTGCAGTGGCTGCTCCCGGCCACCGCAGCCTCGACCTGCTGGGCTCCGGCGATCCTTCCGCCTCCGCCTTCCAAGTAGCCGGAATTACAGGCATGCGCTACCACGCCCGGCTGATTTTTTGATTTACTGTAGAGATGAGGTCTCGCTGCCCGGGTGGGTCTTGAACCTGCGGGCTCAGGCAATCCACTCACCTCAGCCTCCCAAAGGCGCGGGATTACAGGCTGAGACACCAAGCCTCGTCTCTTTGTTTTCTATGTCATTTGTTTTCTTCTCTCTTCTTCTTCTCTTATCTTTATTTCTTTCCTTTACTTTCTTTGAGTTTATACTGTTCTCTTATCTTTATTTCTTTCCTTTACTTTCTTTGAGTTTATACTGTTCTCATTATTACTTTTTAAGTTGATGCTAACTCATTTTTATTTTTTCTTCTTTTTCAATATGACCATTTAAGGCTATGAATTTCTCTCTAAGAACTACTTAGGCTTTAGCCTACAAGTTTTGATGTATAATATGTTCATTATTTTTTAGTTATAAGAATTACCTAATTTACGTTATTACTTATTTTGTGTGTATCTCAAAAATCAGCAAAACTTTATTTACTTCCATTCTTTCACTATTAACAGAAAACTGAAGAAAGCAAAAATGATGTTTACAAAAATAAATGACTGCCTTTTCCAGAGTTCAGAACCTCAAACAACAAAGGGGAAGATATAAACACCCTCCCCCACATCTCCTGAGCTGCCTTTGTCTTAGACAGAGCCTTTAGTACACTGGCCAGAAACCTTGTATATGGCCAATTTAAAATGAGGGCCAGGAAATTAGAACCATCTGTTCCTGTGATATAAAGCTGAACAGAAGCTACACCAAGGATCAAGTGTCTGAATTTTTCAGGACATAGTAACCAGGCACCTACTTATTAAAGAAAAAAAAGAGAGTCATTTCAGGCGTAACTTTTTAATTTTTTTTGTTTGCATTATTATTTTTGATAGGATAATTTGAGCACTTTTATCGTAAAAGACTTCAAACATACACCAAGACTCTTGAAACCTAAAATAAAAATTATTAAAATTTTGCCAAATCTGTAGGTATTTATTTTATTATTAGGTAGTAACAGTTCTCAGGGTCTTTTTTTTTGAGTTGGGGTCTCACTCTGCTACCTAGGCTGGAGTGTACTGGAATGATCATGGCTCACCGCAGCCTGGACCTCCTGGGCTAAGGCAATCTTTCCATCCTAGCCTTCCAAAGTATCTGGGATTGCATGTGTGCATCACCATGCCTGGCTAATTTTATGATTTTTTTTTTTTTGAAGAGACAAGGTCTTGCTACATTTTCCATACTGGTCTTGAACTCCTGGGCTCAAGCAATCCTCCCATCTCAGCCTCCCAAAGTGCTGGAATTACAGGCATGAACCACGTGCCCAGACTTCAGTCATTGTTTCTTTTCTTTTTTTTTTTTTTTTGAGTTGGAGTCTCACTCAGACTGGAGTGCAGTGTCCACTCCTGGCCACTGCAGCCTCGACCTGCTGGGCTCCGGCGATCCTTCCTCAGCCTTCCAAGTGGCTGGAACTACAGACGCGCGCTACCACACCTGGTTAATTTTTTGACTTATTGTAGAGATGAGGTCTCGCCTGCCCTGGTGGGTCTCAAAGCCGCGGGCTCAGGCAAACCACTCACCTCAGCCTCCCAAAGGCGCGGGATTACAGACTGAGCTACCAAGCCTGGCTCAGTCACTGTTTCTTAATCATTGTTTCTTCATGTTACAGGCAATTTGACTCCACTAGGTACTTCTCATAAGTTATTACGCATATCTTGCAGGAGGGTTGTAGCAAGTGCATTTTTGTGTTAAAAAACAAAAAGTGTGAACATTCATTCTTCTCCGGTGCAAAATCTTTAACACTTGGCATCGGAGCGTCAGGCCTATAATATATGATGTCTGTAATAGGCGGCTTACCACAATGTTGCCTGCTGTGCAACTATTGTAGGCATAATATCTACGAAATAATGCTTTTGATGTGCTAGTTTTATATTCCTAACACACATTAAGATGGTTATTAAAATTAAATCACTCATCTGTGTGACAGTTAACTAAAATCACCTAATGTCTTCTACATGCACCACACTTGGGAAATCCTGTTGTGAGCTGAAGCAAGACTGTCTTTGGAAGACCAACCAACGAGGTTGACCTGTGGGTAATGTAAACCACTGAACATATTTAAGCCAGGGAATAATATAATCAGACATTTTTTCTGGCAAGATCATATTAGAAATAGAGATCAGAATGGCATACCAAGTATTGATTTTGAAAGCAAGATGATATTTTAAATAGGCCAATGTAATGGTATAAGGGAAAATGAAGAGTACTTCCGTTAGCTCTGACTGCTATTAGCCTGTCGGAAATGGAGAAGAAAGAGAAAATATCTGGGATAGCATGGATAAGACCTTATTGAATGAAGACGGGATGAGGAAGAAGGCCTTAAAGAGAAATGAGTTAGATGGTGGTGCAATTAACCAATATCAGTGAACCCCACATGATAAGCAGGTTTTCTTGTTGCTCCTTTGTTTTTTGTTTTTGTTTTGGTTGTTTATTTACTTGAATCTATTTATTTATTTATTGAGTTGGAGTCTCACTCTGTCACCCAGGCTGGAAAGCAATGACACTCTCATGGCCACCGCAGCCTCGACCTGCTGGGCTCAGGCGATCCTTCCATCTCAGCCTTCCAAGTAGCTGGAACCACAGTCACACGTCACCACATATGGCTAATTTTTTTGAACTTATTGTAGTGATGAGGTCTCGTCAAGTTGCCCAGGCTGGTCTCGAACTCCTGGGCTCAGGAAATCCTCTCGTCTCTGCCTTCCAAAGTGCTGGGATTACAGGAGTGAGCCACCACGCCTGGCCAAATTTATTTTCGTTTTTGAGTTTAATAAATTATTATTTTTTGAACAAGAGTCTCACTCTGTCACCCAGGCTGAAATGCAGTGGCACATTCATGGCTACTGCAATCTCCACGTGCAAAGTTCAGGCGACCCTTGCTTTAGCCTCCCGAGTAGCCAGAATTATAGGCACACTCCACCGTACCTGGCTAACTTATAAAAAATTATTGTAGAGACAAGGTCTCGCCAAATTCACCATGCTGCTCTCCAACCTCTGGGCTCAGGCTTTCCTCTCGCCTCTGCCTCCCAAAGTGCTGGGATTATAGGTATGAACCATTGCACCTGGCCTTATTTTGTTTTTGTCCCAAAGAGTTGCATCTGTAAACCATTCACTCAGAGAGGAATATTTTTAAGGATTAACAATACTGTTTCTCTAAATGAGTTGCTATTTTCTCCCAATTCCATAGTCTATGATGGCGATGTCTTCAAAGTCTTTGGTTGAAGGACAGTCAGACACAGGTTTTACATAGCTTGCAGCTCTTATAATTTTATCGGACTGGGGACACAGGGGAGAAACCTCATAGAAAAATAATATGAAAAAAATCTTGCTTGCTAAAATTTTACCAAAACATTTGACTAAGTGCATATGTTCCTTTCCTTGGAAAGGACTTGTGCAAGTGAATGTCCCTGCAGCTGAAGCTTTGTTAGCTTCATGGTAAATATACCACTTCTGCCAGTAACTCGAGATAAAGGGAGATAATTTCCTCTCTTATTATCTTTTGGTAAACTGCTTCTGAAGTAAACAAACGCTGGATTTTGAAGAATGTTTAAATAGTTCTTTACATAAAGCCATCAGTGATAAATCCAAACCATACAGGGTCAAAGGGTAGAAAAACAGGCATGGTTTTCCTGTCTCACCTCCTTCATTCCCTTTCAGGCAACAAGAGCATGGGTTTCACTGCTCAGATCGTTAAGATATTCGATATTCGAGTTGAAGACTCACCTTTTCTAAGGCTAATCTGCTTCCTTCTCCCCATAGTCCCTCTTTTAACCCTTCTCCCTCCTCATGTCATTGCCTTCCTCCTATTTTCTAGAATGTGCTAATTCTTCATCAAAAATCATGTCCCCTCAAGTGTTTAGTGCATTCCAGAGTCTCCTTGAGCTCTAGACCAAGTCCTTCTCTTTCCAGTCTGGTTCTGCTATTGGATGTAGGACGATAGTGAGCTTTAGCTTACCTGAGTAGAGGAGGAAAGAAGAGTATGGGTCCCCACTCTGGAGTACAGTAGACCTCTTTTCTAAATATTTCCAAACTTCTCTTGAAGACTCACCCACCTATCTCGTTCCACAACCCATCATGAATTCTACAAGGGATGACTATCTCTAGTGCCAAAGCAACTTGAACAGCATCTGCTCCCACCTTGTTCAATATTACAACTCCCTCTTCTATTAAATTAACAACAAAGAGCACCCTACCCTAATTTCTAGGGTTCTCCATTAACCATGGAAATACATGAAGGCTTGGAAAGATGGAGGTGAGAAGGGAATTAATTCGCTCTTTGAAATGTTGAGTTTGAAGTGTCTGTGGTACCTCTAGATGCTCAGTATTCAACAAAAATGTAAATCTGGAGCTCAGGAGAGAGACTAGGATGACTGATTAAGCTAAGGAGCTATCAACAGGTAAATGGTCATCTGGAAGCATGGATAAGGTTGTCCTGAGGAGAGTGTCTGGTATGAGAAAAAGCCTTGCAGAGAATTGTAGGGAGCAGATACCTCAGGGAACTGGGGAAAAGAGGAGCTTGCGGAAGCATCAGAGGCCCAACCAGGACTTCAGAAATGAATAAAAAATATGAATGAACCTGTAACAGCAAATACTTACATACTATTTACTGTGTACCAGTATTATTTTAAGTGGTTCATATGTATTAATTCATTCAAATCTGACAATAACCCTTTGAGATGGGTATTATTAGCATTTCCATTGTAAAGATAATGAAACAGAGGCATAGACGTGTAAATAATCTTCAGACAGATTACACAACAAGTGAGGTTTGCAGCCAGTGATCAAAATTGGCAGCCTGGCTTCAGAGCCTTTGCTTTTAACCACTTCACTATATTCTCTCTCAAGACACTAGGCAAGAAGACAATTTTAAGAACACAGCCAGTGATGTTGAAAAAATATTTTTAGACAAGTTCAGCATAGTTTATTTGATCAAAGAATGATTCATAAGTCGGACAGCATCCTGAACCAGTAGAGCTCCAGAGGCCTCTACCCAACAATATGGGCAGGCAATATTTATAGACAGAAAAAGGAAGTGATATACAGAAACAGCTTGATTGGTTACAGCTTAGCCTTTGTCTTATATGGACATGGTCTGGCAACCTGTAATTGCATGAAGCTTGGCTGCTGCGATTGGCTGAGACTCAGTTACTTGTTAAAAGGAAATACTCAAGTTAGGTTGTAGTTCACTACCTACAAAGAAAGCTTGAGGCCAAATTTATTTAATTTAGAAGTGGTATTCAGTACTATAAAGGGGTCAAATGAAATGAGGACTGAAAAGTATCCAAGGTGACCAATTCTGAGGCCACCAGTAACCTTTTTTTTTTTTGCATTGGAATCTCACTCTGTTGCCCAGGGTGGAGTGCAGTGGCATGCTCATGGCCACTCCAGCATCCACCTGCTGAGCTCCGGTGATCCTTCCGTCTCAGCCTTCCAAGTAGCCGGAACTACAGGCGTGCACTACCATGCCAGCTAATTTTTGATTTATTGTAGAGATGAGGTCTTGCCAAGTTGCCTGGGTGGGTTTCAAACCCGTGGGCTCAGACAATCCACTCTCCTCAGTCTCCCAAAGTGCTGGGATTACAGGCTAAGCCACCAAGCCCAGCCAGTAATCTTAACAAAGCATTTTTAGTGGGTTGGAGAGATAGACTCCAGACTGCTGAAAGTCACACTACACTGTGAAGTCTTTGTATTTCTACAATATAATGCATTTTTTAAAAACCTGTCTCATTTCTGTTTTAAGTCTCATCATAGCACTCACTTTGCCATCTATCCTCCAAGGAATTACATGCATCTAAAGGTAAAAGTTGTCCAGGTGTGGTTGCTCATGCCTATAATCCCAGAATTTAGAGAGGCACAGGAGTTCAAGACCAGCCTGGGCAATATAGTGAGACCTCATCTCTACCAAAAAACAAAATTAACTGAGCATGGTGGCATATGCCTGTAGTCCCAACTAGTCAGGAGAATGAGGCAGAAGGTTTGCCTAAGCCCAGGAGGTCAAGGCTGCAGAGACCGATGATTGTGCCACTGCACTCCAGCCTGAGTGGCAGAATGAGACCCTGACTCAAAATAAATAAATTTTAAAAAGTAAAGGTCAATGAGACTTCATTTTTAAGTCAATGATTTCAATAAATCTGATTTATTTAACAAGATACTCTTCAGGTAATACATTCTTTGGTATAATTCACTCTAAATAGAAATGGCTAATGCCAGAGCCAGTAAAGGATGTTCACTATCTGCTTAATGTGGTAGATCAATACTCGTATCAAGAATAACCAGAATGAATAAAACATAAAAATGTATCTGAAATATTGCCATATATAACTGCATTGATCAATGTCACATACATAGTATTGCATAAAAGAAGACAGACACACAAAAAATCACTGTATAATTCATATATACAAAGTTCCAAAACAGGCAAAACTAATCTATGGAATTAAAAGTGAACATAGTGTAGCCAGGCTCGGTGGCTCAGCCTGTAATCCCGCGCCTTTGGGAGGCTGAAGTGAGTGGATTGCCTGAGCCCGCGGGTTCGAGACCCGCCTGGGCAGCGAGACCTCATCTCTACAATGAATCAAAAAATCAGCCGGGCGTGGTAGCCCATGCCTGTAATTCCAGCTACTTGGAAGGCTGAGGCGGAAGGATCGCCGGAGCCCAGCAGGTCGAGGTTGCGGTGGCCGGAAGCGGCCACTGCACTCCAGTCTGGGCGACAGAGTGAGACTCCAGCTCAAAAAAAAAAGTGAACATAGTGGTTATATTTGGTAGAGAGATGATGGTGGAGTAATCTGTAGGAAGAGGCACCCAGAGGTTTTTCAAGGTACTAGTGATACTCTGTCTCCTGAACTGGGGATAGTTGGGTTGATGTGTTAGTCTGAGTTCTCTAAGAAGCAGACACCAAGCCGGGCTCGGTGACTCAGCCTGTAATCCCGTGCTTTGGGAGGCTGAAGTGAGTGGACTGCCTGAGCCCGCGGGTTCAAGACGCGCCTGGGCAACTTAGCGAGACCTCATCTCTACAATAAATCAAAAAATTAGCTGGGTGTGGTAGCGCGCACCTGAAGTTCCAGCTACTTGGAAGGCTGAGGCGGAAGGATTGCCGGAGCCCAGCAGGTCGAAGCTGCGGTGGCCAGAAGCGGCCACTGCACTCCAGTCTGGGCAACAGAGACTCCAACTCAAAAAAAAAAAAAAAAAAGCAGACACCAAGTCAGAATTAACGTACAAGGATTTTATTAGAGGAAATGCTTGTGAGAGAAAATGGAGAGGGAGTTGTAAAGACTGAGAAAGTGGTTACATGGAAGCGTCTGACCCTAAGTAAAATAGAGAGGGAAGATATGTCAGGTGGAAGCATCCTAGACGGCCATGAAGTATGAGGAAGATTCAGCTAGAATGTTGGGGAGTACTCCAACGTAAGTCGGCCATCAGGGGAGTCCCCTGTCCTCAGCCATGGGCCTGCTTTAGTATCTCTGCTGCAGTTGTTGACTGTATGCTCTTAAATTTTAGAGCACAGTGATCAGTTAGGCTCCTCATTAGAGGTCTGCAAGATGTACTCTAATAGTTACCAAATGCATCTTATAAAAATTCACTGACCTATATACAAGGGGAGACCAAAAAAAAACCCCAAAAAACCACCAGAATTATTTTTTGATACACCCGATTTTCATTCCTCCGGACCAATTGTCAACCAAGGATTTTTTTTTTTTCTTTTTTCTTTTTGAGTCAGTCTCACACTGTTGCCCAGGCTGGAGTGCAGTGGCATGCTCACAGCCACTCCAACATCCACCTGCTGGGCTCCGCGATCCTTTCGCCTCAGCCTTCCAAGTAGCCGGAACTACAGGTACACGCTACTACACCCTGCTAATTTTTTGATATATTGTAGAGACGAGGTCTCACCACGTTGCCCGGGCTGGTCTCGAACCCCGGAGCTCAGGCAATCCTTTCACCTCCGCCTTCCAAAGTGCTGAGATCACAGGCTTGAGCCACTGCCCCTGGCCAACCAAAGTTTTTATCTGGAAGTTTTGAGAAGGTTACATCACGATTGACGGAAGAAGCATGCTGAGTTGTGGCAAACAGGTGGCTGGTTTTTCCACCATGACAATGCACCCGCCCACAGTGTTTCATCAGGCTTTTAACAACCCGCTTGACCCCCGCCGTGCCCCACCCTCCCGATTCAGCTGATCTCGCCTCAAGCAACTTTTTTGCTTGTTTCCCCATGAAAAAAAACAGTCCTCAAAGGGAAACATTTTGCCCATGTGGAAACAAAAAACAGAAGAAACACCAAACGGCATCAAAATAGATGAGTTCAAAAACTGTTTTGAGCAGTGGAAAAAGCATCTCAATAAGTATATTGCATCAAATGAAAAGTTCTGTGAAGGTGACTGAACTTTAAACATGCAAGAATAAATACACAATTTTTTAATAGATAAATTCCAAATTTTGGGGTCTCCTCTCTTATTTTTATACTTTTCTGACTGCATGTTATATTTAAAGAAGTTTATGTTTTTAAAAAGCAAATACACTAGATTTTCCATTTTATATTCTAGTAAGCAGAAACATCTGAATGACTATTTTCACTAGTTAACTGATGTCCTTTTTAATTGATGCCACTGTCATCTGGGATATGTTGAAATGATTGATATTTTTACATGTTGCCAATATCAAACCCTTATTACTGTTAAACTTTTGTAAGCATGAGAAAATCATAACTTCTAGTCTTACCTGCTTGAGCAGTTTGAATTTTAATAATTAGACTTTGGCAAAGACATAATAAAATGTCCTGAAAATTTCTACCAGAATATTGAATTAGACTTATATGATGCATAGTCCACCTACAAAAGGCTGGGGGGAAAAACCCAATGTAAATAGTTAAACGTAAAGTGATATAAAATTCTTTTTATATTTATTTAAATTTATAGAAGTTATTAGAAACTTGGTGAATACAAAAGGATTTCTTTCATCATACTTGCTGACATAAAAGGCATACTTCAATTTTACAATTGAAGAATTTTTTCTTAGAAAAAAATTAAATACATGTCATTACACATGGATTAAAAGTGATTTTAGGCCAGGCTCAGTGGCTCAGCCTATAATCCCAGTACTTTGGGAGGCCGAGGCGAGTGGATTGCCTGAGCCTGCAGGTTCAAGACCAGCCCAGGCAACTTGGCGAGACCTCATCCCTACAATAAGTCAAAAATTAGCTGGGCATGGTAGTGCGTACCTATAGTTCTGGCTACTTGGAATGCTGAGGTAGAAGGATCACTGGAGCCCAGCGGGTCAACGCTGGGGTGGCCTTGAGTGTGCCACTGCACTTCAGCCTGGGTGACAGAGTGAGACTCCAACTCAAAAAAAAAAGTGATTTTAATTTTTTTAAATAAAAGAAAACATTTTTTTTTCACATAAATACAGTATACAGAACTGGAATCCAAAGTCAAAAATCGTAAATTGTAGACATGCAATAGTAATTGACTGAAACCTAAAGTAAGTATAAAATCCTATAGCTAAAAAGAAGTATGTTGGCAATGTTGACTATTGGTACATAGCAGGCAACAAAACATATTTACTGACAAACAGAAACCTTATAATGCACATGTTATAAAAATAAATACCAGTAGTAATTTAACAAATATTGGTAACCAATAGGAAAACCCAACATCATATAAGTTTGTAGTCTTTACAGCACATATACATGAAACAAATACATTTTTTGAAGTTGATACATAGCAAGTAACAAAATATGGTGATTTTAAGGAATCTCTTAACAAGTAGTTACATGAAGTGGAGTGTGTTGGGTCGTGCCACCTATTGTATGCTTTTCATTTCTAGCAGGACCTAATTTCCTTATGAATGATTACATCTTCCATTTTCGATCTTCTAACCAGGGATCTTCCTTGCCCTAACCAGAGTGGCCACCACTGCCCAAGCTATGCCTGTCAGGCTCTGAGGCAACCACGGGAATGCACCGTGCAGAGCCCGAACTACGTAGTGCATAAGTGACATAGGGTCCCTGTTTCTTCCTGCTGAAATCCATGGCCACATTTGCACAGAGGTCATGCTTCCCAGGGCTGCTTTCAGCCAATGACTAAGTGCAGCAGACCCATTCCTAGGGGACACAGAACTCCTCTGGTGGGTGGCTTTGGTTTGCGAACTCCTCAAGGGCCTTGCCGAAACTTCCTTGGACTATATGCTGTCTAGGATGCGTCCACTCTACCTTCCTTCCCTATCTCCTTCACTCGATGTCAGACTTGCCTTATGATCTGATGCCTCTTCCAGTCTTTCTGGCTCCCTCCCCACTCTCCTTCACAGGCTTTTCTCCTAAAGCAATTCTTGCATGTCAATCCTAACTTGATGTCTGCTTTTCAGAGGATCCAGACAAACATAGTCATCACCATCCCTCCCTGCTCAAATTTGAACCTTTATCAGAAGGGTGAAGGTACCAAAAACCATCAGAATTCACACCACCCTAATCATTATAAAGGGACCAAAAAGTTCCTGTTATGAGACTGTTATGCTTCCTAGGCTTCAGTAACTGTCTTTGTATCTGACCTATTCCAAAGCTGGGTTCTAAGCCAACTCATGAGCTCCCAATAACCTTCCAGTAAATTCATTCTTACTGAGGTTAGCCTAAGTCTTTTTCCAATGCTTGAAATCAATAAACCCCACTTAAGACACTGCAGTACATGCAGGCTAACAAATATCACAATTTTTAAAAGTTCATAAAAATAGAGAAACAAAGCATTTGAAAAGAACCCTATGTTGTAATGTTACTTCATATAGTGAATATACTGATCATTAGACTCTAGTAAGCAAAGGGAAAAATTAAATGATTTTTTAAAAACTGGCATTTCACTCCATATTATAGTAGTAACATCAGTTACAAAACATCCAAGAATTCATAAAACAATTTATCTTCATCCTCAAAAGCAAAAAAATCTTTAACTCCAAAGAATGAAAATCCCTTGTCAGTGCTGGTATCCAGAGGATTCACTTCATCACTGGCCTTTGCTGCATCAGAAATTGAGTCATCTCTATCTTCAGACAATAGGTTCCCCTCAGCACAATCATTAGGAGCATTATTAATTCCACAGCAGAGCATCTTAGGTGACGCATGTCTAGTTCACACCAACTTTGGCATCTCAGAGCAGACAGGATTCCCTACCCGGTTCACCCCGCATTCACAGGCTCAGGACAGCTCCTGTACTGGTCTTTTTTCTATACAGAAGCCAGGGCCCAACTTTACATTTCCCTGACTTGTGTTTTCCATGAACCGTGAGATGGATCCTACAATAAGCTGGCCAGAGTAGATCTAGCAGTTCTGAGGGCGGAATAAAGGTAAGAAGAGGTACAAGACCTATACTGCCGAAGCACTCTGCCCATAATATGGGTTATTTAGATTTAGGATGACTTTGGGATATAATACCTCAGAGAAAGATATTAAGATATTAAGGGTCAGCGAACATGATAGTAAAAACAAGTAGGAATTTCCCAACAAAAATACTTGAGCAAATATAGACATTTAGAAATATATTATTAATTCACTCAAATAGTTTGCTTTGTGCTTAGATTCCCATTAAATTCTATTAGACCCCATCAATTTGCCATTGAATTCTTTAGCTTGGCACATCACCCATCCCATTTCAGTGACTATTGTTGACTGCCTAAAGCATAAAGAGATGTGACTTGACCAAAATCATGTAGTTAGTCAGAAACAAGCTGTGTTTCCTGACTCTACATCTAGTAGACTTCTGTCATGTCTCACAGCTTCACAGGGTCTGATACAGAGACGCAAAACAGGCATAGAGCCCTTTATGAAAGGGGATAATGACTCAAAGCAGAAGAAGCCTCAAATAGAAACCTTTATCTTCCTTTTCTTTGAATATTTTGACCATATTTTTTAAAATCCCAAAAGAGAACATTTACTGTGACAAAATCTTTTTTTCTGATTTAATAATTCACTCGTATGAAAGAATTTGCAAAGATATAAACATTAACTCATACTTAGTCAAATATGGTTTAGTCAGATTTTAGACAAATCACCATAACCAAGAAGAATAAAAGCAGCACTGTGCAAGAAAATCCTGGGCTGCTCGTCTCATTGGAGCTCCTGGGATATCAAAAGCGTGTGAAAAAGATTTGTTTCCTTGGGACATTTCAATGTATTAGCCCCCCACTGAATACAAAATTGTGATATGAGCAAACCAAAAGGAAGAATCAATATAGGTACAATATCCGAGTGCACTGCTCATTGAGAAACAGTAGATTACATTTTACTCATCACGTGTACTAATAACATTTCTCTCCCCCTGAATACTGCAAAATCCTCCTAACTAGCTCAGCTTTTGCCCTTGTTTCCCTACAGTCTCTTCTTAATACAGCATTCTCTTTTTTTTTTTCCAGTTGGAGTCTCACTCTGTTGCCCAGGTTGGAGTGCAGTGGCATACTCAACGGCCAACCAAGCGTCCACCTGCTGAACTCCGGCAATTCTTCCATCTCAGCCTTCCAAGTAGCCGAAACTATAGGCACGTGCTACCACACCAGGCTAATTTTTGATTTATTGTAGACAAGGTCTCCCCAAGTTGCCCGGGCTAGTACAATCTCAAACCCGTGGACTCAGCCAATCCACTCGCCTCAACCTCCCAAAGTGCTGGGATTACAGGCTGAGCCACCTAGCCTGGCCTTACTTAATACAGCTTTCAAAGAAATCCTTTTGAATGTCTAAATTGGATCGTGTCACTCCTTGGCCGCAAACACTCCAACAATTCCCCTCTCCCCGCAGATCAAAAGTCAAAGTTTTTCTGAAGACCTAGAAGGCACAGCATGATCTGCAAGTCTCCTCCCTTATTCCTTCCCCACCCACCCATCTTTTTCTTCTAGACTGTTTCTTCCTATGGAATAGGCCATTCACACTGGGATGTGGAATAGTCAACAGACCACAAGGAAGACACCACTCTTGGCTCCTGTTTGAAACCAGCAGCTACAGCAAACCACGGGTCTTGATTCAGGACCTATTCCCCTTTCTTATTTGTTTCCTTACTCTCTCCTCTTCACTCTCTTGCCTCCAACCATGTTGACCTCCTTCCTCCAACACACTAGATCTGCCTCTGACTCAGAGACTGGCTATTCTCTTTGCCAGGAACATTCTGGAACATTCTGTTCCTAGATATCCACATGGCGAACTCCCTTACCTCCCTCAAGTCTTTGCACAAATGTCACCTTCTCAGTGAATACTCTGCTTAAAATGGCAAATTCTTCCCACTCTTGGCACTCTCAATACCTTCTACCCTGCTGTCACTTTTTCCCCGTGGCACTCAACTTTTTTTTTTTGTTTTTTCTGAAACAGTGTCACTCTCACTCTGTCACCCAGTCTGGAGTACAGAAGCACGATCATGGCTCACTGCAAGCCTCTATCTCTTAGGCTCAAGTGATTCTTCCAACTCAGCCTCCCAAGTAACAGGAACTACGGGCACATACCACCCCACCTGCCTAACTTTAAAAAATTTTTTAAAATAGAGATTCGTTCTCATTATGTTGCCCAAGTTGATCTCTAACTCCTGGGCTCAAGCAATTCTCCTGCCTCAGTCTCCCAAAGCGCTGGGATCAGGCATAAGCAACCGCGTCCAGCCACTTAATATAAATACTATACAGTTTGCCTATTTACTGTTTATAGTTTATAGTCTTCCTTCACTAAAACCTAAGTTCCACATGTGTTGCTCACTTCTGATCCTAACAGCATGAAACAGAGTCTGGCACATAATAGGCACTTAATTAGTGTTTGTTGAATGAATGAGTGAATAAGTTACCAAGAATTCTGTTAGTTGACTTCTCTGTGGTACTTCAGCACTCACTAGATAATCTCATTTCTGCTTGGGAATGTGTTATGTGAAGTGACAGCTGCTGCTCTGAGCCTGGGGTGCCCAGTCTGACTTGCTGTAGCTAATAATGCTCAGAGACAAGGACTGCGTAAGATGTCCGTCTGCCTGACTCTGTTTCAGGTGCCCCTCCACACTCTGTAA
The DNA here is from genome assembly GCA_027257055.1 of Cephalopachus bancanus. NCBI lineage: Eukaryota > Metazoa > Chordata > Mammalia > Primates > Tarsiidae > Cephalopachus > Cephalopachus bancanus. The sequence continues at coordinate 1,301,696 of JAPVLO010000297.1, forward strand.
TCAGTCTGTCACTCCATCCTGTATGCACTATTGCAGAGCCTTTGTTTGGAATGTGGTTATTGTCTTTTGTCTGGGCTTCTGATTACTTTGATCTCTGTCCTTGCTTTCCAAGACTGCATCATCAGGTCCCCCGCCCCAACCCCCAATGTTGTTCACTTGCACCCCAGGCAGTTCTGACTTTGTGTCCCCAAGATCCTTGGTGAGGTCAGGGCCTTGGACTCTCCACTCTCCACTACCAGGGAGGAAGCTCAGATGTTAGATTCACTGCCCTAGTTTTAAACAACCAGTGGGAAAATGAAGGGTTGGCTGGTTTTCCCGAGGAATAAGCAAATTTAGATTCAGATGATGACAGATCATCTAGACAATTCAGTTTCTGGGCTTGTTTTCCTGAATTATCTAGAGCGTTAACATAGTAATTAAAACTCACCAGATCATCTCATTATCTTTAATTTTTCTCCATATAGTGTTAGTTTCTCAAGATAAAATATGACTGTTTGCTTTGTCTTTTTTTGAGTCGGAGTCTCTGTCACCCAGACCAGAGTGCAGTGGCCGCTTCCGGCCACCGCAGCCTCGACCTGCTGGGCTCCGGCGATCCTTCCGCCTCAGCCTTCCGAGTAGCCGGAATTACAGGCATGCGCTACCACGCCCGGCTGATTTTTTGATTTATTGTAGAGATGAGGTCTCGCTGCCCAGGCGGGTCTCGAACCCGCGGGCTCAGGCAATCCACTCATCTCAGCTCTTTAAGAGCAAATGTCGATTTTGTACTTACTTTGCCTTCTGCTAAAATAAGGCACAGTAGACTCCTCCTTGTGACGAATAGAAAAAGTCTAGAAATGGAAATTAAGATATAATTTTTAAACTTTAGAGAATGAGGAGCCTTTGGGTTAAAGCTTTCTTTACATTGTTTACATTTACATCTTTACATTGAAATGAATCATATTTGATTCATGGTCCATTCATCTCATTCCTAGGAGACAAAAATCCTGATTTCTGGATTAACAGGAGTATAAAAGTCCTTGAAAGGCCAGTATCCTTTTAGATAAGTTCTTTTTCTATCTCTCCAGAAATGATCTTGCAAAGGGCTAATGATACATAATCAGATTTACAGAGCAACACAGTTCACATCATCTCATTTGATTCTGCTAATACGCTTAGTGATTATGCAGAAGTAAATATATTGCTGTTCCCATTTTTAAAATAGAGAAAGTGGCACAAAGCCTTTTTAAAAACCTGGCCCACGGATCATTGATAAAACACTGAGTTCATGAGTTTGATTCCCAGTTCAATGAGAAGTTAACTTAAGGGCAAAAAGTATTCAGGAGAGGTCCCCAGGAGGGAAGTGGGAAGGAACTGCAGAAAAGAAAGAGGGAAGAATTGAATAATCCGCAACATGAACACCACCGATAAACATTACCTAGAAGCCTACATGTTAAGTCTGGGGATATAATAAGACAAATAATAGCCCTGCCCTCAAGGAGCTTATAGTGAAATGGAGGGCATAAACATGAAAGTAAATGATGAAAGTAGAAAGTAGAAAGACCAGGCGTATTTTTTTCAAATGAAAATTGGGTTTTGTCATCTGAGGGTACTTATGGGGTCAGAGTATTTCATTTCATTGCCAGTCAGCCATATGGAACTCAGAGGAAGAAGGGATTCTTAAGATCTGGGATGGCTAGTTAGACAATCTTGTGCTGACAACGTGGGCAACTCCAGCTAGGCTCCCCATTCTATTGGGAAGAATTAGGTTACTAGTCTCTACCTTCATTCCATAAGACCCAAATTCCTAAAATCTTGTTCCTGCTGAGATGTTCTTAATGTTTCGTTGTGGTAGCAAGACATCCGGCTTCCAGATGGAAAATGAGATGCCTGTCTCCCTTCCTGTAGATAGCACCAGTCTCTAAATTGGGTCATTTGGACCCTTTCCAAGAGGACTCCCTCTTTTGACTTGGTAGTGGGAGAGGAAGCACCAAGCATCTCATTAATACATTTCTTTTCTTACAAAAATTGTAATGGGTAATGGTATTGATTATCGAAGATCAGTTTGATCACCTGTTAGTAAGTCCTGCATGGATGTGTCTACATCTGTTTTTTGAATATAGAAGCATTTGTCATCTGTTATCCTCAGCTTCCAGGCTTATGCCAGAAGTTTGTGGTTTTTTTGGTTTTGTTTTTGTTTTAGAGACAGAGTCTCACTATGTTGTCCAAGCTGATCCTCCTGCCTTGCCCTCTCATAGCACTGGCGTTACATGAGCCACTGAACCCAGCAATGCTAAAATTTTAAAACAACAAGATCTCTTCCTATATCCAATGGCATGGGCAGTGGGAGTCTGAGGAAGGGGAAGACATGAAGAAAGAGAACAAATTAAGTTCTTCTGTTTTTTGATTTGCCTAGTGCCCTGGTGGTCTTCCCATGTGCCTCAGCAAACCCATCTTAAATGATGACTTTGGCTTGTTGCTTTGTGTTTTGGTTACCTGAACTCAACTGTAAAGAAGTGCTCACAGTTATGAATGACTGCAGTTCTGGGTCACGGACAGCATCATATTTCCAGCCACACTGAGTCAGTTTATCTCTTTCTTTCTTTTTTTTTTTTTGAGTTGGAGTCTCACTCTGTCACCCAGACTGGAGTGCAGTGGCCGCTCCCAGCCACCGCAGCCTCGACCTGCTGGGCTCCGGCGATCCTTCTGCCTCAGCCTTCCGAGTAGCTGGAATTACAGGCACGTGCTACCACACCCGGCTAGTTTTTTATTTATTTATTGTAGAGATGAGGTCTCGCTGCCCAGACGGGTCTCGAACCCGCGGGCTCAGGCAATCCACTCACCTCAACCTCCCAAAGGCGCGGGATTACAGGCTGAGCCACCGAGCCCGGCTAGTTTATCTCTTTCTTGCTTTGCATCGGGGATCATTGTTTTGCTTTGTTTTCTATCAGTTGTGACCTAATACTCTTTAGAAATGAGTTTACATACATACTTATGCACTTAAATTTGAGCATTATTTTATTTCTAAGTTATGTACATATATATACACACACACACATACATACATATATATATATATAGCTGTTGTTGTTGTTGTTGTTGTTGTAGTCTCACTCTGTCGCCCAGGCTAGAGTGCACGCTCACGGCCGCCACAGCCTCAAGTTGCTAGGCTCAGGCAATCCTTTATCCTCAGCCTTCCAAGTGGCCGGAACTATAGGCACACACCACCACGCTCGGCTAATTTTTTTTTAATTTACTATAGAGACGAGGTCTTGCCATGTTGCCCAAGCTGGTCTTGAACCCGTGGGCTCAGGAATCCTCTTGCCTCCACCTCCCAAAGTGCTGGGATTACAGCCACCACGCCCAGCTCTAACTTATATTTTTTAAAATAAATTCATTTTAAGCCAATAATGCCTGTATATTGTCTCCAAATTGAAAATTTAGCATATTCCTCTTTGATATGTGCTCTCCAAGGAGATTGTGGTAAGCATCTGAGGTATCATATGGAAAAATTTGGATTTGACTTTTAAAATAATTTTTATTTGATTTTTTTGAACATTACAGCAGTAGCCCACGCTCCTAATAACAAGTAAAGTAACATGGTACAAACATATATATATATAAGACAAAGCTAATATCTCCTTTTCCCCTACTATTTATATAGTATAATTTTCATGATATAACATGGGGTCTGGCTGCACTTTTTCCCAGACAGATAATGATTAGTCTACATTTAGTGATATATCTCTAATAACAGATGGTATCTATTTCTTTCATTTTTAGTGCCCTTAGAAATATTTTAAAAATTCAGAAGTTTTTTTTTGAAATTTTAATGGAGACAATTATAGATTAAATGCAGTCATAAATAATAATAAAAATAAATTTATTGTACCTTTTATGCAGTAATGTTAATTGGTAGTGGTAACACTGTGAAAAACTATACAATATCAAAACCAGGATATTGACATTGTACAATCCACCAATTTTATTCAGATTTTCCCAGTTTTACTTAACTTGTTTTTTGTTTTTTATTTGTTTGGTTTTTTGAGTAGGAGTCTCATTCTGTTGCCCAGGCTGAAGTGCAGTGGAACACTCACAGCCACCACAGTCTGGACCTGCTGGGCTTAGGCGATTCTTCCACCTCAGCTTTCCAAGTAGCTGGAACTACAGGCACATGCCACCACTCCTGGCTAATTTTTTGATTTATTGTAGAGATGAGGTCTCTTCATTTTGCCCAGGCTGTTCTTGAACTTCTGGGCTCAGGCAATCCTCTCGCCTCTGCCTCCCAAAGTGCTGGGATTACAGGCCTGAGCCACCACACCTGGCCTACTGACTTGTATTAATTTGTGTGTGTGTGTGTGTGTGCGTGTATTTAGTTCTGTACAATATTATTCTGTGTGTAAAGTTATGTATCCATCATCATAGTCAAGATACTGAAAAGTTTCATCGCCACAACCTTCTTTTATTTTGTACTTTATGATGATACCCATCACCCTATCCCTGTCCTTAACATTGACAACTACTAAACTGTTCTCCATTTCTATAAGTTTGTCACTTCAGAAATGTCATATAAATGGAATTATATAGTATGTAACCTTTTGGATTTTTGGCTTTTTTCCTTCAGCATAATTCCATGGTGATTCACCCAAGTTGCTGCATTTATCAATAATATGTTCATTTTTATTGCTGAGTGGTATTCCATAGAGTGCATATATCATAATTTTTTAAAGATTGTAATTGATAAATAAAATTGTATACATTTTTATGTACAACATGATGTTCTGAAATATTTATACATTGTATAATGGATAAATTGAGCTAATTAACATATGCATTACCTCACATACTTATTTTTTTGTGATGAGAACACTTATAATCTATTATATATAAATATGCATATAGAGAGAAAGAGCACATATTTGTATAGAAGTTATATTCAGATCAATTTGTTATTTAAGTTTTTCATCAACTGGTGGTATGTCTGTGATATATTCTCTGAATCCTTGTATATTTATAAATATCTTTCATTCATACCGACAGGTAAATAATAACTTGCTTGGATAAAGAATTCGTGGATTGTAGTCCTTTTCTGTCAGTAGTTTTTAGAATTTGCTCCATTTTCTTCTAGCCTTCAAATTTGAAGACAAAGCAAATGCCTGTTTAATTTCTTTTCTTTGTAGCGTTCTCATTTTCCCCCCAGAAACTTGTAAGATTTTCTCTTTATACTGAAGTTTAAAAATTTTGCCAGCATGTGCCTAGTTATGATTCTTGTTAATTATGCCTTGAACTTAGCCTTTTGAAGATCTCTCTTCAACACAAAGACATTTTCTTCTATTATTATTTATCCTCTATCTGCTCTTTTTCCTCCTTCTAGAATCTATTGTCTCCAAACTTATCTTTTTTGGGGTTATAATTTCTATCTCCCTATATTTTTGTTCTGTTAGTTGAGATATTTATTTCATTGGATTTTCTAGGCTTCTAATTTGAATCTCAACAATGGCCTTTGTTTTATTATTAATTTTTAGTTTGAAAATCATGGTTCTATTTATCTCCAGGGAATCTCTTCTGTGCTGCATTTAGATCTCCTTAATGTTCTTATTAATTTTTTTTCTTGCTATACATGTTGTCATCTGCCTCTTCCGGCAGCTCTGTTTCATAAGAGTTGCTTCTAGCAGAGTTCCAGCAACGTTTCATAACAGACTTACTCTGATGGTTCAGTTTGCTCTTTCTCTTTCTGATTGTGGGTACCTTGAGAGTAGCTTAAATGTCCTGAGTGGGTAGAAAGACAGTTGTCTGAGATTGTCTCATGTATAGTAGCATACAGGTTCTCAGAAGGGAAGGAGGGGAGCCCCTCTGCTTTCTAATCTCTTCAAGTTCTCCTGGCCTTCCCCAGATGCTGCAGTCAGGAAAAATAGATACACTTAAACAGGGCAGAAATCATCTTTCTGGTAGGCCAACTATTATGGCAGCATCAGAGTGTCCAACTGCCAGAAACCAACATTTTTAAGGCTTCATGTCAAGATTTTCCCATCCTGATGCCCAGTTCCTGTCCTGCCCATCGTGAAGAAGCTATGACATCGGGTCTATGATTCACACCTTCCAGTTGCCCCCTGCCAACTGACTGACTCCAGCAGATGAAGTTAGGATGGGGTTGAAAGTAGAGAAAATGTGAGACATTAAGCTGCCATCTTCTCCTTACATACATTTGAAATTAATTATTTTTATATGCATCCAGATCATCTTTCATGCTAAGTGGATAGCGTGCAAATACAGTCTTTATGAGTCATGCAAATATAAAAGCAAACTTGGAACTATAATTTCAAGGAACATGTTATATATTCCTTGCAAAGCTCAAACTAACCAAATGATTTTGATTCAATCTCTCCAATGTGAATATTTGTCTGTAGACATCAAGCATGAGAAGTGATGTCAAACCTGGCATGAAACCCCAACAAATGGTAGAATCTATGGTTTTAGAATGAAATGGTTATTTGATCTCTTTGCAAACCTCAGCACATTTCTTCATCTTTTTTTTATCCTCTAGAAAGCTATAATTTGAATTTAAGAGCAGTAGTTAGAAGCAAAATGCTAATCAAAATCAGAAAACCATGTATTAAATCCTCTCATGAGTGAGGCGCTACGTAGAGCAGAACTTAGCATACATCTTTGAGGACTTGAAGCACTTTTTCCAACCCCAGCATTAGCTCTTCATGGTTCTCAAATTTTATCTTGCAGATCTCAGGGACTTTCCCAAATTGCTTTTCTTCCTAACTATGACCAGTTCTATTGCGCTTCCCCCAATTTTTTTTTTAAGGTTTACCTCAGAGGGGGCTGCGTTTTTGTTTTTGTTTTTTTGAGACAGGGTCTCACTCTGTGGCCCAGGCTGGAATACAGTGGCACAATCCCAGCTCACTGCAGCTTCAACCTCCTGGGCTTAGCCTATCCTACAGCATCAGCCTCCGGAGTAGCTGGCGCACACCACAATGCCCAGAGAATTTTTGTATTTTTTGTAGAGACAAGGGTTTGCTATGTTGCCCAGACTGGTTTTGAACTACTGGGCTCAAGCCATCCTCCCACCTTGGTCTCCAAAAGTTCTAGAATTACAGGTATGAGCTACTGTGCCTGTCCTGCTTCCGCTCTCTTTGAAGCAGGCTTACAAGCCTTTGTGTGTAAATGGTTTTCACTGGTCTATATTATTGCGAAAACAGGATCAAAAATAAACACAATTAGAAAAGTTACAGATGTTTATAAAATCACCAAAAGTGTCTCAAATATGTGTCCTTAGGCCACAGTGAAACATACCTGAGCTGCTTTCTTTGGTTGCCTTCCCTGAGAGTTGTAAGAGCAAGCCTTGGGAAATTTCCCTTTCTGTTTTACTTATTTATATATGTATATGTATTTATTTATGTGTTGGAGTCTCACTCTGTCGCCCAGGCTGGAGTGCCGTGGCACACTCATGGGTACCGCAGCTTTGCCCTGCTGGGCTCAGGCAATCCTTCCACCTCAGCCTTTCAAGTAGCTGGAAATACAGGCATGTGCTACCACACCCAGCTAATTTTTTGATTTAGATTTATTGTAGAGATGGGGTCTCACCAAATTGCCCAGGCTGTTCTTGAACCTGTGGTCTAGGCACTCCCCTCAACTCGGCCTCCCAAAGTGCTAGGATTACAGGCTTGAGCCACCGAGCCTGGCCTATTTCATTTTTTAAAAATGGAGTTCTTGCTCTGCCACCCAGGCTGCAGTACAGTGATATGATCATGGCTCACTCTAACCTCAAACTCCCAAGCTCAACCAATTTTCCCTCCTTGGCCTCCCAGGAAGTTGGACTACAGGTGTGTACAACCACACCACATCAGGATGATTTGTTTTATTTTCTTGGAGACAAGGGTCTCGTGATATTGCCCAGGCTGGTCTTGAACTCCTGGCCTTAAGCAATCCTCCTGCCTCAGCCTCTTGAGTCACTGGGATTACAGGCATGAGCCACCATGCCCAGCACCCTCTCTCCTTTTCTATCACTCTTTGATTTCTGGCTCTAGCTCAAGCTCCCTTTCCCCTCCCACCACCCTCAACCCCTCTGCTTTTCTATCAGTCTCAGCTATTCTGGTAATCTTATTGAGACAGAACTTTGGTGTGCCCTAGTAGTTCATCCAAATGCCTACCGACATTTGATGTGGGTCAGCTGTGTCCCCAGAGAGTTCTGTGTCTGTTACCTTCACACAAGACATAGTCACCATTGGTTAGTCCTTAACAAGTATCACAGACTGAAGGAATTATGAAGTAATCTGTCCTTAGTGTTCAGTAATGGTTAGACCCATGTGAAATTCACTGCTTCAAATTTAAGTGGAATAATTTAAGTTTGGGAGGAGATTCAAAGAAAATTCAAATTATTACTGAAGGTCTGGAAAATAAAACTATATGAGGAAAGGCAGCAGAGTTTATCAACCTTGACACTTTTAACATTTTGGGATAATTCTTTGGGGGGAGATGTGTGTGTGCACACATGCATATGCATGTGCTCAGAACTGTCTTGTGCATTGTAGGGTGTTTAGCAACATGTTTGGCCACTACTTATTAGATGCCAGTAGCATTCTCCCTCCAACTGTGGCATCTACAAAGTCTACAGAAATTGGCACATGTCCCTTGATAACCACTGCACTAATGATAATCATCATAAAGAACTTTTCATTACAGCGTCCAAATATATGAAGGGCTTACACTGATGACAGTCATTAGCAGCTTTCTATTCCATGGAGAACAGAAAAATTTCAGTTCAAAGGATTTGGATAAAGCATAGTCCATAAATTTATTGTAAGGATTGTTATGCACTGAAATGGATTACTGAGAAAGGAATGGAATTTCCTTCTCTGTCAGTCTTTAAAATGAGATAAATTCCTCATTTCTAGGATAATTCGGGTCTAGTAATTCCCTAAAGAAGATGTGCTAGAAGACCTCTAAGCTCCTTTCAGCTCATATTCTATTATCTGGCAGACCGCAGGAGCTGTCTAAACTTTCTGGGCATTCTTACACCAGAGCCACCCTGTTGATCAAATGGGACTTTTCCAAAAAGAGAACATGAAGTATGACTGTTTTTCATTGTTTCGGCATTATTGGAAACAATATCAGAATCCATAAAATTGTTCCTCAATATTTTCTTTTGAAGATACTTCTTAAGAAGTTTGATTAGTTCTATGATACATTTGATATTATCTTACTCTGAATTATTTATTCACTTTAAGTGGTAAGAAGTATTGTTGTGCTTTTAAAGTACCACAGACAGCACTTTGGAGGTGGAGACGAAAGGAGTGCTCTGAGCCAGGGGATTCGAGACCAGTTTGGGAAACTTGCAAGATCTTGTCTATACAATAAAATTTAAAAATTAGCCAGGCGTGGTGACTCATGTCTGTAGTTCCAGTTACGCGGGAGGCTGAGGTGGAAGGACTGCCTGAGCCCAGCAGGTCGAGGCTGCAGTAGCCATGAGCATGCCACTGCACTCCAGCCTGGATGACAGAGAGACTCTGGCATGGAATGAGAATATGGAGTCCATAGGAAAGGGGAGTTTGACCTTTTTGACAAGAAGTCATTTGAGGGAGAAAGAAATTGCTTGATGACTTTTTAAACTTATTTATATCCTTATCTTGTTTCACAAAGAATTTAAGGCTGAATTCTTGATAATGACCAATTTTTAAGCTTTTGAATCTATAGTAATGGTACTTAGTAATGTATGAAAAAGAATTTTGAGCTGTATTTTGAAGCCCATAATCAGACTAGTGCTTTAAATAGAGTAAAACCAATGTTGCCTTGTATTTCTTTGCTATATAATAGCTCACTCATTTAAATATATGAACTAATATCTTGTTTGTTTTTTGAAGATTATTTTCATTATTTATCATATAATTTTGCATTTTGGAGATTTAGAAATGTTCAGAATTATATCTGTTAGAATGTTTTCTATGCAGGCTACAGAAAACCCACTACAAACAAGTATAAAGAGAAAAAAAGCATGAGGGAAAGAAGAAGAGAGAGAGTTTACTGGATTTCGTAAACTAAGAAACCCCAGTGTAGAGCAGACTTCAAATATGACTGGATCCTGGGCTTAAAAAAACAAAAACAAAAACAAAACTTGGCAAGACCTTGTCAAGGTCAGGGCTCTTGTAACAAGAAGACTATAGAATTAAAAGAGAGTCAGCTTTTCTAGTAGCTGCAATGAAGTCATGTGCCCATTCCTGAACCAGTCATTGTTGTCCAAGGAATGTGATGTTCTGGTTGGCTGGTCTAGGTCACAAGTCACCCCTGGAGTCAAGAAAGGAGTCACACCAGCAGAACGATGTCAACTGAGAGTGAAGAAGAATGGAGTCCCAAATAAAAACGAAGACATTACTGGACACAGAGTGAACAGATGTTAGGTAGTCAAGTACAGATATATTACTCGTATTTGGGTATTTTAGTGGTGAAACACATGATCATTACGATATCCATTCACATAGCTTTTTTTTAGAGTTGTTTTGGCAAACACTGCCAATAGTCCATTACTGTGCATTCTTTCCTTCTTCCAAGTTGGGGACTTTTTATCCAGAAACATGACTATTCAGAATGAACACTACATTTTCCAGTTCCCTTACTTGTGGATGTAACCATATGACAAAGTTATAACCAATGAGAAATTGTAGAAATGATATATATACTTTTCAGGCTGTATCCTAAAAAGGAAAGTGGGTTAGGCTACTTCTTCATATATATACAGTAGTCTCCCCTCATCTAAGGGGGATTTGTTCCAAGATCCCCAGTGAATGCCTGAAACTGCAGGTAGTACTGAATGCTCTATATACTAAGTTTTTTTCTATACATACATACCTATGATATGTTTTAATTTATAAATTAGACACAGTAAGCTATTAACACCAATAAGTAATAATAAAAAAGAATAATTATCAAGTTTTAAAATAAATTTTAATAGAACAATTTAAAACTTATGAGTTGTTTATTTCTGAGATTTTTCATTTAATATTTCAGACCGTGGTTAACAGTGGGTAACTGAAACTACCAAAAATAAAACTGTGGCTGAGCAGAGACTACTGTAGTTGATTTCTGAGGTTTCTCTGTCTTCATATTATGTTCTCTTTTCTGGGAAAAACAATTTTTTGAATCGAAGTCTCAATCTGCAGCCCAGGCTGGAGTGCAGTGGCACCTGCAGCCTTGACCTGCTGGGCTCAGGTGATCTTTCCATACCCAACTAATTTTTTGATTTATTGTGGAGATGAGGTCTTGCTATGTTGCCCAGGCTGGTCTCGAACCCCTGAGTTCAGGCAATCCTCTCACCTCAGCCTCCCAAAGTACTGGGATTACAGGTGTGAGCCATTGCACCTGGCCTGAATTTTTTTTTTTATCATTATTTTCAAGCTTCAGGTCCCCCACTAAGGACTGCCCTTGGGAAACAAGCTCATGAACTTGTTTAAGTTTGTGATTGACAGGTTTAATGTGCTGACACTTAGGAGTGCTTATCTCAGGAGAAAGTTTAACTAAAGGTATACCCCTTTAATTGTAAGATTTATGCCAACAAAAGTCAACAAGAGTGGGGCTTGTAATCTTGGTTTTGCCTTCAGTAGGGAAAGAGCTTCTTGGCAGCTCTTGGACTATTTTTTTTTTTTTTTTTACAATCAGTTTGCTTAAATCAGGAACCAAATAAGGGTCACATATTACATTTAATGTATTTGTCTTTTTTTTTATTTTTTATTTTTTTATTTTTTATTTTTTAGTTGGAGTCTCACTCTGTCGCCCAGACTGGAGTGCAGTGGCCGCTCCCGGCCACCGCAGCCTCGACCTGCTGGGCTCCGGCGATCCTTCCAAGTAGCCGGAATTACAGGCATGCGCTACCACGCCCAGCTGATTTTTTGATTTATTGTAGAGATGAGGTCTCGCTGCCCAGCGGGTCTCGAACCCGCGGGCTCAGGCAATCCACTCCCCTCAGCCTCCCAAAGGCGCGGGATTACAGGCTGAGCCACCGAGCCCGGCTGTATTTGTCATTTTTAAACGATGGGCTCCTCCTCTGTTTCTGTCGCTTTCACTTTCCTTTCCTTAAAATGTATTTGTCATTTTTCCTGTAAGGTTTCCCACAGTCTGAACTTTGTTAATTGCATCCCACTGATGTTGTTTAAATAATTCCTCCATCTGTTATATTTTCTGTAAACTGTGCATCTAGAGACTTATGCAAATTGAGATTCAGTTTTTTGGTGAGACTATTTTCTAAGTGGTTTTGTGTACTGTTTTTTTTTTTTTTTTTTTTTTTGAGTTGGAGTCTCACTCTGTCGCCCAGACTGGAGTGCAGTGGCCGGGAGCGGCCACCGCAGCCTCGACCTGCCGGGCTCCGGCGATCCTTCCGCCTCCGCCTTCCGAGTAGCCGGAATTACAGGCGCGCGCTACCACGCCCGGCTGATTTTTGTATTTATTTTAGAGATGAGGTTTCGCTACCCAGGCGGGTCTCGAACCCGCAGGCTTAGGCAATCCACTCACCTCAGTCTCCCAAAGGCGCGGGATTACAGGCTGAGCCACCGAGCCCGACCGGTTTTGTGTACTTTCATCAGAGGCACAAACTCTATGGTTGTTTCTTTCTGTGATGCTAAGACTGAGCAGAGGAGTCAGGCGTGGCCAGACTGAATCATATGCTATAAAGTTCTCTGTCATCTTTTCACCTAATGCTTTTAGCAATAATTGGTGATCTTTGTTTGCATCCATTGTTTCATTAGAGATTGCAGCACTGTGATTTCTAATTCTATTATGCCTGCTTTACTTATTACACTATCTCTATAAAGATAAACTTTTATCAACTAATGGTTACCCTGGGGTAGCATTTGTACAGAAAGGTCAGAAAATCGTTTTATTCTTTCTTAAACATTTCTAGAATTATAAGTTGATTCCCTGGAATCCTCCAAAGCTAACCCATGGAAGTTGTTCTTTTTCTGCTTTGGTCATTATGAAATCTGTCTACACATAAGATGAACATAAGTAAGGCTAGGTTAAAATTATTATTTATTTCATTTATTTTTTTATTTCTACATATGAAAGGAAATAACTTCTACAGCCTTCTGTATAACACATTTACACTACTATGGTTATTTTTCAAGTAATTACATGGTAGACTAGATAATGATAGTGACAAGATGAAAAATTAAAATTAAGAAAATATACAGATTGGTACTTGCCTAGAAAGCAAATGAGGTTACAATGCATTAGCCATATTCATAGTAAAATTTTATTCGACTCAGGAAGTATAGCATCTTCACATTTTTCAAAATCGAATCTGAATTTAAAATATTTGTAATGATTTTTTGAAATGATGTTTTAGGAATAATTCAAACGGCATGCTTATCTAGAACTATCGCCTTCCAGAGAAACAGACTATCCAGGTTTAGAATCAAGCTTTTGTATGACCCAACCTTATAAAAAGCACAGTAACTCTAGGTGTGGGAACAAGAATATTGAAGAAGGAGAATATTAGGGGCCAGGAACTCCCTTTGGTTGGATTATCTTCCAGACGGAATCTGCAAATGGCATCTGCTAATAACTCTCTCTACCCTGAGAGCCATCCTTTGCCTTCAGCTGGAAAATAAATTTCTATCATTTTGTTGTTAGCTTGCTAGATTACTAAATCCTTGTAAGTCATTCAAATATTTTTGCGCTATGTACTTCTAAGGTGCTGGTGACACAAAGGTAAAAAGAACAGGGTCTTTACCCTCTAAAAATGTACAGTACAGCAGGTAAGACAGACCAGGAAACAGGCAAGAAATTCTAGTGAAGGACTCTGTTGCAGCCACAGTGGGTGACATTTTTCTTTCAAAATGATTATTACATTACACCACTGAGTGAAAATCTGTATCTTGTATTTGCCTACAAGACACCCCCCCCCACCAAGTACACTCTCTCCCCACTCCCGCTGCTGTTCTATCCTTTTACTTAAGCTTCATCTCCCCAGGATGCAAATACAACAACATCCTTGGCCCTTTCAAACTTGGGCAGTGATGATATAGAGCTAACGCTCTTGACAGTGGTTTTCAGCCCAACTATGGGTCTTCTTGTCTCACCATATAAGGGACTTCAATTCTCCACTTCAGAATTCAGGGGCAGGTCACAAATGCCCAATTAATACCACAAGTATTTAAACATATATAAATACAGTCATTGGGTTTCAAACTCTCCCCACCTTTTTTTAAAACTGCAGACCTTGTGTTTGAATGAAACCACCCCTTAGTATAAAACTGAAGACTGCTATCTTCATTCTGATTTCCAGACACCTCTGCAGAACTTCTGCTGGTTTTATTCAGAACACTGATTTCAAGATAAAAATTAAAATAAAATCAGAAAACTTGGACTTGGAAATTTTGCAAAAGCTTATGTTCATACTCTTTAAGGTCATATCGTCTTGCCTTGTGTGATAATAATGATAATATTCTATACTTTATAAAGTTCTTAACTTTCGGAAGTAATTTTCCCTCAGTTATCTCAGATTTTGTGAGCTGTGTTCCTTTCAGTGTAATGTAGCTATTTTTATTTTTATGGTCTATGTCTAAAAGGAAAAGCTGGTATTACATATTTTATGGATTTTGCTCACTATTTAAGTAGTATTGCCTTTCAACTAAGTAGGACTCTTTTAAGCAAGTATGCTCCTTCATACTTAAATCCAACCATCATCTGATACTGACTGATCCATCTACTTGCAATAGAGTAATTGGTCAGTCAACATATCAAAATATGCAATAATAATAAAGAGAAAATCCCTAATTTTTTTACAATACTTTAATCTTTCAGAATATTTGTAGTCTATTTTTAACAAATACTTTCAATTCTCATCGAATATTATTATACTTTCTAATTGAATTGTTTTGCAATCAGCATTAATTGGTGCTTGTATTTATGACTGGTAAGGAATTATAACCAAATTAAAACTGGTCATGGGATAAGAAAGGAACAAAAATGCAAACTTCCAAATTAAATTAAAGTATTAAACTCAATTTCTGAGACCACCCTGAATGTATTACCACTTAAATTAAGATTTTTTTTTTAATTGGAGTCTCACTCTGTCGCCAGTGCAAAAGTTTCTTGTGATACCACAAACAATAAAAAGTCAAAAATGGAAAGGCATTCAGCCTGAAATGAATCATCACAGAAAATGAATAAAATAGAAACACCCACAGATTTTATTATTTTAAGGAAAAAGAAACTTCCTCTATTTTACAGTAGAGAACAGTAAGAAAATATAGGAAATGGGGTTGGAAGAATGGAGCAGTTTTCTTCTGGGGCAGTCATTGAAGAATGCCCTCAAGCGTGCTTTCCAACCCAGGAACCTCTATACTCAATTCTAAAAAGTTACTTTGTTGAGATAATTTATTTAAAGCAATAACTGTTTGTTTTTTTCTTACAACCAAAAATACTTTTTTACTGTAGAAAATATAGAATAAAGAAAACTTTTTAAAATCACCATAAGTCCACTATCCAGAAATAACACTTTCAACAGCTTTATTGAGGTTCACTTACCACACAATTCACCCATTTTAAAGTGTACAGCTCAATTTTTTTCTTTGAATTGAAATCTCACTCTGTCGCCCAGGCTGGAGTACAGTGGCATGCTCATGACCACTGCAGTCTTGACCTGCTGGGCTCAAGTAATCCTTCTGCCTCAGCCTTCCAAGTAGCTGGAACTACAGGTACAGACTACCACACCCGGTTTATTTTTTGATTTATTGTAGAGACGAGGTCTCACGAAGTTGCCCAGGCTGGTCTCGAACACCCACACTCAGGCTGTCTTCTTATCTGGCCTCCCAAGTGCTAGAATTACAGGCTGAACAACCACACCCAGCCACAACTCAATGTTTTTTAGTGTATTTAGAGTTGTATCATCATTGCCACCTAATTTTATAGCATTTCATTACCCCCCAATAAAACTCCTTTGTAGTCACTACTTATTTCCCCTAACACACATTTCCTTCTACTCAGTCCTAGCCAACTACTGGTGATCTACTTTCTGTCTCTGTAGATTTGTCTATTTTGGACATTTCATATAAATAGAATCACTATATGTGGTCTTTTGTAACTGACTTCTTCCACTTAGTAAACTGTTTTCAAGATTTATCTATGTTGTAGCATATACCAGTACTTAATTTTTTATTGCTAAGTAGTATTCCACTGTACCTACATATTTTGTTTATCCATTTGATTCGAATGTTGGGTTCCACTTTCTGTCACAAACAATGCTTCTATGAATATTCATATACAGGTTTGTTTTTTTTTAGTTGTAATCTCACTCTGTTGCTCAGGCTGGAGTGCAGTGGCATGCTCACGGCTACCCCGGTGTCCACCTGCTGGGCTCTGGCGATCGTTCCACCTCAGCCTTCCAAGTAATCAGAACTATAGGCACGCGCTACCATGCCCGGCTAATTTTTTGATTTATTTAGAGACAGGTCTCACCATGTTGCCTAGAATGGTCTAGACCCGCGGGCTCAGGCAATCCTCACACCTCAACCTCCCTAAGTGCTGGGATTACAGACTTGAGCTGCGCTCAGCCACACGTTTTTGCTTGAATATCTGTTTTCAATTATCTTGGAATCTAGGAGTGAAATTTCTGAGTCATATGGTAACTCTAGGTTTAACATTTTGAGGAATTGCTAAATTATTTTCCAAAATGGCTATGCCACTTTACATTCCCATCAGCAATGTACAAATATTCTAATTTCTACACATCTTGCCAACAAATGTTATTATCTGTCTCTATCTCCCTGTATCTCTCTCTCTCTATCTATCTATCTATCCTAGTAGGTGTGAAGTGGTGTCACATTGTGGTTTTGATTTGCATTTCCTTAATGACTAATGATGTAGAAAATCTTTTCACGTACTTACTGGCTGTTTGTATATCTTCTATGGAGAAGTGTCTATAAAACCTTTGCCCTTTTAAAAATTGGGTTATTTTTCTCTTTACTGTTGATTGTTAAGACTTCACTGTATGTTCTGAATACAAGTCCCTAATCAAATATGTGAGTTCTGGATCATTTGTCCCATTCTGTGAGTTGTCCTTGACTTTCGTGATAGCATCATTTGAAGCACAACATCTGTTTTTACTTTCGTCTCTTATACTTTTGGTGCTGTTCTAAGGTTTTGGCTGACCCAAAGTCATGAAATTTATTCTCAGGTTTTCTTCTAAGAATCTTCTTTCTTTTATTTATTTATTTATTTATTTTTGAGTTGGAGTATCAGTCTGTTGCCCAGGCTGCAGTGCAGTGGCACACTCCTGGCCACCGCAGCCTCGACATGCCAGGCTCCGGCAATCCTTCCACCTCAGCCTTCCAAATAGCTGGAATTATAGGCGTGCACAACCATGCCTGGCTAATTTTTTTTGGATTTATTGTAGAGATGAAGTCTCGCCAAGTTTCTCAGGTGGGTCTTGAACCCTCAGGCTCAGGCAATCCACTCGCCTCAGCCTTCCAAAATGCTGGGATTACAGGCTGAGCCACCGAGCCCGGCAAGAATTTTCTAATTGTAGCTCTGACATTAGAGTCTATGATTCATTTTGATTTAATATTTGGTAAGTCTGAAGTCAGGATTAAACTTCATTCTTTTATATGTGGATACCCAGTCTTCCAGCACCATTTATTGAAAAGAGTATTCTTTATCCCACTGAATTGTCTAGACACTCTTGTTGAAGGTCAGCTGACCATAAATGTAAGGGTTTATGTCAAGAGTTTCAATTCTATTCCTCTGATCTATATGTCTATCCTTATGCAACTACTATTAATATTTGTCATGAATTCTTCATCTTTTTTCCTCTCTCCATATATATATATATTCATATATATTTTATCAGAACCATTGGGTCATACCAAGAATGCACTTTTTAATCTTTTTTTCTTTTAATAGATCATTAATAATCTCTCATGTCATTCAATATTCAACTTAACTTTTAATGATTATACTATATTCCATGGTACAATAATTAGTTTAACTGATTTCTATTGTTGATATTTAGCCTGTTTCCAGAAGAACATTATCTTCAGATAAAGTAATAAACACCCCCAAAATATACATTTGTATCAATAATTTTAAAAAAACTTAGAATGGAATTGCTAGGTATGAGTATTTGTAAGCACTTGATCAATAAATACTGCCATTGTACTTATTGACTAGCTGTGTACAAGAGCCTCAGCTTCTTCATACACTTATTTTTAAAAGTTTTGACCTATTTTGAATTCACATTTTATCAATGAGTTGTAAGAAGAATTATATCTTAAACCTAGAAGTTTTTGATAGATTGAGTAAAGTCAATCAACTTTTCCCCATGAAATAAAAGGCTCAAATTTTAACGTTATTTTTATTTCCTATATGAAGTACTGATATATTGTGCCTTACAGGGTAAGTTGCCATTGAAAAAACATTTCAAAGGAAGTAATCAAATGAAGCTTCCAGTAAGATATAGACTTACAGAGACAGGGTGACTGTGCTAGCAGGACCTCACTTGGTTCCTTTATGTTGATGAGGTTAGCTACGTAAGTCCTGGAAGTAAATTTAAGCAGTGTATCTGGACTCTTGAAAGACTCTTGATAACCAACTTACCAAAAACAGATATTTAAAATGGAATGCTTTTTTATTAATTTCTTGTGACACATTTCACTGACACAGACCAGACTGTTCATGATGTTTGCTCAGGGCATGCTTTCCCTTGTATGAGACTGGACACATAAAAAGTACTCAACAGCTACCATAAAAAAGAATGAAACTATGTCCTTTGTAGCAATGTGAATAGAGCTGAAGATCATCATCCTAAGTAAACGGACTCAGAAACAGAAAACCAAATACTGCATGTTCTCACTCTTTTGTGGGAGCAAAACAGTCACAAAGATAGAAACACTGGAGATACCAATAAGGGAAAGGTAAGTAAGGAATTAGGGTTCAGAAATTAGGGAAAAGTAAGTAGGGAGATTGGGGCAGAAATTACCTCTGGTGTACAATATTCACTATCTGAGGAATGGGCCACTTGAGACTCAGTCCCCACCACTACACAATATGTCCTTGTAGCAAACATGCATGTGTGCCCCCTGAATCTAAAATTTAAAAAATAAAAATAAATAAAAAATAAAGTACTCAACAAATGTCAGCCACTATTATTATTATTATTATTATTATTGTTAATATTATAGTACAATTAACTATTGTTTTGCTCTTCACTCCCCTTTATAGGGAACACACTGATTTTTGAGATAAATCTTGACCCATTGGGGCTATGCTCACTTTGAGAGTCTAATGAAATCTATGGACACTTTCAGCAGGAAAAAAAAAAAGCCCATATATACATATGGAGAATTTTGTGAGCTAAGAGTTGTGCTATATGTTCTCTATGGCCTTCTCTCTTTTCTCCCTTCTAGAGGAAGAATCCTCAGATCTGAGCATTCTTGGGTTAAGAGTAAAATATACTCAAAGTTCACAATCAAGCTACCATGCCACAGCATTCAGTTGGGACAAGCTCTCTTGGCTTTTTTCCTTTCATTTTGCTTTGATGCTTCTTCTTTTCTTTCTTGGAAATATTCTCCCCTTAGAAAGCCTGTGAGACCCAGGACTGTCTTGAGTTAAGGCATAAACAGTCCTCACCTCCACCTGGCTCATTATTCCCCTTTTATTTCTCTCTCTCTCTCTTTTAAAGTGATTTCAACATTCATGAGGATATTCCATCTGACGTCTTGGCCTCCCAATTCCTCTGACTTCTTGGCCTCCAAAAATCTGCTCCTCCAGGCCTCTTCAGACACCCACGGTCATGTTCCTGGCTTTGTCATGATAATCACTGTACACCTCTGAAATTCTGACTTCCAGAGTTACACTCTCTAACTGCACACTCCCCTCGCCTCCCCCCACCCCCCGCCATCAGCAAAGCTTTGACTTCCTCAGAAACTCCCATCCTTAGATCCTAGCATTTTCTCAACTATAATCAGCCACCCATGTCCTCACATCTTTCTCTTTACCCAGCCTAAAGTCCTTTACTCAGCCTAAAGTTTGTAATTACTCCCTGGCAAGCACCCTTAAAACTCTTGCCCCTGTCTCCTGGAGCTTCCCCTGTTGTGTTTCAATGGGGAAGTTTTCCAACTCTGCTTATACGCAACAATCTGCTCACTCTTGGCCTGTGCTAGAACAACTGAACATTGCTCAGCTGGTCTTATTCACCATATGCATTAATTTTCTTTAAATTCATAGCCCTAAATCTCAATTGGATTAGATTTAAGCATACTCAACAGTTGTATTATATTTCTTGAAATGTTCTCTTTCTCACTCCTTAAAAAGACTATTTCACACCTTTTTTCATTTCAAATCTTCTGAATTATACCATCTCTCCTCAACCTCCTCTGTAGCCCCACCCCTACTTGCACCTTTGACCATAAAATGAAAAAATAAAAGCAGACAAACACCATCAAAACTACAGCCTGCCTTTGTATGTACCCATTGTGAGTTACGGCCTAGTTTTACGGATTGAGCATCCTCATTCATTGCATTTAGTTAATTACTTTTTTTTAATAGGTAGAGTCTCATTCTGTCTCTCCAGACTGGAGTGCAGTGCCATGATCATAGCTCACTGAAACTTTGAACTCCTGGGCTCGAGCGGTCCTCCTCCCTCAGCCTCCTGAGTTGCTGGGATACAGGTACACACCACCACATCTGGCTAGTTTTTTTACTTTTGTAGCAACGTCGGCGAGTCAGGAGTAGAAGGGAGGTGGGGATGGTCTTATTATGTTGACCAGGCTGGTCTCGAACTGCTGGTCCTAAGCAATCCTTCTGCCTCAGTCTCCCAAATTATTGAGATTACAAGTGTGAGCCACCATACCCAGTCTCCTTGTTCATTTCAAAGGCCGATCCTTCTGTGTTCTACAGTCCATGCAAATCTGACATCTTTAAGGACTTTGCTCTGGCAGTTATTCCTTCTTGCACCTGTATCATCAATTTCTCCCTTTCTCATGGTTTAGTTCTACAGTAAACAATATGCTATAATAGCTCATACTTTAAATTATCTTAGCCACATATGTATCTACAGCCCAGTTCCATTATTCTGCTCTCCTTCTTAGCAAAACATCTTGAATTGACCATAACTGCTGACTTAACCTTTCACCTGACATTTTCTCCTCAGTCTATCCCCTGAGACTCCTCTTGTCCAGTTGCCAGGCATCAAGGTCACTTCTCTGTTTTTATTTTACACGAATCTCTGTGCAGTATTGGAAATACTCTCTTCTTCTTAAAATACTTTCTTCTTTTACTTCTAGGGTAAAACAATCTCTGGGTTTTCCTTCTCCTTCAATGAAGTTTATTCTCAGATCCTCTGCTGATTTTTCTTCAGCTCAACCTTTAAATGCAGAGTGTCAAGGTTCCTGTCCCCTCCTTCTCTTCTCTCTGTATGCACACATGCCCAAGTGGCCATTTCCAGTCCTGTAGCTTTAAATGCTATTTATAAACTTGCGAGAGCAGTTGGGGAACTAAGTGGCTGAAGTAAGAATAGGAGGTACAATTTCATACCTTTTTATTTGTATACAATAAATAAGCATCACATACTCAGACAAACTAAAATTTAAATAAATACATGAGAGAAAAACATTTAGTTTAGGCTACAATTAATCTGAGTTCTTTTTTTATTTTAAAGATGTGGGGTACAATTGAGTTCTTTCTTGTATGAAGTCAAGGTTAATCCTAACTCATTCAGAGGAACAGGTTGAATTTACAAGGCAAAAGAGGTAAATACTAGTGTTAAGGTTCTGGGAAGGCAAGAGGGATAGAATTCCAAGTTCAGGTAGAGAAATCAGCCTTGGGTAGAAAGCAGGGCACATCCTCTATTGGCACAGAGGGAAGGAGGAGAAGACTGGAGAGCTTACAGGAAGATGTGTGTGTTTGGTAAGAAGCTAAGATGGTTCAGATGTGATGGCTTCATGTGATGGTAGGGTTCTCTATTCAGAGTGAGGGCGTAGATCAGGGATGCCAGGAGGGACTGATTATTTAAAATAATTGTTGCTGTGAGTGGAAGTGCAAGTTGACCAGAGAAAAGCAATTGGATTCCTGAGGAACTATTTGTAACTGGTAATCATGAATTTAAAGGGTGGAGTGCACAGGTACTTTATTGGTTCAAGTCCAAGCTCTGCCAGTAAATGGTTGTCTGATCTCAGGCAGTTTCTTAACTTTTGCATCTCAGAGTTTCCTCATTTGTAAAACTGAGGGCTCATTAATTTATTCAACCAATATTAAAATGCCTACTATGTGCTGAGCATAGTTGTTAGGGCTGAGATTAGAAGCAAAACCAAGAAAATGTTTGTTTTTTTCATGGAGTTCATGATAGTTGTACATAACTCCCTTTTAAATTATTATGAGGATTACATGAGACTTTAACTTCCTAAATTTTAAGACGTACACCTTTTTTTACATTTTAAATCTCTGAAATTGGGATTCATCTTACAATAATGGCATCTTACAGTTAATTGGCAGGGTGTTTTTCTTTCTTAGTGTTACATAGAGTAACTTACTTAGTGTTACTAAGTATCTTACAATCAGTGGAGTTTCAGATTCAATAAAATATGATCATACTTATAAAAGCTTAATAAAGAGTCTGAAAGACTATACACAGCAGTTTTTGTAATAGTAAAGAACTGGAAACAACTCAGATATTTATCTACAGGAGACTGGAGCTATAGTGCAAACATCTGATAGAGTACTAGAAAGAAACGAAGAATTTTTTATATATTTCCATGAAGTGATCCCCAAGATATGTTGCTAACTGAAAAAAGGTGAAAAAGTATCTATAGTATGCTTCTATTTATCTGAAAGGTACATATATATAAAATATCTGTTTGCGTTTCAAACATGGAAGGCCAGAAAAAATATTTTAAAAATTAAATTGTTTAAAATGTACTTATTGGGTTGGGTGTGGTGGCTCACACCCGTAATTCCAGCACTTTGGGAGGTAAAGGTGAGAGGATTGCCCAAGTCCAGGAGTTTGAGACCAGCCTGGGCAACTTGGCAAGACCTCATCTCTACAATACATTTAAAATTTTGCCGGGTGTGGTGGTATGCACCTGGGGTTCCAGCTACTTGGAAGGCTGAGGCGAAAGGATTGCCTGAGCCCAGCAAGTTGAGACTGCAAGCTGTGAATATGCCACGGCACTCCAACTGGGTGATAGAATGAGACTCTAACTTTAAAAAAAATCACTTAAATTAACCTGTGAGGGAGGGAAGAAATAGGGTGGAAGGACCAGGGATAAAAGCTAAGCTTTCCAGAACATACCTTGTTTTGTAGATTTGATATCAAATCATGTAAATGTGGGCTTTTTTTTTTTTTGGTTTTGTCTTTGTTATTTCAGAGACAGAGTCTTGCTGTGTTTTCCAGGCTGGAGTGCAGTGACTATTCACAGATGTAATCATAGCAGCCTACAGTCTCGAACCTTCTAGGATCAAGCAGTCTTCCTGCCTCAGCCTCCCCAATAGCTGGTTTATATAATTACAAAACAATATTATATCAAAATGGAAAATAAAAACAATTTCTAAAAAATTAACAAAAGGAAACAAACTCAACTTTGTATTAACTTAGTAGTTTGACCATATAAAAAGGAATTATTTTACATGGTTTTAAAATATTAACTTGACTATATATCCTTACTGGGATGCAACTGAAATTTTTTTTTTTAAAATCAAAGATTTGTAAACTGTTCTTAGTAATTATATGATTAGTAATAATTTTGATACTGCTAGTCTAAAACTGTTCTCTGTATAAAAAATAATTATATTAATATTCTTAGAACCAAGATTTTTCAGTGTACAAGAAAAGTGATACCAAAATACAATCAAAGAAGTTAAATAAAGACCTCGTAGTCCTAAATTTGGATCAAATGGACTCATGATGTTTTTCTCCTAAAAAAAGAGAAAAAAAAGAAATGTTTTAGCTCTGTCCACAAAAAGGCTTAGAAACAATAACAAGTTTAGTAGCAATTAGCATCTCTCATGCCTAGACTGTGGCCTGTAAATATCATTTTCTGCTATAGGAAACCAGAACTCCAGGCTTCTGGTAGAAATTGCTGATTCCTGGTATAGGACCAAAATACATAAGATGAGCTTGGAACAGTCTCCATTGTGCCAGAAAACAAGGAAACTTTTTTTTTTTTTTTTGAGTTGGAGTCTCACTCTGTCGCCCAGACTGGAGTGCAGTGGCCCCTCCCGGCCACCGCAGCCTCGACCTGCTGGGCTCCGGCGATCCTTCCGCCTCAGCCTTCCGAGTAGCCGGAATTACAGGCATGTGCTACCACGCCCGGCTGATTTTTTGATTTTATTGTAGGGATGAGGTCTCGCCTGCCCAGGCGGGTCTCGAACCCGCGGGCACAGGCAATCCACTCACCTCAGCCTCCCAAAGGCACGGGATTACAGGCTGAGCCACCGAGCCCAGCACAAGGAATCTTTTAAAGACTATTAGGATTGTGTGCCAAAAAGACCCGAGAGCCAGCTTAAAGAGGTTTCTATTGTCAAAAATGAGACAATTTCAGCTTCAGATAGAAGAGTAATACAATGAACTGAAATGCACCAAATATGTTTATATCTTTGAGTTCACAGTGATTTTTTTTTTTTTTAAACCTCATAGGTCACCTTTGGAGGATGCTAGGGAGCCAACTCCTTATATCCACGGTTAGAAAGCAACAGCCATAGTATATTGTATGCCTTGACTGGCCGTCTATGCAGTGCTGATACATTTCTGATTTGAGTAAAATACCTCAGGCTTATCGATGGCATGCTGAAATTAGCCCTTGAAGTACAGAATCCAAGCTGGATAAGACGAAAAAGGAAGACAGACAATGGCAGACATGTTGGGACAAAAACAGAAATTAATAGATGAGTGGTCCCAGGGGGGTTGAAAATGATCATAATGAGAGAAGTTGGAAAAGTAAAGCTGGAAGAAAAGGAGGTTGTTGCCAGATAAAATAGTATCTGAGTGGATACTCTCAATTTGTTCACTGCTGAGAAATCTAGAGTTGCCTTGGAAAAAACCTAAGCTGTTCCTTTCTTCAACTTTTGAGAATTTAGTATCTCGACAACATGTCTAATCTTGAAAGGGAGAATCCGGTGCAGCATTTTTTTTCCTCTAGATAATTAATGCATGGTGGCAGTAGATTTCTAAGTGTGCTAATGGCCATAGTTCTTATACTGTGTTTTCAGAGTGTGACAGCCTTGCAATATTGAATCTAGTGAAACCTGCACGAACCTTCCTTTACTAAAGTTTACAAAAGTAGACTTTATAGCTCAGTAGCTGTCTATTTTTCCTAACCATCCAATGTCATGTTTGTAAGTTCAAGTTTTAGGATGAAGGTAGAGTTGTAAAATGCACCTAAGTTTTAATTAGGCATCTCCAAATTTAGCATCCCAGAAGCTTCACTATCAAGAATTATATGCTTCTGTGAATATATCTGTACCAGGGGTTTAGGTAGAAAAAATAATATTGATCACTGAGATCACAAACTCTATCATGTATATGAGGTTAGTAGGAGGACATTTCTAAAATTATTCCATTAAAATATTTATCACATTACTTAAGTATTAAATCCAACTCTATAAAAGTTTTATCATGCTATGTTTTGTGGTTACTATAAAGCCATATAGTGAACATTGGACTTGAGTGTCAACTATAACTCTTTCTCCTCCATCCTCCACGTCCAATTTATCAGGGAGAACTATTGACTACTTTCTACATATCTCTTGATTCTATCCACTTCTCTGTGTCCCCACCATCACTACATTACTTTAGGCCCCGGTCTTCTCCAGCCTGAACTACTGTCTCAGCTTTCTACCTAGTTTCTTTTCCTCAGTTTCACCACCACCCACCCCCGCCATCTTTTCTCCATATTTTAGCACTTCCTACAATCTTTTCTCTACATTGCAGCGTAAATTAGAAATAAATCTTTGTTGCTACACACTACTGAGAGCTTGGGTTCATTTGTTACTACAGAAAAGCTTGCCCTAAGTAGATTCATACCTAACTTCTTTCAATTCCTTGGATGTACCATACTCTCACTTTGGGCCCTTCCTTCCTCTTCTTTTTACTATTTTAATTGTCTCAATTCCTGTCCGGCTTTTAGATCCCAGTTTTGAAGCCATTTCCTCTGGAAAACTCTCCCTGGTTCATCACATCTGGCTCATGTGCCCATCCTATACACTCCTATGACAGCCTGTGCTTCCCCAATCACAGCACTCACCATCGAATCGCTTCTCACCCCCGCCCCAATCCCGTGCTGTAAACTTGGTGAGGACAGAGAGTATGACTTTCTTTTTCACCATTGTTTTTCCAGTTTCCAGCACCTGGCAAAGGCCATAGGTCTGTTGAATGAATAAATAATTCAATTTTTAGAATTTGAACACTTGGTCATACTACTTATGAGGAAGAGCTGCAGAAGGCAGAAAGTAGGGTCACTTCTGGTCTGATTCATTGTGAAGATACAAGTGAAAGAAAAAAATCAATGGCAGCCAAATACTATCAGTCCGTGCTTTCCTGTCTTTGCCTTGATGTAAATTTATACAGGCTTTCCAAGACTCTCACATTAAAAGAGTAAAGAGTAGCCATAAACTAGTAAGTGTGATACTGAAGTTTGGAGATGAAAGAATGCTAGGCATTATTATATCTATACATGTTTCAACAGCCCATGAGCATAACATACAGGTCAGCCCACATTATTGCAGCATTTCCTGTTCTAAGACACAGCTTAAGGCAAACTCTTAGAATGGTTATGTAGGATGTACGCATTCCACAACTCTTGTCTGAG
The DNA here is from genome assembly GCA_027257055.1 of Cephalopachus bancanus. NCBI lineage: Eukaryota > Metazoa > Chordata > Mammalia > Primates > Tarsiidae > Cephalopachus > Cephalopachus bancanus. The sequence continues at coordinate 1,328,467 of JAPVLO010000297.1, forward strand.
TCACTCCTGTATATTTTCCTGCCCCTCCCTGCCACAAAGCATAATGCATAAGTAATGAAATCTATGACCCCACAATTAAAGGACCATCATTAAACCATGCCAGTAAAGATCTCTTGGGAAGAAAATAGAAATAGGAGTTTAGATTATTCTGTGCTCTGGTAAAACCTAAGAGGAACTCTGAGCCTTTTATTATAGAGCCACGTGTGAGACATGAGTGGTTCTGAGGTTTTACTCATTAATACGAAAAGGTGAAGAACTTGATGTTAACTACTAGGCTTCATCTAGCATCCACATTCACATGCAGAAATGAGTTGAAACTCACTAGGCTGTACTTTAAGAATGAATCATCCCACACAGCAAGACTGGCTACCTTTTCCAAAAGTAACAATAAGAATATGAACATATATGGCAAAGGTTCAAAGCTTCCATGAGAGAACTGAAGGAAGTTGGGCAGGATTAGGGAACATGTATTAGCTTGAGTTATTTCTGAGAATTTCAAAGGACTGGGAAGTTTTAGGAACACTAAAAATGGTGGTTGGAGCCAGGTCCCTTGGTTAAAAGTTAAAGGAACAAAGTTTTAGACCAACATAAAGAAGAGCTTGAAGGCAGTGTAGAGTTAGCAGACAGACCTGGGCTTAAATTCCTGCTGTGCCACGAACTATCTGTTTGACCTTGGGCAAGTTGCTTAATTACCCTAACATGATTTTTGTTTTGTTTTGTTTTTTGAGTTGGAGTCTCACTCCGTCGCCCTGACTGGAGTGCAGTGGCCGCTCCCGGCCACCGCAGCCTCGACCTGCTGGGCTCCGGCGATCCTTCCGTCTCAGCCTTCCAAGTAGTTGGAACTACAGGTGCACACTACCATGCCCGGCTAATTTTTTTGATTTATTGTAGAGATGAGGTCTCGCCAAGTTGCCCATGCGGGTCTCGAACCCGTGGGCTCAGGCAATCCACTCACCTCAGCCTCCCAAAGCGCGGGATTACAGGCTGAGCCACCGAGCCTGGCACATGTTTGTTCATTAGTATGATGGGGATAAATTGCCTACTTTATAAGATTACAGTGAAAATTAAATATGACAGTATTTCTAAAATACTTTGCATATGCCTAGTCATAGAAAGTATAAATAAATGGTAATAATTGTGGCGATCTCCAGTGAAGAACTGGACAGCCCGGTAAGGCAAGAAGCTCCCCACTACCAGAAGTATTCAATAAATCAGTAGATTATGTAGCAGGGTGCTATATAATAATTCTGCCTGCATGGGTATGGAGAGTGGCAAGGGGTGGTGATTGAACTTGGGTGAATGCATTCAAATCTAAGAGTCTGTGATATATTAATGCTTTAAATCTCCAAATACAAAACTAAAATCGTTGGAACCCAGAGGGAAAAATGAACAAATCCACCTTTATAGTAGGAGATTGATTGCTTGATCTACTAATGGGTGAGAGGCATACTGATAGGCAAATCAGAATATGAATGTTAGTAAAGATATGGAACATTTGAAATGTCAAGCTTGATTTATTTACAAATATGGCATACCTATCTATTGGTGAATAAACATTCTTCTCTGGCTTCTGTGGTTTTAAACATTTATAAAATTGACCATAAACTAGCTCATACAAGTCTCAAGAAACTTTGAAAAATCAATGTTATAATCAATAATATTATTGATATTATTAATAACATCAACATGAAAACTTAGCTGGGCATTGCAAATATATAAAGGCAAAACTGACTCAAGAATTCCTTGAGAAAGGCTGACTAGTCCTATAACTATTAAAGGTAATGAATCTAAAGGTAAAAATCTTTCCACAGAAAAACCTTTGGGCCCAGATAATTTTATAGAAAACTCTGCCAAACTTTCAGCAAAGATCATTTTAATCTTGCACAAATTATCCCAGAGAATGAGGAGTTGAAGGTAGAAATATTCCCCAATTTCTTCTTTAATGCTGGTATAACCACTGACAGTATGAGAAAGGAAAATTATAAAATTATGAGTCAATCTCACTTATACCTTGTTAAAATCCTAAACACAATGTTAACATAAAACAGCGAAGTTAGAGATAACATATCATGGACAGATTAGGTTTATCTCAGGAATGTAAAAGTGTTTAACATTTGAAAAACCTATAAATGCAATTTCTCATATTAACAGAAACTTTTGCTGATCTCAACAAGTGAAAAAAGGATTTCATAAAATCTAACACTCATTAATGAAAAAACTTATAGAAAATTCAGAAAAGAGAACTTCCTTGACTTACTAAGGAGAATCTGAAAAATCTCCAATACACATCAATCTTAATGAAGAAACATGTGAATCAAGTTATTTTAAAGTCAGGAACTAGACAGGAATGTCTGCTATCATCACAGTTATTCAACACCATTGGAGATTCTAGTCAGTATAATAATGTAAAAGAAGAAAGAGGAAAGTTGGATGTCTGATGGACTTCTTGAGGTCAGGCATTCAAGATCAGCCTAAGCAACACAGTGAGATCCCTGTCTTTACAAAAAATTTAAAAATTAGTCACGCATGATGTAGTCCCAACTACTTGGGAGGCTGAGGCAGGAAGATCACTTGAAGCCAGGAAGTTGAGGCTGCAGTGAGCCAGAATTGCACCACTGAGCTTCAGCCTGGACAACAGAGTGAGATCCTGTCTCAAAAAACAAAACGACAACAGAAAAGAAATATGAAGGGCATATGGCAAAGGGGCTTATAAGATCAATATATGAAAATCAATTGCATTTTTAAATTATTTTATTTTAGATTCAGGGAGTAAAGTGCTCGTTTCTTATATGGACATATTGTATAGAGGTGGGAATTGGGTCTCAGGGGGGCCACTTCCCAACTAGTGAACATTATACCCAATAAGTGATTTCTGAACCCTAACTCCCCTTCCTGCTTTCCCACTTTTTGGTATCCCCAGTGTCTCTAATTTAAATATTTGTGGTCATTTAGCTCCTGCATACAAGTGAGAACATGTAGTGTGTGGATTTTCTGTTTCTGAGTTAGTCAAATTAGGATGATGTTCTCTAGCTCTATCCATACTGTTCAAAAGACATGATTTCATTCTTTTTGTATGGCTGCATAGTATTCCATGGTGTGTGTGTGTGTGTGTGTGTGTGTGTGTGTGTGTGTGTGTGTGTGTCTATACCACATTTTCTTTACCTAGTCAATCATTGCTGGGCATTTAGATTGGTTCCATGATTCTGCTATTGTGAATAGTGTTGCAATGAACATACAAGTACAGGTATCTTTTTTTTTTGAGTTGGAGTCTCACTCTGTCTCCCAGACTGGAGTGCAGTGGCCGCTCCTGGCCACCGCAGCCTCGACCTGCTGGGCTTCGGTGATCCTTCCGCCTCAGCCTTCCAAGTAGCTGGAACTACAGGTGCACGCTATCACGCCTGGCTAATTTTTGATTTACTGTAGAGATGAGGTCTTGCCAAGTTGCCCAGGCAGTCTCGAACCCACAGGCTCAGGCAATCCACTCACTTGGGCCTCCCAAAGCACTGGGACTAAAGGCTGAGCCACTGAGCCTGGCCACAAGTACAGGTATCTTTCCTTTTTTTTGAGTCAGAATCTTACTTTGTCACCCAGGCTGGAGTGCAGTGGCACGCTGCTCATGGCCACCGCAGGCTTGACCTGCTGGGCTCAGGTGATCCTTTCACCTCAGCCTTCCAAGTAGTTGGAACCACAGGCATGCACAACTACACCTGGCTAATTTTTTGATTTATTGTAGAGATGAGATCTTGCCAAGTTGCCCAGGCTGGTTCGAACCCCTGGGCTCAGGCAATCCTCTTGCCTTTGCCTCCCAAAGTGCTGGGATCATAGGCTTGAGCCACTGCACCCGGCTAGTTATCTTTTTAACTTAATGTGTTTTCCTTTGAGTAGATCCCCAGTAGTGGCATTTGCTGGGTCGTTTAGTAGTTCAATTTTTAGTTCTTTGAGAAATTTCCATGCTGTTTTCCACAGAGGCTGAACGCAAAAGTGAATGAGCATTACCTTTTCTCTGCAACTGCGCCAACATCTGTTGCTCTTTGATTGTTTATTAACAGCCATTCTGACAAATGTAAGGTGGTATCTCATGTGATTTTAATTTTCATTTCTCTGATGATTAGTGATGCTGAGCATATTTTTATATGCCTGTTGGCCGATTGTGTGTCTTCTTTTGAGAAGTGTCTATTCACGTCCTTTACTCACTTTTTAATGGGGTTGTTCATTTTTTCATGTTGTCTGAATTCTTTGTAGATTCTAGATATTAGTCCTTTGTCTGAAGCACAATTTGCAAATATTATGCTCCTATTCCTTAAGTTTTCTGTTCACTCTGTTGGTTATTTTGCTGTGAGAAGCTTTTTTGTTTAATTAAGTCATATTTGTCTATTTTTAAAATTGCAATTGCTTTTAGAGTCTTCATCATAAATTCTTTACCTAGGACAATGTCCAGAAGAGTGTTTCCTAGATTTTCTTCTGGGATTTTTATAGTTTCGGGTCTTACATTTAGTCTTTAACCCATCTTGAGTAAATTTTTGTGTATAGTGAGAAGTAGCAGTCCAGTTTCATTCTTCTATATATGGCTAACCAGTTTTTCCAGCACCATTTTTTGAATAGAGTATCCTTTTCCCATGGTTTATTTTTGTTGGCTTTGTCAAAGATCAGTTGGTTGTAGGTATGCAGCTTTATTTCTGGGTTCTTTACTCTGTTCTGTTGATCTGTCTATTCTTGAACAGTACCATGCCGTTTAATTACTACAGCCTTGTAGTATAATTTGAAGTCAGGCTTCACACACACACACACACACACACACACACACACACACACACAACCATGGAATACTATGCAGCCATACAAAAAGAATGAAATCATGTCTTTTGAACAGCCCAGTTAGTCTTTAACCCATCTTGTCTCCGCATTTGCTCTTTTTATTTAGGATTGCTTTGGCTATTTGGTCTTTTTTTGGTCCCATATAAACTTTAGGATAGTTTTTTTTCTAGTTTTGTGAAAAAATGATGTATTTTGATAGGGATTACACTGAATCTGTAGATTGCTTTGGGCAATATGGTCAATTTAACAATGTTGATTCTTCTGTTCCACAAGTATGGGATTTTTTCCATTTGTCTGTGTGGTCTGCAATTTCTTTCAGCAGAGTTTTGTAGTTCTCCTAGTAGGGATCTTTCACTTCCTTGGTTAGGTGTATTCTTAGGTATTTTTGTGTGCATGTGTGGCTATTATAAATGAGATTGAGCTCATAGTTTGGGTCTCAGTTTGAGCATTACTGGTGTATAGAAGTGCTACTGATTTTTGTACATTGATTTTGTATCCTGAGGTTTTACTGAAGTTGTTAATCAGGTCTAGAAGCCTCTTGGAGCAGTCTTTAGGGCTTTCTAGGTATACAATCATGTCATCAGTGAACAGGGATAGTATGACTTGTTCCTTGCTAATTTGAATGCCTTTTATCTTTTTTCTCTTGCCAGATTGCTCTTACTAGGACTTCCAGTACAATGTTGAAAAGTGGTGCGTTTTTTTGTTTGTTTTTTTTGGAGTTGGAGTCTCACTCTGTCACCCAGACTGGAGTGCAGTGGCTGCTCCCGGTCACCACAGCCTTGACCTGCTGGGCTCCGGCAATCCTTCCGCCTCAGCCTTCCAAGTAGCCGGAATTACAGGCAAGCACTACCACGGCCAGCTGATTTTTTTTTTATTATTATTGTAGAGATGAGTTCTCGCTGCCCAGGCAGGTCTCGAACCCGCGGGCTCAGGCAATCCACTCACCTCAGCCTCCCAAAGGATTACAGGCTGAGCCACCGAGCCCGGCTGAATGGTGCGTTTTTAAAAATAAGCAAATACTTGGAAGGCTGAGGCGGAAGGATCGCTGGAGCTCCAGTAGGTCAAGGCAGCAGTGGCCGGGAGCGGCCACTGCACTCCAGTCTGGGCAACAGTGAGACTCCAACTAAAAAAAAATAAAAATAAAAATAAAAATAAATAAATAAAAATAAGCAAATAATTTTTTTAAAGTTTAAAAGATATCATTTATAATAATAATATAAACTGTTATGAATCTGGAAATAAATAACCAAAGATTGGCAAGCATCTCTGGAGAAAATTGGAAAGTTGTACTGAAATCGCTAAAGATAGGGCAGGCATGATGGCTCACACCTGTAATCCCAGCACTTCGGGAAGCAGAGCTGAGAGAATGACCAGAGTCCTGGGGTTCAAGACCAACCTGAGCAACCTGTTGTAAGACCTCATCTCTACACTAAATCAAGAAAAATTAGCCATGCATGGTGGCACACGCCCGTAGTTCCAACTACTTGGAAGGCTGAGGCAGAAGGATCGCCTGAGTCCAGCAGGTCGAAGCTGCAGTGGCTGTGAGAGTGCGACTGCACTCCAGCCTGGGTGACAGAGTGAGACTCCAACTCAAACAAACAAAAAAGAAATCATCAAATATAACCATAATCTTAATAATTCACAATATATAGGAAGATAACATTTTGAAGATGTCAATTCTCTCCCCAAAATCGGTCTACAGAGTAAATGCATTTCTAATCATAATTACATCAAGACTTTTTCTTAGAAACTGACAACTTCTTCTAAAATGTATATTAAAAGACACTCTAAAGCTAAAGTAGAGGAACTTACCTAAGTGGATGGCAAGACATAATGAAACTATAATGGTCTAGACAGGATGGTATTGGCACAAAGAAAACTTGGGAGAGAACAATGAGTTTAGAAACACATTTGTGCCCTATAGAACCTTGATATATGCAACCAGAGATGGCTTTGCAAGTTACTGGAGAAAGGATTCTAGTCAATAAATGTTATTTATACATTTAATAAATAAGTGTTAATTAGACAACTGGCTGGTCATTTGGAAAACAAGGAAGTGGTCATTTGGAAAACAAGGAAGTGGATTTCTAGTTCATACCAGACAAAAACCAATTCCATATGATACTAAACCAGAGAATTTTGAATGTTCACAACACAAATGATAAAGGCTTGAAAATGGGTATGTTAATCACCCTAATTTTATCATTATGCATTAAATACATATCAAAATGTCACTCTAGATCCCATAAATTTGTACAATTATTACATATCAACTAAAAACAAAAGCAGGAAAAAATTCTGTACAGTTGACACTGGGGTAGCCGTGAGTGTGCCACTGCACTCCAGCCTAGGTGAAAGTGAGACTCCAACTCAAAAAAAAGAAAGAAAGTGAAAAGATCTTGGACTAGATTAGGGGAAATAACTGCTTTACAGGGCTTTACTGGAACAACTGGTGAAATTTTGATAAGGACTATATATTAGCTATTAGTAGTATATCAGTGTTAAACTACCTACTTTGAACATTTTTCTGTGGGTGCATAAAAGAATATCTTTGTCTTTGGAGATACATGCTAACTTACTCTCAAATGGTTCAGCAAAAATAATAATAATAATATATATAAAATCTCCTTTACACACAAATATAGCAAACTATGAACCTATGTGAAGGGTATACAGGAGTTCATTGTATTAATTCTGAAACTTTTCTATAAGTTTGATTTTTTTTTTAAATGGCAAAATTCTGAAAAATTGAAAGCACACTATCAACAGGAAGAAGATATTTGCAACACATAAAATTGTCAAAAGATTGGTACCAATTATACATAAGTGTATACACACACACACACATATATAGATACACACACATCCCCTTAGAAGAGAAAGAGAAAACATGAATGAACAATCAACATATTTAAAATGCTCGACTCTATCCATAATTAGAGAATGCAAATTAAGACCATAATGTGGGATCTTATTTTCTGTAGTCTTGTAAAAACTAAGAAGTGTGACAATAACAAGAGAATGTGGAATAACAAGAGTGACAATAACAAGAGAATGTGGAATGCATGAGCTGATCAGTGCCAGTGGCAGTCAGTACACATTGGTACAACTACTTTGGAAACATATCCATGTTATCTTTTAAAGCTGAACAGCCCTAAAGCCTCTGATGCAGTAGTGCTACTCCTAGGTTCAAATGAGACTCAGGCACAAGTATAAAAGGTGAACAAGTATGCTCCTGCCAGCCTTGTTAGTAATTATCAGGGTCAGATTCAGGTTTTGTGGGTCATGAGCTTATATAATTGGAGAAGTGGGGAGGCATTTAAAGAAACAGATACAGAACTATGAATAAAATTAGGTTCAAAAGTGAAAATTTATTTATAATGGGAAAATAAATCACAACAAATTGCAAATGTCACAAAACCCAGGAAAGAATTCTATCATAGGTTTGTGACCTACAAACTCAGGAAGTCTGATAAAATTCATTTGTGAGGTTCCCATCAATGAAGAAAATATGTCAAGTGCATTTATAATCATATCCACTGCAGTACTGAATACATTCCTGATAGGAGAAAACTTCCTTTTGACTAGGCAGTAAAAAAATGTTGGGCAACCCCGTCAGGTCCCCTACCGCTCTGGGAACTTTTCTGTTCTCTCAATAATTCCTGCTTTCTTAAAAAAAAAAAAAGTTCTATTATTACACTTAATAACTTGAATGAATCAAAAAAGCAGATGTTGAATGATAAAGGCAGATCTAAGAAGGCTGCATATACTATATTATTTTTATAAAGCTCAAAAAGAAAACAAACCAATATATTGTTAGGGTTACATCCAAATATTATAAAACCACTAATAATGACAAGGAGAGACAAAATTCAGGATAGCAGTGGTGGCAGAAGAGGCAAGGGGTAGAACCCTGAAGATGCATGGATATATGCTATATACTGATAATATGGAGTCAGGTTTATTAGTGTGCTTTAAATTTTACATATTTTTTAAAATATACTATTTTGTGAGCATCAAGTATTAGGTTACGATATATCTTTAAATAGTTGAGGCACCTGAAAGTATTTTCTAAGTCATTACCCGGGGCTTCCCTTCTTCCCCCACTACTCTCTCCTCTCCTCCTCCCCTCCCCCCAACTTGGAAACTACGAGCTGCTTGGGTGGGACACATGGCTCCAGAGGCTGGCAAAGCAGGGAAATGGTAAGTTACAGGGCCCGAGAACCGTGATTTGTGTTTTCTTTTTGGTGTTAGGGTGGGGTGTGGCAGGATGAAACTATTATCCACTGTATCAAATACGCCACATTAAACGTACTCCGTTTAATTTTGAGTTATTCTACCTAGCTAAACGCAAAATAGGGTTTTCGGTCCCCAGTTCTATTTCGGGTAAAACGTCCCTCCCTCTGACACTCAAACTTCCCACTTTCTAAGTGTGCCAAGTCCCCGCGCCAGCCTCTTGCGTCTTTCCGGACTCTTTCTCACCAGTCCCAGCCCACTCGATTACGCAACTTACTCCAAGAGGATCCCCAAATGTGCCCCTGGGTACAGAACCCGCACAGCCGCAGTCTGGCTCCGAGATTTACCACCAGCCAGGAGCCGGGCAGGGGGCGTGGCAAGTGCGCGGAGCTCCCGGGCCCCGCCCCTCCCGCCTCCTCCCAACCTCGCCGCTCCCAGCTAGGCGCCACTTCCCGCGGTGGCTCCGCCTCCTCGCCGTGCCGAGGGCGCGCCGCGACCCCGTTCCAAAACCCGGAGAAGTGGATTCTGCGCTCCGCACCGGCCCTTGCAGGCCGCAGTCCGAACGAGCTGGTCTGGACTTTTCCGCCAGAAGCCCAGGCCAGGGCCTGGAAGGGGCAGCGGCCCCGAGCGGGAGCAGACACGGTCCCGGGTCTGCGCGGGTGAGCGTGCCACGGGCCCTGGCAGCGCGGGCCTCCTTGCAGTCCTGCTCCTCCTCTGGGACCCGTGGCGCTAGGCCTTGGCGGCAGGAGGGGCTCCCCTGTACTGCTCTCCCCTCCATCCCGCTGGCCCCCCGCCCCGTGGCGACGCCCAGCCCGCCCGGTCTCTTAGCCGCGCCGTGACGTGCACGCGCCTCGGGGTGCGGGGCCGCCGGGCGTGGGTGGGAGGCAACGCCAGAGGGGAGGGTCTGGGAGCGCGCGGGGGTGCGAGGCTTGTTGGCTGGAATGGGAGGCTGCGCTGCCGCCTGCCCGGCCTCAGCCGGCTCCGTCTCGCCATTTGGAGACGCCGAGTTCCAAGCCTTTCCCCGCCCACACGCAGCCGTCCCCACCCCACCCCACCCCGTTCCTCTTTACATTTTCGGAGATTTGTGATCGTAATTCTAGACCCTCGTGGCAATGTTGTTAGAATTTTTCTGGAAATTAGAATCAGGCAACTTATCCAAATCATTTTTTGAGAAAAACATTTGTTAGTGTGTTTGATAGTCCCAAATAGCTAAAAAGTTTTCTTTCCCAATCACTAATATTGCAGAAGCGTATTTTTGGTGTAAATAGATACAGACATGCTTAAGAGCTTTTGCTCTGGAGCCAGAGTGCCTGGGCTCTAACTCTTAAGAAATGTGTGAACTTGGATTAATCACTTAACCTCTAAGTGGCTCCGTTGCTTCAGGTGTATAGTGTGTGAGACATATATGTATATATACCCATATTTTTATTGTATTATATATAATATGCTATGTAATATACATGTATAACATAATAAAAGCAACCTGCTTTGCGTGGTTGTCGTGAAGGTTAGGTGAACCACCAAGCATTGTGTTTGGCACATAATAAATACTGCATAAGTGTTACTTATATAAAGATAGCATTTTCTTCTATAATTTGGTTTTTATTTTAAAGATTCTTTTTTTTCTTTTTTTTCGACTGGGTGTCTCCATCACCCAGGCTGGAGTGCAGTGGCATGCTCACGGCCACTCTAGCGTCGACCTGCTGGGCTCTGGTGATCCTTCCACCTCAGCCTTCCAACTAGCCAGAACTATAGGTGTGCACTACTATGCCCGGCTAATTTTTTATGTGCTGTAGAGACGAGGTCTCACCATGTTGCCTAGAATGGTGTCGAACCCACAGGCTCAGGCAATCCACTCGCCTCAGCCTTCCAGAGTGCTGGGATTACAGGCTGAGCCACCAAGCCCAGCCTGTTTTAAAGATTCTAATTGTGAAATATCCCCTGTGTGTTTTTTGTGAAAATATAATAACTTTACCCCAGAATTTCTGTAATATCTGATACTTCAAAATACAAGTAATCAGTAAGTAGAAATAGACAGTATGCACAAAGCTGTGTTGAGCAGTGTGTAGTGTTTCACCACTCCTCTGTGTGAGAAAAAGGACTTTATCTTTTCACCAGAGGAAATTAGTGAATAGAAGAAAAGCTTCATGTTAAGTAATGTCATGATGTCTTCACTATTCTTTTGAGGAAAAGCCCTAGAACACAAGGTTGACTCCAGGATAATTGTATAGTACTGTATATGTGAACTTTATTAAGGATCAAGTAAATCTCATATAATTTTCTCAACAGACTGTTGAAGGATGTTTGTTCCAAGATCTCTAAAAATCAAGAGAAATGCTGATGATCATGGCAAAAGTTGTGTGGCTAAGAAAATTAAACCAGAAGCAGAAGACCTTCGGCTAGACAAGGGCCAAGAAACTCCAGCTGATTCTTTAGTTACAGAAGAAGCCACAACACCAGACAGGCACAGCAGTGAATCATGCCCCTTCCCCAGTCCATCAGACCAGTTGGCTGAGGTTTGTTCCGTAGGTTCTGAGCAGGGTGCGAAGGACAACCATCCTTCTGAAGAGCCTGTTAAGTCATTTTCCAAAACACAGCGCTGGGCAGAACCTGGGGAACCTGTCTGTGTGGTCTGTGGTCGTTATGGAGAATACATTTGTGATAAGACAGACGAAGACGTGTGTAGCTTGGAGTGTAAAGCAAAACATCTTCTACAAGTTAAGGAAAAGGAAGAGAAATTAAAACTCAGCAATCCACAGAAAGCGGATTCTGAGCCAGCCTCTCCATGGAATGCTTTCTATGTCTACAAAGAGCACCCCTTTATTTCAAACCTCCAGGAGGACCAGATTGAAAATCTTAAGCAGCAGCTGGGAATTTTAGTTCAAGGGCAAGAAGTCACCAGGCCCATTATTGACTTTGAACATTGTGGTTTCCCTGAGGTCTTAAACCACAACTTGAAGAAATCAGGTTATGAGGTGCCAACCCCCATCCAAATGCAGATGATTCCTGTGGGACTTCTGGGAAGAGACATAATGGCCAGTGCGGATACTGGCTCCGGAAAAACAGCTGCTTTTCTTCTTCCTGTTATCATGCAGGTTTTATTTGAGGTAAGTTATAGAGTTCTACATGTATTATTCTCAGAAACAAATGAAATATTTACCAAATTTCATCCTTAACTGTATTAAAATTGCAGGATGAAGGCTGGGTGTTGTGGCTCACGCCTGTAATCCCAGCAATTTGGGAGGCCGAGGTGGGAGGATTGCTTGAGACCAGCCTGAGCAACATAGAGACTCCATTTCAAAAAATATAGAAATTACCCAGGCGTGGTGGCACACAGCTGTGGTCCTAGCTTCTCAGGAGGCTGAAGTTGAGGATCACCTGAGCCCAGGAGGTCAAGGTTGCATTGAGCTGTGATCATGCCTCTGCACTTCATCCTGGGTGACAGAGCGAGACACTGTCTCAAAAAAAAAAAATTGCAGGTGGAAACTAAATATGTGAAACTTTAGTCACTAGTGTCCTTAGTGATTTTGCTTCTTATAGTAGTTTATATGAAAAACATAACTTGAGGAAATTTTTGTTTTATTATATTGAACCAAAGGTCTCTTTATTGAGGTTCTTAAAAATTGCTTCCTTACAAAACATTTTCTTTTCTCTCTCTTTTTTTTTTTCTTTGAGTTGGAGTCTCACTCTGTCACCCAGTCTGGATTGCAATGGCACACTCACCGCTACCACAGCCTCTACCTGCTGGGCACAGGCGATCCTTCCACCCCAGCCTTCCAAGTAGCTGGAATTACAGGCATGTGCTATCACACCTGGCTAATTTTTTCTAAATGTATTTATTTATTGTAAAGACTAGGTCTTGCCAAGTTGCCCAGGCTGGTCTTGAGCCCTGGGTTTAGGCAATCCTCTCGCCTCCATCTCACAAAGTGCTGAGATTACAGGCATGGGCCATTATGCCCAGCAAAACATTTTCTTTCAACTGATACTTTATTAAAAGAATAAGCTTTGGATTTGGGGGAGGGGAAGTCCTACTTAGCAGATGAGCTGCAATTTATGTGTTAAATTTACCACCTTGGAATTTGTATTTTGAAGAAACTTACTGATTTATACCAAAGTTGGAACAATATCGTGGAATTTCAGATATACCCTTAAATATGATCTATAGTTCTTAAAACAATACCACCTTACTTCTTAGTTTACAGTGTAAAAGCACTTTGAAACATAATTAGTTTAACAAGCGCTTTGGGTAGTTACCACTTGCCAAGTACAGGTGAGCTTGTGAAGTATGAAGTATGGTGAGGAGGGAAACGAAAAAAATATGTGGGCAAAGAGAAGATAAATAAAGGACAAAAATCTGGAAAACTAAAGAGTGGTGTAGAAGATGTGGGGGGGGGGAAAGCACTCGATGTTCAGAATATAGGTCAAACATGCTGGAGGACCAAAATAGAGCTATATAGCAGAGAATAGGATGAGGATATATATGTAAGTTCTTTGGACAGAGAAAGAAGTGAATGCACAGGAAGCCGAAAGGGAAAAATCAAGGGTAGACTGCCCAGCTTTGACCACATCTTCATGGTGACTCTCGGATTTTCTCTTCAGAGAAGGATGGCTGGAGATTGCAGTGTCCAATGAAATAGGAGCAGACTTTAGTTTTCACACCTCGGTCACTCTCCCCAGCCCCAATTTTGATTTTTCATTGTAGGAGAGAGGACCCCCAAAAATGAGGAATTGGTTTATTAAAAATTCTGTATTCATTCTTGCATGTTTCAACTTCAGTCACCTTCAGAGTACTCTCTGATCAAACCTATCAAGACACTTTTTTCCACTGCTCAGTTTTTGAACTCATCGATTTTGATGTCTTTTAGTCCTTCTGAGCTTTTTTGTTTCACTTCTTCCACATGGGCAAAACATTTACCTTGGAAGACTTTTTCTCATTGGGGAAAAAAAAAAATCACTCCGGGTGAAATTAGGTGAATAGGGAGGGTGGAACACAGAGGTCAGGTTGTTTTTGGTCAAAAACTGTTGAGCACTCAGTGTGGTGTGGGCAGGTACATTATCAGGTGGAAGAACCAGTCAGAACGTTTCTTTTGCAAATTGTGATTCAACCTTCTCAGAACTTCCAGATAAAAACTTTGGTTGACAATTTGATCTGGACGAACAAATTCTGAGTGTATGACAAGGGGCCTGCCCTCCAAAAGATAATTCCAGGCTTTTTGGGGGTCACCTCTTGTATGTTATGTAAGAAATGGGTTTAATTTTTGATGGTTTTAGGAGGAGAAAAGTCTGCAGCAAGCGGAACGCAAGAGGATTCATATCCAGTTGGGCTGATGGGAACACTTTAAAAGGGCAGTGTTCTTGGAATCACTGTCAAGATTTAATTCATATCAGCAGGAATTAATTGCTGGTGTTTTTAGACTTGTTTTTCACATCCTTACAGAGCAAAACTCCGTCTGCACTCATTCTTACACCAACACGAGAGTTGGCCATCCAGATAGAGAGACAAACTAAAGAATTGATGAGTGGCCTGCCACGCATGAAAACTGTGCTTCTGGTGGGAGGCTTACCCTTACCCCCACAGCTCTATCGTTTGCAACAGCGTGTTAAGGTAAGCACTGATTTGATACAATGCCTCAGGCAAGCTTTGTAAGCAATATTAAAAACTAGTGCTTTCTTGTCCCCCTTGAGGAATTTTTAAGTGTGATTTTAGGTGACTTTTAAAATTCTTACCAAGTAAGCCTTAAGTTTTTTTTTTTCTAAGTTTGTTTTATATGGAAAAATAGAGAAACACATTTTACTGAATTTCTGTTATATGCCAAAGGCTATTGGATGTTCTCTCATGAATTATTTCATTTAACTATCACATTTACTCCTGGAGGTGAGTTGGCATATCCCATGTTTTATGGTTGAGAAGTTGACTCTTAGAAAGATGTGGTTTATCTACCTATGATGGTTGTCCAAATCGAGACGTTAATTTACCTGACTCTGCTCCTTCTTTAGCTGTGCTATTATATGTAGTCTGTAGTTTCTGGTATGTGAAAATATGTAAAAGCAATGTAGTCTAGTTCTGGTTCTGAAGCGTGATGGCTGGCTGTATGACTTAGATAAGTCGCTTCATTGCTGTGAACCTCAGATTTCTTGAGTTTGAATGGGTAGTTGAAGATACCCGCTTTTAAAGTCAAGATATTTAATGAAAGGTTTGGCACAGATGCTGACCAACTAAAGTCGTCCGCTGCCTTGCTGGAACTGGGTCTTGGAGGCTCCTTGATGTTCTGGGCATTAACTGTTAGTTACTAGGATGGTAGGGAGGCCCTAAAGATCCAAGAGAAGCTGGGTCAGCAGAGAATCATGCCTTTCTCCAAGGAGCCATGATTTCTTTTACTAGAGATAGGATTTAGAAACCGAGCCCTGGCCTCTATGTGTGCTCATTTCTGTTAGACTGCTGCTGCTCCTAGGACTACCCAGTGGACAGAACTAGGGAGTACATATGAGGGGGAAGGTATACAAAATCTGTGTATGCAAAAATCTGTGCATACTCAAGTCCCACAGTTGGCCCACCAGAACCCTAGTATATAAACAGTCAACCCTCCGTATATGTGAGTTTTGTGTTTTGTGTGTGTGTTTTTTTGGTTTTGTTTTTTTTTTGAGTCAGAGTCTCACTCTGTTGCCCAGGCTGGAGTGCAGTGGCACACTGCTCATGGTCACTGCAGCCTCGACCTGCTAGGCTCAGGCAATCCTTCCACCTCAGCCTTCCAAGCAGCTGGAACTACAGGCGTACGCCACCACACCCAGCTTATTTTTTTATTTATTGTAGCGACAAGGTCTCACCGTGTTTTCCAGGCTGGTCTTGAACCCACGGGCTCAGGCAATCCTCTCACCTCTGCCTTCCAAAGTCCTGGGATTACAGACGTGAGCCCAGCATATGCATAGGTTTTGTATCCCCTGAATACTGTAGTTTTGACCCATGTTTGTTTTTGAAAGATGCACATATAAGTGGACTCACACAGTTCAAACCTGTGTTGTTCAAGAGTCAGCTGTATATATGTGTGTGTGTTTTTCTATATCTGTTTATTAGAAGCCATGGGTTTACATTGATACTTCTAACTCTAATTCAACACAACAGGATTCATTTCAGGTTTTGTTTTCATATTTGTAACTGACAGGGAGAAACCTACCACGCTTTTTTCTTTTATGCATTTATTTCTTTGACCAATCCTCCTCTACGTCTCCTACCATCACTACTACCCCTTCCCACAGTGATTCCTAGACTCACTAGACTCTACCCTGCATGCTCCTTGGCCTCAGGCTTCAGCACCCCCTGCAGAGATGACTTTCTGTGGAAGTTACTCTTTATCTACCTGCCATTCCCACCCCTTGTACCAGCCCGAACTCCTTACAGGCGACTTTTGAGAAAAAATTAACTGAAACCTCTATCATTTATTTAGCAAAGCTACCTTTCAAGAACAAGGGCAAAGTAAAGAACTTTTCAAATAAACAAAACTGAGAGTTACTACCAATATACCATGTAAAGGAAGTTTGAAACTAAGATATTCTACAGATGAGATGATTCCAGAAAGGAAGGTATGAGATGGAAGAAACAATGGTGGGCAAAGAAGATAGTAAGCATGTGGGTAAATCTCAACAAACACTGACTGAATGAAGCAGTAATAGTAATGAACAATCTGTGGGTTAAAAAAAAAACAAAAACAGAAGCCAGGTACAGTGGCTCATGCTCATAATCCTAGCACTTTGGGAAGTCAAGGTGAGAGTGTTGCTTGCTCCCAGGAGTTGGAGACTAGCCTGGGCAACATAGTGAGACCTTGTCTCTATAGTAAATCAAAAAATTAACTGGGCATGGTAGCACATGCCTGTAATCCCAGCTACTCAGGAGGCTAAGGCAGGAGTGCCAGAGCCCAGCAGGCTGCAGTATCTGTGATTGGGCCACTGAACACCATCCTGGACAACACAGTGAGACTCCAACTAAAAAAAAAAAGAGCAGGGTGTGGTGGCTCACACCTGTAATTGGCACTTTGGGAAGCCAAGACAGGAGGATTGCTCAAGGCCAGGAGTTCAAGATCAGCCTGGGCAACATAGTGAGACCCTGTCTCTACCAAAAAATAAATACAAATAAATAAGTAATTAGCTGGGTGTGACAGTGCATACCTCTAGTCCCAGCTATTTGGGAAGCTAAGGTGAGAGAATTGCTTGAGCCCAGGAGTTCGAGGCTACAGTGAGCTATGACTGGGCCACTGCACTCCAGCCTGGGAGACAGAGTGAGACTCGGCTTAAATTCAAGAAAAAGGTAAAAGTGGTAATTAACTTTAGACTTTATTAAGTCATATATGTTGTTAAAATTCAAAGAAAGAACTAGAAGAATGAAAATAGAGTTTGTAACTTCCAAGCCAGCAGAAGGGGAAAAAAATAGAATGAACTCAGTTCAGAATAATTTGTATTGATTTAAATACCTGTGGTATTTCTAGTCTCTACGGAAAACTTTATAGTTCTCTGCATACAGATCCTTATAACGCTTAGATTTTATCATTCTTAGTGATTTTACCATCCTGTTGGTGTGTATTTGAAATGGAATACATTTGAATTTATTAGAGCATTTGTAACTCTATGGCAGTCAATGTCTCATTTAATCCTTAAAATAATTATTATCATTTCCATTTTACGGGTGAGAGAACAGAGACATATACCATTACGAAATGCTAGAGCCAGGATTCCCTACCGAAGTTTGACTAGAGCCCCTACTATAGCCACTACTTCTACTAATATGTTATAAAATTGTTAAGAGACTTAAATAACTTTAGAAATCATTTTGTCCAACTTCTTAATTTAAAAATGAAATACAAGGTCCAGAGATATTGTGGAATTTGCACTTGTTTACTGTGCCAGATGGCAGCAATAAACTGCCCTTCCTGGTCCCTGCATGGTCTCAAGCCTCTCCCTCCCCTTTCTTCCCCCCTCCCTGGCTGCTAGAAGCCTCCCTGGCCTCCCAGCCTCAGGACTGTCATAGATGCTTTTCCCTCTGCCTAGGCCACTCTTCACCTTGCTTGCTCTTACTAATCCTTTGTATTTGACCTTATATGTTAGGTAAAACTGGATGGATCCCTCGGCATACTGTATTTATCTCATGAGCACTTTCTTCTTTATATTGTGAGTTTCATGAGAGCAAAGAGTGTGTCTGACTTATTCATCATGGAATTCCAGGTGCTTAACACAGTGTCTGGCACATATTAGCCTCTCAATAAATATAGCATGAATTAACAAATGACTGTTACCTAATCTTAAAATTTGCTTTTTCTCTTTTATTTAGGTTATCATAGCAACCCCTGGACGACTCCTGGATATAATAAAACAGAGCTCTGTAAAACTCTGTGGTATAAAAATTGTGGTAGTAGATGAAGTAAGTAGTGGTGTTTAAAAAACATTTGTTACAAAATTTTATATAAGTTATGAAAAGTAAAGTTATATCATTTCAATGTATATTCAGGGCATTTTCTTTCTCTATGGGAAAAAACCCAGTCAAAATTGCAGTTGTGATTCTTAAGCTGGTTCTTGTGTAGCACTGTGGCTAACATATGGTATACTACACTAGAATTACACCAGAAATATCTTTTCCTAGGTGATAGAAAACACAAATTCACCCGGGCTCGGTGGCTCAGCCTGTAATCCCGCACTTTGGGAGGCTGAGGTGAGTGGATTGCCTGAGCCCGTGGGTTTGAGATCCGCCTGGGCAACTTGGCGAGACCTCATCTCTACAATAAATCAAAAAATCAGCTGGGCGTGGTAGCGCATGCCTGTAATTCCGGCTACTCGGAAGGCTGAGGCAGAAGGATCACTGGAGCCCAACAGGTCGAGGCTGCAGTGGCCGGGATTGGCCACAGCACTCCAGTCTGGGCGACAGAATGAGACTCCAACTCAAAAAAAGAAAAGAAAACACAAATTCAACAGATACTTTATTCTCAATGATAAGTTTTTTAAGCATTTGGTGCTTACTATCATTTGTCTGTAAAAGTAAAAGATTTAAAGCCAGGCTTGGTGGCTCAGCCTGTAATCCCACGCCTTTGGGAGGCTGAGGTGAGTGGATTGCCTGAGCCGCGGGTTCGAGACCCGCCTGGGCAGCAAGACCTCATCTCTACAATAAATCAAAAAATCAGCCGGGCGTGGTAGCGCATGTCTGTAATTCCGGCTACTCGGAAGGCTGAGGAGGAAGGATCGCCGGAGCCCAGCAGGTCGAGGCTGCGGTGGCCGGGAGCAGCCATTGCACTCCAGTCTGGGCGACAGAGTGAGACTCCAACTCAAAAAAAAAAAAAAAAGTAAAAGATTTAGTAGTAGGTGATTAGTAGTAAGTGATTATTAACTGGAATCTTGAAGTAGCTAGTAATGGTTAACTGGATGGCCTTTATTTTATTCTATTTTTTCTCTGAGGGTGTAGACATCTGTGGTTTTGATTTTCTGTATTACATGTACCATAGAGGCTTTTTTATACTTTTGGCATGGTTAATGAGATGAAGTAAATGTATTATCCCTTGCTGATATTCCAGCATACGAACAAGCATGGGAACACAGAACCGTGAGCCAGCCCACACTGGGCATGTGCCATTCCTACGTCTGGGGCACATGTATCTTCCCACATGTTCCACCATCAGTGACAGAGCAGAGACCTGCTCTTACCTACCAGTGATCAGAAATGAGGGGTGCTGGGTGCTGACCAGTGATAGTGTCTTGGTCCACCTTCTGTGGGCCCCCATAAGCAGAGGGAAAAAACACGTCGCAAATACCCTCAGGACCAAGGTTTGAACATTTATTCTGCTTCCCATGAGATCTTGGGTAAATCGTTTAATCCACAGCTGTGCCAAGGATAAAGGGTGATTGTAAAAATGTTTCATAGACTGAAAAGTCCTGTAGAAATGTAAAACAATAAGATTTAGTAACTTAAAAAGTACTGCTAAGTCAGCATTTTCCCGGCACAGCTTCTTGGTAGAACTGATTTTTTGTATCAGATAATCATTAGACTTACTGCCACCCTGAATATATGACTGAGCTTCCCTTTGTTGATAAGCCCATGTTCTTAAGTTCTTCCCATCTTAGGAACCTGAGAAGTAATTCTTGTATGGAACTTAAAGTTAGGTTCTATTCACCCTCACTTCTCTTTACAGCATTTTCATTTCCTTCCACTGACAAAGTTTCATAAAGTTTTTCGGTGCAGTGCTCACTGTCATGGTACAAAGGAAGTACTCATTCAGCAGACATGAATGAAGTGCCTGTTATGTGCAGCCTCAGTCCCAGCTCCATGGCATTTAAGGAATATGGTTTCGGTGTGGTCTAGAGGGGAAATTAGCTGGTAAACAGCATAATTGGTTATGTACTGAAACTGAAGTCAGTACAGAAGTGCTGTTTAGGTACAGATTGACCAACTCTGGATACATTTGGATGGCGTCACAGGAAGTTTTGAATACCGTTCAAACCTTTACATGGTGATGAAATCTTTTTGGAGAGAAAAGATACATACACTTGAAGTAAAGACAAGAAAGACCATTATCGTATGTACTGAGATACAGAAGTACTAAATGTATGATACAGGGTGGGATTGGCAAACACTTTCTTTAAAGGACATAGTAAATATCTTGGGCTTTGGGACTGTGTGGTCTCTATTACAACTACTCAGTACAAATGTGGACAGTGTGAGAAAGGATAAGTGTGACTAGGTTCCTGTAAAACTTAATTTACAAAAACAGGTAAAGGTCTGAATTTATCCCTAGAGTCATGGTTTGTGACTCATGAATACAAGCTATTAGTAAAATAATCGGACTCTATAAGATACACTAGTTGTCCAGGACAAATAAGGTCAGAAGGAGAAATAAGAGAGCAAATGTACTGGCACTGTAAAAAAGTGGCTTCTCAAAGATGATGAGATTTGACCTGAGCCCCAAATGATGGAAAAAGGTTTAGAAAGCAAGAGGCTATATCAGATATTCCAAGTGAAGGGACTAACCTAAGAGAGTCAGAAAGTTCAAGTGTGCGTGTGCAGAGGCATAGAAGAGACCACCAGCTTGAAGACTTCTTCCTGAGAAATGATAGGAAGTAAAATTGTAGTTAGGATGGAGTCAAATTATAGAGGGCCTGGAAAGGAAAGCAAAAGAATTTGGTTTTCATGTGGGAGACCATGAGGCTTCCTAAATTATTGAGTTGGGTGTGACATGTTGAAAGTGGTGGTTTAGGAAGGTTATTCTGCTGCTCAGTATGAGAGAAATAAAAGAAGAGAGAATCTGCAACAGAGCAACCAGCAATCCGGACAGGAGTGAGGGGTTGTTAGGGTGAAGGCAATAGGAGTCAAGGCTGAAGTCAGGGTAAGGGAATCATTCGTGAGTCTTCTGGTGACTGAGTATGAGAGAGGAAGAAGAGGGTGCCTCCGTAATTTATAGTTGTGCCTTTAACTTTAGAAATGGGCAAGTGGATAAATACTGGGTCTCAGCAATAATATTTGAGTTTGGTTTTAGTTATGTTCAATTTGTTGTGAGTGATGAGCTAAGGGAACTAGCCCATAGATCTGAAATATGCATTGGAATCCATGAGACATGCTTTCTCTAAGGAAGGAAGGTTAGAGAGAAATGGCCAGAAAGAGAGACACAGACTGGGGCTGAGAGCCTGGCTTGTGGAGTTTGAAGATGAGTCAGTAAACAGAGAAGCAGTTTGAGAAACCAGAGAGGAACTGAGAATGAAAATTATCCCGGAAGAAGAGAGAACCACTGTTTCAAAAGGAGGGTGAGGACACAAGAAGGGGCAAGGATGAAAACTGAGGTAACTCCTTTGAAATTGGAAAACTCGGTCACCCCTGTCTCTGTCTATATCTCTAGAAACTCTATCTATGTCTCCTATCATACCTGTCCTTTGGCCTAGAATTGTCTCCCACCACATCTGCCTGCTCTTACTTCCTTAAGTGTCCATAACTCTGAAATACCTCACTGCCCCAGACGGATTTTAGACCTTTTATCCTCTCTGCTCTGCTGAACTGTGCACAGACTTTTTACGTTTCTCATTTAAGTTGTGTTCCCTGCTGTATTCCAGTAATCAAGCACAATGTTTGCCCAAGTTCCCTAGTGATAAGAGTCACCTGGCATGCTCAATGAATGTAATACAAGACCAGACCTCTTACTTGGGTGTTCTGATTCAGTAGCTCTGAGTTGGAGGCCAGGAATCTTTAAAAACTCATTCCAGGTGATCCTTATCTTCAGTGAAGTTTGGGATACACTGACTAGTAAGTTGCCTAATGTATACTTGTTCAGTGCCTAGAAGTAATGAGTATTCATTTAGTTATGAAATACGTTTTTAGCACTTTTTATGTGCTGGACACTTGTTGGTTTTGAAGATACAGTGGAAAGTGAGACAGGTGAGCTCTGTCTCATGGGGCTGTGACAAATGTACCTCACAAAGTGATTTGGCAGTGGCAACCGGGGCTCACCTTAGATTGATAGTCAGGGGATGACTCTCTGGGAAGGGACATTTCTGCTGAGAGCTGAATGAGAAGAGCCAGGCATGCAAAGATCCATCTGGAGGGAAGACTGTTTCAGACAGGACAGCCAAGGCTGTCCAGGTGCCAGTGTGCGAGCAAGCATGGGCTATTTGGAAGCAGAAAGAAGGCTGGTGTGGCAGGGTCACAGAGAGTGGGCAGGGAGTGGTAAGAGAGGAACTTGGGGAGTGGACAAGGATGAGAACTTGTAGTACTTTTAGGCCATGGTTAGAAGTTGGATTTTTTTCTGTGTGTGATGGGAAACCATTGGAGGGTTTAAGCAGAGAAGTGAGAAGATCTGATTTATATTTTTAAAGAATCTGATTGCTTGAGGAGAGTGGATTATGGGATGGAGATGACAGGAATGGGGACAGTTTCACAGATGTGAGCTGCACAGAAGTGACTGGCTTTGGTTTGTGTGAGTGGTGTTGCCAGGATTGTTGATGGATTAGATGTGGGGTGTTGAAGGGAAGGGATGAAGTAAAGGTTTCTGATGGCACCATCTCCTGGAATGTGTACTGGAATTGGAGCGGGTTTGGCAGGGAGGAAATACAAAAGTCTGTTTTGAACATGTTGTGTTTGAAGGGCCAGCTAGATCCAAGTGGAGGTGTTAAGCTGGCATTTGGTTTCTGCCACGAGTTCAGGGAAGCAATCATGGCCAAAGATATGACTGTGAGAGTATTTGATGCATACATGCTATTAAGAACTGTGGAACTTGCTGATCTTATCTGGGGAGACAGTATAGATGGAGATGTGAGGGGACCTGTGGCACAGCCTCTGGGGCTCCCCAACATATAGAGATTAAGAGTAAGGAGTCTGAGAAAGAGTAGCCAGTGAGAGAGGAGAAGAGTTGTGAGAGGAGAAAGAAGTGCTTGAAGGAGGTGGTGGTCATGATGTCATATGCTGTAATTTAAATATACAGTTTCAAGTATATGCTTATTGTAAGTTTTGGTTGACCCATCTTTTTCCCGTTAGACCATAAATTCATTGAAGGTAGGGTCTGTTCATGTGGCTTGACCACCTAGCGCATAGCATTTCAGCTTGGTGCTTACAACATAGATTCTAGAGATTACCAGGTTGCCAAAGTCCATGTCTAGCCCCACCGCTTAATGACTATGTGATATGCCTCAGTTTCCTCATCTTTAAAACTGGGATCATAGTAGTGCCTACCTCACAGGATTGAAGTGTACCACTTGGAAAGGTGCCTTAGTGAACATGAGCTTCAAACCACAGTTAGCCACTCACTAAAGATTTGGTGTGTGAGAGAGTGAATATTCAGCCTTGGGGACCTTCAAGAGTGAGGTTTTGGCAGTAGATACGGAAGTCAGATTGTCAGAGATTAAAGAAGTATGTGTGGCCGGGCTCGGTGGGTCAGCCTGTAATCCCAGCACTTTGGGAGGCCGAGGCAAGAGGATTGCCTGAGCCCCCGGGATCAACACCCACCTAGGCAAATTGATGAGACCTCATCTCTATAATAAGTCAAAAATTAGTCGGGTGTGGTAGCACATGCCTGTAGTTCTGGCTCCTTGGAAGACTGAGGCAGAAGGATCGCTGGAGCCCCATAGGTCAAGGCTGTGGTGGCCAGGAGCATGCCACTGCACTCCAGTCTAGGCGACGGAGTAATATTCCAACTCAAAAAAAAAAAAAGAAGTCATGTGTAATAAAGAACTGTAGGCAACACTAAAGACAGCTTTTTTGTTTTCTAGAGAAATTTGGCAAAATGTGTTTTATAATAGGAGATATCTAGGTTTACCTCATTCTTCTTACTCTATGTTTACCTCTTTCTGTTGCATTTTCAGAGTAACTTTGTTTAATTGTAAGTGGTTCTAATATTTGAAACACCTTATAGTTATGTATAGTCCCCTGCTTTTATTTCTAAGAGCTTTTTAAAAGTATATGTAATTTCACATTTTAATCTGCTAACATTCCTCTAAAGTAGATAGGAAATAGATTAATAAGTAGAAAACAGAGTTGTGGAAAAAATAAGATTTTCCCAAGTTCTGATTCATAATGACTTCAAAAAGATGGTGTTTAGATGGGCACTGGTACATAGATGTTATGTTTGTGTATGTATAATTCAAACAAAAGTTTCACAAAACATTAATTATCCTTATTATGTGTAGTTTGTTTATTCTATATTCTGTTGTTTTTTAATGCTTTTTATGGCCCACTCTGCATTTGGAACAACATCTATAATTCATGCACATTAAAGACAAGTTGGAAAATGGGGGGATGGTTCCATATATCTACCACATTAAAATAACTGTAGTTAGTGTATTTTCAGATTTTTTTTCTTGTGTGTGATTTGTAAGTGGCCTTAGGAGTTCAGACTTTAATCTGAATACATTGGGAATCCTTGAAGGATTTTTAAGCAGGAATGTATTATAAACAGACTCATATTCTGGATGTGAAGAAAGAGGGAATACTGGTTCACAGAGTGAAGGGAAGTGTTTGAGCCAGGGCAGTGACTGTAGGGTTGGGGAGGAGGGATTTCCAGACATATTTAGGAGATGGAAAGTAAGGGAGGTGGCAGGAATGTCTAGATTATGGGATCATAGGTAGGTTTAATTCTTTATACTTTGTTGTGCTTAGTTTTCTACAGTGTGTATTCTATTAGTTTTTTAAAATACAAATTACATCTTAAAGAGAGACTTAAAGACTCTTTGAGGTTGGCACTCGGGGAGTGATTTCCTACAAGTGATTGTCAGACCATTTTGGTTTCAGCCACAATTCCAACAAGCATAGAATTTAGTTCTAATGAGATGAGGGCAAAGACTAGTGGATTGAACTGTGAATGTGAAGTAAATAGCAGAGGGATGGAGGGGGAGTTCTGTTCTACTCTTTCAGAAGGCTTGCATGAGAAGAGAGACTAAAGGAATTTCTTTCTAAATGCCTGCATTTTCTGAAAGCCAGGAGAAGAGAGTAGGACTTAGTGGAGTTATTGAGAAAAGTGGGTGTGTGTGTACTCTGTGTCTCAATTAATTGAAGTATTGACTGAGTCTTATTATGCTGTTGGCACTGTCCCAAGTGTCTTATATACTTTACACTTTCTCTCATTAGTCCTCATAACAGCCCTATGTGGTAGTTACTATTATCATTCTTATTTATAAGGGGGAAAAACTAAGGCTTAAAGCTGATTAACTTGTTTAAGGTTGTAGTTGGAGTCAGGATCAAATCCAGTATGTCATGATTATTTTAAATCTTTTAAATGTCATAGGCTGGGCTCGGTGGCTCAGCCTATAATCCCAGCACTTTGGGAGGCCAAGGTGAGTGAATTGCCTGAGCCCGCAGGTTCGAGACCTACCCAGGCAACTTGGCGAGACCTTGTCTCTACAATAAATCAAAAATTAGCCAGGCGTGGTAGCATGTGCCTGTAGTTTCACCTACTTGGAAGGCTGAGGCGAAGGATCGCAGGAGCCCAGAAGTCGAGGCTGCGGTGGCCAGGAGGTTGCCATTGCACTCCAGTCTGTCTGGGCGACCAAGTGAGACTCCAACTCAAAAAAAAAAAAAGTCATAGAATGCAGTGATATTAAAATGAGTGTTCAAACTTTAAATGACAGTACATTAGTGGACACTTGAAAATACAATGCTGAGCTGTATGCGGTGGCTCATACCTGTAATCCCAGCTGCTAAGGAGGATTACTCGAGCCCAGGAGGTTGAGGCTGCAGTGAACTACGATCACGCTGCATTCCAGTCTGGGCAACAGAGCGAGACCCCCAACTCTAAAATTAAACAAAGCAAAACAAAGCCCAATACCTTAGCAGCTTAAAATAATTAAATATCTTACTGTTCCCAAATTATAGATACCCAGATTGTATCTGAAAATCAAGAGAGCTTTAATCTTTTGTTTTTTTAAGGCAGCCCTGACATTTTTGCTGTTTGCTTAGTGATAAGCTCATTGTTGTTAAAAAAAAAAAAATACAGAGGTATAAAAGGAAAGTGAAAGCTCCTGTCTTAGTTCTTTCCTGCTGCTATAACAAAATACCTTAGACTGGTATTGTAAACAACAGAAACTTGTTTCTCAACAATTCTAGAGACTGGGAAGTCCAAGGTTAAAGTGCCAGCAGATTGAGGGTCTGGTGAGGGCTTGTCTCTATTTCAAAGACGGTGCCCTCTTGCTGTGTCCTTACACAAAATCTCCTAAACCCTTTTATAAGGACACTAATACTATTCATGAAAGTGCAGCCCTTATGACCTAATCACCTAAAGGCTTTTACCTCTTAATACGAGCATATTGTGGGTTAGATTTCAACATAGGAATTTGCGGGAGACACCAACATTCAGATCACAGCAACCTCTGACATTAAATGTTTTATTTAAAATAATATCTTATTATAACTATAGTATTTTTTCATAGTTAAAAAAATCAAACTTTGTAAAACTAAAAATAAAAAAATTAAATTGTCTCCCAACAGCCTTCTCCCCAGTGTTAGCAATTAAGTTTCTTGAGTGTATACACATAACAATATTTTTAACATAAATAGTATCCTGTTATGCATAGTGTTCTGTACTTTCCTTTTTTCTCCTAGCAGTCATCCATTATTTAATGAAAGGTCTTATGATCATTTTTCTTGACAGCATAGTTTTGTATTATATGGATCTACCATAATTTACCAAGTCCTCTGTTGATGAATATTTAGAATGTATATGGTTTTCTGCCACTTTTAATAATGCCAGTATCAGCAGTCTTTATATATCATTGCAAACATTGACACAGTTGATAATTTTATATAAATATATTTTTTTCCCTGTTGAGTCTTTGTCTTTTGACATTGTGGTCATAGTTTTCTGTTTAAGAGTTCTTAATTTTTTTATGTTCTTAATCATATCAATCTTTTCTTGAGTTGTTCTAGGTTTTAATATCAAGCCATACTAATTTTAAAACGGTTTTATTTTAGGCTGACACCATGTTAAAGATGGGCTTTCAACAGCAAGTGCTTGACATTTTGGAAAATGTTCCTAATGATTGTCAGACCATTCTGGTTTCAGCCACAATTCCAACAAGCATAGAACAGCTAGCAATCCAACTTCTGCATAATCCTGTGAGAATTATCACTGGAGAAAAGAACCTACCTTGTGCCAATGTACGTCAGATTATTTTGTGGGTGGAAGACCCAGCCAAGAAGAAAAAATTATTTGAAATCTTAAATGTAAGTAGTAATCAACCATGTTTTGTAGATCACATTTGCATTTTTCATAGCTCTTCAGAGAATGATTTTTAGACGGAAGTTTTGGGGAATTTGGTATAGGTGTTTACTAATAAATTGCTTTACCTACTTTAGAATTCTGAGAGGATCAAATAAATTGTTATTTATGAAAACATGCTGGATAGTTACAGGGTTGGGTTTTCTTTATTATAGAAAGATATTTAATTATCAAGATTATTCCTAAAGAATTTTTTTCTTTCCAAAAACTTCAGTTGTTTTTATATAAGATAGAGGCAAGGTATTTTTTGACTATTCTGTCCTAGAGAATTTTTTTAACTCTTATTAGTTTAGACAGAAACTTGTTAAGTGGGTGACATGTGCAAGCATAGTTACTTACAAACACAGTATTAAGTGAAATATGATTGGTAATGACTAATGAGCAGTATGTAGAGCTATATTATTGCACTTAAAATGTTTGAATTGCTCTTGCGGTATTAATGAAGTGATGGAGAAATGCAAAAGGCAGTAGACTTTGGCTTCTGTTTGTGCATATTTTAAAGGAAATACTCATTTTTTCCTCCTTAACAATATTTATAGGCCAGTCACAGTGGTTCATGCCTGTTATCCCAGAACTTTGGGAGGTTGAGGTGGGAGGATTGCTTGAGTCCAGGAATTTGAGACCAACCTAGGCAACATAGCAAGACCTGGTCTTGACAAAAAAAAAATTTTTAATTAGCTGAGCGTGGTGCACATGCTTATAGTCCCAGCTACTTTGGAGTCTGAGGTGAGAGGATTGCCTGAGCCCAGGAGGTTGAGGCTGTAGTGAGCCATGACTGTGCCACTGCACTCTAGCCTGGGCAACAGAGTGAGACCCTGACACAAAAGAAAAAAAAAAAAACCCAATATTTATACACCTATTGGTAACTAGCTTGTACTAATGCCTTCAGAAAAGCATTGTAAATTATGTCGTATGAATAATTTTAAATATGTGTTTTCAATTTTTCAGGATAAGAAACTCTTTAAGCCTCCAGTGTTAGTATTTGTGGACTGCAAACTAGGAGCAGATCTGTTGAGCGAGGCCGTTCAAAAAATCACAGGTCTAAAAAGCATATCTATACATTCGGAGAAGTCACAAACGGAAAGGAAAAACATATTGAAGGTTTGACACTCAACGTTCCATATTCTCTTTCCTATAAATCTGTTTTGCCTCATTTTCAAGAGATACAATATTACAGCTGGTTTTTTAAAGCAGAGTGTTTTTTAATGACTGCAGGAACTTCAAGCAAGCAGTGATCATGGAGTTAATATTCTCTTGCTCAGGCTTGTGTGTTTGAGATGCACTAACCCTGATCTCTAAAAAGTATATACTAAATAGATTACTCATTCAGAATTCATCATTTCTTAAATCATTCCAATTTAGGGAAGGGCAATAGTTCACTTTTGGAAAATATTTGCCTGTGTAAATTAATAGAATAAATTCCATGAGGGTTGGGGAGAATTTAAGCTGCATACAGATTTCAGGTGTATTAAGACCTTTACTTGCTTTACTGAAAAGATATTGCAACAAAAATATTAGGGTAAGCATTGAAAAAAGAAAGACTATCAGAATGACATAAAACCACATAGAATAAATTCTGAATAAGTTTTTTGCTTATTTTTTCTTTTGGAAAGGGATTACTGGAAGGAGACTATGAAGTTGTAGTGAGCACAGGAGTCCTGGGGCGAGGCCTAGACTTGATCAGTGTCAAACTGGTTGTCAATTTTGATATGCCTTCAAGTATGGATGAGTATGTCCATCAGGTAAAGAGGTTTATATGTTACCACCATTTTGTTCATGAGTTTTACTGTCAATGTGATGTTAAGTTAAAAACAGTTTTTTTTTAAAAAGACATAAAACTTTATCTATTTTTGCTTTTAAAATATATATGTATATAAACTAAATTTTGCTTTTAAAAATTATATGTATGCCTAAAGGGTATTTTCAAAAATACCTGGAAGTAGGTAACCTAAAGTGTTCATTTAGGCCAAGTGCAGGCTCACACCTGTAATCCCAGCACTTTGAGAGGCCAAGGCAGTAGGATCACTTGAGTCTAAGAGCTGGAGACCAGCCTAGGCAACATAGCAAGACCTTGTCTCTACAGACAAATCAAAATATTAGTCAGGTATGGTGGCACACACCTATAATCCTAGCTACTTAAAAGGCTGAGGCAGAAGGATCGTCCTTGCCCAGGAGGTTGAGGCTGTGGTAAGCCATGATGCATGCCACTGTACTCCAGCCTGGGCAACAGAGTGAAACCCTGACTCCGAAAAAAGAGATAAATAAATAAAACATTAGCTGGGCTCGGTGGCTCAGTCTGTAATCCCATGCTTTGGGAGTCAGAGGTGAGTGGATTGCCTGAGCCCGTGGGTTTAAGACCCACCTGGGCAACTTGGCGAGACCTCATCTCTACAATAAATCAAAAATCAGCCGGGTGTGGTAGCGCGCGCCTGTAGTTCCAGCTACTTGGAAGGCTGAGGCGGAAGGATCGCCGGATCCCAGCAGGTCGAGGCTGAGGTGGCTGGGAACGGCCACTGCACTCCGGTCTGGGTGACAGAGTGAGGCTCTAACTAAAAAAAAAATTTTTTTTTTAAAAATAATAAATAAATAATAAATAAATAAAACATTAGTTAAATTATATAGAAAATTTTTGGTTTATTTGTGTTTTTTTATTTTGCGTATTCTCTTCAGTGAGCATATAATCAGTGAGCTTTTATGATCAGAAAAAAAAGTTTGTTTAAAAAGACTGTTTTAAGTTGATGTATCTGGCCAAAATATAACTGATCTTTAAAGTATTTGGTTTTTTAGGAATCTGGTCTTCCTCTCCTCTTCATATCCTTATTTGTTCTAGTCTTTCACCTTTTAAAATTTGTTTCTTTCCTTTGCTTCCAAAGGAAACAATAGTTTCTCTTTGTAGCAGAAATAGAACCTTCTCTTAGCACTGCATGTTATCTCACTGACTGCTACCTGTCTTCCTTCTCTGGCATCACTTACAAACTCTTCAAGTAAAGCCTTTCTCTGGTGTTCTTAGAATCACCTCTGAATGCCATTTACTTGAATTGCCTGCCGAAATGTTTCTAGCACCTTTAATGTGTTGCCACTTTTATTTTTACTTAGACTTAATGATATAGCAGTACTTCTTTCTCTTTATTTTATTTCTTTGGTACCACCTCATTTACCTGCACATCAGAGAATTAAGTATTCCACAGGAGTTGAATCTTTCACTTAGCATAATGTTCTTAAATTTCACCCGTGTTGTAGTATGGATCCATATGGCATTTTTTTTGAATTGCCAAATAACATTCCATTGTGTGAATCTATTACCTTGTTTATCTATTCATTAGTTGCTAGATATTAAGGTTGTTTCTACTGTTTGGGTGCTATGAATAATGCTGCTAATGAACATTTATGTGCAAGTTTTTGTGTAGACGTATGTTTTCATTTCTATTGGGCGTTATTAGGAATGGAATTGCTGGGTCATATGGTAACTCTATGTTTAACATGTTGAGGAACTGCCAGACTATTTTCCAAAGTGGCTTCAGTATGTTACATTCCCACCAGCAACTGATGAGGGTTCCAGCTTCTCCACATCCTCATCACTGATCTGTCTTTTTGATGATAGCTATCCTAGTGGTTGTGAAGTTATAACCCCTGTGTTTTGATATGCATTTCTCTGATGACTCATGATGCTAAATATTATTTCATGTACTTATTGGTCATTTTTTATATCTTTAGAAAAATGTCTATTCTATTGCTTTGTCCATCTTTCGGATGGGTTGTCTTTACTATTGAGTTGTAAAAGTTCTTTGTGTACTCTACAAGACTTTTATCAGATACATCATTTGTGAATATTTTCTCCCATTATGTGAGTTCAAGCTACTTTTTATTTATTTTTTCTTATTTCTACTTATTTTTCTGTGGACTTTATAGAGAATTAGCCACTTTTTATAGTAATTTTTATTTTTATCAGACCAATTCAGTAAATCAGGTAAAAATAAAAGCTGACACTGAAAACCCTATTTGCTTACCTCACTTCTCCCCAGACTCACTCCCTTGAGGCAAGCCCTTTCAACTTTTTCACAGTGTTAAAATCCATATGTATTAGCAGGCACTAGCTATCATTTAAGTATTTCTGAATATAGACTTCGTTTTACATTTCAGTTAAGGATCAGAAATTGGCCATAATTGTGTTTTCCCCTTTTCTGAAGAGTTTCCTTGGTATATTTTCATTATATATTTGGAGACAAGTAGATTTTGTACCTTATTACAAAGTGTGTTCTCCATCACAAATATGTGTCTGTTTAATTGTCAAAATGAAAAGTAACTTTTGCAAGAATGGATTAGTATAAATCTAACATTTTAAGACATATGCTAAAGTAGAGTCCTCTTGTCCTTAATGCAGGGGCTTTCAGTACTTTTTTGGTCTTAACCCCTCCACAATAAGAAATATCTTTATGTCAGCCGGGCTTGGTGGCTCAGCCTGTAATCCCGTGCTTTGGGAGGCTGAGGTGAGTGGATTGCCTGAGCCCACGGGTTCGAGACCTGCCCGGGCAACTTGGCGAGACCTCATCTCTACAGTAAAAATCAAAAATTAGCCGGGTGTGGTAGCGCGCTCCTGTAGTTCCAGCTACTTGGAAGACTGAGGCAGAAGGATCGCCGGAGCCCAGCAGGTTGAGACTGCGGTGGCCGGGAGCGGGCACTGCACTCCAGTCTGGGCGACAGAGTGAGACTCCAACTCAAAAAAAAGAAATATCTTTATGTCATTACCCCCATCACACACACAAGTATAGCTGAAGCACAGGCTTCACAGATAGTTTTATTAAATGTGATCACTCTCTTTTCTTTTCTTTTTTTTGAGTCATAGCCTCCCTCTCTCTCCCAGGCTGGAGTGCAGTGGCACAATCGTGGCTCATCACAGGCTCGACCTCCTGGGCTCAAATGATCCTTTATCCTCAGCCTCTTAAGTAGCGGGGACTACAGACTCATGCCACTATGCCCGGCTAATATTTTTTTCTGTTTTGTAGAGATGAAGTCTCATTATGTTGTTGTGCAGGCTGGTCTCAAACTCCTGGGTTCGAGCAATCCTCCCATTCAAGCAATGGCCTCTCAGAGTGCTGGGTTTACGGTGTGAACCACCAAGCCTGGCTACTCTCTTTTTTTCTATATGGGCTGTTTCATTAAAAATATGCCAGTGGCAGCCCACTAAACTGATTACACAAATATATTGAGATGCACAATTAAAAAACTGTTGTCTGACTAAAGGTTAATCTTAGTAAAACTACTTTAAATAATAGTCTCCATTTTCCATCAAAAGACATTAAGATTTTATAAGAACATTTTGAAAATGTCCTTTGCTTTTCATTTCAGGTTGGAAGAGTGGGGAGATTAGGTCAAAATGGAATGGCAATTACTTTCATCAATAATAATTCAAAAAGACTCTTCTGGGATATTGCAAAAAGAGTAAAACCCACAGGATCTATTCTACCCCCGCAGTTATTAAATTCCCCTTATCTTCATGACCAGAAGAGAAAAGAACAACAGAAAGATAAACAGACACAGAATGATCTGGTTACAGGAGCTGATCTTATGGACATTATTAGAAAACATGATAAAAGTCATTCTCAAAAATGATTTGCTATGCCACTTTGAATGATTTTTTTTGTTGTGTGTAGTCAGCAAAATTTCTGTAAATTATTACTGTATGGTTTGAGTAAGTAGAATTGTACATGAAACAAAAAAATCTTTAAGATGATTTTTTAAATTTACTAAGATTTCTACAATATTGTTTTTATTTCCCTT
Source organism: Cephalopachus bancanus (assembly GCA_027257055.1). NCBI lineage: Eukaryota > Metazoa > Chordata > Mammalia > Primates > Tarsiidae > Cephalopachus > Cephalopachus bancanus. The sequence continues at coordinate 1,362,015 of JAPVLO010000297.1, forward strand.
ATTAATTCTCATAAGTTAAAAACATCAGAAGATGAATTTTTAAATAAAGTAAAATTGTTTTCTCTGAGCAAATATTATTTTTTAAAATAAATAGTCCTCAGAGCTACTGTCAGAACCAGAAGCCTCCCCAGCAAAGAGCTTGACTCAGAATGGTGATTCATTTGCTTAGTATCCTCACAGTGTCACAAGCACGTTAGCACTTGACTTATTGTTGAATGATTGAGAGTTGGGAAAAAAGTGGTGATATAAACCGGAAGAAGTGTTCAAAACTGCAGTTGAAAGATAAATATGAAATGTCTATTTTTATTCTCAGTGATTTTACATTCAGCTTGGTTAACAAATTTAATAATATTTAAGGTGGACTGCTTATGAAAATAATGTCTAACTGTGTTAATGTTGCTTTGCTAATTCAATTACTAGTTTTAAATACTGGAAGGAAGGATAAGTGCTTAGCTTTGATGCATCTATGTTTTCATTTGTTTGAAAACTGTTGGCATCACATTAGTTGGGGAGTTTAGACAGTATATTATACAAACGTTGACATTTAAACAAACTTTACAGCTTCAGTATATTCCCCAGGGAGTGTGGGAGAGCTTTAGCTAACTAACAAGAGTTCCTGTATCCATTTTCTTAGTGTTACCCCTAACACCCAAAAGAAGGAAGGGAGTCAGAAGTTCCACAGAGAAACTAAGCACCTTTAGGACTCTGATTCTCTCTCTGTTTCGGAATGTCTGCTAACTGTTGTGAGGTGAGTTTGATTTAAAGGAACAAGGACGAGGCGACTGTTAAGGTCACAGGCTGCAATAGCAAAGGTGCATTAGGAGGCTTAGTATATACTAAGTGCCTTCAGAGTGTTAGTAATAATAACCAGAGAAGAAGGCCGTTTTCACTAGACTCAAACTTGTTTATAAATAAAAGTGATATAGCCAGAAAATTAAGATAGCTCCATAAATCAGCATTTATCAGAGACTAAACAAAAATGAATAATATTATGCTAAAATGTAACCTCACTGGTTCACTTAATTTATTGGCGATCTGGCTTCTATTCCCTCCATTGTACTCACACTGATCTTTCAGTGGGTTCTGTTGACCTTCTAAAACGACATATTCTGCCAGTGTTCACTTGAAACATATAATGCATTGGTGGTTGTTGACCACTCTCTCTGAAATTCTTATTTCCTTAAGCCACCAGTTGAATGAGATAGTGTTGAGGGAAAGAGGCCCTAACTCACAGGCTCAGTATGAAAAGTGTAATTGCAGATGTAACCCAGTAGGGTCAGAGCTAGCTGTTAGTGCCCTTACCCCTTCCTTCCTTCCTTCTCACCGCAGCATCTTCAAGCCCCTCTTACTGGTTCTTCCCACCTCTTCAAATTTCTTAACTCTTGATCTTCTGCTTCTCATTCCTTAAGATCTTTGCCTTGGCTCACATTTCTGCTCCTCTGTTGTCTGAGGTACTGCAATGCAGTGGTTGCCTCATTATGATGGACTTTGTAGACCAGGCTTTTTAAAAATTGATTTCAGCCTGAGCCCGTGGGTTCGAGACCCGCCTGGGCAACTTGGCGAGACCTCATCTCTACAATACATCAAAAATGAGCCGGGCGTGGGAGTGCGCGCCTGTAGTTCCAGCTACTCGGAAGGCTGAGGCGGAAGCCGGAGCCCAGCAGGTCGAGGCTGCAGTGGCCCGGGAGCGTGCCATGCACTCCAGTCTGAGTGACAGAGTGACTCCAACTCAAAAAAAAAAAAAAGGACAGAAAAGCTCCCACAGTGGGAGGGGACCCAAGGGGGTTGCCTGACATTTGTTTTACTTTACAGTCGCTGTGTATGTAATATGACAAAAGTACTGAATTACCTTTTTGATTGATTCATTGCCAGATTGAAGCAAACGTCTTTTATATATCAAACACCTTAATTATGAGTGGCTTTTAGACTTCATGAGATACTTTTAGTGCAGTTCTATTAGTTTTTCTAATGCCAAGCACATTTTTAAAATCAACTATTTTTCAGCAAGTCAAAGTGGGTTTTTTTAATGTGGTTTCATAACATCTTTGCAAAGAACATTGCCACATATTTAAAGTATGACTCACTGATTAATTTAATAGATCTCAGCTGGATCCATGGCCTGTCATATTTTCTGATACAACTGTGCTATTTTCTTCTGGCAGCTGAGTATTATTCAGGTTGTACCTTTCTATGGAATGAATAGAAGCGTACCACTTCTTGCCTTGTTTGGCACAATCTATACAAAATTTGCTCCACAAACAGGAATGGTACAAGAGGTAAGGTGTCATCCAAGGTGACTTTCCTGGCAGCAGCAAGTAAACTGACTCCAGACAGATAGGACTCCTTTGTTGTGTTCAAGGCATACTTACACTGACCCCAGAAGCTCTAGGGCCACAGTGTGAAAACCAACCAATGATAATTGGGTAAACACCGTTCTCTTCTTCTGCTGGTAGTGTGAGAACCTATTTTATATTTTATAATGTGTGGCATGTGTGGGTGTTATTGGTCAGTATCAAAGCATAAGACGAATGTTCACTTTTGTAATGTGTTTACAAATAGTAATTTTTAAAAATGAATTTTAGCATTGAAAAATTTGCACATCACCTTTTCTTTTCTTGTTTTATCCCGGAAAGATGAAGACTTAGTAAAGCTGTTTGCGAATAACAGGGCTCCAGTTACAGTTCCACCAGTTTTTTTTTTCCTTTCGTTTTTGTTTTTTTAATTAGGGCAAATTAATTTCTACTCTAATCGTTAGCTTTGCTCATCTGTAAAATAAGGTTTGCTTTAAGGTTCTCCGAGGTCTTCCCAAGTCTATATTTTCTGTGCTGTATTTTTAAATCCCTATTTTCCTAGTTAATTTGCTTCAGAATAATCCAGAGTGGTGAATGTGGATGAAACAAGATTGGCCAAGAGTTGATCCTTTTTGAAATCAGGTGATGGGCACATGAACGTTTAATACTATTTGGTTTACATTTGACAGATTCGAAATATTCCATAATAAAAACATATATGTATATATATGTTCTCCAATACCATCCTTTCACTTGTGCCCTAGATACATGTCTTCAACTTTCCTTGGAGCTGCTTGGCATGTTTAAAGCCAAATTTATCTTCTTACAGAAAGCTTACTTCTTCCTTTCTGACTTCCCTATTGCCTACGGTGCCACCATGCCCCCAGTTTTGCTCAAAGTCATGCTGTCATCATTGAGTCATTTATCTCCCTAATCTCCATATGCTTAGTCATAAAGCCTATCTGGTTTTCTTTCAAAGTGTCCATATTTTCATGACACTGAACCCCAGGACTCTATCGTTTCAAAATAATAGTAGTCTCTGAGTTTACCATTCTAATCATAGGTCACTTGCTACTCAATATTCCTCCAATCCAGAAATCCAGAGCAGGAGAATATTTTTAGAGTGTAATTTCACTGTATTGAGTCCTTAATGTTCTCTGTAAGTTCTTGGAAACACGACTTTAAGTGAAATGACGTATAACGAAACCAGTTCTACCACAGGCTAATGGATATAAACGGGTAAAGTTCCCACTGCATATTTCTGGTCCCCAAAAGACCACCAAACTTCTAAATAAAGACTAAAACAGGCCAGAAGCTCCCTGCTGACAGCACCTTCAAATCTGAGTTCCAGCTGGTTCCGAATCCTTCCTTCGGGGTCCACTTTCCCTTCTCGCTTTCCTCTCCCTCCTCCCCAGCAGAGCCATCTGCCCGGGTTTCTCTGCCTGTTGGATGAGGGCTGAGCACCATCGCGGAAGGACTGGACAGTTCATCAGAAGCCCCGTGGGCACATTCACAATGCGAATGATTCACTGCTGGCGATCAAGGACTGATGTGTCACAGCGAGCTCTCAGACTTCTGACACAGCTAAAGGAGAGCAAAGAATCTGCTGTATTTGAACAATTGTAATTAGGAACTGCTTTTAACTTTTTTTTTCAGTTTTGTTTTTTGCCTTTGTCTTTTTTTCTGTTTTGAATCCTGGTGATATCTACATTGGAATTAAAGAAAATCTTAAGTGCTGGGAATCAGGAATTAATAGTAAAGTGAACTCTGAAACTAGGGCAGCATTTTATTTTATATATTTTTATTTATTTGTTTGTCTGTTTATTGAGACAGGATCTATGATCCCGGCTCACTGCAGCCTGGAACTCCTGAACTCAAGTGATCCTCGTATCTCAATCCTCCAAGTAGCTGGGACTTCAGGTGCACACCACCATGCCCAGCTAATTCTTTTTTTCTTTTTCTTTTCTTTTTTTTTTTTTTTTTTTAAAGATGAGGTCCATGTTGCTTAGCCTGGTCTGGAACTCCTGGGTTCAAGTGATCCTGTCACCTCGGCCTCCCAAAGTGTTGGGATTGCAGGCATGAACCAGCTGTGTCCAGCCTAGGGCAGCATTTTAGAACTGATAAAGCTGCCTTGATATGTGAGTTAAGCAAGTGAGTACATTCAATTAAGTGTAGTGCTTTAGGGAAAGAAAATTAGGGCATTTATAAACAACTGCCATGATTTTTAAGACATTTTACACAATTAAGCGATTTAAAACTGTCATGAATACAAAAATAAAAAAGCAGAAAATTTCCAATTGAAAATAACATTTTTAAGCCAGGTGTGGTGTCTCACACCTGTAATCCCAGCACTTTGAGAGGCAAAGGCGAGAGGATTGCCCGAGTCCAGGAGTTCAAGACCTCGTCTCTACAATAAATCAAAAAATTAGCCAGGTGTTGGTGGTTCACGCCTGTGATTCCAGCTACTTGGAAGACTGAGGAGGAAGGATCACCTGAGCCCAGCAGGTGGAGGCTGCACTCCAGTCTGGGCGACAGAGTGAGACTCCTACTCGAAAGAAAGGAAGGGAGGGAGGGAGAATAAATAACATTTTAGTCTGGGCATGGTGGCTTATGCCTGCAATCCTAGTACTTTGGGAGACTGAGATGAGAGGATTGCTTGAGCCCAGGAGTTCGAGATCCACCTAGTCAACATAGCAAGCTCTTGTATTTGCAAACAATTTTTAAAAATTGGCATGTGCCTATAGTATCAACTACTGGGGAAGCTTGGTGGAAAGATCGAGGCTGTGGTGAGCTGAGATCAAGCCACTTCATTCTTCTGCATGACAGAGTGAATTTACATAAACTGTGTGTGTATGTGTGTGTACACATTCACACACAAGCTATCTTTGGAAGGATAGTAAAAAGACAAATGTGTTAGCTTATGGGCAGAGAGAGCTGGGAGACTTTCACTATATGTCCTTTTAAAATAATGGACAGGCCGGGCGCGGTGGCTCATGCCTATAATCCCAGCACTTTGGGAGGCCGGGATGAGAGCATTGCCTGAGCCCATGAATTCCAGATCAACCTGCGCAACTTGGTGAGACCTCATCTCTACAATAAATCAAAAAATTAGCCAGGCGTAGTGGCGCATGCCTGTAGTTCCAGCCACCTGGAAGGCTAAGTTGGATCACCTGAGCCCAGCAGGTCGAGGCTGCGGTGGCCGTGCGTGTGCCACTGCACCCCAGTGACAGAGTAAGACTCCAGCTCAAAAAAAAATAAGGGACAAATTTTATATTTATTTATTTATGGGTAAATATTGCTCAATTTCCTTAAATTATTCTGGAGGGAAAGTGGAATTGTGTGTGTGTGTTTTATAAGTAATACACTTTATTTTTATTATATGGAGAAAGTATTGTTAAGAAATTCAATCATTTGTAGAATTGAACTGAACTCTCATGAATAGGTATCAAATAGTACATATGAAATTATAACTAATTCAAATTTCTAGCAAGCTAAAATAATTTAGCTTAATGCTGTCGAAGAGGTATTGGGTGGGGATGCATTTGGGACTTTTTTTTTTTAACAAGAGATCATTGTAAATTATTCAGGGAAAATTCATATGGGTTTTAAAGAAATACTCAGACTAAAGGTGTCCTGGGCACATCAGTCCAGGAACTGAAAATCGTTAGGGGTTCCAAGTAGCTTTGATGTTTCTACCATCTCCTCCTAGTGTTCAGTGTATGCCGAAGATGATAACAGGTCCTGATTGAATGCTACGCTTCCTCTAAAAAAAAATCTATAAAACAAGATTCTCAGGATTTCCATTTTCTTTATGTGTAATTGAACCTTCCATAGCTTTTCCCGATTAATTTTTTAGTGTGGTTTTAATCTTGGATACATAGTACCCTCAAAGAATGAATTAAGTTATTAATCTCCATTTTGTTTTGCAAAAAATATTGCTTTTTCCGGTTTTATTCAGTAACTGAAGGCCTGGATAGCCTTTGTGAGACTGATGAACGCAATATTTTGACATTTAAAAAAAAATGCAAACACCTGCATCAGATAGATACATTTCTATGGTAAACATTTTCTCCAATACCAAAATAAAGCCACAATCTTATAGACTTTTTCCTGATGTATAAATGCATTTATGTGACCAATCTTGCACAGGTTTAAAATTCATCATATTAATTATATATTTTTTAGATTGCCAGAATCCAGGCTATATCATTGCTGCATAGGACTGGTGTCGATAGGCTGGGATGGTGACAACTTGTGATATTCTAGACCTTGGTCCTTAGTGGCCATGAGTAACATATGCAAAGTCTTTTATAAAAAGCCATACTTCTTGATACATCTGAAAGCTTCAAAGAGCTTTTGAAAGCAGAGACCATGTCTCTGAGGCTTGCTTGATCTTTCATTATCAACTTTTCTAATCTTGAGAAAATGCTGGTCACTGGAGGGTTCTGGTTAATTGCATTCCTTTTTTAGTTGCTACAAAAGTTAATCTAGAGGATGTAAGAAGAGGGAGGGCTGCAGTAAAGATAAAGGATGGATAAATGAGAGCAAATTCACAGAGCTGCTGGGTCGCATAACTACATGAATAGTGCCCCCTGGAGTTGTGCAACGAGGTGTCTGTAAGATTTAGGGTGTTTGTGAGATGAACGCTTTGGGAACAGTTAAACCCCCCCAACGATCTGGCATCTTTGGTAGCAATGCCATGTCAAGGAACTAGGGCAGCTGGGATTTGGCCCTTGGCTTCCTCCTGGCCTTTCTGAGCTCCTTGGTTCCAGTTCTGTATCTCTTACCATTTCGTATTCTTGGTGCATCCCGGCATTCTGACCATAGCCCAGAACTCTGGGGATTCCCTGTGATTAGTGGTGGGTACAGGTGTGCATGGGAAGGGCAGGCATATAATAATAACTCAGGAGAAAAATGAAGAAGTTTATCATGATTTCATGAGCATCAAGGCTGGATTTTGTTTCTGTTTTAGGAGAAGAAGCAAAATCCTCATAAATAAATATGAAGATTGTTTTATTCAATTGAAAGAGCAACAGAGTAGCCACTTACCATAACATTTTCTGCCGTGATGAAGAAACATTATTACACAATTGCCTTTTAAATAAACATCTTAAAAAGTGAAAGGTAATAAAAATTAAACTGTGAATTTAGAAAATTGTTAATAATAGCAAAGACCATAAAGCAATGAAGCAAACCAAGTGAGGATCACTGATATTCTTTTTTGACTGATTTTTTTCTTACAGTAACAGGGAGGGAAGACAAAAATCCAAGCCTAGATGAAGCTGCTGTGGGAAGAAGGTGGTTGAGGTAATTGCACTGCCTTCGACTCTAGTTGTTATCCAACAATTTTAGGGCTACTGGAGATGCTAATGGTTCAATTACTTCAAGATAATAGAATTCCTTTCTTACTAGATAATAGACACTATTTCTCTGACAAATGAAAAGAAACTATTTTAGATCCGAAATTATTTAGTGACTTTTTTTTTTAGTCAGAGTCTCACTCTGTAGCTCAGACGGTAGTGCAGTGGCACTCTCATGGCCACCGTAACTGGAACTACAGGCACACACCACCACACCTGGCTAATATTTTTGATTTACTGTAGAGATGAGGTCTCGCCAAGTTGCCCGGGCTGGTGCTGAACCCCTGGGTTCAGGCAATCCTCTTGCTTCTGCCTCCCAAAGTGCTGGGATTGCAAGTGTGAGCTACTGCGTCTGGTTTTTTTTTTTTAAGGATCAAAATAATATTCCAAATTTTAAACTAACAAAGGTAATGAATAACTAACACTGCAATAGCATTTTCTGGGTATCCAGCAGTGTTTAAACTACTTTTTTTGATTAACTCATTTAATTTTGACAAAAGTTATGATTGAGTTGGTTCTATTTTTCATCATGGTAGATTTCAGAGGGGTTACCTTGAACAAAGTAAGTAACAAAGCCGGGATTCAAACCCAGGCAGTCTAGCCCTAGATCTGGGTACAGAGCTGCTTTTGTGCTGTGTTTTGGTATAGATAGGACAACACATGAGTTGTTTCCTCTGTGCCTTGGGTATTCCCATTTCTTCTCAAAACGGGAACATTATCTAGAAGCAGAACATCTGGGGCCAGAGAGGGAAAGTTGAAGGTACATGGCCCTTTGGAGGGCTAAGACCAGAGTCTAAGCCTTTTGACTTCTTCCGTGACATCATTTGTCCCCAGAGTCCTTAGAATATAGCTGTGCTAGACACTCAGTGAATGCTTAGATAATTGTTTATATGGTGTATAACTTATAAAACTTTTATAAAACACTTATATACTATTATAAAGTAACTTATAATAAAACACTAAATAACGTAGTATTTCTTTTTTGAATTATGGATATATAGTCAATGAAAGGAAAGCTAAATTCTGTAGTATCTGGCAATATATAAACAACCACAAAATTGAATTCTGGTTTGGCTTTTTTTTCCTCTAAAGTATTAGGAATAAAATCATTATAGAAACTTGATCTAGGTTTTTGAATTATCTATTTGTTAAAATATAATCCAGAAATTTGTGAAAATTAAGTCTCAGTTGTGATAAATTAGATTGCTATTCAGCAGATAGCCATTCCCTTCCCCTTCCACCTTCCTGCCCCACGGACTTTGAACTTGGCCTTGTGACTTGCTTTGGTCAAGGGAATGAGAGTAAATGTGACCAGGACAGAGGTTTTAAAGGAACTTGCCCCAGGTAGCCACTGCCCCTTTAGCCTGGTCCCAGAAAGAGAGACGCATGAGGTCGATTTGAACCTCATCTACAACCTGAAGGAGTCAACCCAGTCAACTCACAGACCTTGACCAGGAAAGGGGATGACTACTGGAAGTCACTGAAATTTTGGAGTTGTTTGTTATGTAGCGTTATTGTAACAGAAACCTAGCTATCATGGAAATTTTGATAGTGGTAGAAAGAGGAAGTCACATTTATTAACAACCTGTATGTGCCATCTTGTTTATATTCATTAACCCATCTAATCTTTATAATAACACCACTTGGAGGAACCTTTTTTTTTTTTTTGAGTCAGTATCTCAGTCACTGCAGCCTCGACCTCCTGGGCTCAGGTGATCCTTCCACCTCAGCCTCCTGAGTAGCTGGGACTACAAGCATGAGTCAGCACGTTCAGCTAATTTTTTTATTTTTGCAGAGATGAGGTCTTGATATGTTGCCTAGGTTGGTCTCAAACTCCTGGGCTCAAGCAAACCTCTCGCCTTGGCCTCCCAAAGTGCTGGGATTATAGGTGTGAGCCCCCATGCCCTGCTGATAGGAACTATTATCCTGTTTTACAGTTGAGAAAACTGAGGCAGAGAGGGGTTAAGTAACTTCCGCAAGATCACATTGTAGCATAGTAAAACATGGATTTAAACCCAGGTCTGTATGATTATAAAACTTGTTCTCTTTTTCCCCTAATAACACATAATAGTGCCTTATGTACTATTGCATGATTCTTTAAATCCCAGGTATAGAATGAAAATTTTTAAAATAAAAAATTATTTAAAAGAATTCACACAAATCAGTATTATTATTTCAACAAGAATAAAACATCTTATTTTATTTTATTTCGTCGGAGTCTCATTCTGTCACCCAGGCTGGAGGGCAATGGCATGCTCACGGCCACTGCAGCCTGGATTTGCTGGGCTCAGGAGATACTTCCACCTCAGCCTTCCAAGTAGCTGGAACCATAGGTGTGCACCACCCTGCCTGGCTAATTTTTTGATTTATTTAGAGACCAGGTCTCGCCAAGTAGCCCAGGCTGGTCTTGAATCCTCGGACTCAGGCAATCCTCTCGCCTCTGCCTCCCAAAGTGCTAGGATTACAGGCATGAGCCACCGCACCCAGCTAAGAATAAAACATTTTAAGAGGAAAACAACACCCAAGAGAAAATGGAATATTTGATAGTTTTTTTGAGTTGGAATCTCACTCTGTTGCCCAATCTGGAGTGCAGTGGCACAGTCATGGCCACCGCAGCCTCGACTTGCTGGACTCAGGCGATTCTTCTGCCTCAGCCTTCCAAATAGCTGGAACTATAGGTATGTGCCACCACACCCAGCTAATTTTTTTTTTTTTTTTCCAAATTGTAGAGAGGAGGTCTCGCCAAGTTGCCCAGGCTGGTCTCAAACCCCTGGGATCGGTCAATCCTCTCGCCTCTGCCTCCCAAAGTGCTGGGATTATAGGCGTGAGCCACCATGCCCGGCTGGAACATTTGATTCTACGTATTTAGTGTTAAACGTTAACTATTAGAATGGAAACTCATGACAACTAGAACAAGCTGCTGGAATTCAGACACCAGTAGCTGTATCTGAGGAGATACAGTGGTTCTTCGTGGGCATTATTAGAAACCAAGCAAACCCGGGAAGACTGTTTTTAAGTTTCTAGGAACAAGGAGCAAAGGGTTTATTCTATTCTGTAATTATTGTGACAAACTGTACTTGTCTTGAGAGCTGTTCATCCTTTTATTCATCCGAAGAGGCTTTGGGTCAGAGCCTGCTCCAGCAATGACCCTTCCGGATACTGTGGTAGACAAAATCAGAGACATATGGTTTCTGCCCTCAAAAGACTCACAATTTCATTGGGAAGTCCAGAAGTGGGTTGAGGCGTATCAGGTTGCTCTTCAACCTGCTCCTGTTTATTTTTGGTGGAGGATGACCGTGGAGGGCAGGGTGCCCAAGCTATGGGAGATGCTGGTGGCAGGGGCCCTTTATTCCATTTCCCTCAGGTGCCACAGCTGAGCTTTCTTGCTCTTTCTCCATAGCCAGTGAGAGGACAGGTCTGGTTGCACTCCCGGCTGCCTCGTCCTATAGGAGGAGAAAAGAAGAAAGAGGAAGGGGCAGCAGGAACCCTGGCTTCCCAGGAACTGTGATCCTTTCTCCTCACACCTTTTTACATATGGTAAGGGTGGTGGGAGAGCTAAAGTGGCATTGGCAACCTCCCCTCCTCTTTCTGTGCCCATCACTTCTTCGTGCGGTGCCACCCTTTCCTCCCTCTTCCTGGGGAGGCTGGTGGTCCTCTACAGTGATCTGGCTACCCAAACCCAAGCCCCTTCCTCCGGGACTGTTTTCCTCAGGAGCACCAGTGCCCCATAACCCATCGCCACAGACTCTTCATGGTGGAGGTTTGGTGTCACTCACATCAGGATGACTCTGATGAGTTTATTCCTACTGTGACTTTAACAAAATGGCTTACTTCCCCTCCTCCATTTTTGTTTTTTTCCTGAAGGAACAATTAATTGTCTTCTTTGGATAAATTATAAATAGTGGAATTACAGGAGTCAAGAAATAGAAAATGACAATAGGTAAATATATTGAATGCTGTGTGTTAGGCAAATGTCCTCTCACTCTGTCGCCCAGACTGGAGTGCAGTGGCCGCTCCCGGCCACCGCAGCCTCGACCTGCTGGGCTCCGGTGATCCTTCTGCCTCAGCCTTCCGAGTAGCTGGAACTACAGGCGCGCACTCCCACGCCCGGCTCATTTTTGATGTAGAGATGAGGTCTCGCCAAGTTGCCCAGGCGGGTCTCAAACCCTTGGGCTCAGGCAATTCACTCACCTCTGGCCTCCCAAAGCACAGGATTACAGGCTGAGCCACCGAGCCTGGCCCAAATGTCCTATCTTATTTGACCATCAGAACAACCCAATGAGGTAGGCACTATTATTATCTCAATTCTACAAGTGAGGAAACTGAAGCATAGAGACGTTCATTACGTTGCCCAAAGCCATGTGGCTAATGAGTGTTGGAGCTGGAATTCAAATTCAGGCGATATGCCCCAGAGCTTCACTCTTAACATCGACTGTGAAGGTGGTGAGAGTTATTTCTGGTGTGAGTGCTTTCATGGTAGCCCACAGACCATATCTCTTGGGCTATGGGATGCCATCCAAAGCCTGGCCGAAGTCCTGACATCAAATCTTAAGCGATGGGGGAGGGGGAGGCACATCTCATCAACAAGGGTACCTGTGTAATGAACATTTTTATACCTAATCCTGAGTTGTGCCTACATCTTTAAAATAAAACATAAAGAAATCCAATAGTGAAATTAAAAAAAGAAAACTTAAGCGAGAGCACTGCTTAATGCTGTTTACACGATGACAGTGAGTACAGACATCTACTAAAGTCAAGGAGCCCTGGCTCTAGAAAATACCTCACAGATTGTTCTGCACAGATTTGTTAACCCATCAGTTAACAAATGAAGACACAGAATCAGAGAGGCTTAATGATTTGACTGGGCCACCTGATACGTGTTCAGTGATTTTAAAGTGCCAGCCAGTCACCTTCCTCTTCCCCACCCCATCATAAAATTCATTACCAAATTATAATGATACTCAGCCTCAAAATGTCTGTCACATTAATTGCCTCATTTCTGCCCCTAATGCGAGTCAGGTTGCTCATTATCTCACACCGGAGCCAATACTTTATCTGGCCTCGCTGCCTCAGTCTCTTTGCTTGTCCTCTCTATATCTCATAACCATGCACAATTGCCTATTGGTCTTCCTCAAAGCTTGGCTTTCGGGTGCAAACCTGGGGGACAAAAGCCTAGGATTAGAGTCCTGGTTTACCATTCTGTGTCTGAACAGACTCAGCCCTTGTGGTTACATACAAAAACAGGTTGGGTGAGACCAGGGAAGGGGTTAAAAGCTCAGCTTGTGCCACTGAACGGGGCAAAGGTATCAGTCTACAGCTTTAGGCCTATACTGGCAACCTTGCTAAGTCTAAATCAGCACTGAGAGACACATGAATTATGAATTATGAAGTCTGTTCTGAGCACAGGCAGGACTCGAGGGAAACAGAGTTACATAGCAAGGGTGGGCCAGACGCTCAGGAAAAAGGGAGTCCCCACATCCACTGCCCATGTCAGTTCTCAATGAAAGCCTCTTCCCTCCCTAGAAATGGAAGCAGAAATGAAACTTGAGCAAGAGCAGAGGGTTACAGCAAGGCAGGAAGACTGGAATTAGGAGGAAATTCTGCCTATGAACATGAAAACCAATCTCCCCTTTTTACAACTCCAAGGTGCAGAGTAGAGAACGAGGGAGAGCAGCTCAGAGGGGCCAGGATCACCTCCAGATACCCGCGCATCACTCTAGAAAAGCAGGACTCCTGCCCTCAGAGTGCCGATCTAACTACACACTGGGTATCTTTAAAACAAAGGGAGAATTGAGTTCATTGTGTCCCCAGGTGAGAAGCTAAGTTTACAGATGAATCTGTGATGAAGGAGTATCAGTTGCTACATTCCAGGAATGGACCAGATTACTGAAGATTTAAACGGTTTAGGGAAATGGACAGAAATGAGGCTAATGAAATTCAGTCTCACAAAGCTGTAAGGTCACGCATCAAAGTAGAATCCATAATACATTTAAATGGAGCCTTAATAGGTAGAATTGCAGAAAATAATGAGGAAAGAGCCCTAGGGCTGGATAATAACATCATCAGGAGACTAGTAGCAAACAGGGGATTTCTTTATAGAGCAAAGAAGGTAATGGTCCCTCTCTAAATGATTTCTTACATCTCATTTAGCATCCTGGATGCAATCCTGGGCTTGTAGCTACCCAGACACTATGAATTGTGTTAAAAAGGGTGCAAGAGAGAGAGAAAAAAGGAATGGTTGGTCTGGGACTCAGGAAGATACTATAATATTTTTTTGGAGGCATTTTTCACTCTCTTCCTGAGCTGAGTACAAAGACAATAATTCTTGAAACTTTGGCTCATGGACCATGAGTGTCAGATTGGGGGTCTGACAATTCTTTTCATGCTTTTGGCCTCACCTTTTTGCTGACTTGGCACTTTTTGCTGGCATATATTTCTGAGATATGGCTTCTAAATTAATTAAGAGGAGGGAGCAGGGGATTTAAGCTGAGAAAGAATAAATGGAATGATTTTGAAGTTAGCATCTATTTGAGCATAGCCAGGTACCTCTGAGATCAGGTTATTGTAGAACCAGCAGTTCAAGGTAGGTTCCAGCTTCATGAAATCAGAAATAGCCTTAAACCACAGACCTTTGCCAGCAGAAACCAAGAAAGACCAGAGAGATAAGCAGAGGCTGTGGAGTTTGTGGCGAGAGCGAGAGAGAGAGAGACAGAGAGATCAGAAGCTACGGGAATTCCATCTCTTTTGACCTATTAGGATACAGTTCTCTTATGATTGACTTAGTTTTGAACCCATATCCTAAGACCCTGCTTTCTCGTTGCTATATGCAAGGAGAGAGAAAAAGAGAGAGAGAGAGAGAGAGAGAGAGAGAGAGAGAGAGAGAGAGAGAGAGGAAGATAACAATATCCCTTAGACCTGTGCCATCCATATTGGGGTTATGTTATTAAGCATTTAAAATGTAGCTGGTCCTGTAAATGCTGTAAGTGTAAAAATACACATCGAATGCCTGAAAAAAGAGTGTAAAATAATTTTTATGTTGTTTGTGTATTGAAATGACAATATTTCTGATATATTGGGTTAAACAAAATATATTATTAAAATAAATTGCCAGACTGGGTGTGGTAGCTTGACACCTGTTATCCCAGCATTGTGGGAGGCAGAGGCGAAAGGACTGCCTAAGCCCACAGGTTCAAGACCAGCCTGGACAACTTGGCAAGTCTTCATCTCTACAATAATTTAAAAAAAAATTAGTCAGGCATGGTGGCGCACGCCTGTAGTTCCACCTACTTGGAAGGCTGAGGGGATGGATAGCCTGAGCCCCACAGGTTGAGGCTGCAGTGGCTGTGAGCAGCATGCTACTGTACTACAGCCTAGGTGACAGAGTGAGACTCTGACTCAAAAAATAAATAAAAAGGCCAGGCACGGTGACTCAAGCCTGTAATCCCAGCATTTTGGGAGGCCGAGGCGAGAGGATTACCTGAGCTCAGGGGTTGGAGACCAGCCTGGGCAACACAGCGAGACCTCGTCTCTACAATAAATCAAAAAATTAGCCAGGTGTGGTGGTGCACACCTGTAGTTCCAGCTTCTTGGAAGGCTGAGGCGGAAGGATTGTCTGAGCCCAGCAGGTTGAGGCTGCGGTGGCCTGAGTGTGCCACTGCACTCCAGCCTGCATGACAGAGTGAGATTCCCCCCGCCACACACACACACACAAATAAATAAAAAAATAAATTGACACTTTTCTTGTTACTTTTCCTTTTGTTTTTGAGTCAGATGCTCACTATTTCACCCAGGATGAAGTGCAGTGGCACTGTCATGGCTCACTGCAGCCTCTAACTCCTGGGCTCAAACGATCCTCCTGCCTCCGCCTCCAGAGTAGCTAGGAATACAGGCATGCGCCACCATGTCTGGCTAATTTTTACTTTTCTTAATATGACTACTAGAAGGTGTAAAATTCACACGTAGCTCACATTATCTTGGACAACCCTGCTTTAGACTTTCAAATAATGAAGCAGATTTCCAGGATAGCAGTTTATATTGCCCTTGTTAAATTTTGGGGGTGGAGGAGCAAACTAATAAACTGAGAGTTTGTTTTAATTTTCTTTACTCAGGAAGACAATCTCAAATTGCTCAGGCCCAATTGTTGTCAGTTGGAGTGAATGTTTGGGTTCAGTGAATGCTTGTGGTACAGAAACTTAATTCATAATATTTGAAGAAATACAGCTGGGAGGAACAAAGGGTACAGTGAAGAGACTAATTCTTTAGGCATAATTTCATGTGGGTTAAATTAAACCCATAAAGTCCATATAAACCTACACCAGAGCTTGTGAAAACACTGTTCATCACAGAAGACAGAGGAATCCGTCATTTATTCATCTTTGTATGCTAGAGGAAACAGAAAATGTTAGTCCCAATAGAACACTCAACTCTCTGTTGCACCCTAGACTGTTGTATCTGGGGGAAAAAAATGCAGAGCTCTTTCCTGATGGTGGATTTATTTATTTATTTATTTATTTGTGAGTTGGAGAACAGACTGTGGTCTAAAAAAAAAAAAAAAAAGCCTTATGTAAATGAGTAAATGCATGTGGATGGGTGTGGAATTATTCATGAAGCTACCAGACTGAAGAAATACTCCCTTTTCTCCCCTCTGGAAAGACAAATATGATGTATAATTCTTACAATCCAGGTGGCTTCTTACTTGACAGCTGCCTTTTAAAACCACGAATATGAGGAGAAATTATTTGGCACAATTTTTATGCTGTTTTTCAAATTAGAAAATCAATTTATATGAATACACAAAGTCCAAAAAAGATTATAAAAACAACTAAATTTGTGTCATTCTAGGAAACTCTAGACATCCTAGGCACTTCCTTGGCATGTACTAAGGAAACAAAATGAGATTATCAATTATTTTGGGATTAGAACAGACAGCTGAGTGAGTTGTACATACTCAACATCCTTATTGAGATCATCGAATACCTCTTTTTAAATTTGTTGAAAGGTAAATGACTCAAAGTTTTTCTTTCCCCATTTTAGGAAAACATCTACAATTCTACTTGGAAGAGTCAGCAATATTTTCAACAGAATGTCAAAAATGACCTTGGGCCATGTTAGCAAAGGGCAGTTAGAAGACACCTGATTGAAGGTTAAACTTGTCCTTAAAAAAAAACTGTTCTTCCTAAGTGAAGCTTTATGTAAGGCTCAGAGTTTCCTTTATATAAAAATAGGCTACCCACTAGGCTTTGAGTTTGACAGTAGTTTTAAAATCTTATTAATCTTCACTGGAATGAAACCAGCATGATTCAAAGAGAAAAAGAGTGTCTGTAATATGTACTAATTCCTGAGTTATTTTCTTTACATAGGAAAAAGGATTACTAGCTTAACATAATTGTTCTTTTAAAATTACTGGCAGTATTGCTAAATGTGTTTAGATTGTTTAACTGAGTTTAGCACATCTGAATTAATAAAGATTTCATCATTTAGATCAGATCAAAAATTATAAGCATATTTTATTGGGTACTTCCAAGACTCTTGGTCTAATTTATTAGAAAGTAAAAGGAAAATACAAAACATGACAGATTTTTAAACTACCTTTAGGCTTACGTAGTTTGAGTAACTCTTGTCCTTATTATGTCATAGAAATCTGAGAACCAGAAATAATTTTTGTAAAAACAGTTGTACAAGGTAGTGGTATAGACTACAGCCAATTGTGCTCAGTTTCCTGAGTTTTGAACCTCACTCTGTGATCTGAGTGTATAATATTAGTCAAGCCAATTAACTCACTGGAAACTTTCCCTTATATGTAAAGCAGCAATTATCATGCCTCCCTTACAGGATTATGGAATTAGACGAGATTATTTATCTTGTGTGAAGCAGGAACTCAGTAGTTCAATGATTATTTAATTCAGTAATTTGGTTTCGTAAGTGAAGGGACTGCAGTCAGGAGACATATCCATGACACAACCATTAGGTTGTGTCAGAGTCTGAGGTGGAGTTCAAGTGTGATGCTTTTATTGCTTTTCTACTCTTCTGCTTTGCCTTTTGGACTTGAAAATTATTAATTTCCATAGTCTTACTGCATCTTTGTGTTACAGACCCCAAATGTAACTAAATACAAATGACTACAAAGCAGGAAAATATATCCCACATTTTAATAATTAAAAAATATGAAATTGGGCAACCCCTTCAGGTCCCCTTCCACTGTGGGAGCTTTTCTGTCCTCTCAATAAATCCTGATCAAAAAAAGAAAGAAATTGACCAAATGGTAATAGACTGCGTCTTAGAGGACCATTAATTAGCAAGAATTAATTAATTAATTCTTTAAATCTTACATCACCTAGAAGGCTTCCAACGTGTTGCCTTTGCTTCATACTCTTTCCACATGTTTTCTTTCATTTTGTCTCCCTCTGGTGGATTAAAAAAAAATACTTGCTTTTCTTTTCAGAATTTCTATAAGGATTATTTGAGATATGCTTTGCTCAAGTTAAGAGTTCGTCTGCTGTCACCTGGTTCACGTTGAGGAACTTCAGGAAAACAATCTTTCCTGAATGGGTGCCTTTGCAGAGGCTCCAATTCAGGGAGGTTAGAAATAGGCCAAAGACATTGGCTCCCTAACAACCATGTGAACACCAAGATGGACACGTAAAGACACATATGGCATCTTTAGAGAACTACAAGGAGCTTGAATTGGCTGAGAATAATGTACATGCGATTAGGGGGAAAGGCTATGGCAGGAGACCAAGGGGAAAGATGAGCAGGGGCTCGATCATGGGGTCTTCCATGTTATATTTGATTTGTATTTTGTTGGTGGGTAATGGAGGTTTACTAGTTAGGATTAGGCTGCAAAAATAGAAAACCCAAATAAGTGGCTTTAAAAAAACCCAGACATTTATTTCTGTTTTATGTAAAAGAAGTCAGAAAGTAGAAAATCCAGGGTTTTATAGAGAGCTCCAATCTCTCTATAAGGGAGATACCAGGCTCCTTCCAATTCCTACTCTCCCATACCTCGTGTGTAGCCTTTTCCCCCATGGTCCAAAATGGCTGCTAGAGCTCCAGCTGTCTTATATATTTATCTAATTGGACAACCAAGCTGGCACGTTCAACTCAATTTTTCCAGAAAATGAACTGAGTTCTACCCCAAACCAGTTTTCCCCTTTTGTTCTCTAATTCCCCATTTCACTGGGAGAAAGAACAATGAAATGTAGGAAACAAGCTTAGGAGAGTGAGTACCTGAGAAAACAATAGCAGACCGCTTTATTTTTATTTATTTATTTTAATTTTTAATTTTGAAGATGTAGGGTATAATTCAGGGTTGGGTATACAATTGTTCATTACGCAGGTACCCTTGTGAGGATTGCTTTAAATGCTGCAGGGAGGTCAAGTCTCATGAGGTCTGAAGGTCAGTTTTTGTTAGAGTTAGCAGTAAGGTTACTAATTACCTTGGTGAGGGTGTGTCGGCACTTTTCTGTAGAGTAGAACCCTGTTCAAATCTGAAGCTCGAGGACTAGAAATTCACCTTTCTGGTCTCTCATATAATGATAATGGTGGAATAGAGAGTGAGAATGAACTGAGAAGTGAAGGGAAATAAAAGAGAGTAGAGAAAGTGAGTATGGGGCCTCAGGAAGTCTGAATGAAGACGGGCTGGGTCCTGTCCTTGTCCTGTTGTTGACCCAACCAAGTACTTTAAGGTTGGCATCCAAGATAAAAGAGCTGTGGACACTTCAGCTGTGTTCCCGGAAAAAGTCCTAGACTCTCTTACCCATTCCTTCCTTGCTCATCTCCTTTGGCTTAGTTCCTGAGTTTACTGCAATCCTGCTAATTGGGGGCTTTAATGGCCCCTGCTTTCCCCTTGGCCTTAACGGTTGTCTTTACTTCTTGGCATTTTTTTTTTTTTTTTTGAGTCAGAGTCTCACTCCGTCACCCAGGCTGGAGTGCAGTGGCACGCTCACGGCCACCCCAGCATTGGCCTACCAGGCTCAGGTGATCCTTCCACCTCAGTCTTCCAAGTAGCAGGACTACAGGCTTGCACTACCACGCCTGGCTAATATTTTTGATGCATTGTAGAGATGAGGTCTCACCAAGTTGCCCAGGCTGGTCTCCAACCCCTGGGTTTAGATAATCCTCTCACCTCAGCTTCCCAAAGTGTTGGGATTACAGGCGTGAGCCGCTGCTTCTGGCCAGCATTTTCTTTAAGACACAGTCTGCATCTTCCTTCTGTCTTCTACCCTTTCCCCAGCCCAGACTCACAACCCTGACCAAGCCTCTCCCACAAATCCGAAGCTCCTCACACCCCTCTAGACCTGGTGCACCCCTTTCTAACAGGACACCGAATATGCAAGATACAGCAGAACCAGGGTGCAGGAAGAGGGGTGAGGGGTGTCTTTTCTTCTTGTTGTTGTTTTTTCAGAGAAGAGAGATGATAAAGATGGAGGGAAAATAGGGGCTATGGTGTAGGGAGGTCCCTGGGACATGGAGAAGATGAATCCAGGACACAGGTGTGGGACCGACCCAGTGTTGCAGGAGGGACACCTATTTCTCCAAGGCTAGAACTAAACAAGGGCTTAAATGAAGGTAAGCTTGCAGCTTGTGATGAATAAGGTAGGAAACTAAGAAAATAAAGTGATCCGTAGAAGTACCTTAGGTGACTGAAGATTCCATTAGTTCTGATTTAGTTCACATTTATGGAGTTTTTATGTTCCGTGTACTGTGCTTGCATGGAACATAAGGAGATTATCATAATGTAATCTATTTTCACATACATTATCTATTTTAATTCTCACAAATATTTGAGTTAACTATATATAGTCAAAACATATCAACTAAATTTGTGTACAGTAATGTGTCACATTTTAAAAATTGTTTCATATATATTATCTAATTTTATTTTTCTAGCAATTGTTGATATATTAGCTCTTCATTTTACAGGTAAAGAAGTCAAGGATCAGAGAGATAAAGTAATTTGAATGACAGGTAGGTCTTTTGACTGTAATCCCCCAAAGGAATTATTATACTAATGAATCAATTTTGAAAATAGGCCAGGTAACAAGTCAGCACTTTGGGGGGGGGGAGAAGGATTGCTTAAGCCAGGGATTCAAGACCAGCCTGGGCAACACAGCAAGACCCCATCTCTACAAAAAAATTAAAAAGTTAGCCAGGCATGATGGTGTGTGCCTGTAGTCCCAGCAACTCAGGAGGTTGAGGCAGAAGGATCACCTAACCCCAAGAGGTCAAGGCTGTGCTGAGCCGTGACCATGCCACTGCACTTCAGCTTGGGTGACAGAATGAGAACCAACTCAAAAATTATATATATTTTTTGAAAATAGGTTTGAATATATAGGGCATTTAATTTTTAATTTTTGTTGTTGTTGTTGTTGTTTTGAGTTGGAGTCTCACTCTGTCACCCAGACTGGAGTGCAATGGCCACTCCCAGCCACCGCAGCCTTGACCTACTGGGCTCCAGGGATCCTTCCGCTTCAGCCTTCCAAGTAGCTGGAACTACAGGTGCGCGCTACCACGCCCAGCTAATTTTTGATTTGTTGTAGAGATGAGGTCTCATCAAGTTGCCTAGGCGAGTCTCGAACCCGCGGGCTCAGGTGATCCACTTACCTCAGCCTCCCAAAGTGCTGGGATTACAGGCTGAGCCACCGAGCCCGGCCAATTTTTAAATTTTTTGTGTCAGAATCTCACTCTGTCCCCCAGGCTGGAGTGCAGTGGCATGCTCACAGTCACCACAGCCTCAACTTGCTAGTCTCAGACAATCCTTATGCTTCAGCCTTCCTAGTAGCTGGAACCACAGGCGTGTACCATCATGCCCGGCTAACTTTTTGATTTATTGTAGAGACGAGGTCTCGCCAAGTTTCCCGGGCTGGTCTTGAACCCTTGGGCTCAGGCAATCCTCTATCTTCTGCCTCCCAAAATGCTGGGATTACAGACTTGAGCCACCACATCCAGCTAATAATAGGGCATTTTAAACAGTTGCTGTGTTGGCAGTAGCAAATTATTCCCTCTGCTTAAATAGGAGAGAGAGCAGAGTTCGATGCTGGGAGTGGCTTGGGTGTTGGAGAAGACACCACAGACCCAAAGTCAGGTGGCATGCTAGCCACTGATTGAGAGGAACTAAGCCTTGAAATGAATTGATAAGCATCCGGTTGCCTCATCCTACAAACCTGGTGCTGTTCAAATCTTCATTGCCTGGATTCCTTTTTCTCATCTTCCTTCAAAAGCATACAAGATCTGAATTTCTAAAAAATTTAATTAAATCGGAGTAAAATAGAGATTAGTACTGTTCTCCCTTAGAGACAGTGTTTCATTGTTCTCTCCTGGTTTTTAATAGAGTACAGTGAGTCCATTACAAAAAGGACTCACTATTTCATCTTGTTGGTTATTTCTAGGGATTAAATCATAATCCCCATCCTTCATAAAATAAGGTATGTCATTATCATGATAACAGAGAGTCCATAAAATGCACGATCCCAGTTCCTCACTTGAATAGGGCTTTTCCGTGCTCTGGAGGGTTTTATTAGGCTATGAAATTTATAACTAACATTTATTGAGCTTTAATCCTGTGCCGGGTTCTATGCAAAGTACTTTGCATACATTATCTAATTTAATCCTCATTACAACTCTTCAGAGTAGGTAGTATTATCATCTGCAATTTCCAAATGAGGAACTTGAGTCACCCAGAGTTTAAGTGGCTTTCTTTGCTAGTCAGTTGCCGGCAGGATTTGCAGGGAGAAGCACCATCTCTGTGTAATAAATAAAGGATCAAAATTCCTCTTGTGTAACCTGGAGGTGGCTCAGAGGTGCCCCTTGATTCCATGGAGTATTAATCCTGTGGTTAAAATTAAATTGGGAGCATCTAACAGGAAAAGAAGAGGGAAGTGTGGTTAGAGCTACAGGATGGTCCCGTGAGGATTTCAATGATAATTTTAATGATTACTTCATAGTTTTGATGTAATTTATTAATTCTTTTCTAATTTTTAAACATTTAAGGCATTTTCTCAAGGTTGGGTAGTTATATATTTTTTCCCACTAGGGGCTAATCTGGATAGACAATATTCCTGCATACTCTTTGGTTTCTATTACAATATTTTCTTAGAATAAATTTCTGTAGAGCAGTGACTAGATCAGAGGGTATGAATAGCTCTATGGTTCTTCCAGTGTGTGATCATATTGCTTCTAGAAGAGGTTGTAATTTACTCAACAAATATTTGTTGAACAACTGCTATCTGTTAGGTATTACACTAGTACTGGGGATACACTATAAGCAAATATGGTCCCTGTTCTCAAGAAGCATACCAATTTATATCACTTAGAAATATATTTTTTAACTTTTTGTGCAAAATCACCAGCACCAAAT
This sequence comes from Cephalopachus bancanus, assembly GCA_027257055.1. NCBI lineage: Eukaryota > Metazoa > Chordata > Mammalia > Primates > Tarsiidae > Cephalopachus > Cephalopachus bancanus. Next base: position 1,385,021 of record JAPVLO010000297.1, read on the forward strand.
TATAATTTTTAAAAATTGTACCCAATTAAAAAAAAAACTTGCACTTAATGGTTAAGTGTTTGCATTCTATTTTTATATAAATTATTTTTTTATATATGTGAATTCTTTTTTGTGTGAAATATCTTTGCTCACTTTTATAGTCTACTTAATTTTCTTACTTTATTTGTAAACTTAGAAACTTGAAAGAGGTCTTTATATCTTGTAATGGTTTAATGTGTTTTTCAAGTTACCTTACATTTTATTTTTATTATTTTGAATGAAACATATGTTCAAACTCTTTATGTCTTTGAGTTTGTCCATCTTTTCCTTTGGCATATCTTGCCTTGCTTCTAAACTGAATGATGATTCTCCCACAGATTTGATAAATATTATATTCTATTTTCTGATAGCTTTCCTATAACTTAATTTTAATTAAATTTTAGAATGATTTTTAATGTAAGTTTTAGAATGACTATCATCCATTCAATTTGTCAATACAGTTAGAGCCTCTTCTGCTCTTTCTCACTAAATACATTTTCATTATCTATACTTTGCCTGTTCAAAAATATTGCCTTATAGTATCCACTAGTATAATACGTATTTATCAAATAGTATCTATTTAGTCAGAGTACTCTCATTGATTTGGTTACTTTGCAGAGTGTATTTTTGTTATTTTCTTTTAGGCTTCAACATCTTTTTTTTTTTTTTTTGAGTTGGAGTCTCACTCCCATTGCCCAGGCTGGAGTGCTGTGACTTACTCATGGCCACCCTAGCATCTACCTGCTGGGCTCCAGCGATCCTTCCACCTCAGCCTTCCAAGGAGGCGGAACCATAGGCATGCTCTACCACGCCCAGCTAATTTTTTAATTTATTGTAGAGACAAACTCTTGCCAAGTTGCCCAGGCTGTTCTTGAACCTGCGGGCTCAGATAATCCACTCGCCTTGGCCTCCCAGAATGCTGGGATTACAGGCTGAGCCACCAAGCTCGGCCTAGGCTTCAAAATCTTATTGGAACATTTATTGAAACTGAGTTAAATCTTATTGCCAACAACACTGGTGTTCTAGTTAGTTGTTGTTTTGTACAGTCTCACTCTGTTGCCCAGCCTGGAGTGCAGTGGCCTGATCTGAGCTACTGTAATCGAACTCTTGGGCTCAGGAGATCCTCCCACCTCAGCCTCCCAGGCAGCTGGGACTACAGGCACATGCCACAACGTCTGACACATTTATTTTTTTATTTTTGTAGAAACGGGGTTGGGGCAAGGGGAGTCTTGCTGTGTTGCCCAGGCTGGTCTGGAACTCCTTGCCTCGAGTGATCTTACCACCTCCACCTCCTGGAGTGCTGGGATTACAAGCATGAACCACTGTGTCCAACCTGGAGTTCTAGTTATGCCACTGTTAGTTGTCTGATCTTTCATAACTTTGTTAACTCTAAACCTCAGTTCCTCACTTGTAAACTGGGGATAATATTAATACTTACCTCATAAAATTTTCAGGATTAAAAATTTTTTTAAATTACATAAGACATTCCTATACTTGTTTTTTATTAGTGTTAATTATTAGGATTAACTTGGGGGGGGACAGCCATTTACATTATGAAGTCTTCAATGGAAGGTGGATAGACTATACTTCATTTATAGAGTCACCTATCATCCCAGCGCTTTGGGAGGCCAAGGCAGGAGTTAATCTGGGGACAGTCTTGAGGGCATTTCCATGGTGGCACACCCTGCGGAGGGGCGAAGTACTGGTGCTGGGGAGGACATGTAGATGCTTCCCCTGTGGGCGACTGCTGAAGGTGTGGGCGGGTGGTCTTAGCTCCTGTCCCCCATTTAATTACTCAGAATTCAGAGTTCAAACTGCTTGAGCCCAGAAGTTTGAGATAAGCCTGGACAACATAGTGAGACCATGTCTGTACATGCATCCATACATAAATATTAGCCAGGTGTAGTGGCGTGTGCCTGTAGTCCCATCTACCCGGGAGGCTCAGGCAAAAGGATCACTTGGACCCGAGTGTCCAGCCTGGGGACAGAGCAAGACCCTGTTGTTAAGAAACAAAAAATTGACAACAGTGTCACTATCAGTCTTCTCATTTTACACCCCTTTAGCTGGGTGTCCGCTGCACCCCAGACCGCCGCCCCGTTTTCTGGTGGGATTTTTTGTTTTTGTTTTTGAGTCAGAGTCACACTCTGTTGCCCGTGCTGGAGTGCAGTGGCACGCTCACTGCCACCAAGCCTCGACCTGCTGGGCTCAGGCAATCCTTTGGCCTCAGCCTTCCAAGTAGCTGGAACTACAGGCATGCACCATCACACCCGGCTAATTCTTTTGATTTATTGGAGAGATGAGGTCTCGCCAAATTGCCCAGGCTGGTCTCGAACCCCTGAGTTAAGGCAATCCTCTCGCCTCTGCCTCCCGAAGTGCTGGGATCACAGGCTTGAGCCACCGCGCCCGGTCACTGAGATTTACAACCATCACCACTCCAGGCTTTAGCCGAGCCCTAGGAGGGGCGGGGCGTTGTCTGGGAGATGAGGGCAGGTCGAGTCTAGGCGCTTCCGGGGGGCGGGAGGAAGCGAAGGCGCGGCGCCTGACGTAACGTCCTGCAGCCAATCAGAAGGCGGGCGCCCATTCAAACTGCAGCCATCGCGGGCGCCCGGCGCTGGAGGTGGTGAGTGACCTGGGGACCGTCTCGAGGGCGTTTTCAAGGTGGCACACCCCGCGGAGGGGCGAAGTGTTGGTGCTGGGGAGGGCGTGTAGACGGTTCCCCTGCGAGCGACCGCTGCGGTGCGGGCGGGTGGTCTCAGCTACTGTCCCCCACTTAATGACCCAGAGTTCAGAGTTGGCGGCGAAGGAGTCCCGGAAGGAGGGTGCAGGGCAGCACCTCTGTGGACACCCGGGAGCCGGACTTCAGGGCCTCCCTCACTCGTGGAGTCTCACCAAGTCGGCTGGCACGGAGGTACCTTCTCAGTCACAGCTCCTCGTAGTGACCAGCTGAGGAAGAGCTGGCTCACTGGATGTTTTGGTTTGAGTTGTGACGGACTTTCCTTGTATTCCTTCCAGTAGCCCTCTTTAAAATCTGACGGCGAAACTCCCCAAACAAACAAAAACTGTACTGATTAGGGCAAGCAGCACATAGTTTTTAGTTGCAGTAGAGTTTTCGGAATCTTCCTTGCCTTTGAATTCATTTCATCTCGGGAAGATTCTCTACTTTGAAAAGTTGACGGGAGACGCTTATAACATGACTTTTTTTGGGGGGGGGTAATGATGACTTATTTATGTGGAAATGTAAAAGACCCACTTAAGAATTAAATTCCATTCATATAGCAATAATCTGCAATAGTTTGAACCGGAGTCATTTTTACAAATTAGAACCAGCCGTGCAAATTTAAAGACTTGTTGGCATCTGTGTAAGAAGCCTGATGCAGAGTTGACTGGAAGCCCGGCTCTTAACTATATCACTCCTATTCTCTTTCGTTTAAACTTTAATGCCTGATAGGTGTTGTTGACGTATTTTTACATAAACCCACTCTTGTGTAATGTGTTGTCTTACTGCTAAAGGGCAGGCTGTCTACTTTATCTAATTTTGCATCTTCTGAACACAAGCAATTATCATACTTACTGCTTGTTTTTTATCATACTTATTTGGGAATAATTTGCCTTGTGACAGCAACCAATTTAATCTCTTTTATGGGCATTCTTGTATTCAACATACCTTTAAGAGGTATTTATAAAAAGTTTTTGCTCCACACTCTGTTGGTTGCTCGGGCTTCCTTTAGTCCTTTTCTCTACTCTCCAAGCTGTGGGTACTTGGGGGAAATTTTTTTCTACTTTTTTTTTAGTGTTGGGTTCTCTGTCCCCCAGGCTGGAATGCAGTGGCACAATCATGACTCACCAGCCTCGACCTCCTGAGCTGAGGTGATCTTCCCACCTCAGCCTCCTCCTGAGTAGGAGGGACCCCAGAAACCTATCACTATTCCTGGCTAATTTTTTGATTATTTCTGTAGAGATGAGGTTTCCCTCTGTTGCCCACGCTGGTCTTGAACTCCTGGGCTCAAGCAATCCTCTCACCTCAGCCTTCCAAAGTGCTGGGATTACAGGCATGAGCCACAGCACCCAGCATAACTTTATATCTCTTAAGTCACTTGGCATTTGGCCTGATATATAGGTTATCTGTGTGTTTTTCCTCTAGACCAAGGAAATGAGAACAGGAGGCTTGTCTTTGAAGTATATAGTATCTATCAGAGAACCTGCCACTAATGGGAACATAGTAAATATTTGTTGAATAATGATTGTAAGCTCATTGAGGGAAGAGATTTGTCAGACCTTACTTGGGAGCAATATCTGAGCTGGAGATTGTGATTTATTGTAATGTATGCCTCTGGGGTTTTACTTACACAATGGGATGTACTCTTTATATATATATATATATATATTTTTTTTTTTGAGTTGGAGTCTCACTCTGTCGCTCAGACTGGAGTGCAGTGGCCGCTCCTGGCCACCGCAGCCTCGACCTGCTGGGCTCCGGCGATTCTTCCGCCTCAGCCTTCTGAGTAGCCGGAATTACAGGCGCGCGCTACCACGCCCGGCTAATTTTTTGATTTATTGTAGAGATGAGGTCTCGCTGCCCAGGCGGGTCTTGAACCCGCAGGCTCAGGCAATCCACTCAACTCAGCCTCCCAAAGGCGCGGGATTACAGGCTGAGCCACCGAGCCCAGCTTTACTCTTTATATTTTTAATGTTTGTTTGTAGTCTGTGTAACCTAAATGTTTTTTTTGGTTTTTTTTTGCAGTTTGGCAGATACTTTTAGAAATTGAAAAATAAGAAATGACTGGAAATCAACTGAATTTTCAAGGAAAAGTTTAGGTTCTTCTGTAGCATTCTTTTAAAAAATAACTGTTCTGCCAAAATGTCAGTACACACTGCTCATAATAGAAAGAACAGCAACATCCTTGGTAGTCCTTCTTCTGAAGAGAGTTCATCACTGAGTGCTCTCACTCACAGTAGCAGACTTAAGCTGCATTTGAAGTCGGATATGTCAGAATGTGAAAATGATGATCCATTATTGAGATCTGCATGCAAAATCAGAGACATAAATAGCACCTATGTTATTTCTGCCGGTAAAAAAACAGGAGATAGTCCCCTTAAATCTAACCCTGTGGGTAGCTTGACACTTCAGAGAAGAGTTACAAGGAACAAAGAATCATCTTTGCTTGGTGGTGAGCAGGGAGACACAATTGAAAAAACAGCAGAAACATGTCTTACGTTACAACGTCGTGCCAAAACAGATTCTGCAGAAAAGTGGAAAACAACTGAAATGGATTCTTTCAAAAAGTTGAAAATGACACAGAATGTGGGTGGTGAAACTGAAACTAATTGTGCCTCTAAGGAAACCAGTAAAAATGTAACGATTGTAAATAATGATAAAAACTCTTTGGTGGCATCTTCTCTATCTTCAGCTAAAGACCCAAAAGACTTTGAAATGATGGCTGATAAGAAATACAAAGAAACATTGTCTGCCCTCAAAGGGGCAAATGATTCACTTAGGTACTCGAGTAATAGAGCACCCATTGGTTCCCAGAGTCAGATTGATGTTGGTAGGTCAGAACACTTGGCAACAAAACCTATTCAGAGTCAATTGGATATCAAAGTGTCAGGAACAGGAAACTTATATCATAGAAGTATTAGGAAGGACATTACAAAAAATTCAAGTAAATTTGGAAGCTTAGAGAAAAGAACGCCTACGAAATGTATAACAGAACACAAACTGACACCGAAGTGTGGCATGCCTCAGTTTAAGAGCCCATCTGCATCAATACTGAAAAATAGAATGTCTAACCTTCAGGTTAAACAAAGGCCAAAAAGTTCTCTTCTTGCAAATAAAAGGGAAAGGTCACAAGAAAATACATTACCTCCTGAAGAAGAAGCTGCAATTCAGAACACTTCTACAGTAACAGACCCATTTAAAGTAGAAAACAGTCAAGTGACGGTGGCAGTACGTGTAAGACCTTTCACCAGGAGGTATGTTATGTCTTATAAAATCTAAGACCAAGCCAATAACATGTAACATGTTTTTAATTTTCTGCCTTTGGAAAGTCAGTGTTTTCATGTATCTTCAAATTCTTTTTTTTTTTTTTTTTGAGTTGGAGTCTCACTCTGTCGCCCAGACTGGAGTGCAGTGGCCGCTTCCGGCCACCGCAGCCTCGACCTGCTGAGCTCCGGTGATCCTTCCGCCTCAGCCTTCCGAGTAGCCGGAATTACAGGCGCGCACTATCAAGCCCGGCTGATTTTTTTGATTTATTGTAGAGATGAGGTCTTACTGCCCAGGTGGGTCTCGAACCCGCGGGCTCAGGCAATCCACTCCCCTCAGTCTCCCAAAGGCGTGGGATTACAGGCTGAGCCACTGAGCCCGGCTTATCTTCAAATTCTTTGGCAATATTTTTATATAGAAAGAACTTTTATGTTTAGTTGTAGTATGTGGATAATAAAAAAATTGAAATCACCACATTTTCTATATATAAGTTTCTCTAGATAAATTATTTTTTAAAAGTCTGAATGAGTCACTTAAGACTCTAATGCAGTCTGCTTTCAGACCTGCAGTGTATGCTGGGATCTTCTATCTGTCCCTTAAAAAGAGCCATGACAGGTTAGTCATTCCTTGAAGAAGTTCTTTCAAAACCCTTTCCAGAGTGGTGATTATCATGATCATCTTCAATTTATATAGAGTGATTATAAATGTAGTGATTTATTAGGTTTTATTTTGATGGGAAAAAATCTCTCCCTAAAAGTGACTGTGGGTGGGATAGACAGATTAGAGATGGGGTTGGAAAAGATGTACATGACAAAATATGATCGTAGAATCTAATTGTTTTAAAATATTTTAAGGGAGGATGGTGAAAAATGTCACAGGATCAGTAGTGATTAACTTGATGCTGTGTATTTAAGCAAGTAGAAAAGAGTTTAGTGGTCGTTGTGTGTGGGAAGGAACCTCCAGTTTGAATCTAATTGGTCAGTAGGTAAAGGCAAGTTATACAGCTCTATAAGATTTTTTTTTAGTGGTTAGTAATAAGGGGAAAGAACTGAGGATGAGTTGTTTTGAGAGAGTTGGGAAGCCTAATAGAAAAGGCTTAGGAACCATAACAGGAAGAGAATCAATAGAAAAAAGAGCGGGTGAGAGCAAAACCCAAGACGGATGACTACGTTGAAAAGAACTTAATAAGGGACCAAGTGCCTGATTTCAGACTCATCAGACAAGCTTTGAAAGCAGGGCCAATGTGGAGTGGCTCTTATCAAATTGATGAGGCAGATGGTTTCCAGGATAAATTCTGATTTAAAGCAGAGTCTCAGGGTGGAGGGTAGAGAGAGAAAGGTGGGTGGCTATCTGGGACCAGACAAGGAGTGATATTGTTTTTCTACAGATCTAGAGTAAGTGAAAGATTTCTACCTAAGTCTGAGATGGAAGGATGGACATGAAGATTTGTGATTTTAAGGGAGAGAATCTAGAAGGAGGGACCTTTAACTAGTAGCCAAAATAAATTTATGATTTAAACTTGAATATTCAAATGAGTTTGTTGAAGTTATATTTGTATTTTATGCCAGCTTTGTATAGATTGATACCCCAAATTTGTATAATAAAGATGTTTCTAAATTTGATCTGAAGAGTATAGGTAGATTATAGTAAGTACCGGATGGGGAAAAGTAGTTCAAAAGGAAAAATCTTATAAAGATAGGATGTGTTTTCTGGAGAAGAAATTTGTAATTTCATTTTCCCTTTGAGGAGTGGCACTGGAACCACAGAAAATATATTTTGGAAACCCACTAGATTAATGTTTGCAGGCTGCATTTACCACATAAGACTAAAGGATGATCTCGCCTTAGAAGAATGTTATATTTAGCAAGTTCTGAGGCCTTCTATGAGAACAATACCCACAATAATTATAGAAACTTGATTTTCTTTTTCTTTGTATGTCTTTAAAGAGAGAAGATTGAAAAGGCATCCCAGGTGGTTTTCATGAATGGAAAAGAAGTAACCGTGGAACATCCTGATATGAAACAAGTTTATAATTTTATTTATGATATTTCATTCTGGTCTTTTGATGAATGTCATCCTCACTATGCTAGCCAGACAACTGTCTATGAGATGCTAGCAGCACCACTTCTAGAAAGAGCCTTTGAAGGCTACAATACCTGTCTTTTTGCTTATGGTCAGACTGGCTCTGGAAAATCATATACGTAAGTTATATTGCACATGCTTTATCCAGAAATGTTTAAATCTTTTGTGAGAAGCAGCATAGTGCGATAGAATATAGTTTTGAAACCACACAGATCGAGGCCTAAATCTCATCCATACTAATTCTGTAAACTAGTTCTCATTCATACTAGTTTGGCAAACTTGGGCAAATTACTTAACCTCTGGGCTTCAGTTTACACATGATATACAGTTTACCTTATAGTTATCATTGGTCCCATTTTTGAAGCCCAGAGAGGTTATCTTATAAGTATTATTGTGAGAATTAAAAGTAAGGCATCTGAACCGATCATGGTGATGCATGCCTGTAGTCCAAGCTATTTGATAGACTGAGGTGTGAGGATCACTTAAGTTCAGATATTTGAGTCCAGCCCAGGCAACATACTAATGGCAAGACCCCATCTCTTAAAATTTTTTTTAAAAATTAAGCTATCTGATAAATGGTAGTTATGGTAATAATACCTGTTCTAGAAGGAAATACTCAGAATTTTAATAGTAACTAACATTTATTGAATTCTTACTGTATTCCTGGCACTCTGCTAAAGGCTTTGCTTGTACTCTCTCATTTTCATTTTACAGAAGATGAAATTGAAGTTTAGTGAGGTTAAATGTCTTGTCCAAGGTCATAGAACTAATAGATGGTAGAATCAAGATTTGAAACTCAGGCAGATTTGGCTCCAGAGTTCAAGTTCTCAACTTTGAGATTTAATTAACTTGGCTCCTCCCTCCCCAGCCTATTTCCCCAAAAAGAATTTTTAAAAATCGAATTAATTTTGTTTCCCCCTTATTCATAATGTATTTTGTAGGATGATGGGATTCAGTGAAGAACGAGGAATAATTCCAAGGTTTTGTGAAGATCTTTTTGCTCAAGTAGCCAAAAAACAAACCCAGGAGGTATGTTCTCATAATATTTGCAAGCTTCGTATCAGAGTAGAAAACAGTCAAATCAAGTTTAAATCAGAGTCATGGCCACTAAAGAAATACTTACTGGAAGATGTAGTTCTTGTTTCTAGATCACTCTTTTTTGGAGTAGTGGTATGGAGAGGGAGGGCAGGGCTGCTAAATTCAGAATCAACTTCATTGGTGGACAGTGCTTAGAGTAGTTGTCTCTTCTGTCTTCTCTAGGTTCTCTGCTCGATTTTGTGTGTGTGTAGAGGATCACAGTGTGGTAGCTATGTGCCATTATGTATGTCTCTGTAGTCAGATAGGTACATGGACTTATCCTAAGGACAGTAGGCTAAACTTTTGGATAATATGAAGCACAAAAAGTAGTGAAGCTGGGCTTTGAACCCAGATTTTACTTCAAAAGACTTGCATTTTCCACTGTACTACACCTGAACAGACTGTGCTGGCTTCCCTTTTCTCTTATTTATACATTCAGCAAGTGTTTACTGAGCATCTGCTGTTGCCAGGCAATGTGTTAGACCAATGTTTTATTCCCGTCTAATTTGCTTGATTATCAGAATCACCAAGGATGTGGTAGGGGGAGGTATGTCTGTGCGTGTGTGTGCAGGCACTTGCTAAAAATCTCTTCTGGAGATTGAGTCAGTTGATCTGGGTTAGTGCTTTGGGTTTTATAATTTTCATGCTTCTAGTAATTCTTACAAAGGAAAATTGGGAAAATATTGTACTAGATTGGGGGCACAGAGTTATCAGACCCTGTCTCCGTAGTCAAGAGAGTGTAATGGGAGAAATGGGCCAATTAACATTCAAGTACAATCAATTACATGCTAAATAAAACAGATGCTGTGGTAGCCTATATAAGTGAGAATATGTAAGATTGAAGGGAGACAGAGGTTCTCGTAATGGAAGGAACAACTGAGCTTATGTTTGAGGGCTACATAGGAGTTATTAGCTTGGTGCAGAAGGGGAGAAGGACATTTCTAGGAGAGGGAGCAGCATGTGCAAAGACTGGAAAGCAAGAAAGGAGGGAGCCTTTGGGAATCTATAAATTGTTTACTTTGTTTTGAGCTTAGAATTTGAGGGTGGAGGGTAACAAAAGATGAAACTGGAGAGACAGGCAGAACTCGGCTCATGAAGGACTTTATAAACTATGCTTCCAGGAATCTAGAAGGCTGTGGAAGGGTTTTAAGCAAGGAAGTCATATTGATCATATTTGCTCTAAAAAAAAAAAAAAAAAAAAAGATAGCCCTGGCTGCAATGTGGAGAATGGACTGAAGAGAGGTAGAACTGGACACAGAGAGATCAGCTGTGGGACTTGTAAGCTGAATGAAATATCCTGAGGTACTAACTAAGATAGTGACAATAGGGTGGGCCAAGGGGGCACACATCTGAGAGATCTTTGTAAGTGTTACTGGTAAGACTTACTGACAATTGGAAATGGAGGATGAAGGAGAGAGAAATCTATGTTTCTGGTTGGAGAACCAGAATAGATATTGGTGGCATTTTTTGAGATCATGAGAGGAAAAGCAGAA